>CAWUFW010010796.1:0-665822 GCA_963921515.1 Calotriton arnoldi
GCGAGAACGTATATTGAGCGCGCGATGAAGAAAAACAGCTACGCTACGCCGCAAATTGCGTAGCGCACGGTAGCTTCGCGTTCTACGCGAATCGCGAAGTTACCGCAACTTCGCAGGCTTCGCGAGCGTAGCGAATTTCACCGCCCAGGCTTACTAGATATCCACTGGTGGTTAGTATATTGTCAACAGCAGCTTTGGCCTTTCTCACACATTTTTTATAGCAAGCTCTGGATTTAAGCCACAACCTACTTTCAAACATACCACTGCAACGTACAACAGGATCACTCAGTCTTTAACCTGAAGTACTTAAAAGCACAATTACACTTGTCTCTGGGACTTACACTGTTTCCATGCTATTGACCCAAGCGTGCATACTCAGTAACTCTATGGTGTGTATGACTATGGTGGTATTACTGATGTCATGAGTGATGTAGTCAATGATGTCATTTAACATGTCATGAGTGATGTAATATATGATGTAATAAGCAGTGTGTCACTTTTTTTAACGTAAGCTTAGATCTTATTATCATACCTAACAATAATGCTATAACACTAAACCTTTGTTTCTTTCTATGAAAAGAGACATCTCTCTCTTTAAATCTTTTTAGCCACTTAAAAAATACATTATGCCTCAAATTAATTAAAAAAAAAAAAAACACTCTTTGCCTCGCATTTTAACTCTCTGGTTTAATGCCTGCATTAACATCTCAATGCTCATTCACTTCAGCATGCTCTTCAGGAAAGGCTGTACATTCAACTGCTCCTATTCCAGCAAAATGGCACCAGGAGTGCCTTCCTTTTGACATGAACACAAAATATTAGTGCTCTAGTTGGTCATTAGAACTCTGTGCTGACCCTGCAGTTGATTACTAGAGAGTTAACTGACAGAATGATGCTGGATTTGGAAGTATGTTTGACTCTGCATGTCACAATGTTTTACTGAATTGGATGCAGAATATATTTGAGAACTCAGAAAATGTGACCTTGTTTTAGCTTTCTAGAGCACTAATCATAATTTCTAAACCTAAAAGAAAGCCCCTCCTATTTGGCCAATTCTGACCAATCAGATTTTAATCTCTCAGGACTTTTCCAATCCTAGTGGTGCCTAACGATGCTGTGATCAACTCATGTTTGCATCATGAAGCACTGTAGTCCCTCCAGGACTGGTTTGAGATAGTGAATTTGAATTTGGTATCTGGCCCAAATAGGAGCCAGATTCTTTGTGAATGCAGTTTTTGGCAAAAAGAAGGTGGAGGAATGGTTTCTTTCTGTTAGGGGTGGCTGCTTGTACGTCAAAGGTGTTAGTGGGCTATTAGCCTCACTCAAAGAGATCAACTGTTTTAAAGAGGGTGGCAGGATATGGTGACAAAGATAGATCCTGGAGAGCCTTGCTCAATGGCAAACACTATCTTGCCAGTATGTAAACATGAAGTCGGAAGGAATCCCTCATTCATTTAGCAAAGCACCCAAAAAACAATGCACAAGCACCCATGCCCAAAGACATAGATGTTTGAACCCTCTATACATGACCCATACATGTCCACTTTGCATGGAAGGTGGCAGTAAGCTTTTTTCTCATAGATGTACACATACAAGGCCTGTACCTCTGATACTTCAGGCACCACTGTTAGTCTTTCACAGTCTCAGTAGTTGTTAAACTAGTCACTCGCAACTAAAAGGGTGTACCTTCTGTGTCTTTCAACATCGAAGCACTACTCTCACATCTCATAATGTGCGCAGTAGGAGAAAGCTCTGTCAGACCCCGTTCGGGAGCCACAGGGTAGACAGGCAGCTGCTGCGCCACCACCACGGTGGTTGAGGTCATTTGCTACTGGAGTCTTGGAGTCCATGCTATAATGGCTCTTCAAATTGGACCACATAGACCATTTCTGCACTTGACTCTCAGGGTAGTGAGGGTGAGCAATCCAGGGCACCAAATGGGGGAGGTAGTGTTGGGGAGGTATAAATTCAGAACTCAGGCAATCACGCAATAGTTGTAATAATGTAATGTCCGGCTGAATGCCTGTTGTTGTGGGAAAAGATAAATATTTTATTCATAACATAACTTAACATACTGTACATAGATTAAGAAACACTGGTGAGATGTACTACAGGGTTTAAAGGGTTCTCTACATAATAAAAACATGGAAGTAATCACATTTAAAGCTCACTTGCAGGCTCACTAAGTTGCAGCAGAGTGGCTTACCAATGTTCTGTGACCCATAAGCCAGTCTGTAGCAAATGACTTTTGAATTTTTTGCCAGTATAGTTATGTTTGATAAATCGCCCACCAAACTGTTAGAGAAACGTTCACAGTAAATGTGTCTCAGGTATTCAGAATTGCCTCATGTGGTGTGAGGATTACTAAGTGCGAGTGGGCCTTTGGTGTGGCACAAGATGAACTGGCATGCTCACAAGGGCTAGTCTGGACAATGTTGGCTTCTTTTCTCTGCAGTCAGCCGTGTGGCACAACAGAGACTCCACAATCAAAAGACCCCCAAGTAGGCCGCTCCAGGCATTACAGTGAAAGAATCTTCCTCCTTCAGTACAGAGCATTGCTGTAATCAATTAAATGCAACAAAGTTAGAGTCACTACGGAAGTCTGCATGTTTCTCCATGGCCATCTCCGAATTGTACAGCCTGTTCTTTGTGATTGACATTGGCAAGTCAGGCATAACCTGTCCTTAGTTGGACTTGACTCAGCAGTCAGGCAGAGACATAAGGTGACCCTGTAGTCTTCACAAGTCCTCTCCCAAGTCCTTCCTACTCCCTCAGGACCTCTCCTCACACTGGGCTGGGCAGTTGGATTCTCCTCTTCCTGGGATCTCCTGTATGGGCAGGCAAAGTACTGTGTGGCCATCCTCTCTCCTCCCAACATGCAGGCAGCTCCCACTGTCAATGTCAAACACTGCAAGGCTTGATGAAACCATGCAATGTCCCCTCGCCTTCCAGTTATCAGTGATATTGGTTGATTCTTCTGCCTCAGATACTGAAGAAGTTCAAAGTGTCACAAAGTAGGGAAGTTTGGAACCAGCTTGTGTACATTTTTTTCAGACTAGGGAAGTGAATCTCCTGTTTGGGCTTAGGAAGTGGTTTGTCCTGGTTTCTATTCTTAGTTAATTTTTCCACTATTGATTAGACAGGTTCTTTGCATAAGGTGATTTCTCAGCACAGCAGATAATGGAGATGCAAGTTCCAAGCTAAAGTGCCAACAAAATGAGCACAGTAAGTTTGTGTTCTGCACCCGGCTCTCATTGGCTTTTCCCGATGGGACACTAAAAAAACACCAAGGGCTCATGCTTTCCAGAGAAACCTTTCTTTCATTAGCAACTGTTCCTGCTGGTTCACCCCAGTTCCTACACCATTAACCAAGTAAATATGCTCCGGAAGGTCTAATCAGGAAGCTTTTGCTAAAATGGCCACATATAATTTCGAAAGGCAGTCCTATACCCACCCCACTTCTGTGCCTAGAGTTACACCCTGCTCCCCAAGAATGCAGTCAATGCACTTCCACTGTCGGGTGACTGTTTCACAAACTCCATCTTGTGCCATTTCAAACTAGGGGCCATCTAAAATTGATCCCACTGGTAACTTCATACATACCAACCACATTAAATATTGAGTCCTGATACTCACACCATGCATGCATGCACACTTGAAATTCACTCTTGTATATCAGTGCAGGGCCTGGAACTTAACTAGAGCGGGCCTGTAAGCATCACACTCATATCCTTGAAGTGGTAAAAGGACATGTTCAGTTACTGATCACTAAAACATGGGGTGCAGCCACCACCACTCACTGTACATGACCGATGATTCAGACAATGTTTGTTTGCCCAGCCAATGCCTGCAGTGTGCATAATGAATTTGTGTGCACTAGGGCCTTTAAACAAAGTCAGCATCCCAGAGTCACTTGAAGCTGAGTCACTTAGGGCTGGAGACATGTCCTTTACCATTCCCATCCCAACACTCCCTTTTGGATCACATAATTGCTGAGCTCACTGTAGGAAAAATAAAACAGTGCTATCCAAAAACATCTAAAGGTAGGGTAGCACAGCTTTACCAAGACATAGAGAAGACTTTTGTTTCAACAATGGAATTTAAAACACCGTTATATCCAAAGCACTCAGATTTTAGACCAAAACAATGTGGTAATACAGTGTGAAATCTCTTTATATTTATGATCATAGAAGCAGCAGCAAAGAAATGAAAAGATAATCCAACATAAGGATGTCACGATTGCTACTTACATTCTAGACACACCAGCATCTTCATTTTATTGCTGCTTCTGGTAACGGATACATGCACTTGAGGTCTCTCATTTAGCCTAACTCGTTTGTGTATTATCTGGGCTCACCACGTGGCATATTTACAAGAACAATGATGGAGTGCGGCGTTAGCCTTCTTGGCTTAGCACCACGCTCTGCCACTTTTGAAATGCAGGGCTGCACTGTATTTACAACAATACGGTGCAGCCCTGCGTTTCCTCCTGCGCTGGCACTAATTACAGCTTCCTAGCGCCAACGCAGGCACCCTTGCACCATAGTGAAAGGGTGCCTGCATTGTGGGAATGATTATTTATGTGCAGGAAGGTTGCCCTTCCTTCACATAAACAATCCTAAATGGTGATTTGTAACTTCTATGTTGCAACTCGTCATTTTTAAAATTATTGTTTATGTGCAGTAAGAGACACCTTCCTGCACATAAACAATCAAGCATTGCGTTTTGCTGTTTTTATGTGTGCTGCACCCATAGAAACAGCAAACACGAGGAGAAATAAGGCATTTCTCCTCGTTGTGCCATGTTAAGACCAGGTTTTTTTGTCTTAACTATGGTCCTGCCCCATATTTACGCCACCCTTGTAAATATGGGGCAGTGTCAAAATCAATGGGTGTTGCGGCGTAACGCCCACTGCAACACTCATTGCCCACCCCTTTCACGCTAAGTGTAGTGTGAAAGGGTGCCTTATTTACAAGGCAGTGTTAAGCCACGTTAAGTGGCATAACGCTGCCTTGTAAATAAGACGAAGCCCATATCGCCACAGTAAAGTCGCAAAAAGTGAGATTCCAGTAGCGATAGGGGCTTGTTAATATGCCCCTAAGGGCCTCCCAGTTGTCCCCTCCCCTGTAACCTCTGTCTACTCCTGGCTGATCATCACGCTAGTGACATATCCATACTTACGGCTTGTTTTCTTGGACAGGTCTCTAACTTTATTAGCCACAATTTTGTCTCTTTCCTTGAAAGTTGTATAAAGGTATCCTGCACAAAGAGTGCCCTCTTCCTTCTATCTCAGGTAAACTTTGACAGTGAGTTTCATATAGTGTTTTTCCTGCAATGCTCACTCAAAGATCCTCAATAAGACATCAACTACGCAGTGAAACATTGCCAGAGCTATGTCTTTAATAATTCTTGTCCCCTCATCTACCTCCTTTCTACCCTGGAGAGGGCTATCACCTCACCTCCTGCATTTGAATTACTGTTCTGTTGCGGTTGAGATCAGTGTGCCTTCTTCTTCCTTGGGGATACCCACACCTTTATTTCCACTGAGAGTTGCAAAACCTATCATTATTCTCTGGATCTGAAATCCAAGGTATTTGACAAACTCATTCCAGAACTTATTCGTGGACTTATGTTTGGTGGTACATTTATGAACTTCCTGTCTAAGTATGTCCTCACTTTTGCCTGACTGAACTGTGCTCAGGCTAACATGTCTAATGTTTGCAAGTCATACCTTTTTGTCCTGCCCTACGATCTACAGGTGTGTTCATATGCCTGTCGTAGGAGACAGCATGCCCACTGCTCCTTCAGTGGGTATGAGGACTTGTCCTTCACCACCCACGTGGGAATATGGCTGTTTACAACGCATGCGATTAGATCGCATGCCATTATAACGCGGTTGTTACAACGACCGCGTTGTTAGTACGCATACCATTACATCACAAGTCATTACAACGACTTGCTGTAGGGGGCGTGCTGGACTTAGGAATAGTATTATTTACTATTCCTACTCCAGTTTGCGCAACAGCAGGGAAGGTGTTGGATTTTAAATCCAATACCAGTGCACCCCCTACAGCAAATCGTTGCAATGACTTGCGATGTAATGGTATGCATACTAACAACACGGTCGTTGTAACAACTGCGTTGTAATGGTCGTTGTGGAGACAGCGTTGTAAACGCTGTTTCCCCCCACATGGTGACATTCTTTCCACATGGGTACCACTTTGCAGAAAGATCCTGCAGCTGTGCAGTCATATAGCTAGTTCTCCCACCACCTGTCCAATGTAAGCTCTGTCTCTTTTCTACTCCTTTCCCACATTGGGGGGTCACAGAGCTCTGTTGCTCTCTAAGTGGTGGGCTGTAACGTCTGATCCATGGGTCCTCGCCAGTCCAGGTGCCCTCGCCTGAACTATTTTTCTCAGGAATAGAGCATCCTGATTGACCAATAGATCTGAGAAATGCTCCAGAATGATGTCCTTGTTTCTGGCTCTTTCTAGTATGGCTTTGTCAATTTCTCTTCTCCTTAACGGATCAGATTCATCTTAAACTTTCCCCTACACCTTGACTCACCTTAGTTCGTGAGGATACTTAACCTTACCTTATGAAGGTATTTCATAATGAATATTAATGCATTTTTTTGTAATTAGTATTGCATATAACTGTGCTGTCTGAGATCTGTATCATAGGATAAGGGCAGGCTCTTCTGGATGAGCCTTTTAGCTGTGTGCCTCTTAATTGTTAGGTTTGCTGCAAGAGCCTGTAAACCTGGGGGACAACTTGACCCTTAAAAGCCTGGGATTGTGAGAGAGGTACATGTTTTAATTTTCCAATCCTTCCCCTTTTTAAGAAGATTCTTGGTCATTAGATTTGGCAGATAATCTAGTTGAAGATTTAGGATGGAAAAGGAAATCAAGAGAAAATCAAACGTGAAGGGGCATCCTATGTATAATTTTAAAAATGACAGAAAGCAACCCAAAACTACCACCCTGGATTAGTTGAAAGCCTCTGAACCCATTGCCGTGTTTTGCAATATCTACGTGAAAATAATATGCCGTAGCAGGTGCAAATTGGTTCTATTTTTTCTCCACCTCCTGGGGAAGAACCCTTCTCTCGAGTCCCATAGGATTTCCGGCTAGCGCAGCACCATGGGAAATGTTAGAATATTTCATGACTTCACCCTTAGAGCTACCTGTAAGTATAAACCTTTCAATTTTAGCCTATCTTTTTGAAAATTGAGCTGTAAAATGCAGTCATTTTCCCACGTTTTTTTTAAATGTCCCAAGGGTGGGAGGCGAGAGGAATTCCCCAAACCCTTGTGTGGGAGAAAAAGATGTGCGTGTCATTTGCAGGCAATTCAGGTTATGGATGTGCCCTTCGGAGATTTGACATTTCACCATCCACTTGAGCATTTTAAACTTCTTGACATTTTTTCATTTCATTTCATTAGAATTTGTAACTCTTCCTTGCCCTACTATGTGTTTATCTGCACTTTAATGAAGGCATTGCTCTACCTATCAAATGTCAAGTGTATCAGGAAGGCCGCAATGTTCTTTGTGACCAGTTAGATGTTCTTAAAGGGCCTAGAACGTCCTGAATGTGTATATCTCTATTGAATGATTTGGATGAAGTAAATTATACTGATTCCAGAAGCATGCTTCTTTGTAGTGCTTCAAGTGAACTAACTGAATACGCCAATAGCTGTCTGCTTGCTATAACCTTGTGCATCAGCAGAGATCAAATACGTTGGTTTACCGTAGGTTTCCTCATATCAACAGAATAATCTAAAAAAATATACTTTAGAGCTTTCTTAAGGTAATACAATGTTGAATAGATTCAATGGCCTCAAATGGGATAAACGTCTGTGTTCAAAAAACAGACTTTTGCATCTTTGAAGATGGTTCTGGAGGGTTTCTGCTACATACTCACTTTATAAGCGTCAGCCTTTAAAAACCTGGGGCCCGATTCACAGAACTAACTTAAGACAAAATCCTAAACTTACTGACATTTTGGTATTCACAGAAGGCACTTACTCATTTTGGTATTCACAGAAGGCACTTACTTACTCATTTTGAGTAACTTACTCATTTTGAGTAACTTACTCATTTTGGTATTCACAGAAGGCATTTTGAGTAACTTACTCAAAATGAGTAAGTAAGTGCCTTCTGTGAATACCAAAATGAGTAAGTGCCTTCTGTGAATACCAAAATGGTAGTAAGTTTAGGATTTTGTCTTAAGTTAGTTCTGTGAATCGGGCCCCTGGGAGTTATTAAGGATAATGCATGTAATTCATAAGTTACAAGGCAAATATATTAGTTACACACTAGAAGCTGTTATGTTATGGTATGTTATGTTATATGTTATGTTATGTAGATATAGAGTGAAGTAAGAATTAATATGATTTAAAATAGTCACAGGTTAAATGGAAGGAAAACAAATACACCAGACATATACACCACAAAACACTCCAACATTTTGCAGTCTATAAAACAATATTTTTTTTAGGCCGTTTCTTGTTGAATCATAAAACAGAGAGCTCTCATGATCCCATATCAGTTTAAGTTTTCCTCTACTGACAGAGGACTTTCTGGAAACGGTTGAATATGTTCAGCTTCTAACATGGATAGCAACTCAACCCTCTCCCCATAACTTTAGAAAACATACAATTTGGGCATTTTATAACTGATGTGAATTGTTCATTCATTCATTTTCTCAGTGATGGTGAATTTGATAGAGGTAAAAAGATAGGCTTTTACACAGGGCAATCGTCCACTTGTCTCGTTTATTTT
The DNA here is from genome assembly GCA_963921515.1 of Calotriton arnoldi. Taxonomy (NCBI): domain Eukaryota; kingdom Metazoa; phylum Chordata; class Amphibia; order Caudata; family Salamandridae; genus Calotriton; species Calotriton arnoldi. The sequence goes on from CAWUFW010010796.1 coordinate 8,784, forward strand.
TTTGTTTTGTTTTGCTTTGCATTCACCCCATTGTGTTTTTTTGTCTATGGGTCTGATTTAGAGTTTGTGAACAGTGTACTCTGTCTTAAACGTGGCTGAGTAAGCTTTCCGCCAAAACCTCTCTCCGCTCACACTATTTTCAGTCAGACGGGCCATCAGTTTTCTGACAGTGGTGCCACCTCTGGCTCCACCATCAGAAAACGTACTCCAAAATCCTGATGGAGTAGCAACCAGCAGTGTGAGGGCATCAGACAGGCCAACCTATTTAGCACATGAGTGCTAAAGTCCTTTTTTGTGTCTGTTGCCGCCAGGTCACATACTGAAAAAGAAAATAACCCCCCACACTTTGAGACAAAACTCCCAGTATTAGGAAGTGAAACGTTTTTCACTTTGGGAATTTGTTTCTGAAACACAAAAAAGTTTTATGTGCAACCGCCTGTGACTTGGCAGTGGCCCCTGTGAATGCGCAGAGATCACCTCCAGGCCGGTAGTAGACTCAACTACAGTGGTCTTCTCTCCATCACAGTGGAAGATGTCATGTCCTCCACCAGCCCAGTGAACAGATTAAAGACCGCAAAGGCACAAAATCAGCTCCTAAGTTCTAAGAAAGTTATGTCCTAGTACAATGGAATGAATAGATTGCCAAGTACGATGGACCTGATAAACAAAGTGATTTTATAGTCATAAAGATCAATTTTGACCCTTTGAGACTGAAAAATGAATTATTTAAATGCACAAAACCCAAATTAAGATTCAGTAACATTACAGAAATGCAACTTGGATTTCAGACTAAATATAGCATCAGTATTTGGAATGGGTGTTTAAAGGGCATCCCTTCCAAACACCAATTGCTTAACTTATGTATTATTATTTTGCCAAAATACAGTCGCAAAACATTAATATTTCACCAAATTGGTAGTAACCATTTGTAAACGGGAAGGGGTCCAAAATGGACCCCTTCCGCTTCGTGAATGTAGAACCACTGCCTGCTCCTAAAAAATGATTGTAAAATGTTTCATTTCCTTTAGGTAAACGGGCTGCATTTAGAAAAAATGATTGCTTTTTTAACAGCAATCACAGACATGGTGGCCTGCTGACCCCAGCAGTCCACCATGCCTGTGACTCCAACCAATCGTAGTGTGTCTCAATTGCAACCTACTTTATGCATATTAATGAGGTAGGTTGAATTGTGACCCACTATAGATAGGTATATTGTGAACTAACCTATTATTACATAATTTGGTTCACAAAATACCAATGCATTTGGTAGACGTCAGTGTGCACATTTCACCCACTTATACTGAATCTATTTAAGTAGATTACTGCAACTGCAAATTGTAAATTATTATTTGGTACAATTTACCTTTTCTTATTACAAATCTTTGTACATCAGCACCTATCTTCCACCTTTCTGAACACATGTTTTTTGATGTTTTGTGTCGTTCCAACTTATCATACTTCCTGAGTCTGTAGAGCATGGGGAAACAACAGCAGGGGAAATTAGAGGTCAACACAGTAGCAGCTATCATGTGTGACTTACTCTTTGGTACCTCTAACCATATGAGTCATAAAGGTAACAGCTGGAATAGAAAGTAAACAAGGCTTTAAGTTTCTCACCTAATTTCTACAGTTTCCACATCTTACCGCTCAGCACCTAATGCAAAGGTGTTGCGGGGCTAACTGGTAGGACAAGCGTACAACCCTACGAGTAAATCGTGGTCCAATCGTGCTTGATGTCACTTCACTCCCACTGGCTTTTTGGTGAATCGTAGTCCATACGAGGGAGGGGTTAAATGTAACCATAGGTTCCAGGTTTGACAGGAAAGGGTTTCAAATTTTGAGTGGGAATTAGGTAATAGTCTATAAAGATTGGGGATAAACATGGAAAATAGGAAAGAATGAAAATAAAAATGCTTGTACTATTTGGTATTGTAAACTGATAATACACACAGTGTCTGTCACTTCGGGGCACTGCAAGATCCTGGTAAGAGAGGGTGAATAGTGGGTGAAAATAAAGCTGTAAAAAACAAGAGAAGAGGAGATGAAAAGAGTATAATTAAAGATGAGGGGCCAGATTTACCCATTTTTCATGCAGCTCAGTGCAGCAGCCACAAACGCTGCGCTGCGTGAGAGAGAGCAGGAGAGCGCCAAATTTACTGAAATAGGACACTCTCCTCCCCTCTTCCTGGCGCTGAAATTAGATGCCGTGTGCCACAGAGTCACCTTTGCGCCATAGTGCAAGGGCGTCTCCATGAGTCAAGCATAGGTTTTCCACTGGAAAGATTCCCTTCCAGAACAAAATACTATGCTTAGACTAATTGTAAACATTTCCCCACTTTGATTTGTGTGCAGTACAGTGCAGCACACATGTGAAGTCAGAAAATAAAGGAGAAAAAAAGCATTTCTCCTTCATAGCGTCTGGTTGAAGGGTGCACTATTTTCTGATGCTAAACCCTGCCTGCTTTATTTTGTAAATTTTGTTTAGCGTCAGAAACCTTGGGTGCTTGCATGGGAATGCCTATGTACCACCAATGTTACGCCCCCTTGGCACTAAGTAATGCGAAGCAGCGCTATGTGCTGCCTCGCGTTACTTTCACGTTATTTACAGTGCTAAACAAGTTTGCCCTGGAAAGAAAATAGGACAAATTTTGTGTTGATTTGCGTCACTTTTGTGACCCAAACACAGCGTAAAATCTTAGTAAATCAGCCCCATGAAGTGCTAGAGAAGAGGATTTGATGGGCGGACAGAAGCTGGAGTTTATAGTGGAAGGAGTACATGTACAAAGGAGAGGCGTGCTGACAGTGACATGATGAAAGGAAGGAAGTGTAGAAAAAAGTCGGCATGGGTCGAAATTAAATAAAAATGCACTAAATTCTTCTCTAATTTTAGCAAAGCGCCAACATGGTACCTTCAGATTGCTTGTGCTCACAGCAAAGTAAAAGAAAATACGTAAACATTTTGAAAATAGGAACATGTAGAGTGTCTGCACTATAGTGTGATCTGGGGCATTCCTGATTCACAGCATTTTTCAGAGAGTGTTTGCAGGACAAAAGACAATTAAGACAGGGTATCTGAAAAGGTGCAGACTTTTTCCTCCTTAAACTTTGTGAAGGTTTTTCAAAAACACTCAAGATAGTTTTGCAATGATTGCAAAGTTTAAAAAACAGGAAAAATGTATTCCGCCAAAATAAGTTTTGAAGAAGAGACCTCACCAAATGCACACTTTAAAAGGTGAATAGTATTTCATAAAGATTGATCAAGACTAAACGCTTGTGCAGTCTTGTAAAAATTGCAAACTGTTGTTGGCAAAATATTTATCTAAAAAGACATTTGTCTGATTATTTTCCTGGGTATGCGGCACCAATAGGCTATATTATGCATTTGCTGCAGCCAGTCTGTCCCAACTTTTGGTCTTTGCAAATGATAGCTTCTTCGTAAGCCTTTTCGTGTTACTTTCATCTTCTCATTCATTGTTTAGACTGTTTGCTTCTTCAAATTGACACTGTGCCTCGTGCTGCCTATTTAAGGCCCATTCCATTTGTGCAGAAGGATTTAGCCTGGTACATTGTGTTGGTTTAAAGGCCAGGGCCAACTGAACACTAGGCCTGGATTAGAGGGGCATCGACTGGGACAAGGAAACACAGACATAAAGAGGCATACCTCGTGGTAAAGGGACATTCAGATTATAGTACAGGGATGCGGTGTCATACCGCTGTAGAACTGGATCTTGAGTGCAGCTCAGTATGAAAGCCATACCTGGTCTAGAACTCTCTGCTTGTCTATGAGACTTTCTCTGTCTCCAGCTCTTAGGATGTGGTTCCAGTTCAGTCTAAATCTCTCTCTTTGCATTTGAGAATTCTTAACTGGAGCTAGCAGCCTCTCTTTAGGGTTCAGCTCTTCAGACTTCAGGCCAGTTGATCCAAGCATTTCAACCGCTCTCCTGTTGCGCTTTATTGTGCTCTCAAATGTTGCAGCACTAGGACTCATCAGATCCAAAGACCCATACCGCACCTGCCTCACAGGTCTTTCTTCAGTACCTTCAGAACAAGATTCAAGATTTGTAGACAACTAGTATGGTACACTATGCTTTATGGAGAGGGTAGGACAAGACCTTTTAACAGGAATATATAGGGAATTCCAAGTTTAAATGTGTAAATGCAGACTGATCCTTATTGAAGTAATGATTGCTGTATAACCTGTTACCTTTTCCACCATAGGGATCTTAAACCCAATACATCAGGTCCAGCACACAGGATATGACCGGACGTTTGTCGCATATCAACCTGATGGGATTGTACTATAGCTGGGAGACACTGACAATATAACTTGGAGCTACTGGCACAGTGCTACAAATCCCTGCCAAATGTAAAGTATGCTATACAAATACATTGGAATATAAGGTAAGATAACATTGTCCCAAAAGCAGGACTTAAATAATAGCCATTGCCTGTGGTTTACACTTGTCAAACAATTGAAATAGGTACAAAGCTCAGACTTTTACCTCTTGATTGTTCTCTCCAGCAAAAATGTAATCTCAGTCCTCAGATTTCAAATGACTCTCTGTTGTTAATGAAACTTTCTGCAAGTCACTGGGAGCAACTAAATGTAAGTGACAAAACCAATTCTAAAGGCAACTCCATAAGAAAACCACACCATATTGAAATTCAAGAAAGAATAAAATCATATTTGTTCTAGAAAAAAATATTCCACCTTCCACAGACTGCTCTTGCCTTCTTCAAACTAGCTATACATTTGGCTTAAATTGTGCTTTTGCATGATTCATGACTATTCCATTGCACATTCAACAAGAATCGAGTCACGTTTTCTATATGGAATTGTATGTCTAGTCGTTGCATCTGATATGAAGATAGTGTTTAGACATTACACCATTACTATGTGCTTTTCTCACACTGCTACAATATAGTACACACAAATCAATGAGTGATCAATGAGTGATTTTGTGAAGTGGCCTGTGTGCTTCTGATTGCTTGGCTCACTGCAACAGGTTTTCATTGCAGAATTAACATTGGATCCCTACATTTACCTGAAACTTCTACTGCAATCAATACAAATAGACTAGCAAAATGGCATCATATGTGTCACAACAAATCCCATGAAAGTAGCGAGCGATTCTTTCAACTATCCAAATCCTTCCAACTGTCCATATGTATGCCACACCCATAGATTCATCAATTCAATAATAACATTTATGGTAGCTTAATATTCAGAAAAGAAATGTAGGAATCAGACTTCTATTTCAGGAGCTTCAGAATATGGCATACGTATATTTTGCACTGCAGCCCAGGAGTATTTGGCTGTCTGCAAAGCATAATGAGAATGGTTTTAAAGCAGCTTACATAAATGTTTTATTTACTCATGAGAATACATTGTTTTTTTAATATTCCTGATCCTCTTTTGATGATTTCTGAGGGATGAACTCTTTTCGGGCTTCATATGGCAAGCCTTGTGCTAGCTTTAGGCTTTTTTTTTAAGGTGGGTTGTGCTTGGTTAGTATGTCAGACCTGGCAACACAGCAGCAGTTGACAATCAGCAGCAAACAGGAAATGCAAGCAGATCAGTAGTATCTGAGCCCAGAAAACGGGGCACATACAGTAGGCACCACAGTGCTTTGGGACAATTACAGGAGGTAAACTGCGTAATGGAGCTTCTGTGGAATGGGGAATTGAGAGCAGGAGGCAGGAAAGTAACACAGCTGGATAGTTCACAGGAGCAGTTCACTCTGCTGCCTGTGAATAAACACATTTTTTCTAGGGGTGCGCGGAATTGATGGAGTTTTATTCCATGGAATTCTGTGGAATTACATTTTAATTCCGCAAGATTCTGTGGAATAAAACCAATTAAAGTAGGTGCTTTGTCCGTTACATTTATGAAGCAGTAAGAAGAATTAAGAAGAGCCCAAGCAGGGAACTGGGGCCTAGGCAAGCGAGCGCATGTTTTCCTCTGTCGGCACCTCGCCTCAGGACACTAGGCTCTCTCCGAGTTGAGCCACGGCAGGAACAGCCTTCAACATGGCCTATGCCTGTTTTGTGTGAGGAAATCCTGTACTGGACCTGTCAATGTTATATTTTTGCATGAAAAGATAGCTCATCGTACAGCAATAATTGCAGTTATACCATTTCCCCGTCCTACCCATAGTTCCCACCTTAGATGTCTGGTCTGTGCTCCAGCTCTTACTGTGTCCAACGTGCACTTCGCTGAAAATCTACTATGAGGTATCTGGGACGTTTGAGTGTGCAACTTGCTGCTTCCTCTGTTGTTTGAGGGGGAAGCTTTCACTAGTGTGCTTGAAATGCTTACAGTCCTACTGTATATGTTTTGTACATAAGACACGCTCGGTGCATGCATGTCTCTGCACGACTTCCATCTGCGTCAGTGCCTGTCTAGTTTCTCTGAGGAATGCCTTCTACAGTACGGGTTGTGCTGAACTTGTGTTAAGATGGAGAGGATGAGTTCTGAAAAAGTTCCTGTATGTATGTCATTGTTTTATTTAGCGTATGAGCATCGAGATGTGAACAAACGTTGCCTTGCTGTCTGTGCTTTACCTATGCTATTTGCTTAATGGAAAATTATCCTGCTTTGATATGCGCAATACATGTACTACATAAATAAAGGAATCTTGCACAACTGTGTTATTGCTGCTGCTGAGCCCTATATGCCTTTGGGGAAGTAAATTAGCACTGCTCCTCTACTTCTCTGTGCGTGAAGTTTTATACTGTTGATGTCAACACTGTACCTGCTGTGAACTTTACTGAAGATTAAGAAAACAGTATCTCTGTACTGAGACACAAATTACATGCTTTGTCATTGCTTGTGTTTGAAAGCACAGTGGAATGATTTTGAGTTCAGTGCTGAGTAATTTTACCGGCGGAGTGGTGGAATTTATTAGTAATTCCGCGTTGCATGAGTAATGTGGAACTACTAAATACCTCCAATTCCGCCGGTGGATTGAAAAATTGCACACACCCCTAATTTCTTAATAGCATTCACCCAGCAGAGTGGGTTTCAGGCATAGATGCTTATTGGTCCCATGCCATGAGAGGCCCCTTAAGCCACTCTGACATTTTAGTCACCTGCACAATGTATCTTGGGAATGGTAGTTTTGATTTTTAACGTGCTAAGCAGTGTTAAAAGTGGATAAGGTCCTGTCTCTACTGAGCCCTAATTTCTGTCCTTGACTGTGCGATCTCAACAAAAGAAATCTTTAAGTCACACAAAAAATAAAAATCTGGGTGACAGGATTGGAAGCTGTACCTGACTAAAGCCATTGTTGAGGGGATCTGGGAAAGGAAGGAGTAGAACCAATAGGAGATGGATGATGACAAGTTGGAGAATAAGGGCCTGAAGGTGGATAACCAGGAGGGCTAGGAGGAACAAAACCACAAGGACCTGGACAAGAAAAACCTGGTGAAGGGAGACGTAATCTACAGGGACCTGGGCTACCAATCCCAGAGGGGACTAGGAACAAACAGACAATAAGGGACAGGACACAGAAAAACAAGACTAGGTGTACCTGGACTAGGGTTTGAAGGACCAGGAGGGCCAAGAGGATGTGGAACAGGGATCTTGAGCCAGTGGACAAGGACCCGAAGGAATAGCAACACCAGGGATGAAAGGAACAGAAGGCCAAAGACAATAACTATGAGGAGGGCTAGGAGGAGCTGGGAGCACCAACCAGGACCAGAGGAGGAATGAGGATGGCCAAGGCCAGGGTTCGTAGCCCAAGGTAGACAGACCAAAGAGGACCAGTACCAGGAGACCTGTGGAAAGAAGGACCAGAGACCGGAGTGCCAAGACCACAGGGATCAAATCAAGGAGGACCACGGGGCCAGAAGCAAATAGACTAGTACCAGGAAGACTAGAACTAGAAAGGAACATGAGAACTAGGAGGACCACTTCCAGAAGGATGAGGAAGACCAGACCCAGGAGAACCATGAAAGAGGGGACCAGGGTGAGATTGACAAGAACAAGCAAACCAGGAGAAATAGGCTGGGGCAGGAAAACCGGGAGACTAAGAGATCTGGGGAAATCAAAGGACTTGGGAACAGCCCCAGAAGACCAGCAAAGGAGTACCAGAACTAAGACCAGGACTACATGGACCATAACATAAGATGTGTATTTGTAAAGCACACCTTCACCCAGAAGGGTGTCTTGGCGCTGAATAACATGTTTCTTTTTACGCAACTCAATGTTACTCATTTTATTGGCCTCAGAGGGATGAATAGCTGAGTGGACCTGCTGGGATTTAAACCTGCTGGGATTTGAACCTGTGACCATGAGGTCAAACACAAGCCCCTACAGTGGACACATTAGTCCACTAAGCCACCATACCCAGCTTTCAGTTTGAAGACGTATTATCCCTGTTAGTACCCCAATAGCATTGACAGCATCTCAATTATATACTTGGTAGGGTTCTGTGGGGCTACAATAACCTGTCTTTCACATTCAGCAGTTGTGCATTGAACTAAGTTCACTTGTGTCACCAGTGGGTGTGAAAACAAACATTGTAAAACTGAGCCAAAGACTCAGTTTATCCAACTGTTCAGGATCATTACGTTATAAGGCTAACATGCAGAACCAAGAAGTCAAGGAGCAGGAGGATTAGGGCCAGGATGATCAGGATCAGATTGAAGAGGACTTCGAAGACAGGACCGGGAGGGCAATGGCCTGTAGTACAAGTAAACTAGGATAAGCAGGACAGGGACTAGGAATACCAGGGGGACCACTACCAAGGGCACCCCAAAGGCCAGAGCAAGGAGGACTAGATAAACTAAAAGGATCATGACCAGGAGGACCAAAAACAGGTCTAAGAGGGCTAAGGAAATTAGGACCTGGAAAGCCAGAGCTTAGATTACAAACTGGTGCAGAGCAAGAGTACTGGACAGTGGCGGCCAGGAGGACCAGGACAAAATTACCAGGCTCAGGAGGACCCGAACAAGGAGAACCTGGATCAAGAAGTCCAGGATCAATGGCTGCAGTGCCAGTAGAATTAAAATGACAAGGAAAACATCTAGGGGGACCAGGACAATCTAAACCAGCATAACAAAGAATAAGAGGGCCAGGACACAAGAGGTCAGATACACATGGACCTGCAGTACTAGGCTAAGAGTTTCAGGGTGAGAAAAACCAGGACAAAGTCACAAGGGCCAAGATGACCAGAAAGGAACAGAGCCAGGTGGGCCAAAACTGGGGGAACCAAGAAGGGCCTGAATGGCCATAAGGAAAGGTTTATGATAACAGCACAACAGGACAAGAAGGACCAAGATGACCAGGATCAAGGAGTCCAAAGCTAGGGTGACTGGTGAACCATGTCCATGAGAACTGACCCGAGGAGAAATTAAACTATAAGTACCAGGACCAAGAGGATCAGAACCAATGTGCACATAATCTCGAGAGCGACAAGGACTATTAAAAACAAGAATAGACCAACCATGGCCAGAAGTGCCAGGGAGGTGAGTCCAGGGACACAGGCAATCAGAGCCAGATGGAAATGTTCTAGGAGGACCAGGAAACAAAGGACTGGGGGACCAGGAAGTTCAAGGCAAAGACGATCAGGACCTTGAGTATCCGGACATCTGGACCAGGATGATCACAGCCTGGAGGTCCAGGCCATAGGGCTAGGAACAGGATGGCCAGGAAGATGAGCAACAGGATGGCCAAGCTCAGGAGAATTAGATAAAGGAGGACCATGATGAATTTGTGTAGAAGCACAGGGACAAGAAGCAGGAAGACCAAGGCCAGAAGGATCAGGACCAGATCCAGGAAGATTAGATCAATGCCAATAGGAACAGGAGCCCAGAATAAGCAAGGAAGATGAGGGGGCAGTACCAAGGAGGACCAAAGCCAGGAGGATAGGGACCAGGGCAAGGAAGATTAGAAGGATCAGCACCAAGAGTATTGAGAATAGGCCTAGCAGTACAGGGGGGCCATGGCCATAGGACCAGGGCCCAGAGTACCAAGCAGAGTAGAAAGACCAATACCTGGGAATAGTAGGACCAGAATGAGGAAGATCAAGAGGACCAGAACAGCCAGGGGCTATGAAGACTAAGGGGACTGGAAATGGAGTGTCCAGGAAGACCAGGGCCAAAATAACAAGGCTCAATAGGACCCAACCGAACCGAACACGGACCAAGAGGGCCCAGACCATTTGGTGCAATGAGCACAAGGCTAAGATCCAGGTGGGCAAGAATGTTCTAAACCAGGAAGACAAGGGCTAAGAGGGCAAGGCCTAGGAGGGCCAGGAAACAGGAGGCCAGGTAGGCTGAGGGGACCAACAGGACCAGGAACTGATGTACTAGGAATCAGATGAGCATGGTGAGAAGGATCATAAGATCCAGGTCAATTGGGTGATGGTCATGAGAATCAGGAAAGAAAAAGAACAGCTAGATGAAGGGGGCATAAAAGGACCAGGATGACAAGGAGGATCATAACTAAGAGGATAGGCATACAAAGACACAAACATGGAGGACCTTAAACAAAAAGATCAAGTCTAGAGGGCACGAATCTAAGAAGAGAACATGAACTGTGAGGACCAGGAATAGAAAGACCATTGCTCGGCAAACCAGACTGAGAGAGAGGGAGCCTAGGAGAACAGGACATGAAGAATCAAGAGGTGATGGCCAGGCAACCAGAGCCAGCAGGACAAGAGCTAGGAGGACCAGTGGCACCACAACCAAGTGGACAAAAAGCTCAAGTCACAGAGGATCAAGGGTATGAGGACCTGCCGTACCAGGACAAGCAAGACCAGGACGAGGATGAAAAGGAAGATCATGACAAGGAAAGCCAGGATAACAGGAGCCGTGATTACCAATCCGGGTGACTAAGAACAGGATCACCTGAACAAGGAGGATCAGGACAAAGTGGACAAGTTAGTCCAAGATGACAATGAGCAGGAGGACCAGGGTCAGGAGGACCCGGAGAACTAGTCAGGCAAGGACAGGTGGACTAGGACCATTAAGACTAGGGACCAGAAGGGGGAGGATTAGGCGGACTAGAGGATCAGAATAAGCAGGACCTGGAACAGGGCTAGGTGGACCAGAGAATTCAGAACCAAGGGGACCAGTACCTGATGTTCCAAGTAGAGCAGAAGGACTCTGAACTGCGGTAATAGACCAGGATGGTGAGGAACAGGTGAACCAGGACAAACAGAGTTGAGGACCAATGGGTTCAGACCAGGACCAAAATCACCAGGCCCAGCCCAAGAGGATCTACTATGAAGGACCAGGACCAGTGAATACAGGACCAGGTGAACCACAAGAACCAGGGCAAGAAGAATCAAAAGGACCCATACCAGGAAGACTGGGAGTGCAAGTCCTTGGACACCCAGGACAACGGGGCTAGGTGGATAAGGCACCAGCAGACCAGCAGAGTCAGGTTGCGGATCAGTAGAACAGGATCAGGGGTCCAGGAAGGGCTAACACAAGAATGAGCCAGCAGCAGGGCCAGGAAGACCAGGGTCAGGAAGGACTACAAACAGGAGCACCAGACTTAGGAAACAAGAACCAGGGTAATGAAAACGAACTAATTACACCAGGGCTAACATCCCAGAAAAGGAGGACTTGGACCAGGACTGGGAGGAGGATCAACAGCTAAAGGCACAGAAGGGCCTCGAAGAGAAGGAAGGAGACCAGGAGCAGAAGGACAGCAAGTGAGTATAGGCCACATGTGTTACAATATCCCTCTTGTAAATGGTTCCTACTCATGCTTCTTATGCTGCCAACCCTGAGAAATCCCCCATCTTCAGCCCATGTATAGAACTGGTAAGTATTTGCTGAAAAATCAGAGCATGCAAAGTGAATAAAAAGCCTGAACTGTTACACTTTGAGTGATATAAGACGCTGTTTGATACTGGCATAGTAGTCTGAGGGTGGATCTGAGGGCATAGGGACTGAAACTTCGCAGAAGAGTTTATAGGTGGATGGGTGAAAATGAGTTTGATCTGTGAAGGATGCCAGAAAGAGCTTGAGAAATTCAGATGGCTGATGTCAGGAAAATGGTTAATGTCCAACAAAGGGGTCAAAGGGCTATAGCAATCAGAAAAGGGGAGCTCAGGATCCTACGAAGGCTCTGATGAGCAGAAGAGGGGATGATGATACAGGTTCCAGATAAATTGTCTCAGATTGCCCAAAGAGGGATTTTGTCTGACACCCGCCGATCTTTGCACTGACATTCCATGTGGTGTATGTGCGGTCGGTATGTAGAAAGTGTGTAGTAGTAAGACTCCGTGCATAATGAAAGTTGAAGTGCATGGACCAGTAGGATTCATTTTGCATGTCGTGATGGAGAGTAGATACAGCTTCTCCTCACAGTGTGCATGTATTGACCGCATCCTTGTGGATGCAAGGTGGAGACCCAAACTGAAGTGAGGGAGAATAGAGAAAAGGCTACCCAAAGAAATTCTGTGAGGGCCTTTTTAGCAAAGGGCTGCTGATTAGCTCTTCCTGAGTGACGATATAGGGTAGAAAGTAGGAGTAAGGGATGGCCCATGGGATTCTCTTGTTAATGGCGTCAATGTTTCTAAGCAGGACTGCCCTTTTGTGTGTGCCTGATGACTGCTTAGGAATGCTGATGAGAGTCAGGTGGTGAAATCTCAAGCTACATTGTGTCCTTGTTTTGGATACTTTAGCTTAGAGCCAGCACTATTGTTACTGTTGTGAGAGCCATCACATAGCACTGAGGCTGTGTCTGAGCTTCCTCTGATGGCCGACAGAGTAAGGGCCATCTATGGAAGGACTTTATACTGACTACACTATTTAGAGTAAAAACAAGCTGTTAGGGGCAGGAAAAAGTATAATGACCCTGTCACCCTTGGAGAAAACTTCCAGTGTGTGGGACCTTTTGCTTTTTTGTGTTAGCGGCTGGGTAAATAGTGACATTTCTATGTTATTTTCAAGGTTCTACTAGTTAGCCAGTGGCCAGGTAAATAGTAGAGACAATTCACTCTTTACCCAAGGCCCATTAAATAGCCGCTGCTATTCATTGGAGTATCCATTTATCCACCAAGACAGGCATGCATCCTTCAACCACCTGTGTGTGCACCTAAGTCTGGGTGTGTGTTTTCTCCTCATGTATATGTCTGGATGCTCCAGTTTGTTAACCTAATTTGTGTCTTTATGTTGTTGCTCGGATATGAGTTTACCTTGAATAAATGAAAAGACAAGAGGATTTTGGCAAAACAGAAACAAGTTGGTTTAATTAAACGCTGCGGCTGGGAGAGCCTCGGCAGAGTGCATCTGCTCAAAGCCTCTTGATCTACAAAGTTTTTGGCCGCTGTTATATACAGTTCATGAGGTACAATAAAGCAATTTTCTACATTCCAAAAAAGCATCTAAGTCATAAATCAATAAATGCTGGTATCTGATAAGGACACCGATGGCTCTCGACCTCTGGGAAAGCTAGTGTTGCCAGTATGTATGTATCCAGATGTCCGGCATGAGGAGCGCGTGATCACTATGTGTAGTGTGCATGTTGTGTCCTGATTGGTTGAGTGTTTCTATCTACATATGGTATCTAGCTTTGTGGTATTTTGGGGAATGCGAGCCCTTGGCCAAATGTGTTTTATTGGGGCCAATTTCCTCGCACCTGTTTGTGGTGTAGCTATCTATCTGTGAGATCGATCAGGGTTCTCTCTGGGCGCATGTTTTTCTTTAGGTTAAGAGAGACCCCACCTGTGACCTGGTATTCAATAGGCGTGAGTTATAGTTCTTTTCTAACCACGCATCTCTGACTCATGTTGATGGGGAGGTCACCTTTGGTGAATCCAACAGCAATGATATGAGTTCATTGGAACTCCTGAAAATGATATGGCAGTCACTAGTATCATTTCTATCGACATCCTTAACTTTGTGCATACAGTTGTCATAGCCTACATTGACATTGTTCTTACTGGTATTGACACGGTTAAGTTTGCTTACGTCATAACGTACATCAACGTTGTTTTTACTGGCAACAGTATCGTCATTTGTGCATGGATTATGACATACATTGATCTCGTCATTGGCGGTGTCGTCGCCACTGTGTGGGTACAGGTTATGAAATACATTGATATTACATTGACGGGTATTGGCATGGTCCTGCGGGCACAGGTTATGGCATACATTGATATTGCCTTGTCGGGCCTGCCCATATCGCATTATTCAATGACATTGTATTCTCCCATTCCAACACTGTTCTGCATATATCTAGGGATGCCTTTATGTGTATACTCTGTGTCTGTGTATAAATGCCTCTATTTCTGTCTGTCTTTATTCATTGGTACATTTCACTGTTGTTTTGTCTCGATTAGTAGCTCTAAGCGATTATGTCTCTCTTCATTTGTGACTTTTACTTATGTGCCCCACAACGCTCTTACCTCTATGTACATGCATTACACAAAAGTAAACCCTATTGTCTTTCTCAGTGTTTGTTCCTTACGACTGCCTCATACATCTCTGGCAGTGTCAGACAGGGACTGAAAATAGGTGCAGGTTCCAAAATAATAGTGGCCCCGTTAGTTAATCAGATAGCTAAAAAAGTGGCAAATGTTTAAAAATTGGACAATTGTGAACTTATACAGGCACACTGTATAGATTTTTTGCAAGTTATGGAAGACTGAATGAATTTACTCTTGCTGCAGGCAATGCTTGTTTTAACATCAGGGAATTCACAGTAAAAAACGGCCCAGTAGACCATAAAACAGGCATCAAACAGCCAAAAAAACGGCACACACACACTGACCTTTAAAACCAGCCTATTGGGCACTGCATGATTGCTCTATAGGCCTGTCCGACCCTTCTCTCTGGAGTTGTTATGGTGTAAGCACCTTCATTCACTCACCCTATCAACGCTCAGGAGCAATTACGGTAACAAGTTTTAATTAAGTGAGAGTCGTTCAACACCTTGTGATTCCGCCATGATTTAGAAAACGTGAAACGACAGGAGCTAGAAGCAATCACTAAATCGGTTTTATTCAACTGTGACCAAAAAAAAAGGAAAAGCAGGAAGATCTACTTTCTAAAATGTCAAACATGCAGTTAATCATCGTAATTACAGCTGTGATATTTTTATACATTGAAATACTAATTGAGCTGATGAAACAAATGTAAGATGCGCCCGCATGACAAGTCAGAGATGTTAATGTAGTAATAAGCTTTGCTAAAAGCTTTCATCATCTTGTGTTCCCATTGAGATAATGTTTTTTAGCGGGAAGTGCATTCAGGGTAAAGGTTCTCCAACGTATACTTGCTTCGCCAACGTCTTTTGTTGCAATTATTTTGAGCTGGTGTTCAAACTCTTGGGACATTTTTTCTGATAAGGGACTTAACTGACAACTTTAAGCAGGGAAATGCTGTATACACAAGAGATCAGTGCTAGTTCTGTTTGGACTGCGATAGAAGCACCGGACCCTAGAGTGGTAAGAACAAATTGCCAGCTGTTATGTAGAAATTCTTTGCATTTGCTGAACTTGTGCTTTTCTTTGTATTAATAATTAAGAAATCTATGTTTGGAGCGAGCTCGAGCATCTTCATAGAGGCTTGAGCCAAGGAATGTTCTAGAAAATATGGGGCGAGATTCTGTGTTTTTTTTCAATAACAATGTTCCAAATTTACTTTCAAATCCCCCCTCCCCCCTCACACACACGACAGATATACAAGCAGACAGAGAAACTTATATTCAAAATGGTTCGATTTTTTTCCTTTTTAGGGTGAGCTTGGGCAGCACGCTGCTCTGCGAGGCATGCTGTATTAGAGTATGGACTTGAAGCCCCACCCACTCTCCACTCATATTTGTCATTGGCTTGTGTCATTGCCCTTCGTAAAGGCTGGCTTCTGATTTGTTGATAAGGCTTGTTAGTCCCACCTTAGTACCACCTTATCTTCATTTGTAACCTCCCATGACTTCTGTTGTTACACAGTATGTCTTATTTAGTCTGTAATTATTTAGAACAGTGGTCCCTAGAGAAACGACAATAGGAACAAGAGAATGAATATAGACCCAGTCAGTACTATATTTGTTGAACTTGTCCAGCCGGACAGAGGTCTAATATTAAGGCATGCTTATCTTAAATGTCCTGATGATGATCCATTTATTGTTTATATGGATCGAAACGCCGTCGACACCCTAAACACCTTATGCACTGCTCTAAATTGCTATTTAATGTGTAAAGGTGCTTCCTTGCGATTTGTTTGTCACATTGAAAATTTTGTGTTTAACAAACCTACAGCTTTGCCTGAGCCTTTTTGTGTCTCTCATTGTTTGTCCTCCCTGTTTCAGTAGGATGCAGGCTTGTGTCCCACTTAGAAATTTTTGTTTGTACTGTTCTTAATTGATTCATAAATATTAAATATTAGACCTCTGTCCGGCTGGACAAGTTCAACAAATAAAGTACTGACTGGGTCTATATTCATTCTCTTGTTCCTATTGTCGTTTTTCTAGGGACCACTGTTCTAAATAATAACTTAATTCCCAAGGTCCCTGGTTGACTTTATTTGGGTTCCCTTGTTTTCTCATAATTTATTTAGTCTGTAAGCACTATTTTATTTAATGAGTTTCTCCTACAGCAGGCACGATATGCTTTCCTGCAACATTCAGCGCACCATGCGCGCTTTCACTTTCCAAGCAGCCCGGGACAATGGTGGCCGCTACTTTGAAATGAAATACGTCTCGCATTTACAAGAGTTTGAGCTATTGGCATTGTAAGTGACAATGCCTGTTATTTATGTTAATTATATCAAAACAGATAAATAAAAGGCATTGTCATACACAATGCCAATAGTGTAAACTCTTGCAAATACGAGTCCTATTGCATTGCAAATGCTTGTTCTATTTTGCTATGGTGGTGCCTCAGCACACCTTTAACTAGGTATTCCCTGCACAGACTGGGGCTGCGTGCCCGATTACACAAAAAAATCCACTGACCTCAGCCCTGGCACACCTTGTGACCGCTCGCTTCTGCGCTGAGGAGGACCGTTAGTAAAAAGCTGCAGTTGAAAGTGGGGCCCATCTTTCCTTGGAGGTGGACCGGCATCTGTTTGAAGAAATGTAAAGGCAACCCACTGCAAAAACGCACTGTATCCAGTTGCTTGGGGAACCCTTCAGTTCCATCTGAGTCCCTTACACTGCTGCCTAGTAGGGTGCACTAACTGTACACCACCTCCAAGTGGAGTATTTTCAGTGCACTACATAAGACTTTCTTTCCTTATGTTCCCACATATGTAATAGGATACAGGTATGAAGGCAAAGTGTTCCATAATTTGTAAGAAGCCATGCCCCTATGAAAATAAGGAAATGCTCAAATGTGATCACTCCGGTGCAAAATGTGGGCTGACGTGATCCTCTGCGGTGTAGCAAGAGTGTCATTAGCCCTAATGCAAGGAAGTAAATTAGGCCGCCCATCCCCTGGTTTTATGGTAAAAGACAGCCCATTATTAGGGTAAAGTGAGCCTCTCACAATCCTGAAACCCTGGTGTCACGGCACCTGGTGCACTGTCAACAGCTACGTCACAGGAGATCCTTATTTTAACAGGGGCAGCACAAGCATCTGCAGTCCCTTCTATAATACTGAAGCGCCCAGCGTGTCAAGAAACATTGCACCCCTGGGGCACTTTCTGTAATATGGGCCTTGGTACATCACCTTTTAGTTGTCAGTTATCAAAAATATTTATTGTTAACAAAAAGGTAAAGAGACACTTGCATGTATCTACCGAGGCAAATGTAAAGCCTCAAACACTCACATGCATCATTTTCAAATATCAGAGGATTTTATGGCTCACATTTGTTGTATGATATTTGGACATTAGACAACAACATTTAAAACAAACACAATTCTTACTTGGTCAAACAAAGACAGTTTGGCCATTTCAGATACCTCTCGCTGACAGCCAATTTTACGGTTCTCCTGACAAAGTGGGGAAGTCAGTTGCCCGATGCTCTTCCAAGCCTGCAACTCAGGAAAAAGTTATTTCTGAGTGCTGCATCCAATTCCATTAATAGTTAAAGCTGGAGAGAGAAGGGTTGGGCACACTAGTGCTGGAACTCACAATGTCTGCTTCTAAGCTCACACTCTTGTCCTTGCAATGTGAACTATGAACTGTTCTGTGTCTTCTACTAGGGCCCGATTCACAAAGGCAAGGGTGCCTGTGTTGGTGCATGGCATCCAATTGTGCGCCAGCACAGAGGACAGCTCAGGGATACGTCATATTGTTGTAAATATGACGCATCCCATTGCTTCAGAAGTAATGCAGCGCAGGGCAGTCAAATGGCTTGTGGCACCGTGCTGCGTTAATTCATTGTCAATATGGCCCTGCATTCTTACCTTCCTTCTTACTTCCCCTCATTAATGGGTTTTCATTCATAATCTTCATGTAGTTCCCCTAGCAGGTCAGGGTTTATTTGCAACCATAACATTAAAATCTACAACTGCTGTTTTTAAATTCTCTTTTGCAGCTCTAGGTGATTTTCCAGTAAAACATTTGAAAGTTTACACACACGTGAGGAAAGTAAGTCAGCCTTCTCTCCTTTGAATCCCACTCCAAAGGCAATGCCACAAAGCCTCGTGCAGGTTCAACCATGTGGGCAGGTAACGTACATTGGCTGGTTGAACACATTTCAGATTGTGTGCTGGTATTTCTAGGATTTCATCCATAAAATAGAAGTAGCCGTCTAGATTGTGCGTTTAGTGACAGGACAGGACAAGCCCGCAGCTGCCACATTCCTCCTGACATCTTGATGCATCTGTGTGTCAAAGCCATTGAAACAGATCTGACATGTGTCAGGCTCTACTCGACCGCGACAGACTGAGACACGGACCGGGATGACGAATATCACCTGCTCTACTCACTTCGACATTATTTGTTTTTTATGCTGTGCCACAAGATTAAGGGGCCTATTAGCAATAACCGGCGATAATTATTGCTAAGTGCAGTTAGCGCTTGGATAATTATCGCCGGCTATCGCAGGTTTCCATCGCGGAGATAGCGTGCTATCAGCAACGCTTATCTCCTAAGCGATAGAAACCCTGGAGAACAGTGTGAATATCGCTTGAAAACAAGCGAAATTCACACTGTGACCAGTGTTAGCTTGGCGATAGGGCGAGGGGGATTTAGCCATGTAATCCACCTCCCATTGGATTACATGGCTAAGTCAGGTCTGGACCAGGCGTTAACAAACCAGCGCTAAACGTGTTTAGCGCTGGTTCGTTAATCACCTCCCCTGCCTCGCTTTTAGGCGATAGCGAGCTTAGCGACTGTTTCCAGTCGCTTTTAGGTTGGGAACGCCTACTTTGCATGCCATTAGCGATAAATATCGCTGGCATGCAAAGCAGCACCCAACCCGGTCGCTATCGCCTAGAAGCTGTCGCTAACAGCAGTTAGCGACAGCTTGCTAATAGGGCGTTAGAATTATCGCCGCTTTAGCGGGAAAAAGTCCCGCTAAAGCGGCGATAGAGCCCTTGATAATATGCCCCTAAGTTGTGAAGGTTTGTCACCAGTTTTAATGCTATTTGTAATTTGCACTTCTACTGATTTGTTTTAACTATTGACGCATCTGTTAACGAAGAGGAAACGAAACCCAGTTAAATAGTGTTATCTACTTCATTTCAAGATAAGATGGCACGCTGTGGCCACCACAAGCGGGGATGTATTGATTGACTCTGATTGAGAGAAGATGTAAATACTTATACAGAGCCGACACAGGTGCCCGCTTTAAAACTGCCCCAGCTATCAAGATGAACAGTAGGAACTCTCCCATTCACCAGTTGAAGAGGAGGTAAGGTAATAAGCAAGAACACTGATTTTTTTTTAAAGGAGACTGTCATTCGTAATTCAAATGCTGCCTATTAGGTGCCATTTTTGCTAAACCAACATAATTTAGCGTAATCTCTAGAATTTTGGGTAGCGAAAATTGCGTTTAATGCCTGAGATTACGTAATTACGTCATTTCAGACAGTGTAAACAAGGCAACAACGTGATCGACGTGTGGTAACAATGTGATCAACGCAAACAGCATTTCTTTAATGTGGGCACTGATAGAATAACTCGAAAAGTCATTTTGTGGTAACGTTTTCACCTGAGCGGACCATTCAGGTATATTTTGAATGAGAAATGCTTTTTTCAAAAACATTTTTTTAAATTGTAATTTATTTTGGATTACAGAGAAGCAGTGCCATAGAGAGTGAGGCTACTGTAAATACAGTATCAACTTACTCTTGTCTTGGGTAGGCACACTATTTTGGTGCACACTCAGATTTACAAGTTTTTGTAAATCTGGGTTTGCATCAAAATACAAGGGTGGATTGTGGGAATGCCTATGCCCCACCCATATAATGCTTACCCAAAGCAAAGTAAAGCATGTAAAGCAATGAGTTACTAAAACACACAAGGCCACACAAAGTGACTATACATGGTTAGTAAATGCCAAAAATTATTTAGCAACAGGGCTATGCCAAAAAAGTGATGCCAATCCAAAGCAAATTCATAGTAAATCTGGTCCTCGATTTTTACCATTTTGCAACCCAAAGCCTTAGCCATGGTTACAACCATCAAAGAAAAGATTGACCATTTCCAAAAAACCTTATCTCAAGTCCACATAATGTACAGAACGCCAAGGTCAACTATAAAACTCAGGCTGATAAAAAAGACAAGTTAGACCACTCTACAAAACAGGATATCGAGTATGGCTCTCTGCTTGAAATATCTCATTTAAAAACCAAAGTAAATTTAAACCATGTTTTATTTGCCTATGTGACATTATAAAGCCAGTGAATCCTATTTTGTGTAGGTTTAAATTACCCAAAAATATGCATATTCTCCCGGATTCCCATGTATCATTGTTAAAAACCTGCAAAACATACAGTTTGAAGCAATTCAGTTCCCCTTTTGAACCTCAGAAAAAGAGAATATGAATTACAAAGACTTTTAGTTCTAGAAGAATCAGAGGTAATTTAAGGTACTTTCTCTCTTGAAAGGTTACAGAACAGAGAATAATTCCCGGGAAATAGCAACAAACATACTCCCTCCCAGACTAATCACAAAGTTTCATACCCAATATCATTGTAAACCAAAATCTGTGAAGTGATGGAAAAGGTGGAGTACTGTCAGGAAAAAGGATCCCGTTCTGAATTGACACTCGCTCTAAGACTTCAGAAAATCGCTTTACAACTCAGATAACTAAAACGAGCTTGTATTGAGTATATGGAAATTGTTAGACCTGGTACCATTGGCGTGAGTCTCCCTTCCATTTTTTCACTGATTGCCTCCTCTGTTTTTGATATGTGTTGCTGGTTTAGATGCTTTGGGCACTGTGCCACTGCTATTCAGTGCCACAGTGCAAGTGCTCCCTATTGTAAATTGATGTATGGATTAGTGACTCCATGATTGGATTATTTGATTTACTTGCCAGACCCTAGTATAGTGCACCATGGGTGCCCAGGGCCTGTAAATCCAATGCTGCTGGTGGGCTTGCAGCACTGGATGTGCCACCCACAGAAGCAGCTTGTAAAGTGTGTCTCAGGCCTGCCATTGCAGAGCCTGTGTGCAGTCTGTGACTGCCATGTCGACTTGGCAAGTGCACCCACTTGCCAGTCCCTAAACCTTCCCTTTTCTGCAAATCGGACACCCCTAAGGTAGGCCCTAGGCAGGGTGTATTGTATGTGAAAGGTAGGACATGCCCTGATGTGTGTGGCATGTCCTGATAGTGAATTCCAGCCATTTTCGTTTTTCACTATTGCAAGGCTACCTGCTCCCATAGGCCAGAATGGGCAGTTTGATTATAACATCTTATAATCTTAACTGACCCAGGGAACATGGTAAAAATTTGAGTTTAGTATACCTGAACTCAGAATGATAAAATACATCTTTTAGTGAAGTTGGTATTAACATTCTGTGTTTGAAAATACCACTTTTAGAAAGTAGGTATTTTCTTGCCTAACCATCCAGCCTGCCTCTGCTAGCTTGTGTATTGTATGTCTGGTTTTGTGAGTGACAGGGGCTGGGGGACTCCAGGAGACAGGGTGAGTCAGCACTAGGCTGAATAGACCTATCTGCATGAGGAGTGGTGGGAGGAGTAGCACCTGGGCCTGAATAGGGCTGTGTCTGCCTTCCACAATGCTGGCTCCACCTCCTGTGGTGTGTCTGATGACCCTGGCCCACACTGACAAAGGAAGAAGTTGTGCACTGGCAGAATGCACCCAGAACTGGTTTGTACTAGGTACAGGACCCTCTGCCTTCAGAGACCAAGGATTTATGGGTATAAAAAGGGGGACCCAGACCCCAGAACTTTAGATCACTTCTGGAACAACAAAACGAACCTTTACCAAGGAGAAGAACCAAGGAAGCTGCAGGAGTTTGGACTGCCCCTCTGCCAGTGTGCTGTTTGCTGGGTTGGCCTGCAATGGTCTTCATTGCCAAGGAAAGGAGAAGGAACTTTCAAAGAACTTTCATCATCTTGCAGAATATTTCTCCAAGGGCTTGAACTAGAGCTTGCCTCCTGCTGAAGTCTCAGGGCTACAAGACTTCACCACCAGCTCCCTCCTGAATTCCCTTGCTGGGGATTCTGTCTGCAGAAGCCTGCGTATCGCTGGGAGCTGGAAGCGCGACTCAACGAGAAGAAGCTTGTCGCTGTTGCAGCTGCCTGCCGTCGCATCACTGGAGAAGCGTGTCTTCGTCGCAACTGCCTGCCGTCGCATCACCAGGGAAGCGTGTCGCCACCGCAAGGGTCGCCATCGCATCACCGGAGAAGCGTGTCGCCGTTGCAGCTGCCTGCCGTCACATCACCGGAGAGGCGTGTCGCACGGCCTGTCGTGGCTCCAAAGGTACAGCGTTCGCCGCACGGCCGTCGGGCGTGCACGCATCATCTTCACATCGTCGCATCGCATCAAGGGCGCACTGTCATCGCCTCGCACTGGATCATCGCACCGCATCGAGGCGCCTGCTTGCCGCATCGCCCTCCCTGCTGACCCTTTGTTTGTTTTGCGTTACGCATCCAAGGTACTTTTGTGAGAAACGTGTCGCATTTATCATCATCTTGAACTAAGTTATTTCTACCATCTTTAAGTCTATTTTGAGTACAGTTTTGTGGATTTTTGTCGTTTGTGGTCTTGTGTTAAGTCTATATAAAGAATACTTATTTTTATAAAACCTGTGTGGTGTCCATCTGTAGTGTTTTCACTGTATTACTGTATGTGTTCACAAATGCTTAACACACTGCCTCTGATATAATCCTGTCTGCTCGTGCCAAGCTACCAAGGGGGGTGAGCAGGGGTTATCCAGCAGTGTAATCCCCCTTTCCCTGACTAGAAGCAAGGGTCCCTATTTGGTCATTATACCACTGCCAACTAGAGATCCCCAGTTCTAACACTGATGGTCAGCGGTGAGGATTCTGGACTTGCATTTGTGACTCATATACAGTGATTGGTGTACACTACTAGTGAATGCAGACCAAACGCAACCACATACTTTTTTGGTAGAATATTTTCTCCTAGGACTGTTATTTTTCCTGAGAACTGCCAATTCTTACTACCATGAGCCGACCAGCATCTGTTCCATCTATGGATCTAGATTTTGAGGAAGAGAGGTTGGAAACCTACAATGTGAAACAGCTAAAGCGCTTTTGCAAAAAAATTAAAAATTGCTACCCCAGGCATTGCCAAAAAGGATGAATAACAAAAGGCGCTGAGGGCCTGGGTGGAAGCAAGAAATACCCCTGACCTGGTGGTAGAGCCAGTTGGGGATGCAGAGGGGCAGCTGAATATACCATTGATTCCAGCCAGGGAAGGGGTACAGTCCCCACCTGGCAGTAGCTTCTCTTCCAAAGACCCGTCCCCAGGAGAGCTGGAAGACAGGGAAAGAGACAGGGCGCACAAGCTGGAGATGGCCAGGCTCAAATTGGAGGGTCAGAGGGACCTAGAGAATAGCAGGTTGTCCGTGGAGAGAGAGAATGAGGTTGGAACATGAGAGAGTGTTGAGGGAGTTAGAGCTCAAAGCAAAAGGCTTAGAAATCAATCCCTCTGGTGGCAGCGCACCATCTGTGCCTGCAGAAAGCAGAGTCCATATCCCCAAGGATGTCATAAAGGAATTCCACAGACAGGAAGATATTGGGCAGTGGTTTGCAGCCTATGAGATAGCAATGTTGGCCCACCGGGTCCCTGAGAAGGATTGGGGAGCGGGGTTGTGGGGCCGCTTTGTGAGTGAGGGGAGGGATACGTTGTTAGACCTACCCAGTGAGAATAGGATGTCTTATGCCCACATGAAGGAAGCCCTGATGACAAGGTATGGTTTGACCCCAGAACTCTATAGACAGAGGTTCAGGAATTGTAAGATGCTGGAGGCAACTACCTGGGTGGAGTATCAGTCTTTCTTTTGCAGAGCTATGGATGATTGGGTGAAGGGTAGCAAAGTGGATACTTTTGAAGCGCTCTATGATTTGTTTGCATGGGAGCACTTGTTTGCTAATTGTTTTCCAGAGCTACGCCAGCACCTTATTGATAGCAAGTTAACTAACCCTAGGAAGCTTGCTGAGGAGGCGGACCGCTGGGTCAGAACCCGGCCCCACAATGGTCACTTGGGAGACTTCGCCAAAGGTGGGCAGGGTCCCCAGCAGAAGAGTGGGGGGGACAAGGGTAAACAGAGGGAGTTCCAGAGAGGGCCCCAAGTAATTCCCAAGGGAACCAAGGGAAGGGTTACCAGCCTCCCCCTGAGAAAAAGCAAGAGACCCCGACAGGTAAACCTGTTCTCAGGGGCCCCTCTAAGTGCTTTATGTGTGGTCAAATGGGCCACCGTTGGTATGATGCACAGTGTCCCATGAGGGATTCCAAAGCACCACCACGTGCACCACCCCGTCGGATGGCGAGTATAGCCCTGGGGGGGGAGATGGGTGCCCAAGGTGGGTGGGGTCCCGCAGAAATGTCCCTTGTCTCGCTAGGAGACTTTGAGATGGTCCCTGAGACCCAGCTGCCTGATAACACTAATAAGTACAGGCAGTGGGAGACCATCAATGGCCATAGGGTGGAAGCTCTCAGAGACACTGGGGCTAGTATGACAGCTGTCAATTGCCGGCTGGTGTCCAGAGAGAAGGTTATCCCCCATGCATTCTTCCCTGTAGTTGCCACGGACAACTCGCAGAGCCAGTGTGAGGTGGCTCAAGTTCCCTTTGAGAAGGGGGGGTCTCAGGTACTCTTCAAGTAGCTGTGAGGCCAGCCATGCCTGTTGTTTGTCTGTTGGGCAATGATTTAGAGAGCTCCCCTTGGGCTAAGGTGGAGAGAAGGTCTCATCTGGAGATGTTGGGTCTGCCTGAGTGGGCGTGTGTAACCACTCGGTCTATGGCAGCCAGTAAGGGTGTTGAAGAGGTTCTGGAGCCTGAAAATATGGCCCAGACCCCTGCCTTAAAGAGAAGAGGTAGGGGGCGTGGAAACCGGCACCCATAGTTCCCACGGTCCAGGAGGAGGCAGACCTTGAGGGTGATGCCCTGGAACCTACAGGGGAACATGTGGCCGAACTGGGGGACCTGCCTGAGCTGACCCATTGGCAGCAAGAAGGAGGCCCCTCCAGGGAGGAAGTTTGTGAGGAGCAGAAGAAGTGCCCTTCTCTTGTGGGTTTGCGGCAACAGGCCACAAGCCAGGCAGCAGGTGATCAGTCTGGATCACATTGGATCTACTGGGAGAACGACCTCCTGTATAGCGAGCCTAAGGTTGCTGAGCCTGGGTCAGCCCATGTGCTGGTGGTACCCCAGCGCTTCAGAGCCTTCCTACTGGGTTTGGCTCATGATGTGCCTTTAGCTGGACATCTGGGGCAGAACAAGACCTTTGAAAGGCTTGTCACCCACTTTTATTGGCCCCAGATGCGGAAGAGTTCAGACACTCCTTGTAGGACTTGTCAAACTTGCCAGGCAAGTGGGAAAAGTGGAAGGAAGCACAAGGCTCCTCTCCAACCTTTCCCTGTAGTCAGTCCCCCTTTGAACGGGTGGGCATTGACATTGTGGGGCCACTGGACCTCAAAACAGCCATGGGCAACAGGATTATCCTGGTCTTGGTGGACCATGCTACCCGGTACTCAGAAGCCATCCCGCTCAGGACAGTGACGGCCCCTGTGGTGGGACGTGCACTGATGGGGATTTTCTCCTGTGTGGGGTTCCCCAGAGAGGTGGTGTCAGACCGTGGTACAAACTTCATATCAAATTATATGAAGTCCCTGTGGCAGGAGTGCGGTGTTACCTATAAGTTCACCACTTCTTACCACCCCCAGGGTAATGGGCTGGTTGAGAGATTCAACCAGACCCTCAAAGGCATGATAATGGGTCTTGAGGAACCTATGAGACGTAAGTGGGACGTCCTCTTGCCATGCCTTCTTTTTGATTACTGTGAGGTGCCACAGAAGTCCCTAGGGTTCAGTCCCTTTGAACTGCTGTATGGTCACCCGGTAAGAGGAACTTTGAGTCTGGTCAAGAAAGGCTGGGAGCAATCTCCTAGGAAACCTCCCCAGGATGTATACAGTTACATGCTGGCCTTCAGGAAGCAGACTAGGCGATTCAGACAACTCGCTCAGGCGAATCTGGAAGCCAGCCAGGAGGAAATGAAGCGGTGGTACGATCAGAATGCCACTCTGATTGAGCTTCAACCTGGACAGAAAGTTTGGGTCATGGCCCCTGTAGAGCCCTGTGCGCTCCAAGACAGGTGGACCGGACCATTTGAGGTGGTGGAGCACAAGAGTGATGTCACCTACCTGGTGAACTTGCGGTCTTCTAGGAACCCTTTGCGGGTCCTGCATGTTAACTGCCTGAAGCCCCACTTAGAAAGGTCCGAAGTGGGCATGCTCTTAGCGACAGATGATGGAATGGAGGAGGAGACTGAGCCTCTTCCTGACCTCCTGTCTGCAACAGAGCAAGATGGGTCAGTGGATGGTGTCAGCCTCTCTGCCACACTGACCCCTGAACAGCAGCAAGATTGTCGCCAATTGTTGGGACAATTCTCTGATTTGTTCTCCCTGGTTCCTGGTGTCACTGAGTGGTGCGTCCATGACTTGGATACTGGGGACAGTCCTCCTGTGAAGCACAAGGCTTACAGAGTGACTGACAGGGTCAAAGCTCACATCAAGGAGGAGGTCTCCAAGATGTTTGCATTAGGGGTGATTGAATCCTCTCACAGACCTTGGGCCAGCCCAGTGGTCTTGGTCCCAAAAGCTGCCGCGCCTGGTGCCACACCCGAACTCCGGTTCTGTGTGGACTACCGAGGACTCAATTCAGTCACCAGGACTGACGCGCACCCCATCCCCAGAGCTGATGAGCTCATTGATCGGTTGGGGGCTGCCCGGTACCTCAGCACGTTTGATTTAACGTCTGGGTACTGGCATATCGCCTTAACTGATGGGGCCAAAGAGAGGTCAGCATTCTCCACACCAGATGGGCACTACCAATTCCTGGTTATGCCCTTTGGGATGAAGAATGCCCCTGCCACCTTTCAGAGGTTGGTCAACCAGGTGTTGGCTGGACTGGAGGATTCCAGTGCTGCCTACCTGGATGACATTGCAGTGTTCAGCGCCAGTTGGGAAGAACATCTGTGCCACCTCTGGGAAGTGTTGATGGCACTACGAAAGGCAGGCCTCACGATCAAGGCGAGTAAGTGCCAGATCGGGCAGGGTTCTGTGGTGTACTTGGGGCACCAGGTAGGGAGCGGCCAGGGGGCGCCCCTACAACCCAAGATTGATACCATCCTGGCATGGGAACCCCCCAAGACCCAGACACAGGTGAGAGCCTTTTTAGGACTCACAGGGTACTACATGAGGTTTGTCAAGGGGTATGGCAACATTGTTGCACCCTTGACTGAGCTGACTTCTAGGAAGCAGCCCAAGAAAGTGAACTGGACTGACACCTGTCAGAAGGCTTTTGACGCCCTGAAGACTGCCATGTGCACAGCACCCGTGCTTCAGGCGCCCAACTTCTCAAAGGAATTTATTGTCCAAACAGATGCTTCAGAGCATGGTGTGGGGGCTGTTCTATCACAGATTAATGAGGAGGGCCTAGACCAACCTGTAGCCCTCATCAGTAGGAGGTTACAGAGGTGGAGTGCAATTGAGCGTGAGGCATTTGCTGTGGTCTGGGCATTGAAGAAGTTGAGACCATACCTGTTTGTGACTCACTTCCGGGTTCAGACAGACCACAGGCCCCTCAGATGGTTGATGCAGATGAGGGGTGAGAATCCAAAGCTGTTGAGGTGGTCCATTTCCCTACAGGGGATGGACTTCACGGTGGAACACTGCCCTGGTACAGAACACGCCAATGCTGATGGTCTGTCCAGATTTTTCCGCCTTAGTGAAGAGAACTCCCAAGGGGTTGGGTAGTCCTCTCCACATTTCAGCTGGAGGGGACACGTGTTAGACCTGGTACCATTGGTGTGAGTCTCCCTTCCATTTTTTCACTGATTGCCTCCTCTGTTTTTGATATGTGTTGCTGGTTTAGATGCTTTGGGCACTGTGCCACTGCTATTCAGTGCCACAGTGCAAGTGCTCCCTATTGTAAATTGATGTATGGATAAGTGACTCCATGATTGGATTGTTTGATTTACTTGTCAGACCCTAGTATAGTGCACCATGGGTGCACAGGGCCTGTAAACCAAATGCTGCTGGTGGGCTTGCAGAACTGGTTGTGCCACCCACAGAAGCAGCTTGTAAAGTGTGTCTCAGGCCTGCCATTGCAGAGCCTGTGTGCAGTCTGTGACTGCCATGTCGACTTGGCAAGTGCACCAACTTGCCAGTCCCTAAACCTTCCCTTTTCTGCATATCAGACACCCCTAAGGTAGGCCCTAGGGCAGGGTGCATTGTATGTGAAAGGTAGGACATGCCCTGATGTGTGTGGCATGTCCTGATAGTGAATTACAGCCATTTTCGTTTTTCACTATTGCAAGGCTGCCTGCTCCTATTGGCCAGAATGGGCAGTTTGATTATAACATCTTATAATCCTAACTGACCCAGGGAGCATGGTAGAAATTCGAGTTTAGTATGCCTGAACTCAGAATGATAAAAATACATCTTTTAGGGAAGTTGGTTTTAACATTCTGTGTTTGAAAATACCACTTTTAGAAAGTAGGTATTTTCTTGCCTAACCATCCAGCCTGCCTCTGCTAGCTTGTGTATTGTATGTCTGGTTTTGTGAGTGACAGGGGCTGGGGGACTCCAGGAGACAGGGTGAGTCAGCACTAGGCTGAATAGACCTATCTGCATGAGGAGTAGTGGGAAGAGTAGCACCTGGGCCTGAATAGGGCTGTGCCTGCCTTCCACAATGCTGGCTCCACCTCCTGTGGTGTGTCTGATGACCCTGGCCCACACTGACAAAGGAAGAAGTTGTGCACTGGCAGAATGCACCCAGAACTGGTTTGGACTAGGTACAGGACCCTCTGCCTTCAGAGACCAAGGATTTATGGGTATAAAAAGGGGGACCCAGACCCCAGAACTTTAGATCACTTCTGGAACAACAAGACAAACCTTTGCCAAGGAGAAGAACCAAGGAAGCTGCAGGAGTTTGGACTGCCCCTCTGCCAGTGTGCTGTTTGCTGGGTTGGCCTGCAGTGGTCTTCATTGCCAAGGAAAGGAGAAGGAACTTTCAAAGAACTTTCATCATCTTGCAGAATATTTCTCCAAGGGCTTGAACTAGAGCTTGCCTCCTGCTGAAGTCTCAGGGATACAAGACTTCACCACCAGCTCCCTCCTGAATTCCCTTGTTGGGGATTCTGTCTGCAGAAGCCTGCGTGTCGCTGAGAGCTGGAAGCGCAACTCAACGAGAAGAAGCGTGTCTCTGTCGCAGCTGCCTGCCGTCGCATCACCGGAAAAGCGTGTCTTCGTCGCAACTGCCTGCCGTCGCATCACCAGGGTATCGTGTCACCACCTCAAGGGTTGCCGTCGCATCACCAGAGAAGCGTGTCGCTGTCGCAGCTGCCTGCCGTCACATCACCGGAGAGGCGTGTCGCAGGGCCTGTCGCGGCTCCAAAGGTACAGAGTTCGCCGCACGGCCGTCGGGCGTGCACGCATCATCTTCACATCGTCGCTTCGCATCAAGGGCGCACTCTCATCGCATCGCACTGGATCGTTGCACCGCATCGAGGCGCCTGCTTGCCGCATCGCCATCCCTGCGGACCCTTTGTTTGTTTTGCGTTACGCATCCAAGGAACTTTTGTGAGAAACGTGTCGCATTTATCATCATCTGGAACTAAGTTACTTCTACCATCTTTAAGTCTATTTTGAGTACAGTATTGTGGATTTTTGTCGTTTGTGGTCTTGTGTTAAGTCTATATAAAGAATACTTATTTTTATAAAATCTGTGTGGTGTCCATCTGTAGTGTTTTCACCGTTTTACTGTATGTGTTCACAAATGCTTAACACACTGCCTCTGAGATAAGCCTGTCTGCTCGTGCCAAGCTACCAAGGGGGGTGAGCAGGGGTTATCCAGTAGTGTAATCCCCCTTTACCAAAGGTGTATACCATTGCCAACTAGAGACCCCCAGTTCTAACAGAAATTATGTGTGAGAACCATTCTGAATGTAAGTATTTTTTGCTCTGCACAAATGTAGCATTTAGGATTGTGGACTCCAAGTCCCAGAATCCCTCGAGCAGCAGCCTTCTTGGATGTGGACCTAGGTTTAAAAGGAGACCACACATTAAAGCACTGAACACTGTTAGTTGCACTGGTAATGCGCAAGACAGAGTTTTGAGCACGCTGCAGGACTTTGTTGAATATTCTGAATCAAGGTTGGGGCCTACACCAGGGATCTGAGAAGAGAAAAACGGATTTCAGTTTTGTGACAGGTAGGGGCCCCAATGAAAATTTAATTTATAATTCAGATTTATGGAGAAGTTAGAATTTTGTAAGGACCCTTAGAGGAGTACCTCAGAGTGCAAAGCAAGCCCCCTGATCCCTTTTAAGGAAATAGGGTTTTCAAAGTAAAAACGGATCTCAATTAAATCTATAAATATCTTTCTCTTTGGTTTATTCACCAAACCCCTCAGCGAATCCACAGACATCACCCCCTCCCAGGACCTCTGCAACAAGCTCAACTCCTACTTCCACCTGAAAATCAAGGCCCTCTACAACAACTTCAACGAACAGACACTGAACTCCGAATCCACTCCCTCCTCCAGCATCGCCAGCCAGCCCACCATCTCCTCTTGGACCCCAGTCAGCACCAAAGACACTGCATCGACCATGGAAAAGGCATTCAATCTGAAGCCCCCACAGACCCCTGCCCTCTGTACATCTTCCACAGAGCCGCCACCGCCATCGCACCAGAACTACGATGCACCATCAACGCCACCTTCGAAACCGGCACGCGCCTCGATGACTGGAAACGTGCAGAAGTCAAGCCCCTACTCAAAAAGCCCTCAGCAGATCCTAGGGACCTCAAGAACTACGACCCATCTCCCTCTTCCCCTTCATGGCCAAAGTCACCGAGAAGACCGTCAACGCCCAACTAATGAAATTCATCGAAGAGAACTCCATCCTCGACCCCACCCAATCCGGATTCCACAAGAACCACAGCACCGAGACCGCTCTACTCGCCGCTACAGACGACATCCGCACCCTTCAAGACCAAGGACACACCGCAGCCCTGATCCTACTTGACCTCTCTGCAGCCTTCGACACAGTCTCCACCGCTCACTCACCACCAGACTCCGTGACGCTTGCATACAGGGAACCGCCCTCGACTTGCTCCGCTCCTTCCTCATCGACAGAACCCAAAGAATCAGCCTTCCACCCTTCCTCTCCGAACCCACAGAGATGAACTGCAGAGTACCCCAAGGATCTTCGCTCAGTCCCACGCTCTTCAACATCTACATGGCCCCACTCGCTGCCATCATCAGACAGCCCGGACTCAGCATAGTATCCTACGCCCACGACACCCAGCTCATCCTCTCCCTCACGAAGGACCCAATCACCACCAGACTCAGCTTCCAGGAAGGAATGAAGGACGTCACATCCTGGATGAGCAGAAGCTGCCTGAAGCTCAACTCGGAGAAGACAGAGGTCCTTGTCCTCGGACCCTCCCCCTCTGCTTGAGACAACACCTGGTGGCCCTCAGCAGCCCCCCCACCCATACGGACCTCGCCCAGAACCTCGGCATCGTACTCCACTCCTCTCTCTCCATGATCCGACAGATCAATGCAGTCACCTCCACCTGCTTCAACACCCTCCACATCCTCCTGAAGACCTTCAAATGGATCCCCCAAGAATCAAGAAAGACCGTCACCCACGCACTCATAACCAGCAGACTGGACTACGGAAATGCCTTCTACGCCGGAATCAACACGTCTCTGCTCCGCAAACTCCAGACCATACAGAACACTGCAGCCAGACTCGTCCTCAGCAACCCTCGACACAAACTCATCACCCAACACCTGTGAAACCTCCACTAGCTCCCCGTCAAGAGGAGAGTAACTTTCAAGACACTCACCCAGGCCTACAAATGCCTCCGCAACACCGGACCCCAAAATCTCAACGAAAGAATCTCCTTCCACGTACCCAAGGGAAACCTCCGTTCCGCCGACCTCACCCTCGCTGAACCCCCATGCATTCGCAGAGCAAGAACGGGCGGAAGAACCTTCTCCTACATCGCAGCTGAGACCTGGAACGAGCTCCCGATCGACATCAGACGTGCCCCCACTCTACACATCTTTAGGAAGACCCTCAAGACTGGCTCTTCGACTGACGGGAGCTGCTCCCCCCTCTAGTGCCTTGAGACCCTCAAGGGTGAGTAGCGCGCTTTAAAATTCCTGATTGATTGATTGATTATTTAAGCAAGAGCTTTCAGAGATTTTGACAGACAGATTCAGAGCCCATGAGGTAATAGGTCAGAAATTACTTCGGAACTGCCTTTTCAATTGGATCACTGACAGAATTTCGATAACAACATTATGTTATAAAAATATTGTGTCAAAAATATCATTTACAAAAATATTGTGTCCCTATACTAATATTGGTTAGTACAAAAATATTGAAAATACAGTATTGTTTCACACTAACATAGTACAATTATACAAATTCCAACTTGACATCTTTTTGTTGAGGCAGGTGCCTCTAATGTAGCCATTGGGGCAGTTCTGTCTCAACCTAATGTTAGAAGTGGGCAGTTACAACCCACTGCCTTCATGTCAAGAAAAATTTATGTTGCAGAGCGTAAATATATTGCAGCTAAGAAAGAGCTTTTAGCTATGAGAGAGGCTTTCAGAGAATGTATATATATATTAAGTTTATGTAAATTGAATACATTTAAATAATATTTAATTCCGTTTATAAATATATAATATAGAAACACACACACATATATGTGTATATGTTTATGTATAAACATATATATATATATATATATATATATATATATATATATATATATATATATATATATAAATATATAAAGCAACACTATTATTAGAAATAGATATTTTACATTATATAAAAAATATTGATTATTACTTTTTAATTTAATATTCTTAAAAACATATATATACATACATAAAATAAATTGCAAATCAATAGCAATACATTAAATAAATTACCAAATATATAACATATAAAAAACAAAAATCCAAGTAACAACAATTACTAAAAATATTATAAAAATTAAAAAACACACAAATGCACACACACACACACAGTTATATAGATATATAAACAAATAATATACAATACAAAAAAATAATATTTATAGATGTATTTAAACAATATTAGGAAAAGTATTGGAGTCTGGGAATAATATATATGCTATTCCCACCCCAGTTTATGCAACAGTAGGGAAAGCGTAGGCTTTCAGAGGATTTAAATTTACTATAACCCCTCCAAACAGCTAAACAGTATGGAAAGTATTGGACTTAGGAGGGGTAAGATTTACTATTGCACCTCCAGTCTGTGCAACAGTAGGGAAAGTGTTGTACTTCAGAGTCTTCAAATTTACTATTCCCACTCCAGATAGCACAACAGCAGGGAAAGTGTTGGAATTCGGAGGGGTTACATTTACTGTTCCCACTCCAGTCTGTGCAACCGTAAGGAAAACATTAGACTTTGGAGGGATTAATTTTACTATTCCCTCTCCATTCTGTGCAACAGCAGGGAAAGCGCTGAAATTCGGAGCAGTAAGTTTTACTATTCTCACTCGAGTTTGTGCAACAGTAGGGAAAATGTTGGACTTTGGAGAGATAAGATTTACTGTTCCCACTCCAGTCTAAGCAACAGTAGGGAAAGTACTTCACTTCAAACACATTACATATTTGATTGACTGTATTTATTTAGAACAAATATAAAACTCTTAATATGAACATTATTAATTCAATATATATATATATATATATATATATATATATTACCTACTGGCGGTCGCCAGTAGATAGTTATAGTTAGGACCTTTATCCATAGGAAATCCACAACATTCTATTTGAAATAACTCTTGTGACGAATCTTCGCGAAAGCTTCCAACTTGTTGGGGCGCTCCGCTCCGCTCCTACCCTGAAAGTCTCGGGTTGATTCGTCAAGCGGGGGCCGAGATAAAAGGGGGGTCCCAAAACGCGTTTTCGCCGTTTTTTCCATGTTAATTCCCATAGGAAATTTTAGCCACGGCTACAGCCCGAACTGCTGAACGGAATTACACCAAATTTTGCAAAAAGGTAGCGCTTGGTTCAGAAAGCGACCTTTTTTTAAATGGTGTAAATCCGTTCAGTAGTTACGGAGAAATTAAAAAAATAAGAGTGAAAAATCGATTTCCCATAGGAAACTTTATGCAAGGCTACAGCAAAACTGCTGAACGGAATTACACCAAATTTGGCAAAAAGGTAGTGCTTGGTTCAGAAAGCACCCTTTTTAAAAATGGTGTAAATCCGTTCAGTAGTTGCTGAGAAAATCCAAAATAAAAGTTTCGATATTTAGAGGCACGGAGGATCCGCGCACCCTCCCGACCATGAGCTGCATGGTAATTGGCTGTCAACACTCCAAACCAGGAAGTGTTGGCAGCCATCTTGTTCCTCGGTAGAACCGAGGGACAAGAAGAGACAAAAACAAGGGCGCAAAACGCAAGAAGGGGGCAGGGTAGAAACACCCTGACCCCCTAGCCCTGCTCAGGGTGTCCTATAAGGACCCCAGGGCAAAAAATTTTTTTTTTTAAAAATCGTCAGGATGCGCTCAGGGTGCGCGGATCCTGCCGGAAAAAAAAAAATTGAAGCGCGGTCTCCCGCGCCTCGATGCAAATTTGCCCCCGGGTGGCCCAAGTCCCGGGGGCATGCGGGGGTGGGTTTATTGTTTATGGGGGGCCTCTAAGGCCCCCCAAGCCCCGGGGACCGCCACCGCCCGGGGCTTTATTAAAAAATGATGGCGGGAGGGCTCTTTGCCCTCCCGCTGCCCCGGGGACCGCCACCCCCCGGGGCTTCTTTATTTTTATTTAAAAAACCTGTGTGGGGGGGCTCCAGCCCCCCCACACGCCCCGGGGACCGCCACCTCCCCGGGGCACTAAAGATTTAAATATGGGGGTCCGTTACGGACCCCCAGAGCCCCGGGGACCACCACCTCCCCGGGGCTTTGAACAAGTTGGGAGGGGGGCCGCGCGGCCCCCTCCTGGAGCCAGTGATGGCCCTGGGGACCACCACCCCCAGGGCCGGCTCCTGCAGTGTCCCTGGGTGCCTACCCCGGGACACTGTAGTTTGCTATGACAGGACGGAGCCTCGCGGCTCCCGTCCTGTCATAGCAAACTTGGTTTGCATTTTGAAAGAGAGAGCAGGAAACCTGCTCTCTCTTTCAAAATGCAAACCCACTGCTCTTCCACACGGGGAGCAGCATGTTAGCTGCTCCCCATGTGGAAAGCAATGCCGGCTCCCGCAGGAGGCGGGGAGTCGGCTGGGACTGTGGGGGGATTGGGGACCCCCACAGTCTCCAACGAGAGGCCAGGCCCCGGGGATGGGGTCCCCGGGGCCATAAGTGGCCCGGGAGGGGGGCCACGCAGCCCCCTCCCCAATAAAAAAATAAAAAAGGGCAAGGCCGGCCCCGGGGGATGGGGTCCCCGGGGCCTTAAATGGCCTGAGGAGGGGGCCACGCAGCCCCTCCAAATATATATTTTTTTTATTAAAAAGAGGGCATGCCCCGGGGATGGGGTCCCCGGGGCCAATAGAGGCCCAGGGAAGGGGGCCACGCGGCCCCTTCCCCGTTTTTTTTTAAATGCTCAGGCCCCGGGGGATGGGGTCCCCGGGGCCAAAAGTGGCCGAGGGAAGGGGGCCACGCAGCCCCCCTCCCATAAAAAAGGAAAGAAAAAAAACGGCATCGTGCCGGGAGGCCCCACCCCCTCCCTGCAGCAGTCTGCAAACGCGCCCCTGGCGCGTTTTAGAAGGGGAAGTAATTCCCCTTGAATACTGGGGGTCCCTGGGGCCAACTAGCCCACCAGGAACCTCCAGTATGCGCTAGGGCTGCGTTGCAGAGAGGTGTACAGAGGCCACGCCCCTTTTACACCTCTCTGCAACGCAGCTCTGTGGCGCTTTTTGGAGGTACATGGTGGGCTAGTTGGACTCCAGGGACCCTCAGTATTCAAGGGGACTTAATCCCCCAACTTAAAACGTGCCACGGGGCGCGTTTGCACAGTGGTGAAGGGAGGGGGCGGGCTTCAGGTGACATGTGTGCAAACAGGCCCCGTGGCGTGTTTTAAGATGGGGAATTAAATCCCCTTCAATCCTGAGGGTCCCTAGGGCCAACCAGCCCACCAGGTACGTCCAGAAAGCGCCACAGAGCTGCGTTGCAGAGAGGTGTAAAGGGGGCGTGGCCTCTGAACACCTCTCTGCAACGCAGCCTCCTGGCGCATACTGGATTTACAGGGTGGGCTAGTTGGACCTCAGGGACCCTCATGATTCAAGGGGACTTAATCCCCCAACTTAAAACGCGCCACGGGGCGTTTTTGCAGACATGTCACCTCAGGCCCCCCCCTCTTCCTTCACCATTGCGCAAATAATCCTCTAAAATCAGCCGAACTACGAATTCCGATTTACTCACCTGTTATCAGGAGAGACCTCAGTGCTGCATCTTTCAGCCCTGTAGAGATCCTGAAAAGTAATTCTAACCGTACTTACCAGTAACTTGAATTTCCTTCCATAGGCTAACATTGACTGGTTTCACTTGGAAATTCTTCTAAGTGTGGAGTTTTGGAACTTTATAATATTCCTCTAAAATCAGCCGAACTACGAATTCCGATTTACTCACCTGTTATCAGGAGCGAACCCAGTGCTGCATCTTTTAGCCCAGCACTGACCCTGAAAAGTAATTCTAACCGTACTTACCAGTAACTTGAATTTCCTTCCATAGGCTAACATTGACTGGTTTCACTTGGAAATTCTTCTAAGTGTGGAGTTTTGTAACTTTATAATATTCCTCTAAAATCAGCTGAACTACGAATTCCAATTTACTCACCTGTTATCAGGAGAGACCTCAGTGCTGCATCTTTCAGCCCAGTACAGATCCTGAAAAGTAATTCTAACTGTACTTACCAATAACTTGAATTTCCTTCCATAGGCTAACATTGACTGGTTTCACTTGGAAATTCTTCTAAGTGTGGAGTTTTGGAACTTTATAATATTCCTCTAAAATCAGCCGAACTACGAATTCCGATTTACTCACCTGTTATCAGGAGAGAACCCAGTGCTGCATCCTTTAGCCCAGCACTGACCCTGAAAAGTAATTATAACCGTACTTACCAGTAACTTGTATTTCCTTCCATAGGAATCCATTGTCTGGTTTTCAGCAGAAAAGTTTCAGTGTCGATTTTCACAAACTACAAATATTCCTTAAAAATCGTCTGTATGACTTAAACGCATTCTTTCAACTGTTTACGGGAGATGCACCAGTGCTGGATCCAGGATCCACCACTGAGTAAGAAAAAGTAACGATAACACTACTTACCTGCTAAGTGAATTTCCTGCCATAGGATAACATTGGTGATTCTATGTGAAAAAGTTTCTAAGTGTCAACTTTTAAAATACAATAATATTCCTTAAAAATCAGTACTGTAACCAAAACGCTTTTACTCAACTGTTTACAGGAGATGTCCCAGGACTGAATCTAGGATCCAGTCCGGTGGTTAGAAAAGTAATCCATAAAGTAACTAATTGCATTTAACTAGAAATTCACATTGAGCTCAATGTTGCATTGTGTTTGAAATTGTGTTGCCCATTGCAACAACTGTAACTACTGTACTTAAAAGTCTATTGCCTATTTGCAAAGAATTTAAACTAAAGTAATTCATTCTGAGAAAGTATATTTTGTAATGTAATGTATAATGTAATTACAATGTAATTTAAAAATAAATAGTTTAAAAAATGTAGTAAATCAGTATCAAAAAATAAAGATAACAATTAATACATTTAAAAATTGTCATTTACAAAACCTTGAAATTCACTGAAAAAAACCATAGGTTTCAGACATGTTATAGTTAGGAATTATCATTTAAAAAACCTTTGAAATTCACTGAAAAAACCATAGGTTTCAGGCACGTTATAGTTAGAAATTAGCATTTAAAAACCTTTGAAATTCACTGAAAAAACCATAGGCTACAGGCACGTTATAGTTAGAAATTAGCATTTAAAAAACCTTTGAAATTCACTGAAAAACCATAGGTTTCAGACACGTTATAGTTAGAAATTAGCATTTAAAAAACCTTTGAAATTCACTGAAAAAACCATAGTTTTCAGACACGTTATAGTTAGAAATTAGCATTTAAAAAACCTTTGAAATTCACTGAAAAAACCATAGGTTTCAGACACGTTATAGTTAGAAATTTGCATTTAAAAAACCTTTGAAATTCACTGAAAAAACCATAGGTTTTAGGGACAGTTATAGTTATTTGGACATTGCACTCGTACAAAACCCGTGAAATTCCCCGTTATAGTTAGTTCAGCTAACTATAACTCGCGCCCCGCAATGCACTGCTGATGACGTCACATATTACATCACTCATGACATGGTCAGTGACATCACTGATGACATCACTGATGACATCTCAAATGACATCACTGATGACATCATCCATGTGATAATTTCATGCATCTTCTCACACCCTAATATAACTTTTGATACACCCACTGTAAATTACAGACTGCCATTCTCAAAACCATAGACACTCCAACACCAATAACTACATACCCACTCACTGATTCTTAGGTCTACACACACATCCACTCACTCACCCGTACAGTCACTCATACTTACGGTCACTCAGTACAGGACTATCATATGCACTCATACACCTACATAGACACTCACACACCGCCACTCATCCATAGTGGTAGTCACACACCTAGTCAGTCATGCAAATAATTAATCACACTGCCATTTACTCACCTACACAGTTATACACACACCAGCTCACTTACTCATACAAATACTAGCACATTCTTACGCTCTTATACAATCACTGATACAAGCACACACTCATCCATACAGTCACTCTCACAATCACACACTCTCGCTTATAGCTATTTATATACTCCAACACACATATATACTGCCTTTCACATATGTAGTTACTCACACATGTACCACTGAGATATACATTCACTCACTAACACACCCATACACACACTCCCCCACCCATACAGTCCATCACAGATGCACTCTTGAAACCATGCACCCAGTGAATCACCCACTGATACATCTATGTGCAGTCACACACACCCCATCCACACAAACACTTAGGCACCCATACAGATACTCAGACAACCAATCAATAACTCATAGACACTCATGTAGCTATTTACAAACCCATGCAGCCACTTACACTCCAACAGGCAGACGGATAAAGACATTCACACAGTTTAGTCACTAACCCATGCATTTAGTAAGATACGTTTAATCACTCACTTATAGAGTCAGTCACGCACCTACTAGATCATCCATCCAGACACTTATACACCCACTCATTATTCAATACACCTTGGCATATATAGTAAACACATTTAAACTTTATAGAAACACACAGTCACTGCATGATGTCATCAGTGATGTCATTTGAGATGTCATCAGTGATGTCATCAGTGATGTCACTGACCATGTCATGAGTGATGTAATATGTGACGTCATCAGCAGTGCATTGCGGGCGCGAGTTATAGTTAGCTGAACTAACTATAACGGGGGAATTTCACGGGTTTTGTACGAGTGCAATGTCCAACTAACTATAACTGTCCCTAAAACCTATGGTTTTTTCAGTGAATTTCAAAGGTTTTTTAAATGCAAATTTCTAAATATAACGTGTCTGAAACCTATGGTTTTTTCAGTGAATTTCAAAGGTTTTTAAATGCTAATTTATAACTATAACGTGTCTGAAAACGATGTTTTTTTCAGTGAATTTCAAAGGTTTTTTAAATGCTAATTTCTAACTATAACGTGTCTGAAACCTATGGTTTTTTCAGTGAATATATATATATCTATATATCATTAAACAATTTACATGATTATTAAACAATGTAATAAATAATTATCAATTAAAAAAAAATATTTATTACTTAATTAACTACCCACACTCTACCCCTACAAACATAGCAGCCCACACTTAAAATATAACTAAAATATACATATAACACAATTAACATAATTGATAATCAATTAACTAATGAATTAACAACTTATAATTATTTAATAATTATTTGTTACTTAATAAATGTCCCACCCTATACACCTACAAACCTAGCAACCTGCAATTAAAGTAAATCAGTATTACATAATGTACATAAATAATTATCAATTAAATAATGAATAATGAATACATAATTGTTAATTAATTATTACTTAATTTACTTCCCACCTTATATCCTTAAAATTATATTCTTGACAATGATATTTCTGCATCATGATATTTTTGTATCAAAATATTTTTTTTTCTAATATTTCTGTCTTCCGATATTTACAACTCAAAATTTTGTCCAAATACCTTTCAATCCATTCCTACAACAGGCATTGAAACCAAGAACTAAAGTACAGGTGTGGGGAATCTTGATGCAAAGAAAAACATCTCATACATATTGCCAAAGACATAAGCTCAAGAAACTGCTAAGATAAAATCACACTGTATTATAACATGGTTGGTAATATGTATTCCTGAAATCGGTTAATTTTATACTAATACTGATTCATATGTGTGTCTTTATAATTAATTGTAGATCTAGCCAGAGAATAGATCCTAAATCACTTCAGCAAATTGAGTCAAAGTAAAAGGTGGTGGAAGGTATTTCTTGTATGATTAGTCTGCATTATTTCTGTGCACTATACTAGCATCCAGAGGAATCCCTACTGACTCTCCTTCCTGTTTTCCTGGTCTATTTCCCTGCTGTTCCTATCCCATATCCCCTTCTCCTCATCAGGCCACATCAATCCTCTGCTATTGCCTAATGTCAGAGCTGGTGGTGCCAGAAGGTGGGCCCTACTAAATATCAAGTCACTTCTGGGGAAAATGTTAGACCTGCTACTCGCACGAGTTACAGTTTGTGATGGACAAAGTTGCAGTAGTAATGGCATCTTCAGCAGCCCTCACATACAACTGTCCCTCTTCCCATCTTAACTTCAAGAGCTGAAGCTGTAAAGTACCTTACATGTCTGGCTTTCAGATGAGCAATTTCAGGTTATCTGACTCTAATGACCCTATTGGTGCTCATATATCACAAATACTGGCATTAGTGTCAAAAGAAAAAAACACTGTTCAATGAATTTTTATTGTGAGTCATATTATGTATTGGGTGTACTTTCATGGTCTTCTACGAAGCACACTTTTAACTGGGTATGCTGAGTGCAGATGTAGTCAGTGCACCCTCTTACAGTTAATGAGCTGCCGAAAGTTCAGCAGCAAACCTGTGCCTGCCCTAGTGCCAACACATTAGTGAGCGGCAGACCAGCTGTTTGAAGCACCCTGTCTATCACTTTGCAGGTGGCGACGTAGCCTGCAATTTAAAAGTAATAAAGAACTGTAGTTGGATGCAGTGAGTGACCACCTTCAGCCAGGGAGAAGTCGAGGAGATCCTTGGAACACTCTGTTCCCCTTTACTGGCATTGCGTTTGAGGGAGTCCACCATGTGTCACCTCTTTGCGGCACACAGTTAGCAAGTCCCTGACAGCTTCTTTGCCTCTGAGCCCTTGTCTATAGTACAGTGCAGTCACAGAGGCAACATTTTCACCCATTTGTATAGGGCCACGTCCCCATGTAAATGAGGGAACACCTAATTGAGATTACACCAGCGCACATTCTGCACTGGCATAATCTCCATTACAGAAGGGGCTGTGCCAGCCTCTAGAGCCTGAGGGTGCAGAAAGAGGATGCACACACCCACTCTGCCCAGAGGCACTCAGTGTATTACAACCCCTTGAATCTACCTCACTGACTTAGCATGCTTGTTGCACAAAATTCTCCTCCAAAAATATAAAAAGAGACTACAAGGCTCTGGGACACCCAACTAATTGCACCACATTTGTACTGCTCGTTTACCTACTGAATTTAAACTGTTATTGAATTTGAATGTGACTTTGACAGCATATGTTTTCACTGCACTTTATTTACGGGCCATAGCGGTCAGTTTTAAACTTGTTTTTTAACCTTCCTCTATCTTTTTGGTCGCATTTGCGAGGGGGCGGTGGTTCTTCTCACTAGAGAAGTGTGGGCTTTTACTTTTCTCCTCTTCTGGGCTGGGACGCTCTAGAGGCGCCATCTTGGTTAGTGCGCACTCTAATCATCCAGCCCTTATGCCTACAAAGGGAGCCGCGGTGCAGATGCGCAGCAGACGTGTGCAGTGGGTGCGCAGCTGGCGTGGGGAAGGCGCACCAAAGGCAAGCCCGTATGCGCCCGTCAGTGTCCCGGAAGCGTCCAGCACCAGCCATTATGCCGGTTTTCTTCCAGCAGACAATCATTTATTCACCTTTGATAGGGCTTCTTTACTCCGCATGGCTCCCGTAAGGAAATTTTCTTTTCACTGGTCCCCGGGAAAGATAACTGAGGAGTTTGTGTGTCCTAGCTGCGCATGGACCTCCAGTAGGCCTAGTTCCAACAGGGCCCCACACATTCCAGATAAGGTAGAAAAACCTCAAAAACTGTTTTGGGCTGCCTTGATCAACATGAGATCCTT
Source organism: Calotriton arnoldi (assembly GCA_963921515.1). Taxonomy (NCBI): domain Eukaryota; kingdom Metazoa; phylum Chordata; class Amphibia; order Caudata; family Salamandridae; genus Calotriton; species Calotriton arnoldi. The sequence continues at coordinate 51,873 of CAWUFW010010796.1, forward strand.
CCAGAACCATGCGCTTCAGGTTTTCGACCTATTAAACGATGATGAACTGGATCTTCTCTTTCTCACAGGAACCTGGCTCTCAGCATCAGCTAACCCCACACTGGCTACTGCCATTCCTCCTAATTACAGAATTTTGAGAAAGGACCGCGAAATAGGTAGGGGGGGCGGGACAGCAGTAGTGTATAAGAAGGAATACGAATGTTCATCCTTCGCTCTTGAGGGTCTAGAGATGGTGGAGGCACTTTGCTTCTGTCTGTCACTTACCTCCAACCAGTCTCTTGAGGGGGTCCTTCTCTCCTGTTGCCCGGGTCCAGCCAGCCCCTGCTTGCGCTTGTTTGAGAGTGCATTAGCCCCATGGCCGATACCGTATTCTCATTTTCTAGTGCTGGGTGATTTTAATGTCCACTTGGACAACCCCTCGGGGCACGAGGTCACCGCACTCTTAGAAATCATGAGTTCTCTTTCCCTGAAACAACAGGTCTCTGGTCCCACTCACCAAGCTTGCCTTACCCCAGACCAGGTCTTTTTCAATGTGAACCTGGTGGTGTCTCAACCCACTCCTCTTCCATGGTCAGACCACTACCTTATTCCATTCGCTTGGCCACAGACTGGCAATAGGCCACCCCTGAAGGAAAACATTCAGACCTCCTATCGCGCTTATCACAAAATAAAGCAAGACGACCTGAACCTTGCTCTTACAATTAGCACTCCAGTCCTGACCGGCTGTGTGGAAGAGGGCACCACACGCCTGGACAGCTGGATTCGGGGGACTGTTAACGCATTAGCCCCTATTATAATGAAATCTCAATCAAGGTTGAAACCATCGCCCCCCTGGTTCAATGATGAGCTTAGAGCATGCAAGAAACTCTGTAAACAGCTTGAAAGGGTATGGAGATGCAATTTTCATCTAGAGGATAAAGCTAAATATAAGATCTCACTGAAGAAGTACCACGGGAAATTGTCTCTAGCTAAAAAGGCCTTCTTTGATACAAGGATCGAGGAGGCAGACAAAAAAGCCAAGGAAATCTTTAAAATTGTTAATTCTTTTCTGCACCCCCCGTTTTCATATCTAGAGTATGTACACCTACTGTTGAGTGGTGCAGTGAACTAGACTCTTTTTTCCATGAAAAAATCAAGACCATTCAGAACAATTTCCCGAATAATGCTCAAATCTACCAAGCACAGGCATCTCCCGAAAGGATTCTTTTTCCCTCTCCATGCCCTTCCCCCTAGACAAATTCGCCCCCCTTTCTCCCTAACTGTCAATGTCAGCATTGAAGGGCCTGAAGTCCGGCTCCCCTTTAGACCCTTCCCCGACTACCGTGCTACCTATAGCTTCTCAAGCTAACAATCTATAGTGAACAACATATTTAACATCTCACTGGCAACGGGTGTGGTTCTATTAGGTTGGAAAAGGGCAAAAGTGCTCCCTCTGCTGAAACAAACGGCAGCTGATCCTAAGTAATTGGAGAATTATAGGCCCATCTCGCTTCTCCCTGCTTTCTCAAAGATTCTGGAGAAGGAAGTCAACCGCCAACTCTCCCTTTACTTGGAAGATAATAAAATATTACATCCCAGCCAATCCGGCTTTGGACCGCATTTCAGCACTGGGACTGCGCTTCTGGAAGTTGTTGAACACGTAAGGAACACCCTAGATAAGGGAGACAAGGCCATTCTGATCCTCCTGGACCTCACTGCAGCTTTGACACTGTGCCCAACTCTAAGGGGCATATTCACAATAACGTGTGATAACTACCGCAAGAGTAGCGTAACGCAACTTTTAATATCGCAGCCCATCACGGGAAAATAACCCAGTGTCAATGTGGAATTCACAACAAGGCGGTAGCATGCGAAAGTCTGCCGAAACCGCGGACAATGTTCGCGATACAACCACCACAATGGAGATAAAAACACAAACCACAACACCAAAAAACGCGCGATGGGCCAAAGCGAGATGAGGAAACCAGCGACAAGCAGCGCCAGGCCTGCAACACACACCTGGCAGGCATCAAAAATCACCATAAAAGTAGAAAAAACACCCAAACACAAACTGACCAACACCCAAGCACCATGGAGGCAGCCGGAGCAGGCGCAGAGGACGAGCGCAACCCCACAAGCACCCCGGATGACCAGCCTGGGACCTTGGGGACAGGGAAGGGCAAGGACAAGAAGATCAGGAAGACCAAGTTCAGTCCGCAGGCGAACAGGATCATAGTCACGGAGGTGATGGAACACCATCAACAACTCTTCGTTACCTCCAACATGTCATTGGGCACCAAAAATGGAATATGGCGGGACATCGTCGACAAGGTGAATGCCGTCGGAGAGCACAAGCGGACAATGGATGAGGTCAAGAGGCGATGGAATGACATCAAGCGGAAGACCAAGGAGAAACTCAGCGCCAACCAGAAGGCAGCAACGCAGACCGGAGGTGGGGGCCCAGCACCACAGCTGGAGCTGGATGACATGGAGGAGCTGGTGTCGATAGTCATCAGTATGGAGACTGTGGCCGGAGTCGGGGGACCGGACACGGCTCGACAGGACACAATACAACCGCAACAGGGTGAGTGACCACCAGGTACTGGGGGGATGGGGGAGATGGCCACAATGGCACACATGCACAAGAAAGCAGGGCACAGTGCACACCCACAATGACCCTGGGTCCTTGCCCAGACCCACAGACTGTCACAATGTACAATGCCATTCTGTCTGAATGTCAACCTGTACCATGCGGCTACATACATGTGGACACATTGTAATACACCATCTCCCCTTCACATCGCTGGGGCATCGTCAACACCCCCTGCAGAGCAGTCACAGCCACTCTTCACTGATGACAACGAGGAGGACAACACCAGCATTGACACCCAAACCATCCAAGACATCATTGACCTCATCCACCAGCCACCTCCAGGATCAGGGCAGCCCAGCTACATCGATGAGACCCCACCCACCACCCAAACCACCCAGCAGGAGGCACCCACAGCCCCGGGACTCTCCCAAGACCCCCAGGAACAACATATGGCCTTCCAACGCCGTGTGCTGGAGGGCCAGAGGGAGACGGCCGAACAGGTGCGGGTGGGGTTCAACCTCATGGCTACCAAACTGGACGCCATCCTTGGGTGTCTATGTCAGCCCCATGGTCTCCAACGAGCCCTGACTGACATCGCTGGAGTCATGACGCGGAGGGAGGAATACCTGTCCGCTCAGAGTGGCCCCAGCGCATCGCTGGGGAAACTCTGAGCGTACAGGTATTGCCGTGAGCTGGCACACATGCAGAGGCTCATGGAGGACATGGTGCGGATGGAGGCGGAAAGGATGGCAGCCACCGCTGCACATCAGTGAAATGTAGCTGGGATCTACCAGGCCCTGCATGTCTTCATCATGGCATTGCTGCCACAAGGCGTGGCGATGATGAATGCTGCTGCCCCCACACCATCCACATCTCCACCCCCTGGTGTGTCAGTGCCTCCCAGTGCGGGAGGCATATCCACTCCGGCACCTGATGTGTCACTGCCACACAGTGCCACAGCCGGTACTGCAACACCCACAGGTGGGGCAGAGCACACATCCGGGGACGAGGATGTGGATGGGATTGAGATCAGAAGGAGGTACTAGCATTCATTTCCGCCACCTTGCCTGTTTCTGCTTGGTGCCGCACATGGCCTCAAGACCTACCACTGACCCCCGATACACTCCGATGCACTCACCTTGGACAGCGACATGGACTGCCACATCCTGTTTGACGACCATTGACACGGCGGACAGACTGCGGACTGTACCCTTCCCCTTCCGCAGTACAGGTCATCCCCGGATGGACACTGGCTGGCCCTCCATGGGCCCATATTGTGTAGTGTGCTTGGCATTGCCCTGTACCGCTCCAGCTGCGTGACTGCACTGGATGTGCAAATAAACATCCAGTGACGCACTGCTGTGTAATGTCTTATGTCATTCATGTATGGATGTGTGGATGAATGTGGGGACAGTGCCTTCCCTTGCGTCAATGATGTTCATCCTGTGGGATGCCAGTCAGAGGGTGCGACATTGCATTTTGTGTACCGGGTCCCGTGCACACTACAACAGGGACACACGCATCAGTCACTTCCTTGTCCGGACATGGACTGGACCACACCCAGATCCCAAGAGTCATTGTTGCAAGCCCTGTGCTGGTCCGGCGTACAGCAGGCCAGACCACTCCGCTTACACCCCGAGGGGGGGCCCTCATTGCTACCCGTCGCAGCCGTACTCGCTGGCGGTGTGCAGGTCACTGGTCTAGTTGTCAGCATGTCACAGCCACTCCCTGAGGGCAGGTTTTCAGACACACCACACCCATCCGGCACAGGCATCACAGGCCATGTGACTCCGCCAACATAAGGGGCCGACGATGTCACATTCCCCTCTTCCGGTGGTGACTGGATGATGGACGCTCCACGGTTCTCACTCATATAGGGCCCACGAGTTGTTGCGCACAGGGTTAGTGGCATCCGAGGCCTTGAGTACGGCACAGGCCTACCACCACGTGGCGCAGACTGGGGTTGCACAGGGTTAGTGGCATCCGAGGCCTTGAGTACGGCACAGGCCTACCACCACGTGGCGCAGACTGGGGTTGCACAGGGTTAGTGGCATCCGAGGCCTTGCAGACGGCACAGGCACCCCGCCACGGGACGGTGACTTTGGGTGCACTGAGTCAGTGGCACCTTGAGCTGCTGAGCGGGTGTGCAGCCTGTGATGATGCCCTGTCCCGGCGGTCCGGACAGCTCATGCTTTGTGTGCACTGCTGGACCGCAGTGTAGGCCAGAGCCAGCAGGCAGCGCGGGCCTACCGCCACGTGGCGTCGCTTCCGGGATCCCAGAGTTGGTGGCACCCATTGAGCTGAGCGGGTGTGCAGCCTGCGATGGTGCCGGGTGCACTGGTATGTCCTCTGCCATGGAGTAATCAAGACCCAGCACCAAACGTGAGACCTGGTGGCCTGCGGAGCGGGGCTGCATGTTGTGGAGGGTGCCATGTCCGCAGGCCCCGGGCTTGTGACTTGCAGCGGCACGTGGTGGGACCTCCTGTCTACGCGCCGGTGGTGGAAGGTGAGCATTGAGGCCTGGGTGTGCATGGGCGGGCATGCTCCGATGGGCGGCGGGAGGGGTTGGGGTGCCTCTGCCTGGGTGTGCATGGGCGGGCAGGCGATGTTGTCTTGTGCAAGTGTGTGTACTGTGCCAGTCATGTATCTGGGCTCTGTTTCAGCTGACGGCTCTGACTCAGATGTGTGACCTGGTGTCCTGCTATGCATACCAGCACGTGGTTGGAGACACACCAGTGGCAGCAGATGAGCAGTGTGGCCTGGGTGCGCAGGGGCGGCACGTTCTCTCTCTCTCTTCCTCTCTCTCTCCTCTTCTCTCTCTCTCTCTCCCTCTCTTCCTCTCTCTCTCTCCCTCTCTTCCTCTCTCTCTCCTCTCTCTCTCTCTCTCTCCCTCTCTCTCTCTCTCTCTCTCTCCCTCTCTTCCTCTCTCTCTCTCTCATCTCTCTCTCTCTCTCTCCCTCCCTCTCTTCCTCTCTCTCTCTCCTTCGCTCTCTCTCTGTCCTCTGATGTGCGCAGGACACACCTTCTCATCATGTTTTTTGTCTTACAGGCTGTGACCTACGTATTGTCCCGAGGGGAGCAGCCATGTGTCTTCATTTCATTTCGGTGTTCATTTTAATAAAGTTTCATTTGTTGCTTCTAAAGTGAATGTGTGCTGCTCATTTCTGTGACGACACATGCATGTCACCAGTTGTGATTGTGCGGCATCAAGCGGAATATTTTGTACATGTTTAGGTGTGGCTGATGTGGCATGTCTTTGGTCGGGGGTGCCAGGGAGGGGTGGTCCTGGGGGTGGTGGCGGTGGGTGTTGTGGCCCTCTTGGGTGTCCGGGCCGCATGATGGGTGGCTCCATGGCATCTGTTGCCCTTCCGATGTAGCCCTGGGCTGTGCTCCCTTTGGTTTGCAGGCTGCCGTCCGACTTTACACCAGGTCAGAGCAGGTGTAGATTTCCTGGTGCTAACGCGCCTTATCGCCTGTCTTGTGTTTTTATCGCCGATGTGGCTGGTCGTTGTGAATGTTGAGGTGTGATGTTGTCGCGCCTTTTGGCACGGGACCGCCCACTCTGCATCTCATTAGCGATAGTTGCGCGGGTCCTCTGTGGCGATGTTTTTTGCGGCTGCTATCGCGGGTGAACTGGTGCTGTGGGCTGTTTACACCAGCTTGTGAATGGGGAGGTATATTTATCATGACTTTGGCTGCGATAAAGTGCCGTTAATTCGGCGATAGCTCCTTGTGAATATGCCCCTAAGCTTCTTGAGCATCTTCATGAAGGGATCAGATACTCGGTCTTGAATTGGCTGACATCATTTTTGAGCAAGCGTACTCAGGAAGTATGGCTGCCCCCTAATGCCTCGCAAGCCAGAACCCTGACTGTGGGCGTACCCCAGGGATTGGCCCTTGGCCCCACCCTGTATAACATATACCTCACGCCCTTGACTATACTGGCTGAGTTCCTGGGTGCTAAAGTCATTTCTTATGCAGATGACCCGCAGCTACTCTTCACCTGTGAGAAGGGAAGTGAACTAGATGGGGAGCTCATCTCTCAGTGTCTCGCCAGGGTGTTTCAGTGGTTGGACAAGCACCAACTAAGGTGCAATCTGGATAAAACCGAGAACATGGTTTTCGGAGATGTCCCCCACAATCTGGTGAGAACCTGCTGACCGAGCAATGTGCCTCAGCCTGGTCCCCTCCAAAACTCTGTGAAGAACCTAAGTATTAAAATTGACAGCACCTTCTCTTTCCAACCACAGATTCAAGCTCTAGCTGGCTTCTGCTTCAGCACTCTCCGCATGCTAAAACATTTCTACCTCTCCTGTCTGAGTCTGCAGGCAGAAAGGTCGTTCAGGTCACGATGATATTGGATTATGGGAATGCCCTCCACCTCGGTCTCAGTGATTTTCTTCTCAATAGACTCCAGGTGGTGCAGAATTCGGCGGCCAGACTGCTACTCAGACTCCCACCCAGGTCTCACATGTCCTTTCATCTGAGGGCCCTCCACTGGCTCCCTATGAAAAAGAGGATTGTTTTTAAGGCAATCGTCTTATTGCATAAGGCCTTGCACGACACGGGCGCAGTTTACCTCAGAGAGAGGATCAGCGAATACATCCCAGCGCGTACCCTTCGTTTGTCCTCCGCACGCCTTGCAAGAGTGCCCCTGATCAATCGTCTTAGAGTAGGCAGGAGATCCTTTTCTTACTTGGGGCCGCTCAACTAGGACAAACAAATTTCCAGCAGACCTCCGTTTGGTCAGTAATCTCGCTGCCTTCAAGAGAAAACTGAAGACATGGCTCTTCAGGCAGTCAATCTAGGTTCCTTGGTCTGTTGCCCTTAGCCTGAGCGCGGGACACTCTGTTGAGTAGCTGTGTGCTTTACAAATCAGGTTAACATAACATAACATAACAACATAACATACAAACCACATTCTGAACATAGTCAGTAAATGTTGCAAATGCCCATTTAAATGTCTTAGACCTTCCCTGGATACCTGTCACTGGATGAGCAATTCATATACAACTGCCTCTCTTGATACCATGAAAGTCTCACCAATGTTAAGCCAAATTTCAGCAGAAAATCTGCACTCATTCAGTCAGCCAACAGAGATTGACATTTTCTTGGTGCAACAAGTTTTATATTTCTGGCAAACTTCATATGACAATTGAAATGCATCACAAAATTTGAAGACAAATGTATGCACATCCAGCAGCTACAGTGCTTTCCACACTGGCGAGAAAAAACATTTGATGGCCATGCTCTGCACAGCAATTGCACATCTCATACTAGCATAACTTTTACAATTATTTCAAAGTGTACTACATCTGGAGATTGTTTCAAAATTGCTTTCCCTCAAAACCAAAAGACCAGTTGTTACAAAAGATTGTAGCAATGTTAATTAAATAACACAATTTTACATTTTAAAGATTTAGGTGAATAATTTGCTAATAATAAGGGTTATAATTTAACACAAGAAGTGATTTGTATTTTAAAATCGTAGATGCATTGTAGATTGTGAATTAAATATTCGCAATACCTACACTAATGGCAATGCCTTCACATGCAGTTCTGCAATTTCCATCTCATTCACTTAATGTGGATGATCAAATAAAGAACGCAGCATCGTGAACTTTTACTGTATGCTCTAATGAGAAGATAGATTAATATTAAAAGGAAGTCTCTAATTTGCTGGTAACCATTTACCTGTCAGGTGAGCTATTATTAAGAGTTAACTTTTCAAGTAAAAAGGAATAATACAGTTCAGAAAAGAAAGTAATACTCTGTGGTAATTGTTTGTCCTGTACATAAGAGGCTAGATGTGTTTGTGTGTTTTGTTCCTTTCAAATGATTGCACGTTGAAGTGAAAAGGTCATTAACCCCTTAAGTGCTAAGGCTTTTTGCGCCACTGTGCTGAGTCCTCTTTTTTGTCTGGGGCAGTTCATATTTAAGCACATATTTTTGGCTTAAATGGTATCCAGCCTAAAAGGAAGTCTTTTGTCGCAAAATATAAGGCCTCCCAGCACAAAATTGTATTTTATTTAAAATAGCAGCTGCCATGTTCCCTTTTCGGGGGGGGGGGCAAAGTCCAATCCTGTGGTCTGAGGCTAAATCATCCCCCAGGGTAGGGGGAAATTATTGAATTATAATTACCCACCAAGGAGGTCAATCTTTATGCCGCTGTGGCTAACCTCCCAAATAAAACACTTCCATGGTGTCTATATTTGAATGCCTGCTCGGGAAACTCAACACACCAGCAATCTCTAAGCAGGAATCCAGAGTGGTACCAGTGGAAATTCAAGTCTCTCCCTATAAGAGGAGAGTCTCCCCTTTCCCCTCTTTGTAGTGTTTGTACTCAGGAGGCTTTGTAAGGCACCTGGATGCAAAACAGAAATTTTGTAAAAGGGCAGCATCCGTTTTCTCATTCCTAGGGGGGCCCAACCTAGGGGGGCCCAAGCTGGAACAAATGGACGCTCAATAGCCCCCACAGGGAAAGGAAACTGTTAATATTTAAATTGCCCTCTCAGGAGGTCGGCCACTATGTCAGGATGAGGTTACTCTCCAAAAATGAATCCCCGGAGGCTTGTCCTGGAGTCCGGCTCAAGGATTGCAGGCCCAGTTGCAATCATCAAGTGGGAATCCACAGGAAAGCAACACCAGTGGGTACAAGGAGGCTCCCCTTGTAACTGTGATTTTGCTCGGAATTTGGCAAAAGGCCAATGGCACAAAGACTTGAACAAATGACCACCATCATTTTCCCTCCCCTGTAAGGGCCAATCGGGAAAGACTGAGGGACCCGATCAGCCTTCATGCGAGGGTAGCCAGACACCCCCCAAAGAAACATATCCCTTGTGACTAATCGAGGTTTGCTTCTCATGGATTACAAGCCCAGCCTCGATCTCTAAGCAGAAATCCATAGGAGAGTCTTCGATTTTCAATGGTGCTCCTCCGAATGGCGATTTTGCCCAGCGGCTGCCAAAGGTCCCAGGGCAAAAACACTTGAAAAATAAAATGGCAGCCGCCATTTTCCCTTCCAATGGAGGTGCGGTCAGTGATAGGTGGGAGGGCCCGATGGGCCCAACCCGGGTAGGGTGAATGTTGAATTTAAAATTGCCCATGGTGGGGGCGGGTCGTCAAACCATATGCTAGAGGGTTAATCCCTCAATAACAAATCCAGGGGTCTAGTAGTGGACTCCTGATCAGGTGTTGTGGTGCAGTCACCATCCCCAAGCAGTAATGCATCAGTGAGAGGCACCATTAGAAAAAAGTAAACTCTCCTTTTTCCATTAGTGCCTCTCTAATCAAAAAAATGGTGGACGGAGGGAAGGTATCTTATTGGACATGGGGTGCACCGCTTTTATCTTTTATCCAGAGGATGGATAACATCAGCACACCCCACAGACCATCAGTCTGTATGGAGGGGCGGGAGATTGATGTGGAAGCTATTCCGCATGAGCCCCTAGTCATTGCATATGTGGGGGCAGCTTATGGTGCAAGCACCGCAGGTTTGCCCTCACCCTCCAGGGGGACAAGACTTACAAGTCCTCCATATTGTGGAGGACGTGAATGTTTCATCCTCCACTTTGGAGTGGTTTGGAAGGGACAATACTTTATTCATTGTTGCCCTTCTAAAACATCACTGTCTAGGTTTTAAGGATGCTCGAAAGTGCCGTAGAGGTATCTGCCAGGATAAATAGCATACACATATAAGATATCTAAAAACTTGTGACCAAGGAAACAAAGTTCAAATACAAGTTCAAAGTATAACATTTGTGTAGAATCAGTTTCTAAAAATATTTAAGCAAAATTTAGAAATACGATTTAAAACTTTGCTCAACTTCATGATTAAAACATGCATTACACTCCATTTAGAATGCATTAAGTCATACCTGCCCAACGCTTGGGTGAACAACTTTGAGTGAGACCTTTCACTTTTGTCACAGAATCATGGGCGATATTTATGACTAACTCCGACGAGACCTTCACCGCCGCCGAACACCTACACTTCCAGATACACACTGACCCCAAGACCACCCTCCGAGGCACCCTCATCTACAGACCCCCGGGACCACACACACTATTCAGCGAAGACATCGCAGACTTCATCAGCCTGCACGCCATGCCCTCCGCCGACTACATCCTCCTAGGGACCTCAACTTCCACCTGGAGAACAACAACGACAGAAACACCACCGCCCTGCTGGACAACCTCGCCAACCTCGGACTCAAGCAACTGGTGAACACGCCCACCCACTACGCCGGCCACACGCTTGACCCCGTCTTCTCTTCCAGCAAGCACATCTCCTTCAGCCACGCCACCGGACTCCACTGGACCGACCACAGCTGCGTCCACTTCAGCTTCAGAAAGACTGCGACCCACCACCACCCGCAACAGGCTCTCCGCCGGAGCTGGAGCAAGATCACCGCCGAGCAGCTCACCGCCTCCTCAGCCAGAACACACCCACCAACACAACGGACCCAAACGAAGCAGCCAGCAACCTCGCCAAGTGGCTGACCGCCTGCGCCGACGACCTCGCACCACTAAAAACCCTCCCAGCAGACCCGGAAGCAAGAAAACCCCTTGGTTCACCAACGAACTCAAGGAATCCAAGAAGAACTGCCGCACACTCGAGAAAGCCTGGCGACTCGACCAGACCACAGACAACAGGACCGCCCTCAAGCACGCCACCCGCAAACACCACCAGCTGATCCGTGCCACCAAGAAGTCGGCACTCAAAGAACGACTGGACAACAACGCCCACGACAGCAAGGAACTTTTCAGCATCGTCAAAGAGTTCTCCAACCCCAGCGCCGGAAACAACGACATCACCCCTCGCAAGACCTCTGCAACTCACTCGCCGCGTTCTTCCACCGCAAGATCACCGACATACATAACAGCTTCGACGCACAGACCACGCACCCTACCGCCGAACCAACGCCCGCCACCACCACCCTCTGCAACTGGACCCCGATCAGCACCGAAGACACCACCCGCACGATGAACTCCATCCACTCCGGATCACCAACCGACCCCTGCCCACACCACGTCTTCAACAAAGCCGACGCCACCATCGCACCCCATCTCCGGGACATCATCAACTCCTCCTTCCACACCGCCACCTTCCCGGAGAGCTGGAAGCACGCCGAGCTTACCGCCCTCCTGAAGAAACCAACGGCGGACCCCACCGACCTCAAGAACTACCGTCCCATCTCGCTCCTTCCGTTACGGCCAAAGTCATCGAGAAGACCGTCAACAGACAGCTTGCCGCCTTCCTCGAGACGAATGGATCCTCGACCCCTCGCAGTCCGGGTTTCGGGCCAACCACAGCACCGAGACCGCCCTTATCGCAGCCACCGACGACATCAGAACCCTAACCGACAACGGGAAACAGCAGCCCTCATCCTCTTGGACCTCTCCGCGGCGTTCGACACCGTCTGCCACCGCACCCTAGTGAAGCGCCTCAGCAACATCGGAATCCGAGAGAAAGCACTGGAATGGATCATCTCTGCTCCTCGCCGGAAGAACCCAGAGAGTCCGCCTCCCCCGTTCAGATCCGAGGCCACCGAAGTCATCTGCGGCGTTCCACAAGGATCTTCACTCAGTCCAACCCTCTTCAACGCTCTACATGAGCCCCCTCGCAGCCATCGCACGCCAACACAACCTCAACATCATCTCCTACGCCGACGACACCCAGCTGATCCTCTCCCTCACCAACGACCCCACCACCGCCAGAGCCAACCTACACGACGGGATGAGAGACGTCGCCGACTGGATGAGGAACAGCCACCTTAAACTGAACTCAGACAAGACAGAAGTCCTCATCCTGGGCTCATCACCCTCCGCCTGGGACGACTCTTGGTGGCCCCCGGCCCTGGGCACCGCGCCCAAGCCAACGGACCACGCACGCAACCTGGGCTTCATCCTGGACTCCTCCCTGTCGATGACCAGACAAGTCAACGCCGTCTCATCTTCGTGCTTCAACACTCCTGCGCATGCTCCGCAAGATCTTCAGATGGATCCCCACTGAAACCAGGAAGACCGTCACCCAGGCACTCGTCACCAGCCGACTGGACTATGGGAACACCCTCTACGCCGGAACCACAGCCAAACTTCAAAAAGACTCCAGCGCATCCAGAACGCCTCCGCACGACTCATCCTGGACATCCCCCGACACAGCCACATCACCGGACACCTGAAAGACCTGCACTGGCTCCCCGTCAGCAAGAGAATCACGTTCAGACTCCTCACCCACGCACACAAGGCCCTCCACGACCTGGGCCCCAAGTACCTCAACGACCGCATGACCTTCTACACGCCCACCCGCCAGCTACGATCAACCAGCCACGCCCTTGCCACCGTACCACGCATCCGCAGAGCCACCGCCGGAGGAAGATCCTTCTCCTACCTGGCAGCCAAGACCTGGAACTCCCTCCCCACTCACCTTCGGCGAACCCAGGACCATCTCTCCTTCAGGAAGCAGCTCAAGACCTGGCTGTTCGAGCAGTAACTTACCCCCTCCCCCAGCGCCTTGAGACCCTCCCGGGTGAGTAGCGCGCTCTATAAATGCCGTGATTGATTGATTGATTGATTGAAAGGGTTGTGTCACTTTTGCACCGTGCAACCAGGTGCATGTGCTTCGCAACCCTTAAATGCGATTTATCAAGCCACGCAAGGCTACCTTGCATTGCCCTGAGTTCCTAGATAAATCTACAGAGTAATGCAACGCAGGGCAAATCGCCTCAGGGAAGCATTCCATGGGAGGTGCGTGGGTGTTCCTAAACAACACCCATGGATTTTGATGCATTCCCAGATTTACCATAATTGGTAGTCCTGGTCATGCACCAAAACTGCTACTCCTCCCCAGGTGAGGCGTAATGAGGAGAAATATGTTTATTTCTCCTCGTTTTATCCTCTTTCCATGTTTGCTGCATTCTGCAGCACACACAGAAAGAGGAAAATTCCTCAAGGGATTGATTTTGTGCATGAAGGTACCCCTTTCTACACAAAAACAAAGCTGGCACCCTGGAGCATTGTGCGCCAGTGCTGAGAAAAGGCAGGCATGCACCATATTATGTTTAATATATTGCATTCCTGACCTTTCCCTGTCTCGGAGCAACATGACTTGCTGCACTCTGTGACATATTCGTAAATATGTTTCCGTATCTTCGGTGATGCACTGCACCAAAAGAGGATAGTTCATTAAATAAAAACACTTGGTCTGCTAGGGGCTTCACTACAGTCTCTTTGGGAATCAGATTCCAGCACAACGAGAAGTATAAAAATCTGATCATGGGAGCACAGGAAGAAGGCAAAAAAAAAAGGATTTGTGTGTGAAATGCATCCCGGCATCAAAAATGGACACAAGGACAATTTACACACTAAAACATTGTGCAAAATGCCAAAGCAGACTTGTTGCCTAATAACATGATTTTGCCTAATTTTTTATTCCTGTCACACATTTTTCACAAAGGAACATATGACAATTTCTCCCAGGTCACAAGATAAAACCTGGCACAATTTGTGCAGACAAAAATGTACATGATTTTGAATTTTTACTCTTGAGGTTTGGGAAAACATATAGCATATGCACCTTATCCTGATTTTAAGGTATGAAACTTGGAAAGATGCTCTAATCTTGTACCTGGTAAATACACTACTTGATAGGCAATTGTATTCAGACCCTAAACAGAGTCTAAGGACATAGAATTGATGAGATTGATGGGTCAATCTTCACACATGTAATGCCATAACCGTACTAGCCTTTTGCCGTCCCCAATGCCTTTCTGACTGAACCTTCATCTTTTTCTGGGCAGGAGACTCATCTTGTCTCATCTGTGCACAGTGGCGGCTCCTCCGCTAGGGCAGAGGAGCTTTGCCCTACTGCTTTCTGAGCAGTGGTAAAAGGAAAAATAAAATAACAGCAACAATATTATCATTTTATTTTTTCTATTGGCTATGGGGCTATGTTAGGGTGGGGCGGGCTGAGGTCACAGGAAGGAGGAATGGTTTGTGCACCATAAGGGCCTAATTACGAGTCGGGTGGTCCTCGTCCTGCCAGACTTGTGATGGGGTGCCGGTGGTGGTCTTCTGACCACCACATTACAACCTTGGTGGTCGTGCCCACTGGGACTGCCGTCAGGTAACTGCTGGTGCTTGGCGGTGGCGTGGTGGTCTTGAGGCAGTAATAAGCTTGGCAGGATTTTCAGGGTCCCACCAAGCATGTTAAGTCTTTCCTCACTGCCACTGATTTCTCCATGAAAACAGTGCCAGTGAGGAAAGAAAGGGGGCCTAGGGCCCCCTTGTGCCTAACTCCATGTGGATGCACACAGGGGGGCACAACATGTGCCCCCCTGTGTGCATGCACCCCCAGTTCCAGCATGGCATGGACTTCACAGTCCATGCCGTGCTGGAACTTACTTTGATGTTCCCATGGCAGTGCCTATTTTATAGGCACCACCATGGGAACGCCAAAAGAACCACCTGCCAGTGACTAAAATTCATATTACGGTGGGAGTTTCTCAAGCGGGTTTGGCGGTGTGGTGGCAGGGTGGTCCCACCGCCACACGGCCAAACTCATAATCAGCCCCTAAATGCCCATGACAGTTTGGCCGGCTGTCTTGGGCCAGCCAAACAGTCAAGCGCACTTAACATTTCTCCACCTGGCTGTGTTTCACAGCCGGGTGGGGAACAGTCCCAAGGCTCCTAGGCACTGTCTGAGCAGACAAATAAGTTGCACAGACCAATCACAAAGCTGTTGTCATGCTGGTGACAGCAGCGTTGTGATTGGCTATGGGGAGCCTGTGTTCTGCCGGGAACCAGGAAGAGAAGAAGATAGAGGAGAAGCTGCGGCCATCATCAGGTAAGTGTTTTAAAAAAAAAAAATCCTCCTCCCCCACCCAGCTCCACCACCCCTGCTCCATAGCAGCCGCTACTGTCTGTGCGGTGCTCTGCATGTTGTGAAACAGGTTGCTCACCAGTAAGGGTAGGCGTAGCTTGAGGAGTTTCACTCCGTGTAATTCCACGGATGTACCGGAAAACACTGCAAGATTCCGCAGACTTCTGTGAGCTTGCGGAGTGTAATTAAATAGAATATATACGGGGCTATGCTACCTTTGGCTACTAGATGGCAATGATTACAAGCGTGCCGGCTAGTGGTGATCTTGCGCTGCTGTTGGTTTATTCGTAGTCATACTTCACTATCGCAATCATATTAGAAATAGAATAAGGTTTCTTTTACCTGCTCGGTCACAGCTCTGAAGACTGAGAGACAGGAGCCATCCTTGGCAACTTTCTTCTGGTAAGCCAGGTATCGATCCATTCAGTGCCTCCCTTGTCAGCTGCTCCTTTCCCTCTCCTGTGATCCTCTGATCTCCCAGCTAGCCCCGGTCACCTCCATCTGCACCCTGGGCTTCACAGACTTCCCGCTCGCAAGGATGCTGTGGCGCATGCACCATGCATACAGCCTCTCATAGGCGATCGCTGCAAGCACGCCAATCTTCCCACAGCTCACCGTGACTGATTATATAATTTATGGGTGAGTAGACCCCGTTGGTAATGATGAGGCTGTCGGGCCCTGAGACACACCTTGCCTCATCCGTCATCACCCATCGTTTTACAGTGGAACCGGCGGGATTATTCCCCCGATGAAGTGCGGGCACTGGGTTGATCGCGCGCTCGCTGATCAGGAAAGAAAGTTAATTTTCAATTTCCCAGACACACGAGGAGGGCACCATCGGAAATGTAGTCCCGATGAGGATTGCGTGTGCCTACACACACACACAGATGGAGGACAGCAGGAGCCCAGTTTAATTGGATTGGTTGGTGCCTTGGCCTTGGTGGGTGGCAAACTCCGCTCCATAGGCGGAGTTTTTGCCTGAACTCCGCGTTCCAAGCGGAGCGCAGAGTTGGAAATCTCCGCAAACTCCACCCGTGGAGCGGAGTTCATCACTCGCCCTTACTCACCAGTCCAAACCTTCTGCAAATTCGTTTTCATCAAAGTAGAACTCTTTTTAACATGGGTGATTGCAATCCCATGATCACGCTAGGAGATGACTATTAGTTTATGACAACTGATTAGGAGTTATGGGCCAAGTTACTTGCACTCCATGTTTGTGAGGCTGCCTTTTTGCTCACCCTGTTAGGTAAATGTGGTCTACATGACCTAATCTCTTACTACCTACATATCATGAAATTATTGGCATGCAACATGTTCTGGTGTACAAGAGGGATAGGGATGACCAAAAGTATGACTCCTCCAGTTTATGTTAATACTGATCACTCCTCTCCCACCTGCTGTGTATACCATTGTAGACAGGTAGGTCTGGGCTGGATTAATTCAGGACAGACATTTTAGCATAACATTTTTAGATAGAGCTTTTTGTCCCATGGACTGACCCGAAATACAAATTCATATGCAACCTCTCCTCATCTCATTGGCAGTCCCTGTTGCCATTTATCCAGTTGTCACATACGTTTTTACAAAATTAAGTGCCCTAATTATTTCTTGCAGCGGCCTGTTTCTCTGCCAGGGCAACAGAGTAATTTACTCCGTCGCCTTGATGGAGGTGGACCACCAGACATTTCTTCTTCTGACAGGCGATTCCTGACAATTGACAGGAAGTTCACACCAATATATTTAAAGTTTGAAGGACAGCTCCGTCAACATGACAGAGTCAGCTGGCAAATTGCTATGTTTGTTTTTTATTTTTGAAAAGAAATTCCCAAAGCAGTACTTTCTTTTTGAAAATAAAAAAACAATGCCTGCCTTTCCATGGGAGTTTCCTCCCATTCCAATGGGGACACTAAGCTCTTTTCAATGCCCCTTACTTCCAGGTTTTTCCTGGTGATGACGAGTTTTGAAAATCAGCTGCATGTCTGCCCATCTTAATTAGGTGGGTGGACTTATAGCCGAACATCTGATGGACCTTACTTTGTTAGGCCATCAGAGGGGTTTGACCACAGTGTAGTCTATGCCATTGTCAAACCTGTAGTCTGCCCAATTCTAAATCGGGCAGGTGGGCCATAATGTTGCTGTTATGATGGAGTTCCCTCTCCACCAAAATTTAAATCAGGCCTTATGTTGGAACAAAACAACTGTTGCAACTATTTTCACTTGACAACTACATGGGCACCTGATCAATGGGGACACTGAGTTCCGACTTAGTCCTCCCATAGCACAGAATCATGAAGAGGAAATTTCCACTTGTGCTCATTGAGCTCCTCTCTTCTCCCACACCATACATTTGTCCTCATGTGCTCACTGCTCATGCTGCTGCTCTTGTGGTCTGTGCTTTACTGTCCTGGTGTGGCCGGGGTGTGTGCAGCCACGTCTTTGTTTCAGTTCTCTTCTCCAAGATGGGTCTACTATACGCTTGTATTTCTGGGACCTGGATTCTCTGTTTGAGTGGCTGGTGTTTTTACTTGCTGCTGGGCTCACCGTCCGAATCCCCAGATTTGCTTGCAGTTGCAGCTTCTTTTCCCAAACCTCCTGTGATTAATTGGTTAGCATGTCTGAGGTCCCCTGGTATTGCCCCACTGTATCTGATCCCTCTTGGGAGGCAAGAGGCATTTCTGACAGGTGACAAGTGAAGCGGGGGAAAGGAGAAAACATATGGTGATACTATTTTTGGAGGTGCATTGGTTGAAGTATTACTCAAGGAGGATGAAAGCACACCCTATCCATTGCTAAGACATTTTTTATTTCTCCATGTTTTCCTCAATTTCTTCTTGAACTGTTGTTTTGTGGCTTAACCACATATTTTATGAAAAATGCATGAAAGAGTGAAAGATACCTAGGTTTTCTCAAAGCCACATAATAGGTGCCCTAAGAAACACATACTTAGAACCGTAACACTATTTTCAATGTGGATGTACATCAACCCCGTGCAACACGCATTCAAGGTACATTTATAGCAATATCTAGTAATCTATTAGAACACAACTCTCAAACTGTTTCTCCAGCGAAAAAAATAAACCAGTAGCTGAATATTTTTTAAGAAGATCCTCAGTACAATTTGCATCACTCACCTTTCCCCATAAGCAAATATTGAGTGAGACAGGAATTCCCCTCCTATTGGAAGCATTAACTGCATCTGGAAAAAAACCAGTAACAAAAAGAGGATAATGGGTCTGAATTACTCCATCCGAATACCTCCATAAATAATCTTCCCCATTCTCTAAATTCACATCAAAATATCTCTTTTAAACAGTTAGTGTCAGGCAGATTATCAACGTCTCCAAACGAGCAAGGTATTCCTTTCATGTCAAATTTTGTTCTCAGTGCTGCTATTTCTCCACATTTTCAAACAGAGGCCATTGACATTGATTGCACAATACTGATATACCTTTATTGCAAGTTCCTTAGTTGAATCTCCCTACTCCTGTGACTTTTATGGGTTTGAATGCATTAAAATTATGGATAATTGATACGGTCACTGAAAAAGTTGACATTGAAAGTTCTAATTCCTCATTATTAGGACAGGAATCAATATAATCCTTTCTTGGAGCTGTCTCAGATTTGGCAGAGTCTTCTCCTTTTTCTAAAAACATTTTACCCATTTATCGTCTACTTCTGTGGCTCATCCTGTTTCTTATTATATGTGAACGATTCACAATATTCTTTTTTCAAAATTAAATTATTAAAAAAGCAAAGGGGAACTCAAGATCCTACTTTTGATACCCTTACCAGGATAATCAAAAGTCTCTTGCCTCTAGAGAAGTCCAAAAATAAAATTAAAGAAATCCTGACTAAGGCAGATGCTGCTTACTTCCTATCTGCACAACCTATTCCAGTTTCTAATTTTTTCTCTCAGGTGCACAGATCGACCCAACTGGGAAGACTTGCATTCCATCCTCTCTTTCTTTCCAAGAAAAATCCATTCATTTCTTTATTTGTGGTAAATGATGGAAGTTTTTCTTTCAACGATTCCATTTCTGCTATTGCAAATAAGACTCTGATATCGCTAGTCTTCAAATTTTTCTCTGAGCCTCTCTTCATCCGAGGAACTAGTGAAAAAAGTAGGCAAAATGTGTTGTAAAAAGAATTCAAAAGTTGATTTTGAACTATTCAAAGTCTAATCAATGCTCTGCAGATGGGCAAAAGAAAGGGAAAAAAAGCTGAGGAAGAGGAGCGGCATTCACAAATGCCAGTGTTAGGTCTAGATACAAACTAGGGGTGGGCAATAAACTCCTCTCCCCTGGCAGAGTTCGTGGAGTTTTACCTAATCCAAGTTATGCTTGTAATGCAGAGTTCTGACAAAACTCTGCCAACTGCTGCGTGGCAGATTTTGTTTCCTGCACGTGGCTCACAAATGTTAAGTTGGTGAGAGTGAGAGAGAATTTGCGCCACCTTGCTTGATTTTTGGGCACTAGAATGCCACCCGGCAAGATTTCCTCAACATGGGCTGTCGCAGCAGGTCACACCTGTTCGCGTTGAGAAAGCTGCAGCTGGAGTAGAAAATCTACTTGAGTGGCAGAAAGAAGTAGCGCACTCTGGCGCACCACGTACGGCTATTCGTGGTGATTGTGTAGCACAGAAGCACAGAACAAGCTCCCGGTGCTAAAAATCAGCACAAGCAGCGCGACATGCTGAATTACACTCCCTCGCGGAACTCTGCGGAATCTCGCTGAGTTTTCTATAACTCTGCGAAATTCTACAGAGTGAAACTCCTCCAGGTCCACCCACCCCTAATACAAACACCCATCTTCAATTGTGATAAAGATCTATCTACTCCTTCAAAACTACAATCAAAATCTAGTGTAACAAGGGAAAACCTCATACTCCCCAAACAGGATCTTAATCCAAATGCTTGTTTATTTATCTCTGATCTATCACACTCAAACTTTAGGTGTCCTGTTCCTGACATACCAGTTCGCGAAGTTATAAAATATGATTTATTAATGAGTTCCCTGAAAAAAATCCTTGAGTTGATTAATATTTTTACAGACAACATTACTCCTTTAAATGGATGGAAGATAATTAATTTATTATTTAATTCACAAGCCCCACTATCTGTCTACACGTGGTATAAAGTAGTAAGAGTAATTCCTGTTTCTCATTTGTTTTTTTCTCTAATTCTTTCACACACAGATTATCTACAAGCGAAAGAAAATGATGTAATGCCTGTTAATCATAATAAATCTGTTGGAACCTATGCAAAGGAAAGCACCATGAAGGAGCCCCTCTTAACAAGCCCAACTCAAAAGCTGTCATCTTTTTAGTCCTCTAAACGTATTTCTCCTACTGCAACAATTAATATGAGGATTCATTGTGGTTCAGATGGCTGAGTAGTAAGTCAGATCCACTTACAGGGCATTTGACTGTTACATTGAAACGAAGTAGATAATTCCTGGACGTGGCTAGCAGGTATTTTCAACACTACCATCTATACATTACAACGGAGGGCGTAGACAAGCCAAGATGGCAGACTCAGAGAACAAAATGAACGTAAAATGATCTCTTCAGGTTTATCTAAAAAGGAAAAACATGTATAATAAAGAAATCTTATACAGTCAGTGAGTGGATTCTTTTTGCTTTGTAGATATTTAGTAGATGAAAGAAGTGTCTTCGCTGCCAAGGCTTATATAACCTACCTATCCCTACACTATGGCCCTGATTCTGAGTCTGGTGGTCCTAGGACCACCAGACTTGTGGGGTGTGGCGGTGGTGTGTCTGGCAGTGGTGTTCCAGCCATCGCTGCACTGGCGGTCTGACCACCCTATTAGGACCTTGGTGGTCGGACCACCATTGCACCATCGCAACAGCCAGGGAACCGAGTTCCCTTGCGGATCCGCGGCAGTCTGAGGGCTGCAATATGCTTGGTGGTGCCCTGAGGCACTGCCAAGCATATTACGGCTTTCCTCACCACCAGCGGTCTTATTGAGCTTCTTCCTTCATGTAACTGCTTGCTGTGATGCCTTCTTGCACCTGTGCACGGGGTGCATGCAGTGAGGCACATTTTATGCCCGCATAGATTTGCACCCCGAGTTCCTGCACAAGAAGGAATGCACCACATGGTGCATTCCTTCCCATGCAGGAACGTGCACTTGCGGTCCGGTGGTTGTGCTGTTTAAGGCTCACAATGAGCCTTTAAACAGCACCGCCGCAGAACCGCCACGCCGCCTGCCTGCCAGACCACAAAATTACTTGTAATCTGGTGGGTGGAGGCACGGTGAGTTTTGGTGGTCCTGGAGCACAACTGTGGCGTACTGCCCGCACCAGGACTGCCGAAACCCGTAATCAGGCCCTAAGTGATATGGCTTTGAGAGAAACATGATTTATATGGAGGGAATTATTCAAATTGCAAGTTACAGACATTCCTAAGTAAGCATACATTTTATCTTCAGCTTTTTCTACCTATATACCCATTAACGAAGGTGTTAAGATGTCCTTTTTGAAAAATTATGTTTTTATTTTAATAGTGTTAACTTTTAACAGATGTAAATCAGTGAGCTGTTGGTGTGTATTCAATGAACTTTGTAAACCTTTAGGCATTAAATCGAAGAATATAATGTATTCTACGTACATTAACATATGCCCATGGGATCCTCCTATTACTGGAGGAGTTGCTTGATTGTTATGTAGATGGAAAGAGAAATGCTTAGAGACAACCCCGCTTTAACCCATTCTCAGTTGGAATGCAGGAAGAAAGACCTCCTTCAGCTCCCATCATTATGGTACATCAAGTTGCTGTGTGCAATTCTGATTTTGTTTTTAATAGTGTTAATTTTTAACAGATGTAGATCAGTGAGTTGTTGATGTGTATTCAATGAATATTGTAAACCTTTAGGCTTTAAATCGAAGAATATAACGCCTTCTACGTACATTAACATATGCACATGGGATCCTCCTATTAATTTAGGAGTTATATGAGTGGGATCTAGATGTAAAGAGAAATGCTAAGAGACAACGCTGCTTTAACCCATTCTCAGTAGGGGACGATGTGAACGGATGCAGGCAAGGAAGATGGCGGGTCAAGCCAGCGGTGGAGAGCGGCTCTACCCCATAGCTCAGTGTCAGCCGCCATCAATCATACCGCAATCACAGATGCCAAGCACCAAGCTGCAGATTCTCGGCTTGCGCTGACCTGCTCGCAGCAGCCCCGCTGACGGCTTGCTTTTCAGCTTTTCTGCCTGAATGCTGAAGCTCTGTGGTCGCCCTGTTTTCAGCCGGTGTGGAGGTTTTCGCTGCTCCCGGCTGGGTGCAATCCAATTTTCTCATTATCAAAGATACCAGCGTGGTATCTCAATGGCGCCTCCAAAGGTAAATCCCCCCTGTGGAGCTCGAGGGGGGCCAAGACTCGAGCCATTGAACCACAGTGGCAGCAGGAGCTGCAGATGCAGGCGGTAGGGAACCAGACACCATCTTACCCGTGCTGGAAAATACTCAAGTTGGCTGCCCAATATTAAAACTACTTCGGTCTGGAGTCATGAGGGAGCTCATACAGTCTTCTGCTACAGAGCCAACTGTCTCTGATGAGGGGCTTTCACTGGCAAATACTTTAATGGCAGCAGTCACAGCAGGAGTTTCCCCTGGAGCGGAGGATCAGACTAAAGGTGAAGCAACAGACAACCCCTCGACAAACCCAGGATACATAGTCCCAGCGGCTAGGCCCCTGCAAACTAGACAATCCAAGCTACTTAATGTGAGTACTATTACTGACACTTTAGGGGCCCAGGGTGGGAGGATCCCTGTTGATATGTTGGCCATAGAGGGTGAAGGCTATGAGGAGTGTACTGAAACCCAGAGGGAAGAAAGTGAAGTGGCACAGTCCAACGGCAGTGTCAATAACCCCTCAAGGGTGGGTTGTACCGATGATTTCACAACCATCACCAGTTCAATCGATACCCTCTCCCCCAATATGGATAGGGGCCTTTTGACTACTACTACTACACCTCTGTCGGGGGTGGAGGACATAATGCTCAGCAGAACCATGTTAATTCTAAGAAGAAGAAGATGTGTGTGGACCAGGATCCGGCCCAGATGTATCAACAACCTAAATCCGCCAAACCTGCCAGGCAACGGCATCTAATGTGGAGTAAGGGAGGGTGACTACAGTGACCCTGCTTTGGCGATGGGGCGATGACGGAGGGATTGGAAATGGTCAAAATATGGTCAATTTATCTGGGGCTTATTTTCTGCATTGTTTAAGGTTTTGGAATAATAAAATTGAGCAACAAAGGCACAAGGGGAACAGGGCATGGTAGAGCCACTGAAAGTTATCAGTCTTTAGGGATTAGATTAAATGTATATGCTGGAATGTATCCGGAATCAATATGCGTAGCAAGCGACAACTGGTTCTTGAGATTATTTTCTATAAACCCCAACTGGTAGCCCTGATGGAGACTCACTTAGCATACAAGTATAGGTCCTTATATAAGAAACTAGGATATGACATAATTGCTTGCATATCACAATCAATTTTGATACGTGGGGTGGCTCTATTGTCCGATAAGAAATTCCATGGTCAAGTACTCAGAAGCGCGGCCGACTCTAGGGGAAGATGGGTCTTCGCCCAATTATTACTAAACTCAATGAAATTTGTTCTGTGTGTGGTGTATGCCCCTAGCAATGATAACCCAGAAATACTAGATATGTTGTCATTGGAGCTAGTAGATTGGGCTGGGGAACTGATCATAATGGAAGATTTTAATTGTATACTTGATAATAATATAGATACTACTAATCGTACTGCTGTCCTGTGTAAACCCAGAACCAGGGCCTCACTTAGGGATCTCATGCAATTGTATGGGCTATGTGATTTATCCTCTCGACCCTGGTTATACTTTCTATTCTTGCCCTCACAGGCATTATTCCAGGATCAATATGGTTTTTACAGGGAAGTTCCTGATAGCATGGAAATGAGGGTTTGCCCTAGGATAGTCTCAGACAATAATCCGATTCTGTTTTCATTTGGTTTAACTGGAGATAGGGATAATCACACTAAGTTCTCATTTCCCAGGCATTTGCTTGCAAATAATGGATATATTACTTATACATCAGGCCTACCTAGGGAGTTCCTCCAGGTCAACCAGGACACGGCTTTATCCTAAATATTTTGGGATACCATGAAAGTGTGTATTAGGGGTATAACGCTGCAGTATATTGTTAAACAAAATAAAAACACCTCTGAGGAGGCTGACATTCTCCGCCAGGCTATTTTACAACTCAAAACAATGCACGCTCTTAAAATCTTGCAAGGACGGACAGATGAGCAGTTGGTTTATCTCCAGTTAGTGGAGAAAAGATCTCTCCTGGGGCATAGATTAAAAGACCAGGTTGCCGCTAGGTATATAAAACATAGAGAGTTGCAATATGAATATGGGGAAAGGGTGGGGAGAGTCCTGGCCCATCAGATATTAGACCGACAATAAAAGTGTGCTATAAGGGAAACCGAGGGCAATCAAGGGCAGGAATGATAAGTTATACACCACCCGCTGCCTATTTTGGAACAATTTGATGGGTTCTATGTTAACCAGTGCTAAACTGCCTGAACTCTCTCATTTATACATGGTAAATTGCCTTACAAAAATATTGTTTTCCAATATTTATAATAATGAGTACACAAATATTGGAAAAACTATATCGTTTTACACTAATATGGTTAAAAAACATAGAAAAGTATCATTTTTAATATATATATATCACTTTCTCTCCTTTCCCATCGATTCCCCTCCGGTAGACGTAGGTACACAGACACCGGTATTTCGTGCAAGTTCTCTATTTTATTTTCTCACAGTCCGCCGTGACGCCCAAGCCTGGCCTTGATCACATGACGCGGCTGCGGTGGAACTCAAGCTTCTTAAAGTGCTCAGTGCAAATTTGTGCAATAAACATAGAAACAGACCGCTTATTTGGCGTGCAATTCAAAACCATTGGACATTTGGATACAGTTTTAAAAAAATATTACATTCACAAATTCAAAATGTGCCGCACTGCTGGCTTATTGTTTGGCAGGGTTAACTTTTTTCCCTTTGTAATGAAGTGTCTCCCCAAAACAAGCAACTATAAATAAATACAATAGATTGTAATCATGCATCAATTATTTCAAAGTGAAGAATATGATATGAAATATAAAATATATAAAGAATATAAAGATAGGATGTGCTCTTGTCTATGTATATATACACCAATTGTTATAAAAAATTGCACTTAATTGTTCTACAGAGTGGTAGGTAGAAACTCTCAAATCTTAAGGATTGTGCATGTCCAACATTTACCTCCACATCCTATAAACTTCATTTTCCTTGAGATATTATATTAGCCCTGCTTTGTTGCCGCTTTAGAAGCTTAACTACAAACTGATCCAGATGACCAAGAAACTGCAGCCCCTGTGGGCAATGTCATATTTAGT
This sequence comes from Calotriton arnoldi, assembly GCA_963921515.1. Taxonomy (NCBI): domain Eukaryota; kingdom Metazoa; phylum Chordata; class Amphibia; order Caudata; family Salamandridae; genus Calotriton; species Calotriton arnoldi. The sequence continues at coordinate 77,784 of CAWUFW010010796.1, forward strand.
AGCCGCCATCTGTCTGCTAAAGGTGCTTAAGTTCAAACTAAAGTGCTGTATGCCCATATTACAAGCACTAAAAAGGGCTAAAAACACATAAAGTGTCTATGTGCGAAGATTAGCAGCAAGATCAATCATTAACAGTAGTAGATTTTAATATCATTACCAAAGCCCCATATTTCATTACAGGTATTGTATGTAAAAAGGACCTATGGGTAATCAAAAGACTGGAAAATTACAAAAATGGGAAAAAAGAAACATGCTTATGTAGCGGCCAGGCATCAGAATAAATAATTGCCTTGAATAGACTAAAGGCAGGCGTGCAAGTCCTCACCCGAATCAAGCCCATTGGGAGTCTTAGAATCAAGGTTGATGATATATCTTGTTTCTAATTTTCCTAAGGCAGCTTCACGGTTGCCTCCTCGCCTTGAACTAGGTATGGTATCCAGAACATAATATTTAAGATGGCTTTAATTATTGTCATGAATTTCTTCAAAATGGCGGGCCACTAGATACGCTGGATCAGAATTTGTTATTGCATGAAAGTGTTGGAGTACCCGTTTGTGGTCTTGTAGCTTCGTGCTACCAACATATCGTAGCCCACATGTGCACTCCAACACATAGCCTGCATATTCTGTTTTGCAAGTGAGGAACTTGTAGATCTTATTGGTTCTATCATGAAATGGGGTCAAGAATGATGAGGTGTTAATGCCAAATTGGCAAGCCCGGCATGTATTGCATTTAAAAAATCCCTTTCTTGATGTGAGCCATGTGCCCCCCTCAGAGATTTCTGGACTGCTCTTTACAAGGGCATTTCTCATAGAGGTAGCTCTTCTGAACGTTATAGTGGGTGATTTTGGTCAAAGTGGGCCAATGACGGGATTACTGAGTATTAAAGGCCAATTCTTTCTAATGGTGGTTCTTAACTGACGCTCTTGTTTTTTATAGGTCAGAATAAACCTTGCCTCACACTCTCCCTCTTGTTTTTTATCCATCTTGTTTACCCAGCTGTCACTTTTGCCAAACAGTAGGCTTGCTCTGCTTAGAGCCCGTGATTTGCTTATGGCTGAATCTATAACCTGCACTGAGTAACCCCTCGCCAAGAAACATGTTTTTCTTTCACTTTGGGCTAGTGTTAGCTCTGAGTCATTACTGCAGATTCTTTTAAGCCTTAACATTTCCCCATATGAGATACTGCGAATTAAGTGACTAGGATGGAAACTGCTAGCATGGAGTAATGAATTCCCAGCTGAATCCTTTTGGTGCATCTTTGTTTCAATCCTGTTATTGGAAATGAAAACATGCACATCCAAAAAGGTAACTGACATGGGGCTTATTGTTTATGTAAAACTAAGATTAATGCTATTATTATTGATTTCGGACTCAAACTTAAGAGCACTTTCTCTTGAGCCTCTCCATATGACAAATAAATCGTCAATATACCGCAGCCAGCAGATCAGGTGTTTATCCAGTATCTCATTGTAGTTTGCCATAAGGACCCACTCCTCCCGCCAACCCATTTGAAGACATGCATAGCTGGGGGAGAAGCTGGCCCCCATGGCAACTCCACGGATCTGCTGGTAGATCTCATTGTTAAACATGAATAGGTTGTTTTCCAAACAAAATTGCGTCATATTAAATAGCATCTTGCTATGCTCATATAGACAGATTGGTCTGCTACTAAAAAAATGTTGCATTGCTCTGATACCACCTTTGTGGTTAATATATATATATTTTTTTTCCAAAACGAGTTGCTCCTTCCGTCTCCCCCCGCCCCAGGCAGGCAGATCGTTGTGTGCTGGTGGAGTGCGCCGGACATCAATATTCATCCACGAGTATATATTCAACGATCACAAAGAAGTTTTTTCCACCACCAGTTGTTTATTTCTCAGTCGTAACGCGTTTCGCCTGACACAGCAGGCTTGCTCACACACATATATATTATGATCTATTGAGAGACTTACAGGCTTTGGAAAGTGGAGCAGGAACTTCCCAACAAGTTGGACAGCAGGGGGTGGGTACGGATGAACACCCAGGCCAGGCTTCACAGGGATCTGGAGGCATTACCTGGAGGAAACCGGACACTCCTTTTAAACTCAAGTCCAAATTTACACCTGTTACAATGAGGGATTCAGTTGACGTTTTTAATGAAGCAGTTGTGGCTCAAATAAAGAAACTTAACATCAAAACCAATAAAGATAAAAGAAAAATCTCAAATCATGAAAGAAAGTACGGACAGTTGATGGCCAAACTTAAAAAAGAGGGGAATACGGTAATTAGGAACTCGGACAAAGGGGGAAATATTGTTCTATGGCCCCTAGCAGACTACATGGCGGAAGCCTATAGTCAATTGAACGACATTGAGTGTTATCGTAAAAGTACCCCCTCAAATACAAAGCAATGCAGGACCAGCTGTACACCAAACTATTGGCATGGAAAAGTTTGGGTTTGCTCAATTTGGAGGAATTTAAATTTTTAAGAAAAGACCACCCTAAAACCCCCGTCATCTACTTCATCCCTAAGGTGCACAAGAACATTGAAAAGCCACCAGGAAGGCCCATCATCTCAGCTTGTGATGGGCCGTTGGAGAACTTGTCACAGTACATAGATTTCTTTTTGCAGGAACATGTCCATAGTTTGGAGTCATATATTCAAGATACAAGTGACTTCATACGAAAGATTCACAAAGTGGCATGGCAAGAGGGATACCAGTTAATCACGTTGGATGTGTCCTCTCTATATACCTGCATCAGAAACTGTGATGGTATGAAGGCGGTGGAGTACTTTCTAGCCAGAAGACCCATTGAGTATATGCAGCATAATCGAATTTTAATGGACATGCTAATTTTTTGCCTGGAAAATAATTATTTTTTATTTAAAAAACAAATGTTTCAACAGGTGCAGGGTGTTGCCATGGGTGCCAGCTTCTCCCCAAGCTATGGTTGTATGTTCATGGGTTGGTGGGAGGAGCTGGTCCTAAGGAAGCAATATGAACAAATCTATTGGGGGAAGGTGGTGTCTTGGCTACGATATATTGATGACTTGATCATTGTATGGAATGGCACACAGACCGAAGCCAGGGATTTCATTGCTCGAATTAATGTAAATAATGTTAATCTTGTCTTTACATCTTGTATTAGTAATAGCAGTGTCACATTCCTGGATGTAAAGGTCACAGTAGTAAATGAGATCATAACCACTTCCCTATTCCGCAAAGAGACATTGGGCAATACTTTGCTCCACGCGTCCAGTGCACACCCTCCCCATTTAATTCATAGCATCCCCTATGGGGAGATGTGGCGGTTACATAGGATTTGCAGTGATAATATGGACTTGGAAAGCCACCAGTCTGATAGTAAGATACGTTTTCTGTAGCGGGGATACAACATCAAAACCATAGATGCAGCTATCCGCAAATCCAGGGCTATGGCTAGGGAAGACCTGCTACATTACAAAGATCACTCTTTGAAATCCACTGATGAAAGCCTAACTGCTTCTACTGAACCAGTAAGACTCATCCTGACTTTTTCCAGACAGGAACAAAAATTGTGCAAAATCATCCAGCGCAATTGGCCTATAGTCAGGGAAGACCCTATTATAGGCAGTTCTCTTCCCAGATTTCCTTCGATAACATACAGGAAGTCAGTGTCTATGGTGAATGGTTTAGTGAAGAGCAGTCCGGAGCACAAGGATGGGGAGGGTTGGCTCACTGCAAGAAAGGTTTTTTTAAAATGTTCCAATTGCAAAGCTTGTCTTTACGGAAGCAATAGAACATCGTATTTAACCGCTTTCAGTGACAAGCCACAGATGATTAAATACCACCTTACGTGTAGAACCGACTTCGCAGTGTATATGTTAGAATGCAGCTGTAAGCTGGCATACATTGGAAGCACAAAGTTGGCGGTTCACAAAAGGGTTCTACAACATATTAGGGCAATTGTAAACAATGATATCAATTATCCGGTGGCCCGACATTTTAAAGAACATCACGAGAGCAACCTGAAACATCTCAGGTATTATGTCATAGATACCGTTCCGCCACAAAGGAGAGGGGGAGACCGAGAAGGGAAGCTAAGACGTCTAGAGACGCATTACATCCTTGAGCTAGATACAAGGCAGCCAGGGGGACTCAACATGAGTGAGGACCTTTACACATATTTATAAAAAAATCCAGTATAATATCAGCTTTGTTTAAAACTCGTGTCAAATACAGCTCTGGGATGATATCTTAGCCCTCACTCAGAATACCAAGAGTCCAAAGGCCAGGTTTGATACATGGACTGACAATGATATAGGGTGGATTGACCTTGGCATGAAACATCAACTTTTAAGTATTACTTGATTTTAACTATTGAGTATTCATGGTTCTTTTCTTTTATTGGCTGTATTCAACTGTCATGTGATTTTGGTCTGAAATTTTGCACATTTTTTCAATGAAATTTTGATAATGAGGTTTTAGAAAGAAAAATATCTTTTAAAGCATCAATATAGGTTGTTTTACTAAAGTTTTTTACTGGGTTTTAAGATGAATGAATTGTATTTATAGGACTATATATGTATTTATTTAATAATTATTTATTTACATATTTATAGATATATATTTATGATTGTGGGAATCATTTGTCTTAGTACTGTAAAATCTCAGGGACATTTTCCGAAACTCATTTTTTGCACATGCTGTCATTTGCACATGGTTTTTTTTCCGTCCAGAATAGTTAATTAAGAGATAATATAGAAACATTGTACTATTCATGGCAATAGACATGACGTCTTTAATTTAGCACTAGCGCTTTACACATTAGACACTGGTGGGGTATTATCTTATTATATTTTAGATATATTATGCACTTTTTGTTGTTATTTAATCACTTGAATTGGTACTTACATAGATTATGATGGAGAGGAAATGAGAACTTTGCATTTAAGCAAGAAGTTTCTATAATATGAACGGATAAATGAAATGATGAAATAATACAGTTTATTCATCAAGGATGAAATGGTAAATACCATTTTATTTAAAATAAGGTATCATACCAGTTTATTTGAAAATTTTATCCACTCCGATATATGATTGTATTTCAACAATGTCAATGGTATGCATTTATGCATGAAACGCACAGTATTTTTTCTATGTTTAGTATTAATCAATTGCACTGGCACTTTAAAAAGAGGTTTCACGTAATACAATGCTGTCATGTGATGAAGGCAGGGATCTGCCGAAACGCGTCATGGCAACTTGATGGTGTGCTGAACTAATAAACATCTAGCACCAAACCTGGGTCTACGCTCATTTGTTTTCAAGAAGAAGGCTGTAAGCGAGGTTCGTGGCATATATATATATATATATATATATATATTATCTACTGGCGGTCGCCAGTAGATAGTTATAGTTAGGACCTATTTTCCATAGGAAATCCGCAACATTCTATTTGAAATAACTCTTGCGTCGGTTGACGAATCTTCGCGAAATTTTCAAACTTCATGGCCCGCTCCGGTCCGCTCCTACCCTGAAAGTTTCGGGTTGATTCGTTAAGCGGGGGCCGAGAAAAAAGAGGGGTCCCAAAACGTGTTTTCCCCATTAATTTTCCCATAGGAAACTTTAGCCACGGCTACAGCCCGAACTGCTGAACGGAATTACACAAAATTTGGCAAAGAGGTAGTTCTTGGTTCAGAAAGAACCCTTTTGTTAAATGGTGTAAATCCGTTCAGTAGTTGCGGAGAAATTAAAAAAATAAGAGTCAAAAAATCAATTTCCCATAGGAAACTTTATGCAAGGCTACAGCTCGAATTGCTGAACGGAATTACACCAAATTTGGCAAAGAGGTAGTTCTTGGTTCAGAAAGAACCCTTTTTGTTAAATGGTGTAAATCCGTTCAGTAGTTGCGGAGAAATTAAAAAAATAAGAGTCAAAAATCAATTTCCCATAGGAAACTTTATGCAAGGCTACAGCCCGAACTGCTGAACGGAATTACACCAAATTTGGCGAAGAGGTAGTTCTTGGTTCAGAAAGAACCCTTTTTGTTAAATGGTGTAAATCCGTTGAGTAGTTGCTGAGAAAATCAAAAGTAAAAACACATATATATCTGGGCGGAGCCTAACCACACATGTCATCGTGAGATCTGATTGGCTGTCAGCACTTCATCCAGGAATTGCTGGCAGCCATCTTGGGACCAATATAAATGATAGTACCCCATTGAAATGCATTGTAGTGAATCAAAGATTTTGAGGGTTACCAAAAGGAGAACTATAAAGGGTGATAACAGACTTTAGTTACATTAGAATTCATTTGTTGATGGTACCATACTAATTTCAGGAATTGTGGTGTGTTCTAAGGTGATTTTACCCTGTGAAAAACCTTCTGCTGGGATATTATGAATCATGTTTGAGAGAAAACTATTTTCACATGCTTGTCCCATACAGTTTTGGAAGGTGCTCCAGAAGCTAAAATGAGAGCATATTTTCTGTAAATTCACATTATCTTTCTCAGTCATGTGAGAATGAAGTCTGACATTCTCAGTAAAACATGTACATCCAACAATGGCAGAGACTGTCAGTTGATTCCTTTGTGTTCTACTGCAGCTTCCCAGAGTGTTCTAAAGAACAACTAGAGTGCTAACAGCCTTACTTATGACAAAAGTATGGCACACCTGAAGCCATCTTGATTGGAATAAACTGGTAACACTTAAAACATTTAATTTAAAAAGGAAGAAAATGATGGGGTTCATTTTGTCATAGAAATTATGGTTAGTGCTGTAGAAAGAAAAATTAGGACATGTTTCAAGTGTGATCTCAAATATCTTCCTGTTATATTTCAACAGGAGCAGCCTGTCAGTTGATGCCTTTGTGTTCTACTGCAGCTTCCCAGAGTGTTCTAAAGAACAACTAGAGCGCTAACAGTCTTACTTATGACAAAAGTATGGCACACCTGAAGCCATCTTGATTGGAATAAACTGGTAACACTTAAAACATTTAATTTAAAAAGGAACAAAATGAGGGGGTTCATTTTGCCATAGAAATTATGGTTAGTGCTGTAGAAAGAAAAATTAGGACATGTTTTAAGTGAGATCTCAAATATCTTCCTGTTATATTTCAACAGGAGCAGCCTATCAGTTGATGCCTTTGTGTTCTACTGCAGCTTCCCAGAGTGTTCTAAAGAACAACTAGAGTGCTAACAGCCTTACTTATGACAAAAGTATGGCACACCTGAAGCCATCTTGATTGGAATAAACTGGTAACACTTAAAACATTTAATTTAAAAAGGAACAAAATGAGGGGGTTCATTTTGCCATAGAAATGATGGTTAGTGCTGCAAAAAGAAAATTTAGGGCATGTTTTAAGTGAGATCTCAAATCCTCTTCAATTTCATTAGAAAATTCTGACATGCAGACTGAAACAATCACTTTCAATACCAGCAGTAGACTTCCAGTTAACTCCTTGGTGAGCAGTAGCTTTACTACAGTGATGTAATGAACAACTAGAGTGCTAACATTCTGAATTTATGGCAAATGTGTGACACATCTGAATGCCTTCTTGATGGTAAAAAACTGAAAGCATTTCCTACTGAGGAGACTGTAGTAAATGAGGAAATTAGGAAACTTCATAACAAATAAGTCTCCCAAGATGGCCACCAGAGAAAAAAGAGCCCAAATATAGCACAAATATCACCCAGAGGTAGCCCACGTATAGCCCAATGACAGAAGTGTGCAAAACACTTTTTATTTTTTGTTTTTTTGCAGTTTTATATAGTGCAGACTGGTCAGGTATTGGAGTGCTTTACATGAGCATTGGTTACATCACACAAGGACAAATTCATGTTGGTTGACCCCTACACTACCCAAACACCACTGCACTACCCTAAACCCTAAAACACTACCCCCATCACGACCCCCTTCGCTACCCAAACACAACTGCACTACCCTAAACTCAAAAACACTACCCCCAGCACGACCCCCTACACTACCCAAACACCACTGCACTACCCTAAACCCTAAATCTACCCCCTACACTACACAAATACCACTGCACTACCCTAAACCCTAAAACACTAGAACCCAGCACGACCCCCTACAGTACACAAACACAACTGCACTACCCTAAACCCTAAAACACTACCCCCTACACTACACAAACACCATTGCACTACCCTAAACCCTAAAACACTACCCCCAGCATGACCCCCTACACTACACAAACACCACTGCACTACCCTAAACCCTAAAACACTACCCCAGCACGACCCCCTACACTACCCAAACACCACTGCACTACCCTAAACCCTAAAACACTACCCCCAGCACGACTCCCTACACTACACAAACACCACTGGACTAGCCTAAACCCTAAAACATTACCCCCAGCATGACTCCCTACACTACCTAAACACCACTGCACTACACTAAACCCTAAATCTACCCCCAGCATGACCTCCCACACTACACAAACACCACTGCACTACCCTAAACCCTAAAACACTACCCCAGCACGACCCCTACACTACCCAAACACCACTGCACTACCCTAAACCCTAAAACACTAACCCCAGCATGACCCCCTACACTACCCAAACACCACTGCACTACCCTATACCCTAAAACACGACCCCGTACACTACACAAACACAACTGCACTACCCTAAACCCTAAAACACTACCCACAGCATGACCCCCTACACTACACAAACACCACTGCACTACCCTAAACCCTAAAACACTACCCCCTACACTACACAAACACCACTGCCCTACCCTAAACCCTAAAACACAACCCCCAGCATGACCCCCTACACTACACAAACACCACTGCACTACCCTAAACCCCCTACACTATACAAACACCACTGCATTACTCTAAACCCTAAAACACTACCCCCAGCACGACCCCCTCACAACACAAACACCACTGCACTACCCTAAACACTAAATCGACCCTCTACACTACCCAAACACCACTGCCATACCCTAAACCCTAAAACACTACCCCCAGCATGAACCCCTACACTACCCAAACACCACTGCACTACCCTAAACCTTAAAACACTACCCCCAGCACTACCCCTACACTACACAAACACCACTGCACTACCCTAAACCCTAAAACACTACCCCAGCACTACCCCCTACACTACCCAAACACCACTGCACTAACATAAACCCTAAAACTTTACCCCCAGCACAACCCCCTACACTACACAAACACCACTGCACTACCCTAAACCCTAAAACACTACCCCCAGCACGACTCCCTACACTACCCAAACACCACAGCACTACCCTAAACCCTAAATCTACCCCCAGCATGACCCCCTACACTACCCAAACACCACTGCACTACCCTAAACCATAAAACACTACCCCCAGCATGACCCCCTACACTACACAAACACCACTGCACTACCCTAAACCCTAAAACACTACCACCAGCATGACCCCTACACTACTCAAATACCACTGCACTACCCTAAACCCTAAAACACTAACCCAGCACGACCCCCTACACTACCCATACACCACTGCACTACCCTAAAGCCTAAAACACTACCCCCAGCATGACCCCCTACACTACTGCACTACCCTAAACCCTAAAACACTACCCCCAGCACGACCCCCTACACTACCCAAACACCACTGCACTACCCTAAACCCTAAAACACTACCCCCAGCACGACCCCCTACACCACCCAAACACCACTGCACTACCCTAAACCCTAGAAAAGAAACCCCCACCCCATGCCCAATTCCCCTTACCTCTCACTCCTCGTGGTTCCTCTCTCCTTGTGGTTCCTGCTTCACGTCATCTCTGAGGGGCGGTGCATGTCGTTGTGAGGAAATGGAACAGCCTCTGTTTCCTTACAACGACATGGATCGTCTACATGTTTTTTAGAACGCATGGTCATTTACCATACATACCTTTACAACAAAATTCGTTGTAAAGGCATGCGTGGTAAATGACCATGCGTTCTAAAAAAATGCGTAGTAATGACTTTGTGATGTACAACGCATGTGTGGTAATGCATGCGTTGTAATGGTTTCGCAAAGTAAAAAAGTCGTTGTAACGGCTGTTTACCGATCGAAGCTGGCCCCTGTTCTTCAGTGAGACGTTTATTTGATTAATTAGGAGGAAGGAATGTGTTTTTTTACCGAAAAGTGCATTCCCGGCTGTTGTATTGTGAAAGTGTCCGCGTGGCCTGGTTTCACTTCCGGTGAGAGAGTGGAAGAGTCTGTTTGGATCTAAAGGAGTTCTGTTGTTGGACGGGGCCGGCGCGACATGTCATCAGAAAACATAGCTAATGGAAAGCGTCCTCCCTGAAGTGTGGAGCAGTGCCATGAGAGGTCAACGGGTGTGCGTCCCACCGCAGAATGACCGTACCGCGTGACCCATGTGCCACCTCCAGGGTACGGGAGGCAGAAGCGGCATCGCAGGTCCTCTTGAAGACCGTTGTAGCACTAATTCTACATTTTGGTACTAGGGCATTTTAACTTCGTTGTTCCTGCCAGATACAAAGAGAAGATCCTGTGTTATTCAGTGCCCTCGTTACCTTTTTTGTGGGTTGTGGTGCTTGTAACTTCGCTGCCCCGCCGGTGCACATGACTGGGCACCCCTCCTCGTGTGCCATCTGCAGGGCCTCTGCCCTCGGATCACTGGTTTCGGTTTCTGGAGTGGCAACATAAACAGTTGCTCCCAAAGGACTAGCCTGAACACTTAGGTGAATATCCCCTGCACCAGCATTCCACGGAAATTCTTTCCTAGCTCTCCCACGTCAACGAGGACGTCATAATAGCACGGCTCCGCTCGCGACACAGTATGACGTCATCGGAGCCATAAGAGAACCTCGTCGGCGTGCTGACGTCAGTTCCACCCATTTTTTCCGTGCCACCGAGGCAAACAGGGGACCGAGACATTTTCACATGTATACATAATATAATAAATATATATATATTCACTGAAAAACCATAGGTTTCAGGCACGTTATAGTTAGAAATTAGCATTTAAAAAACCTTAGAAATTCACTGAAAAAACCATAGGTTTCAGGCACGTTATAGTTAGAAATTAGCATTTAAAAAACCTTAGAAATTCACTGAAAAACCATAGGTTTCAGGGGCGTTATAGTTAGTTGGACATTTCACTCGTACAAAACCATAGAAATTCCCCCGTTATAGTTAGTTCAGCTAACTATAACTCGCGCGCCCGCAATGCACTGCTGATGACGTCACATATTACATCACTCATGACATGGTCAGTGACATCACTCATGACATCACTGATGACATCTCAAATGACATCACTGATGACATCATCCAGTGAATGTGTGTTTTTCTGAAAATTAAATATGTTTTATATATGTATATCTCAAGGTCGATGGAAGAATAAATGGGTATATAAGTGTCTAAATGGATGATTTTGTTTTGTAAAATTGATTGTATAACTGACTAAGTGTATCTTAGTGAATACATGGGTTAGTGAGTAATGTTTAAATATGAAAATATCTGTATCAGTCTCTCACTTTGTGTATAAGTGGCTGCATGGGTTGGTGAGTAGCTACATGAGTGTCTATATGGGTTATTAGTTGGTTTTTTGAGTATCAGTATGAGTGTCTGTATGGTTCGGTGGGGGGTATTACTTAGTGCATAGATGCATGAATGAGTGACTCACTGTTTGTATGTGTTGAAGACAGCATGTGTGCAGGACTGTATAGGTGGATGAGTATGTGTATGGGTGTGTTAGTGAGTGAATGACTGTCTCAATAGTGTCTTTATGAGTAACTACATATGTTTTAAACTAGTATATGTGAGTATTGGTGTATATAAGTGAGTATATGTGAGAGTGAGAGATTGGAAGAGTTCCTGTACAAATAAGTAGGTGTTTCTATAAGTGATTGTTTAAGAGAGTAAGTATGTGTAAGTTTCGGTAGAAGTAATTGTGGTAGTGTGTGTATAACTGTATATGCAAGTAAATGGATGTTTGATACTTTGTTTGCATGTGTGACTATGTGTGTGAGTAACTCTATGGATGAGTGGCGGTGTGTAACAGGATGTATAGGTGTATGAGTACATATGATGAGTGAGTACATGTAGGAGTGACTGTATAGGGACTGTTGGTGAATGAGTGGATGTGTGTGTAGATCTTGGAATTACTGAATAGGTGTGTTGTAACTGGTATTGGTATGTCCATTGTTTTGAAAATGTTAGTTTGTATTTTTGAGTGTGTGTATCAAAGGTTATATTAGGGTGAGAGGAGGTCTGCCACTCTATCACAAGGATGATGTCATCAGTGATGTCATCAGTGATGTCATTTGAGATGTCATCAGTGATGTCATGAGTGATGTCACTGACCATGTCATGAGTGATGTAATATGTGACGTCATCAGCAGTGCATTGTGGAGCGCGCGAGTTATAGTTAGCTGAACTAACTATAACGGGGGAATTTCTATGGTTTTGTACGAGTGAAATGTCCAACTAACTATAACGCCCCTGAAACCTATGGTTTTTTCAGTGAATTTCTAAGGTTTTTTAAATGCTAATTTCTAACTATAACGTGCCTGAAACCTATGGTTTTTTCAGTGATATATATATATATATATATATATATATATATTATCTACTGGCGGTCGCCAGTAGATAGTTATAGTTACAACCTATTATCCATAGGAAATCCGCGACATTCTATTTGAAATAACTCTCTTGCCGGTTGACGTATCTTCGCGAAATTTTCAAACTTTGTGGCCCGCTCCGGTCCGCTCCTACCCTGAAAGTCTCGGGGATTCGTCAAGCGGGGGCCGAGAAAAAGGGGGGTCCCAAAACGTGTTTTCCCCATGCATTTTCCCATAGGAAACTTTAGACACGGCTACAGCCCGAACTGCTGAACGGAATTACACCAAATTTGGCAAAGAGGTAGTTCTTGGTTCAGAAAGAACCCTTTTGTTAAATGGTGTAAATCCGTTCAGTAGTTGCTGAGAAAATGAAAAGTAAAAAGTTAGTGATATCTATGGCCGAGTAGGGTCCGCGTACCCTCCCGATCACGAGCTGCATGTTAATTGGTTGTCAGCTGGCTGTCAACATTCCGATTCAGGAAATGTTGGCAGCCATTTTGTCCCTCTGTAGAACCGAGGGACAGAAACAAGTGCGCAAAGCGCACAAAGGGGGCAGGGTAGAAACACCCTGACCCCTAGGTTTGCTCAGGGGGTCCCACAAGGACCCCTGGGCAAAAAATAAAATAAATTTTTTTTAAATCGGCAGGATGCGCTCAGGGTGCGCAAATCCTGCCGAAAAAATCGAAGCGCGGTCTCCCGCGCTCGATGTTAATTGGCCCCCGGGTGGCCCAAGTCCCGGGGGCATGGTGGGGGGATAATTTAATGTGTGGGGGCCTCAAAGGGCCCCCAAGCCATGGGGACCGCCACCCCCGGGGCTTTTTAAAAATGGTGCGGGAGGGCTCTGAGCCCTCCCGCAGCCCCGGGGACCACCACCTCCCGGGGCTTTTTTAAAATACATTATTAAACCTGTGTGGGGGGGGGCTCCAGCCCCCCCACACGCCCCAGGGACCACCACCTCCCCGGGGCACTAAACATTTTAATATGGGGGTCCGTTACGGACCCCCAGAGCCCCGGGGACCACCACCTCCCCGGGGCTGTGTACTGAATGAGAGGGGGCCGCGCGGCCCCCTCCTGGAGCCCTTGATGGCCCTGGGGACCACCACCCCCCAGGGCCGGCTCCTGCAGTGTCCCGGGGTGCCTACCCCGGGACACTGCTGTTTGCAATGACAGGACGGGAGCCTCGCGGCTCCCGTCCTGTCATTGCAAACTGCTTTGGATATTGGAAGAGAGAGCAGGGAAACCTGCTCTCTCTTCCAATATCCAAAGCGATTGCTTTCCACATGGGGAGCAGCATGTCAGCTGCTCCCCATGTGGAACAGCAATGCCGGCTCCCAAGGGACGTGGGGAGCCGGCGGGACTGTGGGGGATTGGGGACCCCCCACAGTCCCCAACGGAGAGGGCCAGCCCCGGGGGATGGGGTCCCCGGGGCAAGTACTGGCCCGGGAGGGGGCCACGCGGCCCCCTCCCCAAAAAAGAGAACATTTAAAAAAAAAAAAAAATGGAAAGGACGGCCCCGGGAGATGGGGTCCCCGGGGCCTTAAAATGGCCAGAGGAGGGGGCCACGCTGCCCCCTCAAAAAAATAAATATAGAGGCCATGCCCCGGGGGATGGGGTCCCCGGGGCCAATACAGGCCCAGGGAAGGGGGCTACGCGGCCCCTTCCCGTTTTTTTTTTTTTTAAGGTAATTTAAAGAAGGGGTAAGGCCCTGGGGGATGGGGTCCCCAGGGCCCAAAAAAAGAAAAAAAGGAAGGGGAGAAAAAATTTAAAAAAAAAAAAAACGATCGGGCCCGCAGGCCCCGCCCCTTCCTTCACCACTCTGCAAACGCGCCCCTGGCGCATTTGCAGAGGGGGAACGATTCCCCTTGAATACTGGGGTTCCCTGGGGCCAACTAGCCCACCAGGTACCTCCAGTATGCGCCAGGGGGCTGCCTTGCAGAGAGGTGTACAGAGGCCACGTCCCTTTTTACACCTCTCTGCAACGCAGCTCTGTGGCACTTTTTTTGAGGTATATGGTGGGCTAGTTGGACTCCGGGGACCCTCAGGATTCAAGGGGACTTAATCCCCCAACTTAAAACGCGCCACGGGGCGCGTTTGCACAGTGGTGAAGGGAGGGGCGGGGCTTCAGGTGACATGTGTGCAAACAGGGCCCGTGGCGCGTTTTAAGATGGGGAATTAAATCCCTTCAATCCTGAGGGTCCCTGGGGGCCAACTAGCCCAACAGGTACATCCAGAATGCGCCACAGAGCTGCGTTGCAGAGAGGTGTAAAAGGGTGTGGCCTCTCTACACGTCTCTGCAACGCAGCCCCTGGCGCATATTGGAGGTTCCTGGTGGTCTAGTTGGCCCCTAGGGACCCTCAGGATTCAAGGGGACTTAATCCCCCAACTTAAAAAGCGCCACGGGGCGCGTTTGCAAAGATGTCACCTCAGGCCCCGCCCCCTCCCTTCACCATTGTGCAAATATTCCTCTAAAATCAGCCGAAATAGGAATTCCGATTTACTCACCTGTTATAAGGAGAGACCTCAGTGCTGTATCTTTCAGCCCAGTACTGGTCCTGAAAAGTAATTTTAACCGTACTTACCAGTAACTTGAATTTCCTTCCATAGGCTAACATTGACTGGTTTCACTTGGAAATTCTTCTAAGTGTGGAGTTTTGGAACTTTAAAATATTCCTCTAAAATCAGCCGAAATACGAATTCCGATTTACTCACCTGTTATCAGGAGAGACCTCAGTGCTGCATCTTTCAGCCCAGTACTGGTCCTGAAAAGTAATTTTAACCGTACTTACCGGTAACTTGAATTTCCTTCATAGGCTAACATTGACTGGTTTCACTTGGAAATTCTTCTAAGTGTGGAGTTTTGGAACTTTAAAATATTCCTCTAAAATCAGCCGAAATACGAATTCCGATTTACTCACCTGTTATCAGGAGAGACCTCAGTGCTGCATCTTTCAGCCCAGTACTGATCCTGAAAAGTAATTTTAACCGTACTTACCGGTAACTTGAATTTCCTTCATAGGCTAACATTGACTGGTTTCACTTGGAAATTCTTCTAAGTGTGGAGTTTTGGAACTTTAAAATATTCCTCTAAAATCAGCCGAAATACGAATTCCGATTTACTCACCTGTTATCAGGAGAGACCTCAGTGCTGCATCTTTCAGCCCAGTACTGATCCTGAAAAGTAATTTTAACCGTACTTACCGGTAACTTGAATTTCCTTCATAGGCTAACATTGACTGGTTTCACTTGGAAATTCTTCTAAGTGTTGATTTTTGAAACATACAAATATTCCTCTAAAATCAGCCGAAATCCGAATTCTGATTTACTCACCTGTTATCAGGAGAGACCTCAGTGCTGCATCTTTCAGCCCAGTACTGGTCCTGAAAAGTAATTTTAACCGTACTTACCAGTAACTTGAATTTCCTTCCATAGGCTAACATTGACTGGTTTCACTTGGAAATTCTTCTAAGTGTGGAGTTTTGGAACTTTAAAATATTCCTCTAAAATCAGCCGAAATACGAATTCCGATTTACTCACCTGTTATCAGGAGAGACCTCAGTGCTGCATGTTTCAGCCCAGTACTGATCCTCAAAAGTAATTTGAACCATACTTACCGGTAACTTGAATTTCCTTCATAGGCTAACATTGACTGGTTTTCAGCAAAAAAGTTTCAAAGTGTTGATTTTCACAAACTACAAATATTCCTTAAAAATCGACAGTATGACTTAAACGCATTCTTTCAACTGTTTACAGGAGATGCACCAGCGCTGGATCCAGGATCCAACACTGAGTAAGAAAAAGTAACGATAACAGTTTTTACCTGCTAAGTGAATTTCCTTCCATAGGATAACATTGGTGATTCTATGAGAAAAAGTTTCAAAGTGTCAACTTTTAAAATACAATAATATTCCTTAAAAATCACGACTGTAACCAAAACGCTTTTACTCAACTGTTTACAGGAGATGTCCCAGGACTGAATCTAGGATCCAGTCCTGTGGTTAGAAAAGTAATCCATAAAGTAACTAATTGCATTTAACTAGAAATTCACATTGAGCTGAATGTTGCATTGTGTTTGAAAATGTGTTGCCCATTGCAACAACTGTAACTACTGTACTTAAAAGTCTATTGCCTATCTGCAAAGTATTTAAACTAAAGTAATTCATTAAGAGAAAGTATTTTTGTAATGTAATGTATAATGTAATTACAATGTAATTTAAATAATAAAATATGTAAAAAAAAATTGTTTCTAAAAATGTAGTAAATCAGTATTTTAAAAATTTATATAACAATTAATACATTTAAAAATTGTCATTTACAAAACCTTTGAAATTCACTGAAAAAACCGTAGGTTTCAGACATGTTATAGTTACAAATTAGCATTTAAAAAACCTTTGAAATTCACTGAAAAACCATAGGTTTCAGGGACGTTATAGTTACAAATTAGCATTTAAAAAACCTTTGAAATTCACTGAAAAAACCATAGGTTTTAGGGACAGTTATAGTTAGTTGGACATTGCACTCGTACAAAACCCGTGAAATTCCCCGTTATAGTTAGTCCAGCTAACTATAACTCGCGCCCGCAATGCACTGCTGATGACGTCACATATTACATCACTCATGACATGGTCAGTGACATCACTGATGACATCACTGATGACATCTCAAATGACATCACTGATGACATCACTGATGGCATCATCCATGTGATAATTTCATGCATCTTCTCACACCCTAATATAACCTTTGATACACCCACTCTAAAGTACAGACTGCCATTCGCAAAACCATAGACACTCCAACACCAATAACTACATACCCACTCACTGATTCTTAGGTCTACGCACACATCCACTCACTCACCCGAACAGTCACTCATATTTACGGTCACTCAGTACAGGACTATCATATGCACTCATACTCCTATATAGACACTCAAACACCGCCACTCATCCATAGAGGTACTCACACACCTAGTCAGTCATGCAAATAATTAAACACACTACCATTTACTCACCTATACAGTTATACACACACCAGCTCACTTACTCATACAAATACTAGCACATTCTTACGCTCTTATACAATCACTGATACAAGCACACACTCATCCATACAGCCACTATCACAATCAGTCACTCTTGCTTATAGCTATTTATATACTCCAACACACATATATACTGCCTTTCACATATGTAGTTACTCACACATGTACCACTGGGACATACATTCACTCACTAACACACTCTTACACACACTTACCCACCCATACAGTCTATCACAGATGCACTCTTGAAACCATCCACCCAGTGAATCACCCACTCACACATCTATGCACAGAGTCGCACACACCCCTCCCACACACAAACACTCAGGCACCCATACAGATACTCACACAAGCATTCAATAACTCATATAGACACTCATGTAGCTATTCTCAAACACATGCAGCCACTTACACAGCAACAGACAGACGGATACAGACATTCACCCAGTTTAGTCACTAACCCATGCATTCAGTAAGATACGTTAAATCACTCACTTATACAGTCAGTCACGCACCTACTAAATCATCCATACAGACACTTACACACCCACTCATTCTTCAATACGTCTTTTCCTATATATATTAAAAATATTTAAACTTTACAGAAACACACAGTCACTGGATGATGTCATCAGTGATGTCATCAGTGATGTCATTTGAGATGTCATCAGTGATGTCATCAGTGATGTCACTGACCATGTCATGAGTGATGTAATATGTGACGTCATCAGCAGTGCATTGTGGGGCGCGAGTTATAGTTAGCTGGACTAACTATAACGGGGGAATTTCACGGGTTTTGTACGAGTGCAATGTCCAACTAACTATAACTGTCCCTAAAACCTATGGCTTTTCAGTGAATTTCAAAGGTTTTTTAAATGCTAATTTGTAACTATAACGTCCCTGAAACCTATGGTTTTTTCAGTGAATATATATATATAGAGAGAGAGAGAGAGAGGGAGACAGAGTTTAAAATAGTGAATCTTAAATATTTTAATATATAACATTAACATAATGTAAATTAAATACATTTAGCCTTTATTAATTGATAGAAAAATCTATACCTATATAAACAAATGCACGCATATATATATGAGTGTGTACATTTATATGTACATAAATATAATGTAGCACTATTATTCAAAAGCATATATTTTACATAATACTACATTTTAAAAATGTATATATATATATATATTCACTGAAAAAAACAGAGGTTTCAGGGACGTCATAGTTAGTTGGACATTTCACTCGTACAAAACCAGTGAAATTCAGCCGTTATAGTTAGTTCAGCTAACTATAACTCACGCCCCGCAATGCACTGCTGATGACGTCACATATTACATCATTCATGACATGGTCAGTGACATCACTGATGACATCACTGATGACATCTCAAATGACATCACTGATGACATCACTGATGACATCATCCAGTGACTGTGTGTTTCTATAAAGTTTAAATATGTTTTATATATATGCCAAGGTGTATTGAAGAATGAGTGGGTGTATAAGTGTCTGGATGGAGGATTTAGTAGGTGCGTGACTGTATAAGTGAGTGATTAAATGTGTCTTACTGAATGCATGGGTTAGTAACTAAACTGTGTGAATGTCTGTATCAGTGTGTCTGTTGTTGTGGAAGCTGCAGCATGGGTTAGTGAGTAGCTGCATGAGTGTCTATATGGGTTATTGATTGGTTGCCTGAGTATCTGTATGGGTGCCTGAGTGTTTGTGTGGGTGGGTGGGGGGTGTGTGACTTTGTGCATAGATGTGTGAGTGGGTGATTCACTGGGTGTATGGGTTCAAGAGTGTGTCTGTGAAGGGCTGTATGGGTGAGTGAGTGTGCGTATGGCTGTGTTGGTAAGTGAATGGATGTCTCAGTGGTATATGTGTGAGTAACTACATATGTGAAAGGCAGTATATGTGAGTGTTGGAGTATATAAATGACTATATGTGAGAGTGAGTGATAGTGAGAGTGGCTGTATGGATGAGTGTGTGTTTGTGTCAGTGATTGTATTAGAGAGTAAGTATGTGTTAGTATCTGTATGAATCGGTGAGGTGGTGTGTGTATAACTGTATAGGTGAGTAAATGGGAGTGTGATTGATTCTTTACATGACTGACTAGGTGTGTAAGTAACTGTATGGGTGAGTGGTGGTGTGTGAGTGTCTGTATAGGTATGATAGTGCTGTATTGATGAGTGACTGCATGTATGAGTGACTGTATGGGTGAATGAGTGGATGTGTGTGTAGACCTAGGAATCAGTGAGTGAGTATGTAGTAACTGGTGTTGGTGTGTCTATGGTTTCGAAAATGGTACTCTGTATTTTAGAGTGGGTGTATCAAAGGTTATATTAGGGTGTGAGGAGGTGCATCAGATTATCACGTGGATGATGTAATCAGTGATGTAATCAGTGATGTCATTTGAGATGTCATCAGTGATGTCACTGACCATGTCATGAATGATGTAATATGTGATGTCATCAGCATTGCATTGCGGGGGCGCGAGTTATAGTTAGCTGAACTAACTATAACGGACGAATTTCACTGGTTTTGTACGAGTGAAATGTCCAACTAACTATAACGTCCCTGAAACCTCTGGTTTTTTCAGTGAATTTCTAAGGTTTTTTAAATGCTAATTTCTAACTATAACGTGCCTGAAACCTATGGTTTTTTCAGTGAATTTCAAAGGTTTTTTAAATGCTAATTTCTAACGATAACGTCCCTGAAACCTATGGTTTTTTCATTGAATTTCAAAGGTTTTTTAAATGCTAATTTCTAACTATGCCTACAGAGGTAGGACATGTGAAGAAAGAGGAACAAAGGCACAGAAAGAAGGAAGACAAATGCAGAAAGAGGCAACAGAACTCCAGAAAGACGAAGAAAAGTGCAGGAAGAAGCAAGAGATGTGCAGAAAGAACCAACAGAGGAGCAGAAAGTCCTCCTGTGCCCCAAACTTTTTGCTGACGGGTACTGGTGGTAACTGACTCTGACTAACCAGGCCTAGCGCCAGTGCTATGCTAAAAGACACTTAGAATACAGTGAAAACACCTGCATACACTAGGGAACACTATGCGTTGGGGTACCCCTGTGATCAGCATGACCTCCTCTGTAAGGCCCTAGTACATAATAGTACATAATAGGGCAGGGGGATTAAAATTACCTCTAAGTCAGAGGTGCAGAAAGATGCTTCTTTAAGTAGTAGCCACGTTTGCAGATTGGTGGAAAAAGGGTGCTGGGCCTCCGACCAGCGCTCAGGAATTCCGCTGCGTAGGACTTACAGGAGGTACCAGGAGGACTTCTTGGCCCCCAAACTCCCTCAGGACTAAATTGGACTTCATCCCCCATCCCGTAGTCTGCCAGGAGGCGCGTTTGCAGAGTGGTGGAGAAAGGGGGGCATGGCCTCCGAAGACGTCTTAGCAATCCCACTGTGTGGGACTTACTGGAGGGAACAAGAGGGGTAGTTGGCCCCCAAGGACATCCTTGGGGGCCAACTTCCCCTCCTATTACCTCCAGTAAGTCCCACACAGCAGCATTGGTAAGTACTCGTACCAGGCCACACCCCCTTTGCCCACCACTCTACAAACGTGCTCCCTGGTGCGCTTTTGGATGGGGATTGAAGTCCCCTTCGCTGCTGGGGGTCCTTTAGGGGCCAACTAGCCTACCTCTTACCTCCAGTAAGCCCCACGCAGTGGGATTGCTGAGAGGTAGACAAAGGCCACGCCCCCTTTCTCCACAACTCTGCAAACGCGCCCCCTGGCGCGTTGTAAGTTGGGGAATTAATTCCCCTTGAATACTGAGGGTCCCTGGGGGCCAACTAGCCCACCAGGTACCTCCAATATGCACCACAGAGCTGGATTGCAGAGAGGTGGTCCGAGGCCATGCCCCCTTTTTACACCACTCTGCAAAAGCGCCTCTGGGCTCACTGCTGCGCGGGGGATGAAGTCCACTTGTGTCCTGAGGTCCTCAGGACACAAGAGGACCTCATCGCCCCACCAACAGTGCGCCAAGAAGCGCGTTTGCAGAGTGGTGTAAAAAGGGGCATGGCCTCGGACCACCTCTGCAACGCAGCTCTGTGGCGCATATTGGAGGTACCTGGTGGGCTAGTTGGCCCCAGAGACCCTCATTATTCAAGGGGAATTAATTCCCCATCTAACAACGCACCAGGGGGCGCATTTTCAGAGTGGTGGAGAAAGGGGGCGTGGCCTCCGGCGAGATGCATTTAAAAAAAAACAAATGCTTACAAGGGGGGCTGTGTGGCCCCCATTCTTATACATTTTTTGGGCCCTGGGGACCCCATCCCCCAGGGCCTGACCCCTACTTATTAAAAATAATTTTTTAAAAACGGGAAGGGGGCCGCGTGCCCCCCCTCCCGAGGCCAATATCGGCCCGAGGACCCCATCCCCCGGAGCATGGGCAGACTTTTAAAAAAAAATTAAATTTATTTATGTGGAGGGGGGCCGCGTGGTCCCCCTCCTCAGGCCAATTATGGACCCGGGTACCCCATCCCCCGGGACCGGCCTTTTCGTTTTTTAATTTCTAAAAAAAAAAATTAATTAGAGGGGAGGGGGGCCGCATGGCCCCCCTCCCGGGCCACTTTTGGCCCCGGGGACCCCATCCCCTGGGGCCTGGCCTCTGTGATTGGGACCGTGGGGGGAGCCCCAATGCCCCCACGGTCCCGCCGGCTCCCCGCCTCCTGCGGGAGCCGGCATTGCTTTTGAGCAAGGGGAGCTGCTGACATGCAGCTCCCCTTGCTCAAAAGCAATTCTGCTTGGCTTCATTGAAGTGAGAGCAGGTTTCCCTGCTCTCGCTTCAATGAAGCAAAGCAGAGTTTGCTATGGCAAGGTGGGAGCCGTGCTCCCACCCTGCCATAGCAAACAGCAATGTCCCGGGGGTGGGCACCCCGGGACATTGCAGGAGCCAGCCCTGGGGGGTGGCGGTCCCCAGGGCCATCGAGGGCTCCAGGAGGGGGGCCGCACGGCCCCCCTCCCTTTATTTTCAAAGCCCTGGGAAGGTGGTGGTCCCCGGGGCTTGGGGGTATGTAACGGACCTCCCAATTTCACTATTAGTGCCCCTGGGAGGTGGTGGTCCCTGGGGCAAGTGGGGGGCTCGAGCCCCCCCACACATTTTTTTTTTCAAAAAAAGCAGAGCCCCGGGGAGGTGGCGGTCCCTGGGGGTTGGGGGGGTGCGAGGCCCCCCCACGTTTTGCATAATACCCCAGGGAAGTGGCGGTCCCCGGGGCTGCGGGGGGGCCGCGTACCCCCCGCACATCATAAATAAAGCCCCAAGGAAGTGGCGGTCCCCGGGGCTGCGGGGACCCCCGCGGGCCCCCACCACATAATTAGGCATGCCCCTGGCCCACCCGGGGGCTTAAATACAACGAAGCGCGGCAGCCCGCGCTTCGTTTTTTTTTTATTTTCTCGGCCGGATTCACGACCCCAGCGCGAATTCGGCCGATTTAAAAAAAATAATGCTTTCTTTGGCCCTGGGGGTCCTTGTGGGACCCCCTGAGCAGGCCTAGGGGGTCAGGGTGTTTGTACCCTGCCCCCATCATGTTTTTTATCTTTGTTTCACCCTTTTTCTTGTGACTCGTTACCGAGTCACAAGATGGCTGCCAACACTTCCTGGTTTAGAGTGTTGGCAGCCAATCAGAGTGAAGCTCGTGCCCGGGAGGGATGGCGAACCCTCCTCGGTGCTCAGATATCGATATTTTTCTTTTTAAATTTCTCAGGAACTACTGAACGGATTTACACCATTTAAAAAAAGGGTGCACTCTAAGCCAAGACCTACCTTTATGCCACATTTGGTGTAATTCCGTTCAGCAGGTCGGGCTGTAGCCTGTAATAAAGTTTCCTATGGAAAATAACATGGAGAAAACGTGTTTTGGGACCCCCCTTTTTCTAGGCCCCGCTTGATGAATCACCCCGAAACTTTCAACACACAAACTGAGCGGTCCGGCCCTATTTATGGGAAAATGTCACAAAGATTCGTCAAACGGTGCCAAAGATATTTGCAAATCAATAAATGCTTTTCCTATGGAAACTAGGTCCTAACTATAACTACCTACTGGCGATCGCCAGTAGATAATATATATATATATATATATATATATATATATATATATATATATATATATATATGTATATCAAATACAATCCCAAAATTGTCAAAATGCACACATAGTCGGACACAGATTCCAAATCAATACGTGCTTTATTGTGCTGTTGCTTGTCCATGACGCGTTACGGCTGCGATCCGCGGCCTTAATCATATATATGTATATATATATATAGGACAAATGTTGCGGGTAAAGTGAAATTGCTCAGAACCGAGTGATGTTGATCAACAACTCACTGAGATGAGTGCTCGCTTTCTGGAAAGAGGCTACCCACTAGAAATAATTAAAATAGCTAGAATGAAGGTCAACTTAAAATCAAGGGAAATGCTATTGATATCACAACAGGAAGACCAGACAAGAGAAGATGAAGAGGAAGCTATAACTCGACTGATCGTGGATTTTAACAATGACAACCAAGAACTGAAAAAGATTCTAAAAAAGAACTGGAATGTCCTCATGCTGGACGAAACATTAAGAAAAAAATTACCATCACGTCCTAGTATGACATATAGAAAAACAGCGTCCTTAGGGGATATTCTTACGCACAGCCACTTTGAAATCAAACCAATTAAAACAACTTGGTTAAACACCCCTGGATTTTGGAGGTGTCCAAAATGCAAGGCATGTGAATATGGTCAGAACACATCAACATTCAAATTACAGAATGGTAAAATTAAAAATATCATTGACCATATCAAATGCGAATCCAAGTATGTGGTCTATATATTGGAATGCCCCTGGAAAAAACAATACGTTGGGAGTACGATCAATAAATTAAAGCTTAGAATACTCCAGCATCTACGAGCCATCAAAAATAAAGACTTCTCCTATCCCATATCTAAACATTTTTCTGAACACCACTCTAGTAATGATCGAGATCTAAAATACTTTGGCATAAAAATTGTGCCTCAAAAAAATCGAGGAGGTAACAGAATAATGAAATTGAGGAAAATGGAATCTCGGTACATCTTAGCCATAGGAACTGAGAAACCCTTTGGCCATAATTTGGATGCAGAGCTCCACATACATCTACAATGATGGCAACGTTGAAGCTGGTGATGATGTCTTATGAAGAACTTCTAATTGATCTGAAAACTTCCTCTACAGGGACAAACTAAGGAATTGAACAATGAGAGAGAATCCCCATGAAAGAGAAAATCCTGTAGTTCAATGAAAATGGAGGAGGGGCAAATGCAGAACTTTTTATTCATACATAAATCTATTTGGACAATTGTCATGGGGACTTGAAACATGTTTTTATAATGTAAATAATCTTTTTATCCAACTTTAGAGAACCAAATTTTGAATAAGAGCAAAAAATCGAATGTATGACTAACAAAACTGTTTAAGATGAGAAGTATACTTTATAATGTCTCATTCAGTCACACATGGAAATAGTGAATACATCCTATATAATAATATCTAAATGATTGAGTTCTCTATACACGGATATTTAATTATCAACTATGAACTTTGCCTTGTCCCCATACTGTTTAAATTGAATCTGCAATTTTATCATACAGCTTAGTACTTTACATATAGTTTTATCATTGGAATTTTAACATTGAAGATATATATAACTTTGTATAGATTTTTAATGATTAAGTTCTCAATGATTTTATCGATGAAATTGTATGAATTGTTTGCATAAATTTTAAAGATTCTAGGAAATCCAATAGAAATTTAAATCATTGCTGCTATCCCAGATACCCCTCCCCTCCTATTTTCATGAAATTGTTTAGAACTATGGGTTTTAAATGACTTGCACAGTTTCATTCTTAATGCACTTATTGCACCAGCACTTTTTTGAAAATTATGCATTTGCTGTCATGATACATCTTAAAGATTTAAAACGATCATTAATGTACTTTACAGTTAATGAAATGTGGAAAATGGCGGATGTAAAACGCTACCACAATACCAAGTGGGTTAGCAGTCTAGTATTTGCACAAATGGTAAAAATGAATGAGGGACTTAAATGAGCACTAGTCACTTTAAAATGGCGATCTAGACAGCCAGACTCTATGGTCCAGTTGAAGGCACAGCGCCGAAACGTGTAGACCGTCCATGTTTTCTGCACAAATGGTGGTTCAATAAAAATTTGAAAAAGGAAGAAATTACTTGTCAGACTCTTCTTCATGGTGCCGTGAAGTTCTTGCTGCATGGAAGCTTGGAGATCGTAAAAATATATATATATATATATATATATATATATATATATATATATATATATATATATTCACTGAAAAAACCATAGGTTTTAGGGACAGTTATAGTTAGTTGGACATTTCACTCGTACAAAACCATAGAGATTCCCCCGTTATAGTTAGTTCAGCTAACTATAACTCGCGCCCCCGCAATGCACTGCTGATGACGTCACATATTACATCACTCATGACATGGTCAGTGACATCACTGATGACATCACTGATGACATCTCAAATGACATCACTGATGACATCACTGATGACATCATATAGTGACTGTGTGTTTCTGTAAAGTTTAAATGTGTTTAATATATATAGGGAAAGGCGTATTGAAGAATGAGTGGGTGTATAAGTGTCTGAATGGATGATTTAGTACGTGCGTGACTGACTCTACAAGTTAGTGATTAAACGTATCTTACTGAATGCATGGATTAGTGACTAAACTGTGTGAATGTCTGTATCCGTCTGTTAGTTGGTGTGTAAGTGGATGCATGGATTTGCGAATAGCTACATGAGTGTCTATATGGGTTATTGATTGGTTCTCTGAGTATCTGTATGGCTGCCTGAGTGTTTGTGTGGGTGGGGTGTGTGTGACTCTGTACATAGATGTGTGAGTGGGTGATTCACTGGGTGCATGATTTCAAGAGTGCATCTGTGATGGACTGCTTGGGTGGGTGAGTGTGTGTATGGGTGTGTTAGTGAGTGAATGTATATCTCAGGGGTACATGTGCGAGTAACTACATATGTAAAAGGCAGTATATATGTGTGTTAGAGTATTTAAATGGCTATAAGTGAGAGTGTGTGATTGTGAGAGTGGCTGTATGGATGCGTGTGTGCTTGTATCAGTTATTGTATAAGAGCGTAAGAATGTGCTAGTATTTGTATGAGTAAGTGAGCTGGTGTGTGTATAACTGTATAGGTGAGCAAATGGGTGTGTGATTAATTTTTTGCATGACTGACTAGGTGTGTGAGTACCTCTATGGATGAGTGGCGGTGTGTGAGTGTTTATATAGGTGTATGAGTGCATATGATAGTCCTGTACTGAGTGACTGTAAGTATGAGTGACTGTACGGGTGAGTGAGTAGATGTGTGTGTGTAGA
This sequence comes from Calotriton arnoldi, assembly GCA_963921515.1. Taxonomy (NCBI): domain Eukaryota; kingdom Metazoa; phylum Chordata; class Amphibia; order Caudata; family Salamandridae; genus Calotriton; species Calotriton arnoldi. Next base: position 104,821 of record CAWUFW010010796.1, read on the forward strand.
CCTAAGAATCAGTGAGTGGGTATGTAGTTATTGGTATTGGAGTGTGTATGGTTTTGAGAATGGCAGTCTGTAATTTAGAGTGGGTGTATCAAAAGTTATATTAGGGTGTGAGAAGATGCATGAAATTATCACATGGATGTTGTCATCAGTGATGTCATCAGTGATGTCATTTGTGATGTCATCAGTGATGTCATCAGTGATGTCACTGACCATGTCATGAGTGATGTAATATGTGACGTCATCAGCAGTGCATTGCGGGGCGCGAGTTATAGTTAGCTGAACTAACTATAACGGGGGAATTTCTATGGTTTTGTACGAGTGAAATGTCCAACTAACTATAACTGTCGCTAAAACCTATGGTTTTTTCAGTGAATTTCAAAGGTTTTTTAAATGCTAATTTCTAACTATAACGTGTCTGAAACCTATGGTTTTTTCAGTGAATTTCAAAGGTTTTTTAAATGCTAATTTCTAACTATAACGTGCCTGAAACCTATGATTTTTTAAGTGAATTTCAAAGGTTTTTTAAATGCTAGTTTCTAACCATGCCTACAGAGGTAGGACATGTGAAGAAAGAAGAAAAAACGCACAGAAAGAAGCAAAAGAAATGCAGAAAGAAGCAACAGAAGTCCACAAAGACGAAGAAAAGTGCAGGAAGAAGCAAAAGATGTGCAGAAAGAACCAACAGAGGAGCAGAAAGAGGTCTTGTTGCAAAATCATCCTGTGCCCACAACTTTTTCAGACGGGTACTGGTGGCAACTGACTCTGACTAACCAGAGCCAGTGCTATGCTAAAAGACACTTAGAATACAGTGAAAACACCTACATACACTAGGGAACACTATGCGTTGGGGTACCCCTGTGATTAGCATGACCTCCTCTGTAAGTCCCTAGTACATAATAGGGCAGGGGGATTAAAACTACCTCTTAAAACGCGCTACAGGGCGCGTTTGCACAGTGGTGAAGGGAGGGGGGCCTGAGGTGACATGTGTGCAAACGCGCCCTGTGGCGCGTTTTAAGTTGCGGGATTAAGTCCCCTTGAATCCAGAGGGTCCCTGGGGCCCAACTAGCCCCCCAGGTACCTACAGTTAGGACCACAGAGCTGAGTTGCAGAGAGGCGTTCCGAGGCCACGCACCTTTTTTCACCTCTCTGCAACGCAACTCTGTGGTGCTTACTGAAGGTACCTGGTGGGCTAGTTGGCCCCCAGGGTCCCTCAGGATTCAAGGGGAATTAATTCCCCAACTTAAAACGCACCACAGGGCGTGTTTGCGCACATGTCACCTGAGGCCCCGCCCCCTCCCTTCACCACTGTGCAAACACGCCCCGTGGCGTGTATTAAGTTGGGGGATTAGGTCACCTTGAATCCTGAGGGTCCCTGGGGCCCAACTAGCCCACCAGGTACTTCCAGTAAGCACCACAGGCCTGCGTTGCAACGCCTGTAACAAATTGCGCAGTTGTGTTTAGGTAGTGAAGGGGGTCGTGCTGGGGGTAGTGTTTTAGGGTCTAGGGTAGTGCAGTGGTGTTTGGGTAGTGTAGGGAGTCATGCTGGGGGGAGTGTTTTAGGGTTTAGGGTAGTGCAGTGGTGTTTGGGTAGAGTAGGGGTCATGCTGGGGGTAGTGTTTTAGGGTTTAGGGTAGTGCAGTGGTGTTTGGGTAGTGTAGGGGGTCGTGCTGGGGGTAGTGGTTTAGGGTTTAGGGTAGTGCAGTGGTGTTTGGGTAGTGTAGGGGGTACTGCTGGGGGTAGTGTTTTAGGGTTTAGGGTAGTGCAATGGTGTTTGGGTAGTGTAGGGGATACTGCTGGGGGTAGTGTTTTAGGGTTTAGGGTAGTGCAGTGGTGTTTGGGTAGTGTAGGGGGTACTGCTGGGGGTAGTGTTTTAGGGTAGTGCAGTGGTGTTTGGGTAGTGTAGGGGTTCGTGCTGGGGGTAGTTTTTTAGGGTTTAGGGTAGTGCAGTGGTGTTTGTGTAGTGTAGGGGGTAGTGTTTTAGGGTTTAGGGTAGTGCAGTGGTGTTTGTGTAGTGTAGGGGGTCGTGCTGGGGGTAGTGTTTTAGGGTTTAGGGTAGTGCAGTGGTTTGTGTAGTGTAGGAGGTCGTGTTTTAGGGTTTAGGGTAGTGCAGTGGTCTTTGGGTAGTGTAGGGAGTCATGCGGGGGTAGTGTTTTAGGGTTTAGGGTAGTGCAGTGGTCTTTGGGTAGTGTAGGGGGTCGTGCGGGGGTAGTGTTTTAGGGTTTAGGGTAGTGCATTGGTGTTTGGGTAGTGTAGGGGGTCATGCGGGGGTAGTGTTTTAGGGTTTAGGGCAGTGCAGTGGTGTTTGTGTAGTGTAGGGGGTCGTGCTGGGGGAGTGTTATAGGGTTTAGGGCAGTGCAGTGGTGTTCGGGTAGTGTAGGGGGTCGTGCTGGGGGAGTGTTTTAGGGTTTAGGGCAGTGCAGTGGTGTTCGGGCAGTGTAGGGGGTCGTGCCGGGGGTGATTTTTCAGGGTTTAGGGCAGTGCAGTGGTGTTCAGGCAGTGTAGGGGGTCGTGCAGGGGGTGGTGTTTCAGGGTTTAGGGCAGTGCAGTGGTGTTCGGGCAGTGTAGGGGGTCGTGCAGGGGTGGTGTTTCAGGGTTTAGGGCAGTGGTGTTCGGGCAGTGTAGGGGGTCGTGCTGGGGGTGGTGTTTCAGGGTTTGGGGCAGTGCAGTGGTGTTCGGGCAGTAAAGGGGGTCGTGCTGGGGGTGGTGTTTCAGGGTTTTGGGCAGTGCAGTGGTGTTCGGGCAGTGTAGGGGGTCATGCAGGGTTGTGGTGTTTCAGGGTTTAGGGCAGTGCAGTGGTGTTCGGGCAGTGTAGGGGGTCGTGCTGGGGGTGGTGTTTCAGGGTTTAGGGCAGTGCAGTGGTGTTCGGGCAGTGTAGGGGGTGGTGCAGGTGGTGGTGTTTCATGGTTTAGGGCAGTGCAGTGGTGTTCGGGCAGTGTAGGGGGTGGTGCAGGGGGTGGTGTTTCAGGGTTTAGGGCAGTGCAGTGGTTATCGGGCAGTGTATGGGGTCGTGCAGGGGGTGGTGTTTCAGGGTTTAGGGCAGTGCAGTGGTGTTCGGGCAGTGTAGGAGGTCATGCTGGGGGTGGTGTTTCAGGGTTTAGGGCAGTGCAGTGGTGTTCGGGCAGTGTAGGGTGTCGTGCTGGGGGTGGTGTTTCAGGGTTTAGGCAGTGCAGTGGTGTTTGGGCAGTATAGGGGGTCGTGCAGGGGGTAGTGTTTCAGGGTTTAGGGCAGTGCAGTGGTGTTTGGCCAGTGTAGGTGGTCTTGCTGGGGGTGGTGTTTCAGGGTTTAGTGCAGTGGTGTTCGGGCAGTGTAGGGGGTCTTGCTTGGGGTGGTGTTTCAGGGTTTAGGGCAGTGCAGTGGTGTTCGGGCAGTGTAGGGGGTCTTGCTGGGGCTGGTGTTTCAGGGTTTAGGGCAGTGCAGTGGTGTTCGGGGAGTGTAGGGGGTCTTGCTGGGGCTGGTGTTTCAGGGTTTAGGGTAGTGCAGTGGTGTTCGGGCAGTGTAGGGGGTTGTGCTGGGGCTGGTGTTTGAGGGTTTAGGGCAGTGTAGTGGTGTTCGGGCAGTGTAGTGGGTCATGCTGGGGCTGGTGTTTCAGGGTTTAGGGCAGTGCAGTGGTTTTCGGGCAGTGTAGGCGGTCGTGCTTGGGCTGGTGTTTCAGGGTTTAGGGCAGTGCAGTGGTGTTCGGGCAGTGTACGGGGTTGTGCTAGGGCTGGTGTTTCAGGGTTTAGGGAGGTGCAGTGGTGTTCGGGCAGTGTAGGGGGTCGTGCTGGGGGTGGTGTTTCAGGGTTTATGGCAGTGCAGTGGTGTTTGGGCAGTGTAGGGGTCGTGCTGGGGCTGGTGTTTCAGGGTTTAGGGCACTGCAGTGGTGTTTGGGCAGTGTAGGGGGTCGTGCTGGGGCTGGTGTTTCAGGGTTTTGGGCAGAGCAGTGGTGTTTGGGCAGTGTAGGGGATCGTGCTGGGGGTGGTGTTTCAGGGTTTAGGGCAGAGCAGTGGTGTTTGGGCAGTGTAGGGGGTCTTGCTGGGGGTGGTGTTTCAGGGTTTAGGGCAGTGGTGTTCGGGCAGTGTAGGGGGTCTTGCTGGGGTGATGTTTCAGGGTTTAGGGCAGTGCAGTGGTGTTCGGGCAGTGTAGGGGGTCTTGCTGGGGGTGATGTTTCAGAGTTTAGGGCAGTGCAGTGGTGTTCGGGCAGTGTAGGGGGTCTTGCTGGGGGTAGTGTTTCAGGGTTTCGGGCAGTGCAGTGGTGTTTGTGCTGTGTAGGGGGTCGTGCTGGGGGTGGTGTTTCAGGGTTTAGGGCAGTGCAGTAGTGTTTGGGCAGTGTAGGGGGTCGTGCAGGGGGTGGTGTTTCAGGGTTTAGGGCAGTGCAGTGGTGTTCGGGCAGTGTAGGGGGTCGTGCTGGGGGGTGGTGTTTCAGGGTTAAGGGCATGGAAGTGGTGTTTGGGCAGTGTAGGGGGTCGTGCAGGGGGTGGTGTTTCAGGGTTTAGGGCAGATCAGTGGTGTTCGGGCAGTGTAGGGGGTCGTGCTGGGGCTGGTGTTTCAGGGTTTAGGGCAGTGCAGTGGTGTTTGGGCAGTGTAGGGGGTCTTGCTGGGGGTGGTATTTCAGGGTTTAGGGCAGTGGTGTTCGGGCAGTGTAGGGGGTCTTGCTGGGGGTGATGTTTCAGGGTTTAGGGCAGTGCAGTGGTGTTCGGGCAGTGTAGGGGGTCTTGCTGGGGGTAGTGTTTCAGGGTTTATGGCAGTGCAGTGGTGTTCGGTGCAGTGTAGGGGGTCGTGCTGGGGATGGTGTTTCAGGGTTTAGGGCAGTGCAGTAGTGTTCAGGCAGTGTAGGGGGTCGTGCAGGGGTGGTGTTTCAGGGTTTAGGGCAGTGCAGTGGTGTTCGGGCAGTGTAGGGGGTCGTGCTGGGGCTGGTGTTTCAGGGTTTAGGGCAGTGCAGTGGTGTTCGGGCAGTGTAGGGGGTCGTGCACGGGGTGGTGTTTCAGGGTTTAGGGCAGTGCAGTGGTGTTCGGGCAGTGTAGGGGGTCGTGCTGGGGCTGGTGTTTCAGGGTTTAGGGCAGTGGTGTTCGGGCAGTGTAGGCGGTCGTGCTGGGGCTGGTGTTTCAGGGTTTAGGGCAGTGCAGTGGTGTTCGGGCAGTGTAGGGGTCATGCTGGGGCTGGTGGTTCAGGGTTTAGGGCAGTGCAGTGGTGCTCGGGCAGTGTAGGGGGTCGTGCTGGGGGTGGTGTTTCAGGGTTTAGGGTAGTGCAGTGGTGTTCGGGCAGTGTAGGGGGTCGTGCTGGGGCTGGTGTTTCAGGGTTTAGGGCAGTGCAGTGGTGTTCGGGCAGTGTAGGGGGTCATGCTGGGGCTGGTGTTTCAGGGTTTTGGGCAGAGCAGTGGTGTTCGGGCAGTGTAGGGGGTCGTGCTGGGGGTGGTGTTTCAGGGTTTAGGGCAGTGCAGTGGTGTTCGGGCAGTGTAGGGGGTCGTGCTGGGGGTGGTGTTTCAGGGTTTAGGGCAGTGGTGTTCGGGCAGTGTAGGGGGTCTTGCTGGGGGTGATGTTTCAGGGTTTAGGGCAGTGCAGTGGTGTTCGGGCAGTGTAGGGGGTCTTGCTGGGGGTAGTGCTTCAGGGTTTAGGGCAGTGCAGTGGTGTTCGGGCAGTGTAGGGGGTCGTGCTGGGGGTGGTGTTTCAGGGTTTAGGGCAGTGCAGTGGTGTTCGGGCAGTGAAGGGGGTCGTGAAGGGGGTGGTGTTTCAGGGTTTAGGGCAGTGCAGTGGTGTTTGGGTAGTGTAGGGGGTCATGCTGGGCGTAGTGTTTTAGGGTTTAGGGTAGTGCAGTGGTGTTTGTGTAGTGTAGGGGTCATGCTGGGGGTAGTGTTTTAGGGTTTAGGGTAGTGCAGTGGTGCTTGTGTAGTGTAGGGGGTTGTGCTGGGGGTAGTGTTTTAGGGTTTAGGGTAGTGCAGTGGTGTTTGTGTAGTATAGGGGGTCATGTTTTAGGGTAGTGCAGTGGTGTTTGGGTAGTGTAGGGGGTCGTGCCACGGGTAGTGTTTTAGGATTTAGGTTAGTGCAGTGGTGTTTGGGTAGTGTAGGGGGTCATGCTGGGGGTAGTGTTTTAGGGTTTAGGGTAGTGCAGTGGTGTTTGTGTAGTGTAGGGGGTCATGCTGGGGTTAGTGTTTTAGGGTTTAGGATAGTGCAGTGGTGCTTGTGTAGTATAGGGGGTCGTGCTGGAGGTAGTGTTTTAGGGTTTAGGGTAGTGCAGTGGTGTTTTTGTAGTGTAGGGGGTCATGTTTTAAGATGCAACGCTCCAATACCTGACCAGTCTGCACTACATAAAACTACAAAAAAATAAAACATAAAAAGTGTTTTGCACACTTTTGTCATTGGGCTATATGTGGGCTACATCTGGGTAATATTTGTGCTAAATTTGGGCTCTTTTTTCTCTGGTGGCCATCTTGGAAGACTTCTTTGTTATGAAGTTTCCTAATTTCCTCATTTACTGCAGTCTCCTCAGTAGGAAATGCTTTCAGTTTTTTACTTTGATTCCATCAAGAAGGCATTCAGATGTGTCTCACATTTGCCATAAATTCAGAATGTTAGCACTCTAGTTGCTCATTAGATCACTGTAGTAAAGCTACTGCTCACCAGGGAGTTAACTGGAAGTCTGCTGCTGGTATTGAAAGTGATTGTTTCAGTCTGCATGTCAGAATTTTCTAATGAAATAGAAGAGGATTTGAGATCTCACTTAAAACATGCCCTAATTTTTCTTTCTGCAGCACTAACCATAATTTCTATTTCAAAAAGAACCCCCTCATTTTGTTCCTTTTTAAATTAAATGTTTTAAGTGTTACCGGTTTATTCCAATCAAGATGGCTTCATGTGTGCCATACTTTTGTCATAAGTAAGACTGTTAGCGCTCTAGTTCTTCTTTAGAACACTCTGGGAAGCTGCAGTAGAACACAAAGGCATCAACTGGTAGGCTGCTCCTGTTGAAATATAACAGGAAGATATTTGAGATCACACTTGAAACATGTCCTAATTTTTCTTTCTACAGCACTAACCATAATTTCTATGACAAAATGAACCCCATCATTTTCTTCCTTTTTAAATTAAATGTTTTAAGTGTTACCAGTTTATTCCAATCAAGATGGCTTCAGTTGTTTAGGGCAGTGCAGTGGTGTTCGGGCAGTGTAGGAGGTCATGCTGGGGGTGGTGTTTCAGGGTTTAGGGCAGTGCAGTGGTGTTCGGGCAGTGTAGGGTGTCGTGCTGGGGGGTGGTGTTTCAGGGTTTAGGCAGTGCAGTGGTGTTTGGGCAGTATAGGGGGTCGTGCAGGGGGTAGTGTTTCAGGGTTTAGGGCAGTGCAGTGGTGTTTGGCCAGTGTAGGTGGTCTTGCTGGGGGTGGTGTTTCAGGGTTTAGTGCAGTGGTGTTCGGGCAGTGTAGGGGGTCTTGCTTGGGGTGGTGTTTCAGGGTTTAGGGCAGTGCAGTGGTGTTCGGGCAGTGTAGGGGGTCTTGCTGGGGGTGATGTTTCAGAGTTTAGGGCAGTGCAGTGGTGTTCGGGCAGTGTAGGGGTCTTGCTGGGGGTAGTGTTTCAGGGTTTCGGGCAGTGCAGTGGTGTTTGTGCTGTGTAGGGGGTCGTGCTGGGGGTGGTGTTTCAGGGTTTAGGGCAGTGCAGTAGTGTTTGGGCAGTGTAGGGGGTCGTGCAGGGCTGGTGTTTCAGGGTTTAGGGCAGTGCAGTGGTGTTCGGGGAGTGTAGGGGTCTTGCTGGGGCTGGTGTTTCAGGGTTTAGGGTAGTGCAGTGGTGTTCGGGCAGTGTAGGGGGTTGTGCTGGGGCTGGTGTTTGAGGGTTTAGGGCAGTGTAGTGGTGTTCGGGCAGTGTAGTGGGTCATGCTGGGGCTGGTGTTTCAGGGTTTAGGGCAGTGCAGTGGTTTTCGGGCAGTGTAGGCGGTCGTGCTTGGGCTGGTGTTTCAGGGTTTAGGGCAGTGCAGTGGTGTTCGGGCAGTGTACGGGGTTGTGCTAGGGCTGGTGTTTCAGGGTTTAGGGAGGTGCAGTGGTGTTCGGGCAGTGTAGGGGGTCGTGCTGGGGGTGGTGTTTCAGGGTTTATGGCAGTGCAGTGGTGTTTGGGCAGTGTAGGGGGTCGTGCTGGGGCTGGTGTTTCAGGGTTTAGGGCACTGCAGTGGTGTTCGGGCAGTGTAGGGGGTCGTGCTGGGGCTGGTGTTTCAGGGTTTTGGGCAGAGCAGTGGTGTTCGGGCAGTGTAGGGGGTCGTGCTGGGGCTGGTGTTTCAGGGTTTAGGGCAGAGCAGTGGTGTTTGGGCAGTGTAGGGGGTCTTGCTGGGGGTGGTGTTTCAGGGTTTAGGGCAGTGGTGTTCGGGCAGTGTAGGGGTCTTGCTGGGGGTGATGTTTCAGGGTTTAGGGCAGTGCAGTGGTGTTCGGGCAGTGTAGGGGGTCTTGCTGGGGGTGATGTTTCAGAGTTTAGGGCAGTGCAGTGGTGTTCGGGCAGTGTAGGGGGTCGTGCTGGGGATGGTGTTTCAGGGTTTAGGGCAGTGCAGTAGTGTTCAGGCAGTGTAGGGGGTCGTGCAGGGGTGGTGTTTCAGGGTTTAGGGCAGTGCAGTGGTGTTCGGGCAGTGTAGGGGGTCGTGCTGGGGCTGGTGTTTCAGGGTTTAGGGCAGTGCAGTGGTGTTCGGGCAGTGTAGGGGGTCGTGCACGGGGTGGTGTTTCAGGGTTAAGGGCATGGAAGTGGTGTTTGGGCAGTGTAGGGGGTCGTGCTGGGGCTGGTGTTTCACGGTTTAGGGCAGTGCAGTGGTATTCGGGCAGTGTAGGGGGTCGTGCTGGGGCTGGTGTTTCAGGGTTTAGGGCAGTGGTGTTCGGGCAGTGTAGGCGGTCGTGCTGGGGCTGGTGTTTCAGGGTTTAGGGCAGTGCAGTGGTGTTCGGGCAGTGTAGGGGGTCATGCTGGGGCTGGTGGTTCAGGGTTTAGGGCAGTGCAGTGGTGCTCGGGCAGTGTAGGGGGTCGTGCTGGGGGTGGTGTTTCAGGGTTTAGGGTAGTGCAGTGGTGTTCGGGCAGTGTAGGGGGTCGTGCTGGGGCTGGTGTTTCAGGGTTTAGGGCAGTGCAGTGGTGTTCGGGCAGTGTAGGGGGTCATGCTGGGGCTGGTGTTTCAGGGTTTTGGGCAGAGCAGTGGTGTTCGGGCAGTGTAGGGGGTCGTGCTGGGGGTGGTGTTTCAGGGTTTAGGGCAGTGCAGTGGTGTTCGGGCAGTGTAGGGGTCGTGCTGGGGGTGGTGTTTCAGGGTTTAGGGCAGTGGTGTTCGGGCAGTGTAGGGGGTCTTGCTGGGGGTGATGTTTCAGGGTTTAGGGCAGTGCAGTGGTGTTCGGGCAGTGTAGGGGGTCTTGCTGGGGGTAGTGCTTCAGGGTTTAGGGCAGTGCAGTGGTGTTCGGGCAGTGTAGGGGGTCGTGCTGGGGGTGGTGTTTCAGGGTTTAGGGCAGTGCAGTGGTGTTCGGGCAGTGAAGGGGGTCGTGAAGGGGTGGTGTTTCAGGGTTTAGGGCAGTGCAGTGGTGTTTGGGTAGTGTAGGGGTCATGCTGGGCGTAGTGTTTTAGGGTTTAGGGTAGTGCAGTGGTGTTTGTGTAGTGTAGGGGTCATGCTGGGGGTAGTGTTTTAGGGTTTAGGGTAGTGCAGTGGTGCTTGTGTAGTGTAGGGGGTTGTGCTGGGGGTAGTGTTTTAGGGTTTAGGGTAGTGCAGTGGTGTTTGTGTAGTATAGGGGGTCATGTTTTAGGGTAGTGCAGTGGTGTTTGGGTAGTGTAGGGGTCGTGCCACGGGTAGTGTTTTAGGATTTAGGTTAGTGCAGTGGTGTTTGGGTAGTGTAGGGGGTCATGCTGGGGGTAGTGTTTTAGGGTTTAGGGTAGTGCAGTGGTGTTTGTGTAGTGTAGGGGGTCATGCTGGGGTTAGTGTTTTAGGGTTTAGGATAGTGCAGTGGTGCTTGTGTAGTATAGGGGGTCGTGCTGGAGGTAGTGTTTTAGGGTTTAGGGTAGTGCAGTGGTGTTTTTGTAGTGTAGGGGGTCATGTTTTAAGATGCAACGCTCCAATACCTGACCAGTCTGCACTACATAAAACTACAAAAAAATAAAACATAAAAAGTGTTTTGCACACTTTTGTCATTGGGCTATATGTGGGCTACATCTGGGTAATATTTGTGCTAAATTTGGGCTCTTTTTTCTCTGGTGGCCATCTTGGAAGACTTCTTTGTTATGAAGTTTCCTAATTTCCTCATTTACTGCAGTCTCCTCAGTAGGAAATGCTTTCAGTTTTTTACTTTGATTCCATCAAGAAGGCATTCAGATGTGTCTCACATTTGCCATAAATTCAGAATGTTAGCACTCTAGTTGCTCATTAGATCACTGTAGTAAAGCTACTGCTCACCAGGGAGTTAACTGGAAGTCTGCTGCTGGTATTGAAAGTGATTGTTTCAGTCTGCATGTCAGAATTTTCTAATGAAATAGAAGAGGATTTGAGATCTCACTTAAAACATGCCCTAATTTGTCTTTCTGCAGCACTAACCATAATTTCTATTTCAAAAAGAACCCCCTCATTTTGTTCCTTTTTAAATTAAATGTTTTAAGTGTTACCGGTTTATTCCAATCAAGATGGCTTCATGTGTGCCATACTTTTGTCATAAGTAAGACTGTTAGCGCTCTAGTTCTTCTTTAGAACACTCTGGGAAGCTGCAGTAGAACACAAAGGCATCAACTGGTAGGCTGCTCCTGTTGAAATATAACAGGAAGATATTTGAGATCACACTTGAAACATGTCCTAATTTTTCTTTCTACAGCACTAACCATAATTTCTATGACAAAATGAACCCCATCATTTTCTTCCTTTTTAAATTAAATGTTTTAAGTGTTACCAGTTTATTCCAATCAAGATGGCTTCAGGTGTGCCATACTTTTGTCATAAGTAAGGCTGTTAGCACTCTAGTTGTTCTTTAGAACACTCTGGGAAGCTGCAGTAGAACACAAAGGAATCAACTGACAGTCTCTGCCCTTGTTGGATGTACATGTTTTACTGAGAATGTCAGACTTCATTCTCACATGACTGAGAAAGATAATGTGAATTTACAGAAAATATGCTCTCATTTTAGCTTCTGGAGCACCTTCCAAAACTCTATGGGACAAGCATGTGAAAATAGTTTTCTCTCAAACATGATTCATGATATCCCAGCAGAAGGTTTTTCACAGGGTAAAATCACCTTAGAACACACCACAATTCCTGAAATTAGTATGGTACCATCAACAAATGAATTCTAATGTAACTAAAGTCTGTTATCACGCTTTATAGTTCTCCTTTTGGTAACCCTCAAAATCTTTGATTCACTACAATGCATTTCAATGGGGTACTATCATGTATATTGGTCCCAAGATGGCTGCCAGCAATTCCAGGATGAAGTGCTGACAGCCAATCAGATCTCACAATGACATGTGTGGTTAGGCTCCGCCAAGATATATATGTGATTTTACTTTTGATTTTCTCAGGAACTACTGAACGGATTTACACCATTTAACCAAAAGGCACGACTCTGAACCAAGGGCTACCTTTTTGCCAAATTTGGTGTAATTCCGTTCAGCAGTTCGGGCTGTAGCTGCGATTAAAGGTTCCTATGGAAAATTGCATGGGGAAAACATGTTTTGGGACCCCCCTTTTTTCTCGGCCCCCGCTTGCCGAATCACCCCGAAACTTTCAGGATAGGAGCAGACCAGAGTGCCCCACGAGTTTTGAAAATTTCGTGAAGATTCGTCAGCCGGCGCCAATGTTATTGGAAATAGAATGTTGTGAATTTCCTATGGAAAATAGGTCCTAACTATAACTATCTACTGGCGACCGCCAGTAGATAATAAATATATATATACATCATAGAAATATTAAGAAATCAATTACAAAACATTAAAACAATTAAAACAATTACCAAATTTATGAACTATAAAAAAAATTCAATCAAGATAAAAACATTTACTTAAAAAAATATACAAATAATATAAAAGTCTAACAATAATAGATATAGTAAAATAAGAAGAATGCGAGTTATAAAGTGCATGGTTACTTCACATGAAGTGCCCCAGCACTAGGAAGCGGAGTACAGAAAAAAGTTGAGCCCAACAGGAAAAGCCTAACTGGAGTCAAAGAGCCAAGTTTTCAGTTTTTGTCTGGATGTCAATTCGGTGGGAGCCAGCCGAAGGTACAGTGGTAGTGGGCTCCAAATTTTGGGAGCCAAGTAACTTAAGGCGCAACCACCTGCTCTAGCCTTCCTGACTCTGGGAACGGATGGCAGTTTGGCCGCGGTCCGTCTCAGAGCTCTGCTTGTAGAGTGAAGAGTAACCATATCCTGCAGAAAAGCAGGGACTTGACAGAAAAGTGCTTTGTACCAAAAACAGAGAGCAGGTGATTCTCAGTTTCACTAGTAGTCAGTTCAACTTCTTCAGTGTGGTGCTGATAGACACTTAGACAGAGAGATAAGCCGATGGTATGCTTTGAGGTGCCAACTTATAGTTCATCTTCCAGCAAAAGTCATAGGTTGTTCACCACAGGCGCTCAAGCCTCTTGCACTTCTTTTTAGCAACCAAAAGCTCATCATTAAACCACTAAGCTGAGGGCTTTGTCTCCGCGCAGCTTGTTTGACCAGAGGAGCAATTTGGTCATGAGCTTCTCTTAGCCAGATATCCAGTGCTGGCTTAGTTTACATTATGATCCAAAGTCAGACAAAAATTTCTCAAAGCATGACTGAGCCTCTCAGTTGCCACTGTAGACCATTTCCGGGCCCAAAAGGGTGCCGGAGTTGAGATCACAGATGTCTTGTCACAGGTATGGTTAATGGGGATAGCTAAATGGTCTGACCCTACCAGTGGAATAGGCATACAAATTCCAACATTCGCCATGTTAGTAAACACGGGGTCGGAGAATATGACCCAATCTGTGAGTGGGGCTAGATACTAACTGGTGAAGCTCTAGGCTCTCTAGGTGATTAGTGTGTTTGCAACCTGGCAGTTAGCATCATCAAAGTGTATATTGAAATCACTCAGAACCAACAGATTAGCATAGCGCAGAGCTAATGGGGACAATGTGTCTGCTAAGAAGTTGGAAAAATTCGACACCGGCCCTGGGGCGTGATAAAGAAGAACTCCTGACATCACTGCATTTTTTAAGAAGGTCAAGGAGAAAAAGGAGGCTTCACAGCCCTCAATGAGGTGATCAGAGAAAGAACATATAAACTCTCTCTTAAAGATTATAGCAATTCCCCCCTCTCTGGTATAAACTCTCTTGCCTCACAATCGAATGACCTACAGTATATCAGGGAAGGAATCCTCCCTAAATCATGTTTCATTTAAAAAAACTGTGTCTGGCCCGTGTTACTAGATAAAATCATGCAGTTCAATTTTATGCTTGACCACCGACCTACAGTTTATTATTCCCGCTCCACCCTGTGCAACATTAGGGAAAGCATTGGACTTCAAAGGGTAAAATTTACTATTCCCGCTCCAGTCTGTACAACGGTAGATAAAGCGTTGGACTGCAGGGGGATTACATTTATTATTCCCACTCCAGCCTATGCAACAGTAGGGAAAGCATTGGACTTCGGAGGGGGAATTGTACTGTTCCTGCTCCAGTCTGTGCAACAGTAGGGAACGTGTTGGTCTTCAGAGGAGTTAAATTTACTATTCCCACTACAGTTTGTGCAACAGTAGGGAAAGCGTTAGACTTTGAAGGGGTCTAATATGCTACTCTCACTCCAGTTGATGCAACAGTAGAGAAACAGTGGGACCTCAGAGGGATTAAATTTACTATCCTTACTCCAGTCTATACAACAGTAAGGAAAGCATTGGACTTCGGAGGGGTAAAAGTTACCACTACCTCTCCATTCTGTACAACAGTAGGGAAAGTTTTGGACTTCGGAGAGGTTAAATGTACTATTCCCAATACAGTCTGTGCAACAGAAGGAAAAGCGTTGGACTTCGGAGTGATTACATTTACTTTGCACAAGGAACTAGGCACCTAATGGCAGACTTTGAGAAGGTAACTTTTTCAGCCAGACTATATGACCCCTGTATCCGGCCCGCACTCCATTGCGGTCACCCTGAACTTCTCACTTTCCCCCGGTCTAACACAACCAAATAACAGCGAGTGACGCTTTGTGCTTCTGGGCGCTATACTTACCTAAATCTTTGAAAATTTCATTACACGTTTGTGTGCTGCTACTCATTGCCTCAAGTTAAGCCTGGCTGCTTTTGTGCCAAACTTACAGAGGGTTAAGCACAGTTAATTTAGCAACTTTTTGTGGTTTACCCTAACAAGGATTGTGGTTGGTGGTTGAGAAGGCCTTACGCACCCCTCAACCAACAAACCAATTTCTCACAGAGGGTAACTGATTTGCAAAGGAGAATGGGTCCCCTTTGGACCCCTTCCACATTGAGAATCTTGAAAAACTCTTAGTGAAACAAAAAGAATACTTTTTGTTTTAAACACAGCCCTGTTTCCTTTGAGGAAAGTGTGCTGCACTAAAAAAAAGATGACTTTACTTAAACACAAGCACATACTTGGTGGTCTGCATACCCTTACAGGCCACACTTCATGTGATTGTGGCCAATTGCAGGGGGTCACAAATTGCAAGATGCCTAATGAATATTAAATAGACTGATGGTTTTACTTCTCCCTGCAACTTAGCATTTTGTGAATCGACTTATCTGTACATAGATTGGTTCGCAAAATACTATTCCATTTGTGAAAATATGATGTCTTTGAAAGACAAGTTGTTCTACCCATTTTGGGTCCTACTGACCAGATACTGGTGAGCTCAGTCAAAGCACACTGCATGCATGGCCTACCTTTCTTTCAGCCACCTGGGTAGATTTCTGGCAAATAGAGAGGTGTAAAAGCTGAATTATAGAGCTAAATTGCCTTCAATCTCTATTTGCCTGAACCAAGCCAGGGGCTTTCTCAAAATTGAAAGAAATTTGTTGGCACATTAGGCAAATAGGCAGATACTAGCACTGCGAGGATGGTCTGCTAGTGGCTTAATCCCATTATTGTATAGTGACCACTTCAGCGCAATGTCATGGGCTGTCCGATTTCTTCACCTCTAGAAGATGACAGGCTCGGCTTTGTCAAGCAGGACATTGCTAATTGGATTGGCAGGAGAGGTCAATGCATAGAATACCTGAGAAAGAGTTAACAAACGCTGAAGGTACATATACTACCAGTGCTTAATTTGAGCCTGTTGTTTCCGGTGCTCAGCACCGGCACGTAATCATCAATACCAGTGCTTTTCATGAGCACCAGTTAAGGACACATTCATTTATGGTAGGCAGGTGGAGATTAAGTGATTTGCCCAAAATCACAGGATGTTGAGCTGGCACCGAGACTCGAACAGGATCCCCAGAGCCGAAGTCGACAGCTCTGTCCATTACACCACATCTTCTCCCCGCTTTCATGGTTGGTAGTTGGTTCTGTTTTAGGCAGCGCTAACAGGAAAAATGGGCTTGTGCAAGCTACCTCCTGATGAGAGCCCCGGCACTTATTTTTTCATAAATTAACCGCTGTATAGTACCATTACCCTGAAACATTCGTGCTGATTTTTATAGTCGTTTTCGAGCGTTAGCAACCTTTTGAGCAGGGAAGACACCTGTAATTGTTTTCTCAGCTCATTACATTTCAGAGTGTTTTACATTCAAAGGAAATGAAGTAAGATATGGCTTTACCTTACTACATATTACAGTCAGTGAAACTTTGTTCTTGTTCTGTGAAGTCTTCCAAAACGATGGCCTTGATTAGAAATGCTCAAGACAGCCAATTGTTCCATTTGATGTGTTGAATTACGATTGCTGCTGGTTCAGCAATTGACATTATTATTCCTTCACCAGCTTGCAAATTCCTAATCAATTTGGCTCTGCAAGGAATTTCTATCAGAGTTAATGAAATATTCATAAGTACTGCATTTGTTTTTAAAATACTATTGGAAATTTCCTTCCTCCAAAGGGACTGCAGGAAATACCTGCTGCATTTGAGCAGGTGTTTGATAATAGAGTAGGATATAGTTCCTCATGCAGCATGCTGATATATTTCCATTTAGGAGGTATGGGGTGAGCTGCAAGTTCATTTAAGAGGTATGGGGTGAGCTACAAGTTCATTTAAGAGGTATGGGGTGAGCTACAAGTTCCACGCTTTTCTTAGCATTCAGCAAATTTGCTTTTTGCATAGGAAAATGAAACAATAATAGAAGTACCGACGCCTTTGTAAAATAATTCACAGAAATGACTACACTTCAGTGCAGTATAGTAACATAATTAGAGATGAAATACTTTGCTCTTTTGTGGAGTAGGAGAGCACTAGACCAACAATTAAAGGGCTTTTTCATTTCCGGGACCTAATCACAGTTCCACCTACACCCTCGAAGTAAAACTCTTTGCTACTATTTATAGTGGAAGAGATTAACACATTTATTTTGGAAGCGGTCTCCTTTGCTCTTCATTGCTCAGAACCATTCTCCAGTAATAGACCCGATGTGTTGTGTGGTGTTCTTAGTGTAAATAAGAAGAAATCACACGGTATTAAAGAATCTGGTCCGGTTTATTCACCCCAGCCATCAACAGCTCCTGACCAACTGTCCAGTCAGGCCCCTTCAAACATCAAGGTTCTAAATAGGACACATAACAAGATTCCACGGGGAATCAGTCATAACGTCACACATCTTCCCTCTTTACATGAACAAAGTAAAACAACGAAAAGAAGAAGAACCATGTGACATATGTGCAGAGAATAAAATGCAGAAAAATAAAACTTAAGTAACATAGTCTCTCATATGCAAAGGAAATGTGTGCACCCTATGACTCCTTTTCCTGTCAGTATCAGGTAATGAACCCAATCTAACAACTGAAGAATCAGAAACAGAAGAGGAAGGACTGAAGTTAGTGCTGACAGCCTTAAAATCAGAATTAACCAACACCACACAACTCTTATTCCAAATCCTTCCATCCTCAGTCTTAACGGCATTCTTGAAGATCTTAACAATTCTCCTCACATTTGTAAACTTAGACCAGGGTTGGCATCCAAAAGGCGCTCTAATCTTAACATGGTCCCCAACACTCAAATCATTATTCTGAACACATTTTCTTTTATCAAAGTATAATTTCCTTGATAATTGCTTGTCATACTCCCTACGTCTCCAACCACCCAAATGATTGTCTTTAAAACCTTTGCCAACACTCATCCAACCAGGACAAAGCTTATAATTCGAAGCTCTTCCCTTGAACAACTCAAAGGGCGATCTTCCTGTTGTCATGTGGGGAGACATTCTGTAAGCTGTGATCCTGTCTTGTAGAGCAACTTTCCAGTTTACATTATTGGCTCTGGCTAATTGTATACTCTCCTTAAGAGTTTTGTTAACCCTTTCTACCGCCCCATTGGTTTCTGGGTGATACACAGAACTGCGTTTGTGTTTTATGCCACACACTTTCATGAAAGACTGAAATTCAGAGGAGCAAAACTGAGGACCATTATCAGAGAGAATGCAATTAGGAAAACTCTCTCTCTTAAAAACCTCTTCAAGAAACTTCTTGACACTAGCTGAAGAGATATCCCTAACTGAGCTTACTTCAATCCATCTGGAATACAAGTCCAAAAGCACGATTAAATAAGGAGTGTCCGACACTCCATGTAGAGGTCCAATTATATCTATGGCTACTTCATCCCACGGATAATCTGGTAACTTCCTACAAACCATAGGCATCTGTTTGGTTTTGAGTATTTTATCACTACAACAACACTCCATACAATCACGAATCATTCTTTCAATTTCTTTGTCCATTCCTGGCCACCAAAATTGCATTCTCAAATACTCTTTGGTTTTGACAATTCCAAGATGCCCTGTGTGTGCATGAGCAAGTAATCTATTGCGCACGCCCAAAGGAGGAACCAGTTTCGTGCCCCTAGTTAGAATGCCCTCCATAACTGACAATTCATCACAAACCAAAGACCAGGGCTTCTCCAGATGCTTGTTTTTACCCAACACAAGCAAATCCATTACTTTCATGATTTCTTGATCTTTGCCAATTTCCGTTTTCCACTCTGATTCCTCCACAGCGCCGAATGTGACTTCACAAACATTAACTATATCATCCACAAGACTCACATCATCTAGATCCACCACATCAACATCGACCAATCGAGATAAACAATCAGCTGACTTGTTAATAACACCTGGGATATAGTCTACATCAAAATCAAATTCCTGAAGTGAAATAATCCATTTTTTTATCCGAGAAGAGATAGAGTCTAAGCCCTTTTTTCCGAAAACCTCTTTAAGAGGTTTGTGATCTGATAGAACCTTTACCTTAGTGCCCCAAATCAAATTTCTGAATTTTCTCAGTGCCCAAAAGATGGCCAAAGCCTCCTTCTCAATTACAGAGTAGTTAAGCTCAGATCCCCTCAGGCACCTAGACGCACAAGCAATCAAACGTTCTACTCCATGATTTTTTTGAAGTAAGACAGCTCCTAATCCTTTTGCACTAGCATCCGTCAAGATAAGAGTTTCTTCACCTGGTACAAATGCTTGTAAGGAGGGAGCTTTCATTAATTCCGCTTTGATGGAGACAAATTCCTTTGCACACTCATCACTCCAGTCAAAAACCACACATTTGCCAGTAAGTTTCCTAAGACACCTAGTCTTATCAGCATATACCGGGATGAACTTACTATAAAACTCCACCATCCCAAGAAAAGAGAGCAACTCTTCTTTGTTGGAAGGCACACAGATCTTCACAATGGATTCTACTAAATCTTTTTTTGGAAAAACCCCATGTCCAGTGATACGATGACCCAGGTAATTCACCTCCTCCACAGCAAACTTGCATTTCTCCTTCTTGAGGGTCAACCCAGCCTTCCTAAGACATTCTAGAACAGCATAAACTCTAGCAAAATGCTCTGCCTTTGTGCTACCATAAATCAACAAATCATCTTGATAGCACTTCACCCCTGACACACCCTTAAGAACATTGGACATTATGCGTTGAAAAACAGACGCAGCTGAGACTAGCCCAAATGGCATCCTGCGAAATTTAAAAGTTCCCATTTGCGTCACAAAGCCTGTCAGATTCTGTGAAACTTCATCCAACTCCACTTGATGATAGGCGGAGGCAAGATCCAGCGTAGTAAAGTATTTGGCACCCACCAAAGTGCAAATCATCTCATCAATATTAGGCAGATGAAACCTGTCTACAATTACCTCTTTATTAAGTGAACGTAAGTCAATGCAGAGGCGTAATTCGCCATTGGCCTTTTTGGCGACAACTATGGGAGCCAACCACTCAGTCGCCTCAACAGACTCAATGACCCCCATGTCAATCAATCGTTCAATTTCTTTCTGAACCCCTGCTTGTTCATTCAAAAGGACTCTCCTAACTTTCGCAACAACAGGAACAGCTCCTTCTCTTAATTTAATATGATGTTTGTACCCTTTTAAACACCCAAGTTCATCACAGAAAACATCAGCAAATCTTTCAGCTATGGCAGAAACAGAATCATCAACGATTTGAACTTGAACTTGAGGTACCGAATTGGGATTCAAAAGAACCCCAAGCAAACGTTGATGCGGCCACCCTAGTAGTGCATCCCCTTGTTTTGCCACGTAAATTTTGCCAGCAATCATTCGTTCACTCAGTTCAATACAAGCTTCAAAATAACCCAACATTCTTATGGGCAAACCTCCATAACCCTCAGGTGAAACATCGCTCTTTAAGAGAGAAACTCTGGGGCATATTAGCAAGGGCACTATCGCCGCTTTAGCGGCACTTTTTGCCGCTAAAGCGGCGATAATTATATCGCCCTATCAGCAAACTGTCTCTAACAGCAGTTAGCGACAGTTTGCGGGCATTAGCGCCCGTTTTTACCGCTTTGCATGTCAGCGATATTTATCGCTAATGACATGCAAAGTGGGCGTTCCCGACGAACAAACCTGGGAAACACTCGGTAACAGGCCTATCGCCTATTAGCAAGGTGGCCATGGCCCCAGTTAGCGACGTGAAAAGTCGCGCTAACCGGGGTCATCGCCATTTATTTAACACCTGCAATTAGCAGGTGTTAGCCATACCTAACATGGGGGTGGATTATGCTGATACGACCACAGGGTCGTATCAGCAAGGTGTTCTCCCTTCTCCATGCAACATCGCTGGTTTTTCAGCGATGTTGGCCCATTTCCCGCTATCGCTGGAATATTCATCGCCATAGCGCTAATCGTTGCTAATACAGCGTTAGCGTGGCGATATATTCCAGCGATAGCCGGCGATAAAAAAATCACGCTAAGCAGGGTTAGCGATGATTATCGCCTCTTCTTGCTAATTATGCCCCTCTATCTTTAAAATGCTGGTCATAGATGTTTTTGCTAATCATGGTGAGATGTGAACAAGAATCAAATTTTAACTCAAGCTCCACTCCACCAATAGTGACAACGTGAGAGGGATGTTTAGTTTCCTGCTCACCTATTTGATATATTATTTCCTTCACTTGTGGCTGATCTTTTATCTGATCTTTTTTTTTTTATCTTGCTTTTGCAATATTTTGCAAAATGTCCCTTCCTTCCACACGTGTTGCAATTAAAACGAATAGCAGGACAAAACGGTGCATTGGCTCTATGACCTATTCTCCCACATCTGAAACAGGTGGAGCTGTTGTCCAACGAAGAGACACCTTCATTGAGACGTGAAAATGTATCTCTTTCACTGTCAACAGTTGACTTATTTTTAACAAGACAAACCACCTCTTCCACATTACTTTGACCCTCAGCATTATTTTTTCTCTTTTCAGTACTCAATTCTTCCACACATTTCATCATATGCTCTACACGTTTTGCAATGGCTAATACCTCATCCAGGAGGGGCTCATCCTTCAACCATAATTCCTCTCTTATTTTGTCATGTGCACATTTCAACACAAATTGATCCCTTAACCTTTCTTCAATGGCGCCACCAAATTTACATGACGAAGCAAGTTTCCTCAAGGCAGTAACAAATTCTTCAATAGATTCATCTTTTTTCTGCTCACGAAGACCAAAATGATACCTCTCCATAATAGTACTCAAACGTGGCAAATAATGTCGATCTAACTGTAATATGCACATTTCATACTCGTTTAAAGTTCTCTGGTCAGCAGCACTAAGCTCTGGCAAATGCTCAAGCACTTCCTGACCTTCACCCCTAAACAGTGCAACAATAAAGAATGCTTTCTCTCAGCACTTAAATTAGTTCCACAAACACGTGCATAATTATTAAAGATCTTCTTCCACTTTTGCCACTTTATGGTGGGTTCACCTGGACTTGTTAAAAAGAAAGGTGGTTGAGTCACGTTCTGCATGTTGACTACCTAAAAAAAAAAAATTAAACCTAAAAACACACTTGAAGGGAAAACAAGACTGTGAAAATGTGCAGATGAACTAAAGCATTACGTAATATAAGTCACAACTTGTGCACATGTAAACTCCTCCTTCGTGCACAAACTTCAGTACATTGCTGACTTGTTACTCACAAAATCTAAAAAAATGTCCAAAATGCAGTTGCCCAAGACTGTGACACGCAAAATTCTTGAATCCTGGATTCGAGAAACCTTCAGTCACAGATGCTAAGAATTACTCCTGCGCGTTGATCTTCCTATAATTCAAAACGGAAACAATAGACGTAACCGGACATTGAGTTAACGAGAATATAAGGTTAACTAAAGCAATTCACCCCTTCCGTACAAAATGTCCGCCGTGTGTGTTGACGCTTTCTCCAAACCTTTAGGCTGTCTGGCTAACGACACACGTAACTCTTTCATGCATTCCAGCATCAAAGACGAGTCTTCAGCTTGAACGCGAATGCGTGTCAACGCCTCCCACTGCCTCTTTAAGATGTCCTCCTAACGTGCCGACGCACGAAACTCATCGATGCGTTCCAGCTACAAAATGGACCCTTGTCTCCAACTGGAACACGGTTGCGTTCCAACGCCTCCCACTGCCTGTTTCTATTATGACTCCGTGAAGCGCAAATGCGTTTCACCACGGACTCCTCCCTCTAATCTCCTCACCTCCCACCAATGTTCCGGCACACCGTAAATCAGCCGCTGGAGAAGTATGTCCACCTTCTCTTCTGCATACTAATCTGCCGCTGGAGGAGATATGGGAACACGATCCTAGTAAAACAGGTTTCCTTCTTGAAGCGATCCGAAGAATTCTTATGCAGGAAAGAGGCTCCGCTGGATGTTGAGGTGAGAAATACTTCCGTCGCTCGTCGCCAAATAAATGTGGTGTTCTTAGTGTAAATAAGAAGAAATCACACGGTATTAAAGAATCTGGTCCGGTTTATTCACCCCAGCCATCAACAGCTCCTGACCAACTGTCCAGTCAGGCCCCTTCAAACATCAAGGTTCTAAATAGAACACATAACAAGATTCCACGGGGAATCAGTCATAACGTCACATGTTGCATTTTATAAACAATGATGCTCGGCAGGAAGTGACGATATGTCAGCCATTCATTTACAATGAAGAAATACTTTCTCAGCGAAAAGGTACATAGATATATGAAGTGCTTTGGAATTCACCATATTCCCTACCGATTGGATTTTACACCATTAAAAAATTAACCAGTGCAGCTTTCAATAGACATTATTGTTTGCTTTAGCACATGGCTAAAAACTGAGCTCCATGTCAGATTTTTATTGAAACTGAAAATATGCCTGGACCTTAAATGTTACGTCCCTGTTTGGTCAGTATTATTTTTGCATTTTCTTCAGATTAATATGTAGGAATGCGTGCGCTGGAGATGATTTCGTCATAAGGATTTAGTGCAGCTACAGAGATCTGAGAATTTATTTTAATTATTTCACTGGACATATTGTTGATTGGGTTAAATAAAAATGTTTTTTATTGTAATGTATTTATTTTGTTTTCTTAATGCAGGCATATTGATGATTATGTTTGATACATATGTATGTTATAATGTAGTGAATGTTTTTTAAATGTATGTTGAATGTATTATGTCAGTTTCAAAATCTACATCTTGTAATTTTGCTTTTAGTAAGTATGTTTGGTTTGGTTTATGTAGTGTTGTACTTGTAGTTTTTATTCTATTTGGTATCATATAATCAAGTACAATAAATTTCTCTGCATTCTGGGACGTGTGGTTACTACTTTATAACAACAAAATACCCAGAATGCAAATCAATAGAATTTACTAGGTAAATTGGCTACACTTTCTTTTTTGAAGTGACATTCCATCTTTTAGATGTATTCCTATGGGTTCTTATGGGAGGTTGATTATTTATTAGTTTTTAGGTTTAGGTTATAATAACGTATAAGCCATCAGTTCTTGACAATGAAGGCTTCGGAAGTTTTCAAAAAGTTATAATTTGTTAGAGAAATTGTCGTGCATTTGTTTGGTTGGTTATTCGGTTAATATAGGAATTTTATGCTGCATAGTTAAGGTGAGAGATTGCTTCTGTCTGAGGTCTTGATAGTTATGTTCCTTTTGTAGTATCTCTATAAATTGGTAAAGGGTACGGTGATGTCTACCCAGTGTACCCTGAAAGAAGTTATGCAACCCTTGTTTGCTTTAGCTTCTTTGTTAAGAGTGCTTTTCAAAGACAGTCCACCGCAGCTATGTGGAACCTGTGTTGGCACCCGTGCCCTTAACTGTGCATGAAGTCAGTGCAGGTCTCTTTGAAGTAGTCAGGAAAGGGAATATTTTGTCTTCATTAGTTTTCTACTATGCAGAATCTAGTAGTAAATCATGGTATTTCAGTACTTCATTAGAAGGGACAAAGATGAAGGCGATTAGCTTTCTTTTGTATTTCAAAGGAGAATTAGCAGTTAGTGGCATACTTTATACTTAAAGTCGTTTTTTTTCTAGGTGTCACCACATTGTTTGACGAAAATGCCACCTATTTATATGGGTTTCAGAGTATATTTTTAGAATTGTGTGGCTCATGGTATGTAAAAAAAGCATTTTTTTAGTTTTGATCAGGCGTGTTTGTTAGGTTTGTGCTATATTATAGCCACCAATTCATGGTAGGTGTTTGTTTGTTTGGGAGAAAGCCAATTACTACACAAATGTTATTATTGCGGACCTGTCCATGGATTGTGTAAACATGGTTAAAGGGGGCATGATTTAAAAGTCCAATCCATTAACCAAATGGATGATTGGGTTAAGGTTAATATACTGTTAGACGTGCACAACATATTCATTCTTTTATCATCATTTTATTTGTCGTAAAGGTTGGGTGGTTCTTCTTTGTTGTGTGTGATGGGTAAGATGAGGGAGGATGCAATTTCAAAAAAGGTTTTAGATTTTGATGTGACTTGTCTCTCTGCTCACCTTTTCTGCTTATTGTTCTCTTCAGGTTGGGTTTAGATATCATTTGTCCAATCACCTGAGGTGGGATATTTGGGGCATACGCTTTCATTACTGTCCCAGTAGCTGCCGTAAACTTGGTAAATGTCACTTTTAAGTATTTGACTATGGGCCTGAGTTATACTTTAGTCGACAGAGTTTACTCAGTCAGGATACCAGGACACAATACCTCTGCCATCCAGAGGGACCCCTGCCCACCAAATTTGAAGTTGCCTGCCGCTCTTGCAGACAACTTTATACATGAACAGCAACCAACATCATGGCAGTTCCTGTCAAAGTATGAAAAGTCTGACAGATGGTAACATAAGCCATGATTTATGGCAGTCAAACATTTCAAAGTTTTTTTTTTTTTCAAAAACAACCCTTCACAGTGGGAATTTGTTTTTGAAAATCATAAATCTAATAACCCCCACATACTGTGAGTTTCCTCCTACAGTGTCAGGGGTCATTATTGCTTTTTCCACCAGTTTTTTCCTGGCAGTGACGCACAGGAAAGACAAGACTTTTCACTGTCCACCCTATGTACGGCAGACAATGTAAAGGCCCTACTCTGTTAAGTCTTAAAAGTAAGAATTCCATTGATGGAGCCAACAGGGGCTCAGGCCATGAAATACTTATGATACGCCCGACTCTGAATGAGGTGGGCGGACTGACGGTTTGGTGGACAGGATAGTCTGTTGATTTACAATGGAATACCCTGAAACACTGGAGACAGTACCAACCAGGTACGAAGAAACGCTAAAGGCAGCAACAGCCTGGTGCAGGAAAGAGCTAAAGGCTAAGACAACCAGGCACAGAGAAACACTAAAAGCAGTGACAGATAGGTATAATGCATAAAGTAAGGAGCAGTGAAGGCGCATGCAAGAAGCAAAATCATTGCTCACCGTGAAGGAAGAAAATGGCATCCATCAACCTTAGCTCAGGCGCGATGACCCGAGTACTAGTGAGCAGG
This sequence comes from Calotriton arnoldi, assembly GCA_963921515.1. Classification (NCBI taxonomy): domain Eukaryota; kingdom Metazoa; phylum Chordata; class Amphibia; order Caudata; family Salamandridae; genus Calotriton; species Calotriton arnoldi. Next base: position 130,127 of record CAWUFW010010796.1, read on the forward strand.
CTGATGCTTGCAGAGGTGCTTGCAGGCCAAGGGACGCTGAAAGACAAATGCTGTCTGAACAGCACAAATTAGAACAAATGGAGGATGGGAAAAGTGCCAAATACAGTGCAGCTGTGTTCCTGAAACAAATGCCTCCATTTGATACCGGCAAAAAGCAGAATATTGGCACCATATGGACTGCCTGGATTGAAAAGTTTGATGACTTCATAGATGCTATAGAAGAAGCAGATGACAAAAGATCATCAAATACTTAAAGAATCTTGCAGGTGACGGAGTAAAAGAAGTGATAAAGACGATAACCTAAGCTGATGCAGTATCATATCGTCAAATCAAGAAGACGTTGGAAGCCAAGTTCAATCCAATGCCGAAAGTCAACTATGAAAGGTACATTTTAACCAAGCAAGACAGCAACCTGGTGAAACGATGGATGAGTTTGTTGAGAGACTTGATACGCTCATAAAGCATTGCAAGTTCTGTGAATCCAATGATAAAAAAGCCATGCATCTTAAAGTTATCAATGGTTGCCTCTCTGATTCATTCCTATGATGTATGTTGTGAAAAACGCTCAGTTTGGAAAAAGTGCTCATAGCTGCCAGAGCGAAGGAATATGCTGATCGACAGGCTGATGATATGGAAACTGGAACAACGCAAAATAAATCAGCGTTGAGTATGAAAAGTAAGCAGAAACACAAGGCAGAAGCCCACAGAGTGATGTCTCTGAAGAAAAAGAAATTGTGTTTCTGGTGTGGGTTCGCCTTACCACATGAAGGTAAATGTCCCACCATCCGACAGATATGCCAAGGCTGCAGGAAGGTAAACCATTTCATAATAGTTTGTAAAGCGAAAGAGAAACTAAAGGCGTCATGGGGAGATGAGGAGATGGACGCCAGATATTTTCAGAAGCACTCTAGCCACTCCCATATGGCCAAAAGGCAACATCGACTAAGGTAAGTGGAAACAAAACAAAATCAATTGTTACCAAATTCATCTTCCAAAGGATCAATAACGTCATCATGGACTAACAGTGAGGAAGATGGATGTGCGATGATGATGTCAGTCACAGACCAATGTGTGCATGTAGGGTTGGCTGCTTGCAAAGAAGAACACAAATCTAAAAAGAATCACCACAAGAAGCAACAAAGTTCAATTGGACAATGTCCTAAAATCATACTCAAGGTGAATGGTTGCCCTGCAACCTTTATTATAGACAGTGGTGCATGGATAAACATCATGCCAGCAGAAAATACAAAGAACTATCTCTAATACCACGTTTCACAATGACAAGAACTAATGTGTACACCTGGGCAGCTTCTACACCTTTTCATAGTAAAGGATCCTTTGTAGCTACGATGCGGCACAAGAAAACAAGAGTGCAAGCACTAATTCATGTCCTCCAATGTACATCGTCGAGTACATGCTTATTAAGTTTCGATACTGCTGCTAATCTGGGACTGATTTCTATGAACTACAACTTAAATGCCCATTCTGAAATAGTGAGTCAATTCCTGACATTGTTTCATGGACTAGGAAACTTAAGACAATGAAGGTGCAGTTTCACATTAATGAAGACATTCACCCAGTTGCACAGCAAAACAGTCAAATCGGTTTTCAATTACTGGAAGCCATTGAGAAATAACTAGAAACACTGTTAAAACATGACATCATCAAGCACTCTACCAGTCCGACGCTGTGGGTTTCACCCATTTGGCTGGTGTCAAAAAAGGACAGTGGAGGTCCAGCGCATAGTTGTATTGATATGGGGCAGGACAACAAAGCAATCATAAGAAAAAGGCATCCAGGTCACACATTGTGCACATGCTCACGCAGCTGAATGGCGCCAAAGTTTTCTCCCACCATAATTTGAACAAAGGCTATCATCAACTTGAACTGGGAGAAAACTGTAGGTACATTACTACTTTTTCAACTCATGTTGGGTTCTTCAGAAATAAAAGACTCAGGGGCATATTCTCAAAAACGTGTGATAACTACCGCAAAATCAGCTTAACGCAACACTTCACATCGCAGTCCATCACGGGAAAATTACGCCATGTTAACGTGGTATTCCCAACACGGCGGTACCATGCGATAGTCACACGATAACGCGTCAAATGAACGCGTTAAAATCAACGCGACGCCGCAAAAACACGAAACCCCAACGCGAAGATAGTAGCGATGACGCCAATCGCGATACAAAAATCTGCGGAAACCAGCCACAGGCCTGCAATTTCCACGCGTCATGCGGGAAAATGCACTATAAAAGTAGAAAAAAAACATACAAACAAAAGCCAAACAACAGCGAAGCACAATGGAGGCATCCGGGGCAAGTACAGAGGACAACCAGAACCCCACAAGCCCCCCGGACGACCAGCCTGTGACCTCGAGGTCAGGGAAGGGCAAGGACGAGAAGAGTAGGAAGAAGCGGTTCAGTCCGCAGGAAAACAGGATCCTGATAACGGAGGTGATAGAACACCATCAACCACTGTTCGTCACTTCCACTGTGTCACTGGCAACTAAAAATGGAATATGGCAGAACATCGTGGACAAGGTGAATGCAGTCAGAGTGCTGAGGAGGACAATGGACGAGGTCAAGAGGCACTGGAATGATGTGAAGCGCAAAACCAAGCAGAAACTCACAAACAACCGGAAGGCAGCAATGCAGACTGGAGGTGGGAGTCCAGCGCCACAGGAGGAGCTGGACGAGATGGAGGAAATGGTGTCCACAGTCATCAGTGGGGAGACGGTGGCAGGAGTTGGGGGACCAGACACTGCTCAACATGACCGGACACAACAGCAAAGGGTGAGTAACGACCAGGGACTGGGGGGACGGGGGGAGATGGGCACAATGGCACACATGCACAATTAAGCATAGCACATCTGCGGACAAACCATGCTCCAGACCCCCAACTCCCACCAAGATACCAATGCACAAAGGTATGCAGCATCTCAGCACCGCATAAGCACAGAAGCCCGAGGCACACCGCATGTAAGGGATAAGGGGCAGCTAAATCAGAGCTGCAGGGGCGACTCCCCCAAAATGCGACACACACACATTACAAGCAGAGCACATCAACATTGACAACGATGTGGTACAAACCGCAACACATCCACAACAGAACAGAGGACACAACTGGTGCTGCATGTGCGTAGAAACTGGCCAATCACATTTGGCATTGCAGGGAAATTTGAGTTGACAATGTACAAGTACAAACACACATCCGTGATGTAGTCAGAATGTCCACTGTCCCTCATCAAATAGGCAGCTCCCCCCAAACAGTCACAATGTACACTGTCATGCAGTCTGAATGTAAACATGTACAATGCGTCAACATACATGTGAGCACAATGTTAAACTGCCTCTCCCCTTCACATTGCAGGGGGAAATCCAACACCTCCTGCGGAGCAGTCCGAACCTCTCTTCTCTGATGACGAATAGGACCACCACACCTTTGACTCCGACGCCCTCCAACAGCTCGTGGAGAGCCTCCGCAGCCCACTTCCAGGAGCAGGGCAGCCCAGCTGCCACGAGGAGAACCCACCCCCTGCAGAGAACACACAGCAGGCAGCACCCACCACCTCGGCTGCCTCCCAGGACCCCCACGATGAACACATGGCCTTCCAACGCCATGTGTTGGGGTGCCAGGAGAAGCTGGCTGAACAGGTGCAGGTGGGGTTCGACCGCATGGCAGCCAAACTAGACGCCATACGTGGGTGTCTAAGTCCCATCAGGGACCACTCACAGTCCCTAACGGACACCCACAGTCCACTCCATGCTCTCCAACGGACCATGGCTGACATCGCTAGAGTCCTGACTCTGCGACAAGAACGACTGTCTAGTCAGAGTGCCTCCAGCGATCTCGCCCGGGAGTTGGGACACATGCGGAGGATTATGGAGAACATGGAGCGGATGTAGGCGGAGAGAGCGGCTGCCACGGCTGCACACCAGCAAGAGGTAGCTGGGTCCCTCAATGCCCTAAAGACCCTCCTCATGGCATTGCTGCCACAAGGCCTGGCGCTGATGCATGCTGCTGCTACCACCCAATCCACATCTCCGGCCCCTGATGTGTCAGTGCCACACAGTGCGGCAGACATTCCACCTCCGGCCCCTGAGGTGTCATTGCCACACTGTGCTGGAGACAGAACACCACCACCCACATGTGAGGCACATGCAACAGCAGAGGACGAAGATGCGGATGAATCTGCCTTCGTGGTCAGGAGGACGCAGTAGCATTCATCTCTGCCATTAGGCCTGTTTCTGCTTGGTTCTGCCCTCTGCATCATCACCTTCCACTGTCCCCCAATGCACTCTGCAACACTCACCTTGGACCTCGACATGGACTGCCATATTCTGTTGGGTCACCAATGACACAGCTATCAGACTGCGGACTGAACTCCTCCTCTCATGATGTGCCTGTCATTCCCTGAAGGACTCTGGCTGGCCCTCCACGGGCCAAGAATGTAACGTGAGGTTGGCATGGCCCTGTACCACTCCAGGTGCAACACTCCACTGAATGTGCAATAAACATTTATATTTACACAGATGTGTCATGTCTATGATCTTTGAAGTGTGGAAGTATGGATGAATGTAGGGTCAGTGATTCCCCCTTACATCCATGTTGCTCATGTTATGTTATGTTATGTTAAACTGATTTTATAATGCGCATAGCTACCCAAAAAGGGTTTCCCAGCGCAGACCAGGAGGAACCACGAAAAATAGAAAAAAGTAAGATTATTGATTAAACAACCAAGTTTTTAGTAATTTACGGAAGTTTGAATGAAGTGTTTCTTTACGGATCGCTATGGGAAGAGAGTTCCACAAGAGAGGACCGAGATAAGAAAAAGAGCGGCCACCCATTCTTGTGAGTTTGACCCTGGGAACCATACATTTTTCCTGAGTCGTAGAGCGTAATAGGCGAGAAGGCTGATAGGGGCGGACAAGATTTTGCAGGTATTGGGGAGCAGTACCAGTCTTAATCTTGAACATATAGTCCAGGGCTTTAAACTTAGTCCGATTTTCCACTCTAAGCCAGTGTAAATCTCTCAAAGCATTAGAAGTAGAAGACATTCTTGGGATTTTGCAAAGCAGCCTGGTGGCAGAGTTCTGTCATGTTGTGGGACTTTTGTCACAGGGTGACACATTGCCGATTGCGGTCCGGGTGGCGCCGACACTACAACAGAGACACATCCATTAGTCACTTACTTGTCCAGCCCAGGACCGAACCACGCCCAGAGCCCCGGGGTCATTGTTCACACCCTTACGCTGGACTGGCATACGCCAGGACAGCCCACTCCGCTTACGCACACGGGGGGACGACAACGCCACAAGTCCCAGGTCTTCACTGTAGGGATCTGCAGCTCACAGGTCTAGTTGTCAGCATGCCACAACCACTCCCTCACGGCTGGTGTACACCCACACCACACCCATCCAGCACAGGCGTCACAGGACATGTGACCCTGCCAATAAAAAGGGCCTGGCGCACGTGCTGGACGCCATTTCCACTCTCGAACTGTATGCATGAGGGCCCAGGGCCATGCCACCTCACATTGCCCAGTGCCGGGGGTGACATGATGGCGTCTGCACCACGGAACTCAATCATTAAGGGTCCATGGCTGACGGTGACAAATAGTAAAGAAGCACCTGGGCAAGGTGGATTATAACTTATGCGGGCATAACAATTTCAAATCAATCAAGAAACAGTCCTAATGAATCAAACATATATTCAAAAATAAATATTTATTAAATACAATTCTCTTTGTAGAATTAATATTGTACAATTTGCCGAAGCGCGTAGAATAACAACATACCGCCAGTTTCTACATACAGGGGCATATTCACAAGGACTTATCGCCGAGTTATCGCCACCTTAACGCATCAAAAGTCGAGATAGATTTTACGCCCCATTCACAAGCGGGTGCAAACTGCAGACATCGCCAGTATTCCCGCGATAACTGCCGCAAATTTTATCCCCACGGGTGACAACACCAACTAACCCTAATGAGATGCAGAGTAGGCGTTCCCGTGCAAAAACACACGAAAACACCACTACACCACTTTCACAATGAACTGCCAGATCTGCGGTGCGAACCAAAAACGGGCGATAAGCCGCGGTAGCAGCAGGGAATTAACACCTGCCTTTTGCTGGTGTTAAGCAGGACAACTACCTGCAGCATGAAAGGGAGCCCAGCCAAGAGCCACATCTGAAGACCCACAGATGCCATGGAGACAATGATCATGCAGCTCGGAGACCCATGAGGGCAACAACACCCACCGCCACCACTCCCAGGCCCCCCCGGACCCCCCCCGGACCTCCCCCGGACAAACACATACCGTGCACGACACAAGAGCCACAAAAAGCACATGATATCACACAATGACAAAAAGAAACACATGTGTGGTCAGAAGAACGAGAAACAGTCACTCATCATTGAAGTAACAACTAAAAACTTTATTGAAATACAACACAAAACACCAATGCGGAAGACTTCTGTCGGGTCCGTCAGGGACAACCTTGATGTCACAGACTGGAAAAAAAAGCACCAAATCAGAACGTGTGTCATGCGCACATCAAAGGAGCGAGACACAGAGAAACAGAGAAGGAAAGAAAGGCAGAGAGAGAAAGAGAGAGAAGGAAAGGAAGGGAGAGAGAGAGAAGAAAAGGAAGGGAGAGAGAGAAGGAAAGGAAGGGAGAGAGAGAGAGAGAGGGAGGGACACTGCCGCCCCGCGCACCCAGGCACCACTGCTTACCTGCTGCCACCGGTGTGTCTCCAACCACGTGCCGGGATACACTGCAAGCCACCAGGTCTGCAATCTGTAATCGAGGCCAGAGTCAATCATGGCAGAGTCCATCTCACTGCACACGGCAACAACGCCTGTCCGTCCTGCGCACACATGCAGCCGCACCCTACCCCCTCCCGCCGGCCTTCGCTGGCTGTCCGCACTTGCGCACCCAGGCCCCACTGCTCACCTGCCGCCAATGGTGTGTCCACCAGTGGGCACACCACGTGCCCGTGCAAGCTCCAGGCCCCGGTCCCGCCACCATGGCATGCTCCACATCATGAGGACCTGCACCGCGGACCAGCAGGTCCCACACATGACGCTGAGTCCTGAGGCATCAATGGCAGAGACCACATCAGTGCACACGTCATCATCGCAGGCTGCACACTCGCTCAGCAATTTCGGTGCCACTAACCCTGTGCAACCCCAGTCAGCGCCACGTGGTGGTAGGCCCGTGAAGGCCGCAAGGCTTCGGGTGCCACTAACCCTGTGCAACGCCAGTCAGCGCCACGTGGTGGTAGGCCTGTGACGGCCGCAAGGCTTCGGGTGCCACTAACCCTGTGCGCAACAACTCATGGGCCCTTTATGATTGAGAATCGTGGAACGTCCGTCATCCAGTCTCCACCGGCAGTGGGGAATGTGACGTTGTCGGCCCCTTATATTGGCGGGGTCACATGGCCTGTGACGCCTGTGCTGGATGGCTGTGGTGTGTGTGCAAACCTGCCCTCAGGGTGTAGTGTAGTTCCTATTTCCCTAATAGGCTCTGCGCATTGGAATAATATAACCTATAGGTTTGACATAGGACTAAGGTCGGTATGTCCCTATCGATTATATTAAACTTAATTGCCTGTGCCAGCTATCTCAGAGGCCACTAGAAACTCCTTGAGAACAAGAAGGGAGTAGTTTCTGGCAACCGAAAAACATGACAACTTTGTTTCCCTTTAGAAGCGGAACATATCTCAGAATCGTGGAAACAATAGATAACAGTTTCACTCATTCAATCGTGCATGCTTAGTTTCTGCAGAGTTACACAGAAAGGAAAGACGGGCGTTTCAATAAAAGGGTTTTATTGAACAGTCTTGTTTGTCGTGTAAGAGATATGTGCTGTTATGATCACAAGACAGTATGCAAGATAAATAATGTACAGCGTAAGCAGTAGAAATAAATAATACTGCGCTAGCATTATCTTTTAGCATATATTCACGTACATAAATAACATGAGCTAAAAATGCGAGTACTCATACGATGCGTCTCTAAGCTAGTTCTACCCCAGTGTACCTAACCTAGACTAGGTGTAGGGAAGAGTAGAAGTAGGTGGAGTATTCTCTAGTATGGTAGACTAAGAGTGTGTTAAGTCTAGTATGCCAAGAGTCCCTCTAGGATCTAGTCAGCTCCATACCTTGAGAATGAGAGAGGTGGGAATCTCTAGCCGGATCTTGGAACTCTAACACCCCGCGAAGGGAGTCAGAACACTGGAAGCTGGATTCGTCTGTGTGCAGGAATGACAGCGTCTTCTCAGTGCGTCAGGCCGGGATACGGGCTCCTCTGAGGTCGAGGTCTCCTCTAACTTGCTTGGGCAAGGGAAGGTATATTTATACCTGGTAGGTGTCGAGGAATGTTAGCATTGACGTGAAGTCGGACATAGGAAGATGTCAGGAATGAACCCTTAAGGTATAACGGTTCATACATAATAGATGAGTTCTTGGAGAAATCAATAGTCCTGTGCTAGGGGAACTCCCGAAGCTTAAGGGTCTGGTTTCTAAGAACTCGTTGTGACGTTAGGGTGGACGGATGTCGGTGACCATGCCTGTATTTGGAGTGCACAGTTAATGCCTAAATAAGGACAGGGATTCTATGCCTATATAAGGACAGGGCGAATTGTGCCTATATAAGGACATGATTCAGGAAAACCTATATACGGACCCCTAAAGCGGAATACAACAAGGGAGTGGCCGTGACATGCTGACAATTAGACCAGTGACCTGCAGACCACTAGCGTGTAAACCTGCGACATGTAGCTATGTGGCCCCCCCTCGGGGCGTAAGCGGAGTGGTCTGGCCTGGCGAACGCCGGACCAGCGCAGGGCTTGCAACAATGACTCGGGGGCTCGGGCGTGGTTCAGTCCTTGACCGGACAAGGAAGTGACTAATGCATGTGTGCCTGTTGTGGTGTCTACGGCACCCGGAACGCAATCGGCAACGTAGCACACTGTGACTGGAATCCCACTAGATGAGCATCATTGACGTTAGGGTGAATCACTGACCCTACATTCATCCACACATTCATACATGAATGATGAAAGACATGACACAGCAGTGCGTTTCTGAATGTTTAATGCACATCCAGTGGAGTTTTGCAGATGGAGCAGTACAGGGCCATGCCAACCCCACTTCACAATATGGGCCCATGGAGGGCCAGCCAGAGTCCATCGGGGAATGACAAGTACAGCAGAAGAGGAAGGGTACAGTCCGCAGTCTGCTCGCCGTGTCATTGGTCACCAAACAGGATATGGCAGTCCATGTCGCAGTCCTAGGTGAGTGCAGCAGAGTGTATCAGGGTCAGTGGAAGGTCATGGGGCCATGTGCGGCACCAAGCAGCAACAGGCCAGGTGGCGGACATGAATGCAGTGCCTCCTTCTGATCTCAATCCCGTCCACGTCCTCGTCATTGGATGTGTGCTCTGCCCCACCTGTGGGTGGTGCAGTTCCGGCTGCGGCACTGTGTGCCACAGACACATCAGGGGCCGGAGGTGGATTGTCGGCCGCAATGTGTGGCAGTGACACATCAGGTGCCGGAGTGGAAATGCCTGCTGCACTGTGAGGCACTGACACACCAGGGGGCGGAGATGTGGATGGTGTAGGAGCAGTAGCATTCATCTGCGCCCCGCCTTGTGGCAGCAATGCCATGTTGAGGATATGCAGGGCATGGTAGATCCCAGCTACATTTTGCTGATGTGCAGCGGTGGCTGCCATCCTTTCCGCCTCCATCCGCACCATGTCCTCCATGAGCCTCCGCATGTGTGCCAGCTCACGGCTGAGATCGCTGGAGCCACTCTGAGCAGACAGGTGTTCTTGTCTCCGAGTCATGACTCCAGCGATGTCACCCAGGGCTAGTTGGAGACCATGGAGCGGCCTGTGGGTGTCCGTTAGGGACTGGAGGGGGTCCCTGATGGGACTTAGACACCCATGGATGGCGTCAAGTTTGGTAGCCATGAGGTTAAACCCCACCCGCACCTGCTCAGCCATCTCCCTCTGGCCCTCCAACACACGGTGTTGGAAGGCCATGTGTTGTTCGGGGTGGTCTTGGGAGACAGCCGGGGTTGTGGGTGCCTCCTGCTGGGTGGTTTGTGGAGTGGGTGGGGTCTCCTCGATGCAGCTGGGCTGCCCGGGTCCTGGAGGGGATTGGCGGATGAGTTCAATGATGTCTTGGAGGGCTTGGGTGTCGATGCTGGTGGTGTCCTCCTCGTCATCAGTGAAGAGTGGCTGGGACTGCTCTGCAGGAGGTGTTGACGGTGCCCCTGCAATGTGAAGGGGAGATGCTGTATTACAATGTGTCCACATGTATGTAGCCGCATGGTACATGTTCACATTCAGACAGCATGGCAATGTACATTGTGTCAGTCTGTGGATCAGGGCCATGATCCAGGGTCATTGTGGGTGTGCACTGTGCTCTGCTTGAATGTGCATGGGTGCCATTGTGGCCATCTCCCCCCGTCCCCCCAGTACCTGGTGGTTACTCACCCTGTTGCTGTTGTGTTGCGTCATGTCGAGCAGTGTCTGGTCCCCTGACTCCTGCCACAGTCTCCACACTGATGACTGTCGACACCAGCTCCTCCATGTCATCCAGCTCCAGCTGTGGCGCTGGGCTCCCACCTCCAGTCTGCATTGCTGCCTTCTGGTTGCCTGCGAGTTTCTCCTTGGTTTTGCGCTTGATGTCAATCCATTGCCTCTTGACCTCGTCCATTGACCTCTTGTGCTTTCCGACGGCATTCACCTTGTCCACGATGGACCGCCATATTCCATTTTTGGTGCCCAATGACACGTTGGAGGTGACAAACAGTTCTTGATGGTGTTCCATCACATCCGTGACCAGGATCCTATTCTCCTGCGGACTGAACTTCGTCTTCCTCTTCTTCTTGTCCTTGCCCTTCCCTGTCCCCGAGGTCCCAGGCTGGTCGTCCGGGGTGCTTGTGGGGTTCCGCTCATCCTCTGCGCCTGCTCCGGCTGCCTCCATGGTGCTTCGGTGTTGGTTATTTTGTGTTTGGGTGTTTTTTCTACTTTTGTAGTGATTTTCCCACCTGCCGTGTGTGTATTGCAGGCCTGGCGCTGCTTATCGCTGATTTCCTCATCGCGGTTTGGCCCATCGCATGTTTTTTTGCGTTGGGGTTTGTTTTTTTATCACCGTCGCGGTTGTTGTATCACGGACATTGTCCGCGTTTTCGGGAGACTATCGCATGGTACCGCCGTGTTGTGAATTCCACGTTAACACAGGGTTATTTTCCCGCGATAGACTGCGATGTGTAAAGTTGCGTTAACATTTTTTGGAGATGTTTAGCGCACGTTCTTGTGAATATCCCCCAGAGTGTTTATTCACCGCTACATTGTTGGATTGCAATCAAGGATTTGACTGTTGAACTATTTGTTGCATATTTTGAATCGTTTGTGGTATATCTCTAGGTATTTTGACCTCTGTATATTAAATTGTACAATATTAATTCTACAAAGAGAATACTGAATGATTGTAAAAGTGATTTTAATATCAATTCATCCATTTAACATTTGATACACATATATAAATCAAGAAAAAGAGATTTTTTTATTTTTTTATTTGATTGTATTTAATAAATATTTATTTTTGAATATATGTTTGATTCATTATGACTGTTTCTTGATTGATTTGAAATTGTTATGCCCGCATAAGTTATAATCCACCTTGCCCAGGTGCTTCTTTACTATTTGTTGTTTATTCCCTGTCAGGGCACAGTCATCCTGTATACAGGGGCCCCGGTCCTTTCCCAAATACCATGGCTGACGGTGCATAGACTTGGTGGCACCGGATACACTGCGGCAGGCACATGCACACTGCCACGGGACGGTGTCTTGCGGTGCAGTGAGATAGGGGCACCTAAAGTGCTGAGCGGGTGTGCAGCCTGCGATGATGCCATGTGCACTGATGTGGTCTCTGCCATTGTGAAATCAAGACCCAGAATCAGGTGTGTGACCTGGTGGCCCGCGGTGCGGGGCTGCATGATGTGGAGGGTGCCATGGTTGCGGGCCCCGGGTTGGAGATCCCACCGGAACGTGGTGGGCCCTCTTGGAGACACGCCGGTGGCGGAAGGTGAGCAGTGAGGCCTGGTTGCGCAGGTGCGGGCAATCACCGGTGGGCGGCGGAAGGGGCTGGGGTGCAGCAGCCTGTGTGCGCAGGGGCGGGCAAGCGATGATCGCGTGTGCAACTGTATGGACTCTGCCATTCATGTCTCTGGACACTGTTTCAGATAAGGGACCTGGGGGACTGCAGTGTATACCGGCACGTGGTTGGAGACACACCGGTGGCAGCAGTTGAGCAATGAGGCCTAGGTCCGCAGTGTCGGCACTCTGTCACCCTCTCTTTCTCTCTCTTTCTCTCTTTCTCTCTCCCTCTCTCCCTCTCTCCCTCTCTCTCTCTCTTTCTCTCTCCCTCTCTACCTCTCTCTCTCTCTCTTTCTCTCTCCCTCTCTCCCTCTCTCTCTCTCTCTCTTTCTCTCTCCCTCTCCCCCTCTCTCTTTCTATCTCTCTCTTTCTCTCTCCCTCTCTCCCTCTCTCTCTCTCTCTTTCTCTCTCCCTCTCTCCCTCTCTCTCTCTCTTTCTCTCTCCCTCTCTCTTTCTCTCTCTCTCTCTTTCTCTCTCTCTCCCTCTCTCTCTCTCTCTTTCTCTCTCCCTCTCTCTTTCTCTCTCTCTCTCCCTCTCTCCCTCTCTCCCTCTCTCTCTCTTTCGCTCTCTCTCTGTACTTTGATGTGCGCATGGCACACCTTCTTATCCAGATTTCTGTTTTGCAGGCCGTGACTTACAGAATGTCCTGAGAAGACCCGCCATGCCTCTTCAGAATTGTTGTTTTTGGTTTATTCTGTAATAAACGTATTATTTGGATATTATGATATGAATGTATGATTTCCCTTTTTCTGACCACACATGTATGTTAGGTGTTGTGATTGTGCAACTTCAGGCAATTTGTTTGGTTCATGATTTTGTGGAGTTGATGTGCAATATCTTTGTCCAAAGGGGGAGGGTGTGGGGGGTGGTGCCGGGAGGGGGGGTGGTGTTGTCCTGGGGGTGGTGGCGGTGGGTGTTGTTGACCTATTGGGGCTCCGGGCTGCATGATCGGTTGCTCCAGGGCATCTGTTGTTCTTCATGTGTGGCTATGGGCTGTGCTCCCTTGTCTGGTGCCGGTTGTCGTCCGACCTTACACCAGGTAAGAGCAGGTGTTAATTTCCTGCTGCTAACGCGCCTTATCGCATGTTTTGTGATCTTATCGCCGATCTGGCTGCTCGTTGAGAATGTTGTGGAGTGGTGTTGTCGCGGATTTTTGCACGGGAACGCCTACTCTGCATCTCATTAGCGTTAGTTGCCGGGGTCATCTGTGGCGATGTTTTTTGCAACTGTTTTCGCAGGTAAACTGGTGTTATGGGCTGTTAGCGCCAGCTTGTGAATGGGGCAATGAATTTATCGTGACTTTGGCTGCGATAAAGTGCCGATAACTCAGCAATAGATCCTTGAGAATATGCCACTCAGTTTTAATGTGTTGTCAGCTACAGAAATCATTCAAGATGTCATTTGTCGAATAATTCAGCCTGTCACACATGGCTTTAACTACAGTGATGATATTTTGGTGTTTGGGGCTACACGAAAGGAAAGCACTCACACAAGTATGCCATCTGCTTGCTGATGCAGGTCTCACACTAAATGCAAAGAAGTGTTTGTTTCACAAAAACAGTCTTAAATTCTTAGGGCATATTTTCTCTGAGCAGGGAACGGCACCTGACCCCAAAAATGTACAAGTATTGTCATTTACTTGCCCTCCAGAAGATGAGACCATGCTGCAATCCTTCTTATGCGTGGCCAGCTACTGCTCTAGGTTCATTTGTGATTTTGCCACTGTGAGTGCCTCTCTAAGAGAACTAACAAAGTGAGATGTTCCGGTTGAATGGTCATCTGAATGTGACCAATGTTTCAAGAAAAAAAACACGCAATTGAAAATGCAACTGAAATGGCTTACTTTGATCTGAAATTGCATACAGAGATTGTGGTAGATACAAGCCCGGTGAGGTTGGACGCGATGCTCGCCCAACACAATGGACAGCCTGATGCTCAGAGACACATTGTAGCCTGTGTTAGCCAGAGTCTATCTTAGACCAAACATGCTTATTCTCAACCTGAGAAAGAAGGCTTAGCTGTAGTATGGGCATGTGAATACTTCCATGTATTTCTGTACAGAAAGCATTTGACCCTTGTCACTGGTCATCAGGTGTTACTCACCATTTTTGGAAATCCGAAAGCCAAGATGCCCCCTTTTATTGAGAGATGGGAGTTGCATCTGCAGTAGTATGATGACACTATTGTGCACAAACTGTGGAAGAATCAAAACCCTGCAGACTACTTTTCACGAGCGCCGCTACAGCATCATAGTACAATGACCAAAGTGGCAGCTGCCTATATCAATTTCATAGTAAAGTGCAACTGCAACTCTTTTATTGAACAAGTTCTGACAGCCACTAGTACTGATAAAGACAGGCTTAAACTTAAAGAAATTATTGCAATGCAGTAATGAAGGAAACACACTCGACCTCTTACAGATGATGTTGAGTACCAGAAATTCAAGAATATTTGGGAAGAACTTTCTGTTACACAAGATGGTGTCATACTAAGAGAGGCAAAAAAGTTATCCCTGAAATACTGAGGCAACAAGTTATTGAACCGGCACATGAAAGACATTGTGACACTGCTGCAACTAAAACAGCCCTCAGGGATCAAGTGTGGTTCCCACGCCTTGATGAACGATTTGAAAGGAAGCTGAAAGCTTGCCATCTGTGCAAATGTCTGTCCCAAAATGACTCAACACCCATTGAACGTGTCTGATCTTCCTTAGCAGGCCTGGGAAAGGATTGCGGTTTACATATTTGGACCCCTCAATAATGGACATCATCTCATGGTAGTTGTCGATGATTACTCATGTTTTCCTCTAGTGGAAGACTTATTATCAACCACACAGGACAAAGTCATCGAGAGACTGGATGATATTTTGGCAGCATGGGGTGTTCCTTCCATTATCAAATCTGATGGTCTTTCTTAATCATTTGAACATCAAACATCAGAAAAGTACACCTCTCTGGCCACAGGCAAATGGCATTGTTGAATGATTTATGAGTACCTTAAAAATGGTAGTTCAGCGTGCTGCGATGGAAGGAATCAACCTCAAGTCAGCGTTTAATCCAGGCCGTCCGTGCCTACTGTTCCACTCCTCATTCCACGACAGGAGAAAGTCCTGCCACCTTGCTGTTCGGGAGAGCTCTTGGAACGAAGATACCACAATGGATTGGCAATCGGCCAATAGACCCTGATGAGATTCGTGTCACTGACACCTCTCACAAATGCAAAATGAAGGCTATGCCGATAAGCGCCAATGTGCTTGAAACACGGTCTTCAAGAAAGGAGATCAAGTTCTTGTCAAGCAAAAGCAGATGCCCAAGACTGATGCTCTGTTTGATGCTGAACTGCTGACAGTTGTGGCGAGCAGAGGACATATGGTTACTGCCCGATGACCTGGAAAATCTATAACCTGAGACTTGTTACACTTTGAGCATTTGCCTCTATGTTCATCTGCTCCAGACCTCATGAGTGAGGCAAGTCCACCTAAATTCCCAAGTCAAGCAAACAACTCTTCTCCAGAGATGTCAGATGAAGGCGTCCCTACTCTGTCTCATACAACTAGATCAGGGAGTTATAATGTGTATATATATATATATATATATATATATATATATATATATATATATATATATATATATATATATATTCACTGAAAAAACCATAGTTTTCAGGCACGTTATAGTTAGAAATTGGCATTTAAAAAAACCTTTGAAATTCACTGAAAAAACCATAGGTTTCAGGCACGTTTTAGTTAGAAATTAGCATTTCAAAAACCTTAGAAATTCACTGAAAAAACCATAGGTTTCAGGGATGTTATAGTTAGTTGGACATTTCACTCATACAAAACCATAGAAATTCCACCGTTATAGTTAGTTCAGCTAACTATAACTCGCACCCCCGCAATGCACTGCTGATGACGTCACATATTACATCATTCATGACATGGTCAGTGTCATCACTGATGACATCACTGATGACATCTCAAATGACATCACTGATGACATCATCCATGTGACAATCTGATGTACCTCGTCACACACTAATATAACCTTTGATACACTCACTGTAAAATACAGACTACCATTTTCGATACCATTGACACACTAATACCAGTTACTACATACCCACTCAGTGATTCCTAGGTCTAGACACACATCTACCCATTCACCCATACAATCAGTCATACATGCAGTCACTGATCAATAGAACACTATCAAATGCACTCATACACCTATATAGACATTGACACACCAGCACTCATCCTAGTCAGTTATGAACTCATCCTAGTCACTCATGCAAAGAATCAATCACAGTTCCATTTACTCACCTACACAGTTATACACACACCACCTCATTTATTCATACAGATAGTAACGCATACTTAGTCTCTTATATAATCACTAATACAAGTATACACTCATACATACAGCCACTCTCACAATCACTGACTCTCACGTATAGTCATTTCTATACACCAACTCTCACATACACTGCCTTTTATATATGTACTTAGTTGGACATGTGCACTGAGACATCAATTCACTCACCAAGATGCCCATACACACACTTACCCACCCATACAACTGTTTCCACATGCACTCTTAAACTCATACACCCTGTCAATCAACCACTCACACATCTATGCACAGAGTCACACCCCCCCACCCAACCACACACACTCAGTCTCCTATACAAATACGCAGGCAACTAATCAATAACCCATATAGACATTGATGTAGCTACTGACCAACCGATGCAGCAGCTTACACAACAACAGACAGAGTGATACAGACATTCACACACTTTAGACACTAACCCATGTATTCAGTAAGATACATTTAATCATTCACTTAAACAGTCAGTCACACACCTACTAAATCCTCCATCCAGTCACTTATACATCCATTCATTCTTCAATACAGCTTGGTATATATATAATACATATTTAAATTTTAAAGAAAGCTACATTCATTTGACCGTGAGCAAGGTATTATGTAATACCGAAACGCATTGTTCGCCTGTGTTCCTGATCAAAATGAATGGAAGATATGATGAAATAAATTAACATTGCCAAAGGCCCTGCGACCCGGTTCTTTTGGAAACAAAGGATTTGGTGGTATATATATATATATATATATATATATATATATATATATATATATATATATATATATTCACTGAAAAAACCATATGTTTTAGGGACAGTTATAGTTAGTTGGACATTTCACTCATACAAAACCATAGAAATTCCCCCGTTATAGTTAGTTCAGCTAACTATAACTCACGTCCCCGCAATGCACTGCTGATGACGTCACATATTACATCACTCATGACATGGTCAGTGACATCACTGATGACATCTCAAATGACATCACTGATGACATCATCCAGTGACTGTGTGTTTCTGTAAAGTTTAAATATGTTTAATATATATAGGGAAAGGCGTATTGAAGAATGAGTGGGTGTATAAGTGTCTGAATGGATGATTTAGTACGTGCGTGACTGACTCTACAAGTGAGTGATTAAACGTATCTTACTGAATGCATGGGTTAGTGACTAAACTGTGTGAATGTCTGTATCCGTCTGTTTGTTGGTGTGTAAGTGGATGCATGGATTTGTGAATAGCTACATGAGTGTCTATATGCGTTATTGATTGGTTCTCTGAGTATCTGTATGGCTGACTGAGTGTTTGTGTGGGTGGGGTGTGTGTGACTCTGTACATAGATGTGTGAGTGGGTGATTCACTGGGTGCATGATTTCAAGAGTGCATCTGTGATGGACTGCTTGGGTGGGTGAGTGTGTGTATGGGTGTGTTAGTGAGTAAATGTATATCTCAGTGGTACATGTGCGAGTAACTACATATGTAAAAGGCAGTATATATGTGTGTTAGAGTATTTAAATGGCTATAAGTGAGAGTGTGTGATTGTGAGAGTGGCTGTATGGATGCGTGTGTGCTTGTATCAGTTATTGTATAAGAGCGTAAGAATGTGCTAGTATTTGTATGAGTAAGTGAGCTGGTGTGTGTATAACTGTATAGGTGAGTAAATGGGTGTGTGATTAATTTTTTGCATGACTGACTAGGTGTGTGAGTACCTCTATGGATGAGTGGCGGTGTGTGAGTGTTTATATAGGTGTATGAGTGCATATGATAGTCCTGTACTGAGTGACTGTAAGTATGAGTGACTGTACGGGTGAGTGAGTAGATGTGTGTGTGTAGACCTAAGAATCAGTGAGTGGGTATGTAGTTATTGGTATTGGAGTGTGTATGGTTTTGAGAATGGCACTCCGTAATTTAGAGTGGGTGTATCAAAAGTTATATTAGGGTGTGAGAAGATGCATGAAATTATCACATGGATGATGTCATCAGTGATGTCATCAGTGATGTCATTTGAGATGTCATCAGTGATGTCACTGACCATGTCATGAGTGATGTAATATGTGACGTCATCAGCAGTGCATTGCGGGCGTGAGTTATAGTTAGCTGAACTAACTATAACGGGGGAATTTCTATGGTTTTGTACGAGTGAAATGTCCAACTAACTATAACTGTCCCTAAAACCTATGGTTTTTTCAGTGAATTTCAAAGGTTTTTTAAATGCTAATTTCTAACTATAACGTGTCTGAAACCTATGGTTTTTTCAGTGAATTTCAAAGGTTTTTAAAATGCTAATTTTTAACTATAACGTGCCTGAAACCTATGATTTTTTAAGTGAATTTCAAAGGTTTTTTAAATGCTAGTATCTAACTATGCCTACAGAGGTAGGACATGTGAAGAAAGAAGAAAAAACGCACAGAAAGAAGCAAAAGAAATGCAGAAAGAAGAAATAGAAGTCCACAAAGACGAAGAAAAGTGCAGGAAGAAGCAAAAGATGTGCAGAAAGAACAAACAGAGGAGCAGAAAGAGGCCTTGTTGCAAAATCATCCTGTGCCCACAACTTTTTCAGACAGGTACTGGTGGTAACTGACTCTGACTAACCAGAGCCAGTGCTATGCTAAAAGACACTTAGAATACAGTGAAAACACCTACATACACTTGGGAACACTATGCGTTGGGGTACCCCTGTGATTAGCATGACCTCCTCTGTAAGTACCTAGTACATAATAGGGCAGGGGGATTAAAACTACCTCTTAAAACGCGCTACAGGGCGCGTTTGCACAGTGGTGAAGGGAGGGGGTCCTGAGGTGACATGTGTGCAAACGCGCCCCGTGGCGTGTTTTAAGTTGCGGGATTAAGTCCCCTTGAATCCTGAGGGTCCCTGGGGCCCAACTAGCCCCCCAGGTACCTACAGTTAGGACCACAGAGCTGAGTTGCAGAGAGGCGTTTCGAGGCCACGCACCTTTTTTCACCTCTCTGCAACGCAACTCTGTTGTGCTTACTGAAGGAACCTGGTGGGCTAGTTGGCCCCCAGGGTCCCTCAGGATTCAAGAGGAATTAATTCCCCAACTTAAAACGCGCCACAGGGCGTGTTTGCGCACAGGTCACCTGAGGCCCCACCCCCTCCCTTCACCACTGTGCAAACGTGCCCGTGGCGCGTTTTAAGTTGGGGGATTAGGTCACCTTGAATCCTGAGGGTCCCTGGGGCCCAACTAGCCCACCAGGTACTTCCAGTAAGCACCACAGGCCTGCGTTGCAACGCCTGTAACAAATTGAGCAGTTTCTGCTCTGATCCTTTCCTGTCTATGTATATGTAAAATTGTGCAGTTGTGTTTAGGTAGTGAAGAGGGTCGTGCTGGGGTAGTGTTTTAGGGTTTAGGGTAGTGCAGTGGTGTTTGTGTAGTGTAGGGGGTCATGCTGGGGGTAGATTTAGGGTTTAGGGTAGTGTAGTGGTGTTTGGGTAGTGTAGGGAGTCGTGCTGGGGGGAGTGTTTTAGGGTTTAGGGTAGTGCAGTGGTGTTTGGGTAGTGTAGGGGGTCATGCTGGGGGTAGTGTTTTAGGGTTTAGGGTAGTGCAGTGGTGTTTGGGTAGTGTAGGGGGTTGTGCTGGGGGTAGTGGTTTAGGGTTTAGGGTAGTGCAGTGGTGTTTGGGTAGTGTAGGGGGTACTGCTGGGGGTAGTGTTTTAGGGTTTAGGGTAGTGCAATGGTGTTTGGGTAGTGTAGGGGGTACTGCTGGGGGTAGTGTTTTAGGGTTTAGGGTAGTGCAGTGGTGTTTGGGTAGTGTAGGGGGTAGTGTTTTAGGGTTTAGGGTAGTGCAGTGGTGTTTGTGTAGTGTAGGGGGTTGTGCTGGGGGTAGTGTTTTAGGGTTTAGGGTAGTGCAGTGGTGTTTGTGTAGTGTAGGAGGTCGTGATTTAGGGTTTAGGGTAGTGCAGTGGTCTTTGGGTAGTGTAGGGAGTCATGCGGGGGTAGTGTTTTAGGGTTTAGGGTAGTGCAGTGGTCTTTGGGTAGTGTAGGGGTCATGCAGGGGGTTGTGCTTTAGGGTTTAGGGTAGTGCATTGGTGTTTGGGTAGTGTAGGGGGTCATGCGGGGGTAGTGTTTTAGGGTTTAGGGCAGTGAAGTGGTGTTTGGGTAGTGTAGGGGGTCTTGCTGGGGGGAGTGTTTTAGGGTTTAGGGCAGTGCAGTGGTGTTTGGGTAGTGTAGGGGGTCGTGCTGGGGGAGTGTTTTAGGGTTTAGGGCAGTGCAGTGGTGTTCGGGAAGTGTAGGGGGTAGTGCTGGGGGGAGTGTTTGAGGGTTTAGGGCAGTGCAGTCGTGTTCGGTAGTGTAGGGGGTCATGCTGGGGGGAGTATTTTAGTGTTTAGGGTAGTGCAGTGGTGTTTGGGTAGTGTAGGGGGTCATGCTGGGGGTAGTGTTTTAAGGTTTAGGGCACTGCAGTGGTGTTCGGGCAGTGTAGGGGGTCGTGCTGGGGGTGGTGTTTTAGGGTTTAGGGCAGTGCAGTGGTGTTCGGGCAGTGTAGGGGGATGTGCTGGGGGTGGTGTTTCAAGGTTTAGGGCAGTGCAGTGGTGTTCGGGCAGTGTAGGGGGTCGTGCAGGGGGTGGTGTTTCAGGGTTTAGGGCAGTGCAGTGGAGTTCGGGCAGTGTAGGGGTCGTGCAGGAGGTGGTGTTTCAGGGTTTAGGGCAGTGGTGTTCGGGCAGTGTAGGGGGTCATGCTGGGGGTGGCGTTTCAGGGTTTGGGGCAGTGCAGTGGTTTTCGGGCAGTAAAGGGGGTCGTGCTGGGGGTGGTGTTTCAGGGTTTTGGGCAGTGCAGTGGTGTTCGGGCAGTGTAGAGGGTCGTGCGGGGTGGTGTTTCAGGGCTTAGGGCAGTGCAGTGGTGTTTGGGCAGTGTAGGGGGTCATGCAGGGTTGTGGTGTTTCAGGGTTTAAGGCAGTGCAGTGGTGTTCGGGCAGTGTAGGGGGTCATGCTGGGGGTGGTGTTTCAGGGTTTAGGGCAGTGCAGTGGTGTTCGGGCAGTGTAGGGGGTGGTGCAGGGGGTGGTGTTTCAGGGTTTAGGGCAGTGCAGTGGTGTTTGGGCAGTGTAGGGGGTGGTGCAGGGGGTGGTGTTTCAGGGTTTAGGGCAGTGCAGTGGTGTTTGGGCAGTGAAGGGGGTGGTGCAGGGGGTTGTGTTTCAGGGTTTTGGGCAGTGCAGTGGTGTTCGGGCAGTGTAGGGGGTCGTGCAGGGGGTGGTGTTTCAGGGTTTAGGGCAGTGCAGTGGTGTTCGGGCAGTGTAGGGGGTCGTGCTGGGGCTGGTGTTTCAGGGTTTAGGGCAGTGCAGTGGTGTTCGGGCAGTGTAGGGGGTCGTGCTGGGGCTGGTGTTTCAGGGTTTAGGGCAGTGCAGTGGTGTTCGGGCAGTGTAGGGGGTCGTGCTGGGGCTGATGTTTCAGGGTTTAGGGCAGTGCAGTGGTGTTCGGGCAGTGTAGGTGGTCGTGCTGGGGCTGGTGTTTCAGGGTTTAGGGCAGTGCAGTGGTGTTCGGGCAGTGTAGGGGGACATGCTGGGGGTGGTGTTTCAGGGTTTAGGGCAGTGCAGTGGTGTTCGGGCAGTGTAGGGGGTCGTGCAGGGGTGGTGTTTCAGGGTTTAGGGCAGTGTAGTGGTGTTCCGGCAGTGTAGGGGGTCGTGCAGGAGGTGGTGTTTCAGGGTTTAGGGCAGTGGTGTTCGGGCAGTGTAGGGGGTCGTGCTGGTGGTGGCGTTTCAGGGTTTGGGGCAGTGCAGTGGTTTTCGGGCAGTAAAGGGGGTCGTGCTGGGGGTGGTGTTTCAGGGTTTTGGGCAGTGCAGTGGTGTTCGGGCAGTGTAGGGGGTCGTGCAGGGGTGGTGTTTCAGGGTTTAGGGCAGTGCAGTGGTGTTCGGGCAGTGTAGGGGGTCGTGCAGGGTTGTGGTGTTTCAGGGTTTAGGGCAGTGCAGTGGTTTTCGGGCAGTGTAGGGGGTCGTGCTGGGGGTGGTGTTTCAGGGTTTAGGGCAGTGCAGTGGTGTTCGGGCAGTGTAGGGGGTAGTGCAGGGGGTGGTGTTTCAGGGTTTAGGGCAGTGCAGTGGTGTTCGGGGAGTGTAGGGGGTGGTGCAGGGGGTGGTGTTTCAGGGTTTAGGGCAGTGCAGTGGTGTTCGGGCAGTGTAGGGGGTGGTGCAGGGGGTGGTGTTTCAGGGTTTTGGGCAGTGCAGTGGTGTTTGGGCAGTGTAGGGGGTCGTGCAGGGGGTGGTGTTTCAGGGTTTAGGGCAGTGCAGTGGTGTTCAGGCAGTGTAGGGGGTCGTGCTGGGGCTGGTGTTTCAGGGCTTAGGGCAGTGCAGTGGTGTTCGGGTAGTGTAAGGGGTCGTGCTGGGGCTGGTGTTTCAGGGTTTAGGGCAGTGCAGTGGTGTTCGGGCAGTGTAGGGGGTCGTGCTGGGGCTGGTGTTTCAGGGTTTAGGACAGTGCAGTGGTGTTTGGGCACTGCAGGTGGTCGTGCTGGGGCTGGTGTTTCAGGGTTTAGGGCAGTGCAGTGGTGTTCGGGCAGTGTAGGGGGTCTTGCTGGGGCTGGTGTTTCAGAGTCTAGGGCAGTGCAGTGGTGTTCGGGCAGTGTAGGGGGTCTTGCTGGGGCTGGTGTTTCAGGGTTTAGGGCAGAGCAGTGGTGTTCGGGCAGTGTAGGGGTCGTGCTGGGGGTGGTGTTTCAGGGTTTAGGGCAGTGCAGTGGTGTTCGGGCAGTGTAGGGGGTCGTGCAGGGGGGTGGTATTTCAGGGCTTAGGGCAGTGCAGTGGTGTTCGGGCAGTGTAGGGGGTCGTGCTGGGGGTGGTGTTTCAGGGTTTAGGGCAGTGCAGTGGTGTTTGGGCAGTGTAGGGGGTCGTGCAGTGGGTGGTGTTTCAGGGTTTAGGGCAGTGCAGTGGTGTTTGGCCAGTGTAGGTGGTCTTGCTGGGGGTGGTGTTTCAGGGTTTTGTGCAGTGGTGTTCGGGCAGTGTAGGGGGTCTTGCTGGGGGTGGTGTTTCAGGGTTTAGGGCAGTGCAGTGGTGTTCGGGTAGTGTAGAGGGTTTTGCTGGGGCTGGTGTTTCAGGGTTTAGGGCAGTGCAGTGGTGTTCGGGCAGTGTAGGGGGTCTTGCTGGGGCTGGTGTTTCAGGGTTTAGGGTAGTGCAGTGGTTTTCGGGCAGTGTAGGGGGTCGTGCTGGGGCTGGTGTTTGAGGGTTTAGGGCAGTGCAGTAGTGTTCGGGCAGTGTAGGGTGTCGTGCTGGGGCTGGTGTTTCAGGGTTTAGGGCAGTGCAGTGGTTTTCGGGCAGTGTAGGCGGTCATGCTGGGGCTGGTGTTTCAGGGTTTAGGGCAGTGCAGTGGTGTTCGGGCAGTGTAGGGGGTCGTGCTGGGGCTGGTGTTTCAGGGTTTAGGACAGTGCAGTGGTGTTCGGGCAGTGTAGGGGGTCATGCTTGGGCTGGTGTTTCAGGGTTTAGGGCAGTGCAGTGGTGTTCGGGCAGAGTAGGGGTTGTGCTGGGGCTGGTGTTTCAGGGTTTAGGGCAGTGCAGTGGTGTTCGGGCAGTGTAGGGGGTCGTGCTGGGGCTGGTGTTTCAGGGTTTTGGGCAGAGCAGTGGTGTTCGGGCAGTGTAGGGGGTCGTGCTGGGGGTGGTGTTTCAGGGTTTAGGGCAGTGCAGTGGTGTTCGGGCAGTGTAGGGGGTCTTGCTGGGAGTGGTGTTTCAGGGTTTAGGGTAGTGGTGTTCGGGCAGTGTAGGGGGTCTTGCTGGGGGTGATGTTTCAGTGTTTAGGGCAGTGCAGTGGTGTTCAGGCAGTGTAGGGGGTCTTGCTGGGGGTAGTGTTTCATGGTTTAGGGCAGTGCAGTGGTGTTCTTGCAGTGTTGGGGGTCGTGCTGGGGGTGGTGTTTCAGGGTTTTGGGCAGTGCAGTAGTGTTTGGGCAGTGTAGGGGGTCATGCTGGGGGTGGTGTTTCAGGGTTTAGGGCAGTGCAGTGGTGTTCGGGCAGTGTAGGGGGTCATGCAGGGGTGGTGTTTCAGGGTTTAGGGCAGTGCAGTGGTGTTCGGGCAGTGTAGGGGGTCGTGCTGGGGATGGTGTTTCAGGGTTTAGGGCAGTGCAGTGGTGTTCGGGTAGTGTAGGGGGCCGTGCAGGGGGTGGTGTTTCAGGGTTTAGGGCAATGCAGTGGTGTTTGGGCAGTGTAGGGGGTCGTGCTGGGGCTGGTGTTTCAGGGTTTAGGGAAGTGCAGTGGTGTTCGGGCAGTGCAGGGGGTCGTGCTGGGGCTGGTGTTTCACGGTTTAGGGCAGTGCAGTGGTGTTCGGGCAGTGCAGGGGGTCGTGCTGGTGCTGGTGTTTCAGGGTTTAGGGCAGTGCAGTGGTGTTCGGGCAGTGTAGGCGGTCGTGCTGGGGCTGGTGTTTCAGGGTTTAGGGCACTGCAGTGGTGTTCGGGCAGTGTAGGGGGTCGTGCTGGGGCTGTTGTTTCAGGGTTTAGGGCAGTGCAGTGGTGCTCGGGCAGTGTAGGGGGTCGTGCTGGGGGTGGTGTTTCAGGGTTTAGGGTAGTGCAGTGGTGTTCGGGCAGTGTAGGGGGTCGTGCTGGGGGTGGTGTTTCAGGGTTTAGGGCAGTGGTATTCGGGCAGTGTAGGGGGTCTTGCTGGGGGTGATGTTTCAGGGTTTAGGGCAGTGCAGTGGTGTTCGGGTAGTGTAGGGGGTCTTTCTGGGGGTAATGTTTCTGGGTTTAGGGCAGTGCAGTGGTGTTCGGGCAGTATAGGGGGTCGTGCTGGGGTTGGTGTTTCAGGGTTTAGGGCAGTGCAGTGGTGTTCAGGCAGTGTGGGGGGTCGTGAAGGAGGTGGTGTTTCAGGGTTTAGGGCAGTGCAGTGGTGTTCGGGCAGTGTAGGGGGTTGTGCTGGGGATGGTGTTTCAGGGTTTAGGGCAGTGCAGTGGTGTTCGGGCAGTGTAGGGGGTCGTGCAGGGGCTGGTGTTTCAGGGTTTAGGGCAGTGCAGTGGTGTTCGGGCAGTATAGGGGTCGTGCTGGGGGTAGTGTTTTAGGGTTTAGGGTAGTGCAGTGGTGCTTGTGTAGTGTAGGGGGTCGTGCTGGGGGTAGTGATTTAGGGTTTAGGGTAGTGCAGTGGTGTTTGTGTAGTGTAGGGGGTCTTGTTTTAGGGTAGTGCAGTGGTGTTTGGGTAGTGTAGGGGGTCGTGCTGGGGTAGTGTTTTAGGGTTTAGGGTAGTGCAGTGGTGTTTGTGTAGTGTAGGGGGTTGTGCTGGGGGTAGTGTTTTAGGGTTTAGGTTAGTGCAGTGGTGCTTGTGTAGTTTAGGGGGTCGTGCTGGGGGTAGTGTTTTAGGGTTTAGGGTAGTGCAGTGGTATTTGGGTAGTGTAGGGGGTTGTGCTGGGGGTAGTGTTTTAGGATTTAGGTTAGTGCAGTGGTGTTTGGGTAGTGTAGGGGGTCGTGCTGGGGGTAGTGTTTTAGGGTTTAGGGTAGTGCAGTGGTGTTTGTGTAGTGTAGGGGGTCATGCTGGGGGTAGTGTT
This sequence comes from Calotriton arnoldi, assembly GCA_963921515.1. Taxonomy (NCBI): domain Eukaryota; kingdom Metazoa; phylum Chordata; class Amphibia; order Caudata; family Salamandridae; genus Calotriton; species Calotriton arnoldi. The sequence continues at coordinate 156,135 of CAWUFW010010796.1, forward strand.
TTAGGGTTTAGGATAGTGCAGTGGTGCTTGTGTAGTGTAGGGGGTCGTGCTGGGGGTAGTGTTTTAGGGTTTAGGGTAGTGCAGTGGTGTTTTTGTAGTGTAGGGGGTCATGTTTTAAGATGCAACGCTCCAATACCTGACCAGTCTGCACTACATAAAACTGCAAAAAAACTAAAAGTAAAAAGTGTTTTGCACACTTTTGTCATTGGGCTATATGTGGGCTACATCTGGGTAATATTTGTGCTACATTTGAGCTCTTTTTTCTCTGGTGGCCATCTTGGAAGACTTCTTTGTTATGAAGTTTCCTAATTTCCTCATTTACTGCAGTCTCCTCAGTAGGAAATGCTTTCAGTTTTTTACTTTGATTCCATCAAGAAGGCATTCAGATGTGTCTCACATTTGCCATAAATTCAGAATGTTAGCACTCTAGTTGCTCATTAGATCACTGTAGTAAAGCTACTGCTCACCAGGGAGTTAACTGGAAGTCTGCTGCTGGTATTGAAAGTGATTGTTTCAGTCTGCATGTCAGAATTTTCTAATGAAATAGAAGAGGATTTGAGATCTCACTTAAAACATGCCCTATTTTTTCTTTCTGCAGCACTAACCATAATTTCTATTTCAAAAAGAACCCCCTCATTTTGTTCCTTTTAAAATTAAATGTTTTAAGTGTTACCGGCTTATTCCAATCAAGATGGCTTCAGGTGTGCCATACTTTTGTCATAAGTAAGGCTGTTAGTGCTCTAGTTGTTCTTTAGAACACTCTGGGAAGCTGCAGTAGAACACAAAGGCATCAACTGGCAGGCTGCTCCTGTTGAAATATAACAGGAAGATATTTGAGATCACACTTGAAACATGTCCTAATTTTTCTTTCTACAGCACTAACCATAATTTCTATGACAAAATGAACCCCATCATTTTGTTCCTTTTTAAATTAAATGTTTTAAGTGTTACCAGTTTATTCCAATCAAGATGGCTTCAGGTGTGCCATACTTTTGTCATAAGTAAGGCTGTTAGCACTCTAGTTGTTCTTTTTTTAAATGGTGTAAATCCGTTCAGTAGTTGCAGAGAAATTCAAAAAATAAAAATATCGATATCTGAGCACCGAGGAGGATTCGCGAACCCTCCTGAGCACGAGCTTCATAGTGATAGGCTGCCAACACTTCAAACTAGAATGTGTTGGCAGCCATCTTGTGACTCGATAACTGAGTCACAAGAAAAGAGAAAAACAAAGATAAAAAACAAGAAAAGGGGGCAGGGTAGAAACACCCTGACCCCCTAGGCCTTTTAAAAACAGATGAAGTCGCGCTGGGTGCGCGAATCCGCAAAAGACACACAATTGATGGACAAAATGCAGAACAAATCAAAACATTCGCCCCCAGTCAAGAGATCTGGGGTTAAATCCATCATTCTTTGCTCACCATGCCACCCCAGTTTAGACTTGGCCATATGCAAAACAGTCTTGACCCTGTGCCTCATGGGAACAGTCCAGCCCGAACTGCCAAGCCAGGTCCTCCCTGGACAGGAAACAAGCATCCTAGGACCGGTTTCAGGGTTGCACCCCTCTTCAGCCAGGATAGCTTGAATCCAGTGGCACAGTGAGCCCGGGACCCACGTCTGGGCATACCCGGCGCACTTAGGGCGAGAAAGCAAAAGACACACAATTGATGGACGGAAAAAAATCATGAATGATGTAATATGTGACGTCATTAGCAGTGCATTGTGGGGGCGCGAGTTATAGTTAGCTGAACTAACTATAACAGCCGAATTTCATTGGTTTTGTACAAGTGAACTGTCCAACTAACTATAATGTCTCTGAAATCGGTGTTTTTTCAGTGAATTTCAAAGGTTTTTTAAATGCTAATTTCTAACTATAACGACCCTGAAACCTATGGTTTTTTCAGTGAATATATAGAGCCTTTGATATTGTTCGTGATACCTAGCGTCACGTTTAATGGCACCCACCTTAAAGAGTTCGGCAGCAGTGGGTGGGAACTGGAGCTGTGATATATATATATATTACCTACTGGCGGTCACCAGTAGGTAGTTATAGTTAGAACCTAGTTTCCATAGGAAAAGCATTTTTTGATTTGCTAATAACTTTGGCACCGTTTGACGAATCTTTGCGAAATTCTCCCAAAAAGAGGTCTATCCAGGTCAGCTCTTATCCTGAAAGTTTTGGGGTGATTTGTCAAGTGTGGGCTGAGAAAAAAGGGGGGTCCCAAAAAGTGTTTTCTCCATGTTAATTTCCATAGGAAATTTTAGCCAAGGCTACAGCCCGAACTGCTGAACGGAATTACATGAAATTTGGCAAAAAGGTAGCTCTTGGTTCAGAAAGCGACCTTTTTTTTAAATGGTGTAAATCCGTTCAGTAGTTGCTGAGAAATTCAAAAAATAAGAGGCAAAAAATCAATTTCCCATAGGAAACTTTAGCCAAGGCTGCAGCCCGAACTGCTGAATGGAATTACACCAAATTTGGCAAAAAGGTACTGCTTGGCTCAGAAAGCGACCTTTTTAAAAATGGTGTAAATCCGTTCAGTAGTTGCTGAGAAATTATAAAAAAACAAATATCGATTTCTAGGGGCGCGGTGGATCCGCGAACCCTCCCGACCACAAGCTTCATTTTAATTGGCTGCCAACACTCCAAACCAGGAAGTGTTGGCAGCCATGTTGTGACTAGGTAGAACTGAGTCACAAGAAAACAGAAAAACAAAGGTGAAAAAAAACTAAAAGGGGGCAGGGTAGAAACACCCTGACCCCCTAGGCATGCTCAGGGGGTCCCACAAGGACCCCCAGGGCCTAACAAAGCATTTAAAAAAAATAATAATTCGGCGAAATTCGCGCTGGGGTCGCGAATCCCGCCGAAATTTTTTTTTAAAATGAAGTGCGGGCTCCCGCGCTTCATTTAATTGAGGCCCCCGGGTGGGCCAGGTCCTGGTGGCATTGCTAAGAAATATATGCGGGGGCCCGCCCCCACAGCCCTGGGGACTGCCACCCCCTGGGGCTTGCTTCAAATTATGTGCGGGAGGGCACTCGGCCCTCCCGCAGCCCCGGGGACCGCCACCCCCCAGGGCTTCTTTCTTAATGTGTGGGGGGGCCTCCAAGGCCCCCCCAAGCCCTGGGGACCGCCACCCCCCGGGGCTTTTATTAATTATTTGCAGGGGCACAAGGCCCCCCTGCTGCCCCGGGGACCGCCACCTCCCCGGGGCAGTTAATGTTGAGCTATGGGGGTCCGTAGCGGACCCCCAGCCTCGGGGACCACCACCTCCCCAGGGCTTTGAAACGATAGGAGGGGGGCCGCGCGGCCCCCCTTCTGGAGCCCGTGATGGCCCTGGGGACCGCCTCCCCCCAGGGCCGGCTCCTGCAGTGTCCCAGGGTGCCCACCCCGGGACACTGCTGTTTGCAATGACAGGGCGGGAGCTGTGCGGCTTTCGCCCTGTCATGGCAAACTCTGCTTTGCTTCATTGAAGCGAGAGCAGGGAAACCTGCTCTCGCTTCAATGAAGCAAAGCACAATTGCTTTTCCATAAGGGGAGCTGCATGTCAGCAGCTCCCCGTGTGGAAAAGCAATGCTGGCTCCCGCAGGAGGCGGGGAGCTGGCGGGACCCTGGGGGAATTGGGGTCCCCCCACGGTCCCCAACAGATAGGGCCGGCCCTGGGGGATGGGGTCCCCGGGGCCAGAAGTGGCCCGGGAGAGGGGCCACATGGCCCCCCTCCCCTAAAAAATAAAAGAAAAAAGGAAAGGCTGGCCCCAGGGGGTGGGGTCCCCGGCGCCATAAATGGCCTAAGGAGGGGGGCCACACGGCCCCCCTCCAAATTTATAAAAAAAGAAATAAATACTGGCCATGCCCCGGGGGATGGGGTCCCCGGGGCCGAAAATGGCCTCTGGAGGGGGGCCACGCGGCCCCCCTCCCAAAAATAATTTTAAAAAAAAGATGGCCATGCCCCGGGGGATGGGGTCTCAGGGGCTGAAATTGGCCTCGGGAGGGGGGCCGCGTGGCCCCCTTCCCGTTTTTTTTTTTATAAAGAAAAAAAAAGAGCAGGCTCTGGGGGATGGGGTTCCCAGGGCCACAATTAATGTAAAAGAAGGGGGGCCACACAGCCCCCCCTTGTAAAATAAAATAAAAATTAAAAAGTCGGCATCGCGGTTAGGCCCCTCCCCTCCCTGCAGCACTCAGCAAATGAGCCCCCTGGGCGTTGTAAGTTGGGGAATTAATTCCCCTTGAATACTGAGGGTCCCTGGGGTCCAACTAGCCCACCAGGTACCTCCAGTATGCGCCAGGGAGCTGCGTTGCAGAGAGGTGTTCAGAGGCCACGCCCCTTTTTACACCTCTCTGCAACGCAGCTCTGTGGCGCTTACTGGAGGTACCTGGTGGACTAGTTGGCCCTCAGGGACCCTCAGGCCTCAAGGGGAATTAATCCCCCAATTTACAACGCACCAGGGGGCACGTTTGCACAGTGGTGCAGGGAGGGGGAAGGGCCTGACATAGCAAGTGTGCAAACGCACCCCCTGGCACATTGTAAATTGGGGGAATAAGTTTAAGTCCCCTTCAATCCTGAGGGTCCCTGGGGGCGAACTAGCCCACCAGGTACCTCCAGTATGCTCCAGGGAGCTGCGTTGCAGAGAGGTGTTCAGAGGCCATGGCCCTTTTTACACCTCTCTGCAACGCAGCTCTGTGGCGCTTCATGGAGGTAGCTGGTGTGCTAGTTGGCCCCCAGGGACCCTCAGGACTCAAGGGGATTTAATCCCCCAATTTACAACGGTCCAGGGGGCGCGTTTGCACAGTGGTGCAGGGAGGGGGCGTGGCCTGATGTGACAAGTGTGCAAACGCGCCCTGTGGCGCGTTTTAAGTTGGGGAATTAAGTCCCCTTGAATCCTGAGGGTCCCTGGGGGCCAACTAGCCCACCAGGTACGTCCAGTAATCGCCACAGAGTTGCGTTGTAGAGGGGTGTAAAAAGGGGCGTGGCCTCGGACCACCTCTCTGCAATGCAGCTCTGTGGCGCTTACTGGAGGTACCCCAACTTAAAACCTGCCAGGGGGCGCGTTTGCACAGTGGTGAAAGGAGGGGGCGGGGCCTGAGGTGACATGTGTGTACTTATGCAATCACTCCGCCAAAACCCAAGCACTTATAAGTTCACCATGCACTCTCCTTGCAGCACTCTAATCATCCAGTCACTACCCATGCACTCATGCAATGACCCATACACTAACTCATGCACTGCTACAATACCCTGAGCAGTACCCATGCAGTCCAGCCATCGCCCTGTCACTACCCATGCACTCCTCCAATCACCCAGCCAGCACCATGTACTTATCCAATCACTCCACCAAAACCCAAGCACTTATAAATTCACCATGCACTCTCCTTGCAGTACTCTAATCTTCCAGTCAGTACCCATGTACTCATGGAATGACCCAGGCACTAACACATGCACTGCTACAATCCCCTGTGCACTACCCATGCAGATCTCAAACCACCTACACAGTACTGATTCACTCCTCCAATTACCCAGGTTGTACCCATGCACTCCAGAAATCCCTCTGTCACTACCCATGCACTCCTCAAATCACCCATCCAGCATCATGTACTTATCCAATCACTCCGCCAAAACCCAAGCACTTATAAATTCACCATGCACTGTCCTTGCAGCACTCTAATCATCCAGTCACTACCCATGTACTCATGCAATGACCCAGGCACTAATACATGCACTGCTACAATCCCCTAAGCACTACTGATGCAGTCCAGCCATCTCCTTGTCACTACCCATACACTCCTCCAATCACCCAGCCAGCAGCATGTACTTATCCAATCACTCCGCCAAAACCCAAGCACTTATAAATTCACCATGCACTCTCCTTGAAGTACTCTAATCATCCACTCAGTACCCATGTACTCATTCAATGACCCAGGCACTAACTCATGGCAAATACAGAGGAGGTCATGCTAATCACAGGGGTACCCCAAAGCATAGTGTTCCCTAGTGTATGTAGGTGTTTTCACTGTATTCTAAGTGTCTTTTAGCATAGCACTGGCTCTGGTCATGGTTAGTCAGTCAGTTACCACCAGTACCCGTCAGTAAACGTTGGGGGCACAGGAGGACTTTCTGCTCCTCTGTTGGTTCTTTCTGCACATCTCTTGCTTCTTCCTGCACTTTTCTTCGTCTTTCTGGACTTCTGTTGCCTCTTTCTGTATTTGTCTTGCTTCTTTCTGCGCTTTTCTTCCTCTTTCTTCACATGTCCTACCTTTGTAGGCATAGTTAGAAATTAGCATTTAAAAAACCATTGAAATTCACAGAAAAAACCATAGGTTTCAGGCACGTTATAGTTAGAAATGAGCAGTTAAAAAACCATTGAAATTCACTGAAAAAACCATAGGTTTCAGGCACGTTATAGTGAGAAATTAGCATTTAAAAAACCTTTGAAATTCACTGAAAAAATCATAGGTTTCAGGGACGTTATAGTTAGTTGGACATTTCACTCGTACAAAACCATAGAAATTCCCCTGTTATAGTTAGTTCAGCTAACTATAACTCGCGCCCCATAATGCACTGCTGATGACGTCACATATTACATCATTCATGACATGGTCAGTGACATCACTGATGACATCACTGATGACATCTCAAATGACATCACTGATGATATCACTGATGACATCATCCACGTCAAAATCTGATGCACCTCCTCACACTCTAATATAACCTTTGATACACCCACTGTAAAATACAGACTACCATTTTCGAAACCATCGACACACCAATATCAGTTACTACATACGCACTCACTGATTCCTAGGTCTACACACACATCCACTCATTCACCCATACAATCACTCATACATACAGTCACTCATCAATACAACACTATCATATGCACTCATACACCTATACAGACACTCACACACCGCCACTCATCCATGGAGTTACTCACACACCTAGTCAGTCATGCAAGAATCAATCACACTCCCATTTCCTCACCTATACAGTTATACACACACCACCTCTTTTATTCAAACATATACTAACACATACTTACTCTCTTATACAATCACTGATACAAGTACTCACTCATCCATACAGCCACTCTCACAATCACTGACTCTCACGTATAGTCATTTATATACTCCAACTCTCACATATACTGCCTTTTACATATGTAGTTACTTGGACATGTACCACTGAGACATCCACTCTCTCACCATCACACCCATACACACACTCACCCGCCCATACAGCTGTTTCCACATGCACTCTTGAACCCATACCCCCAGTGAATCAACCACTCACACATCTATTCACAGAGTCACACACCTCCCACCCACCCACACACACACTCAGTCTCCCATACAAATACTCAGGCAACCAATCAATAACCCATATAAACACTCATGTAGCTACTGACCAACACATGTAGCAGCTTACACAACAACAGACATACTGATACACATATTCAGACAGTTTAGTCACTAACCCATGCATTCAGTAAGACACATTTAATCACTCACTTATACAGTCAGTCACGCACCTACTAAATCCTTATTCCACACACTTATACACCCACTCATTCTTCAATACACCTTGGCATATATATAAAACATATTTAAACTTTACAGAAACACACAGTCACTGGATGATGTCATCAGTGATGTCATCAGTGATGTCATTTGAGATGTCATCAGTGATGTCACTGACCATGTAATGAATGATGTAATATGTGATGTCATCAGCAGTGCATTGCAGGGGCATGAGTTATAGTTAGCTGAACTAACTATAACGGGGGAATTTCTATGGTTTTGTACGAGTGAAATGTCCAACTAACTATAACGTCCCTGAAACCTATGGTTTTTTCAGTGAATTTCTAAGGTTTTTTAAATGCTAATTTCTAACTATAACGTGCCTGAAACCTATGGTTTTTTCAGTGAATATATATATATATTACCTACTGGCGGTCGCCAGTAGGTAGTTATAGTTAGGACCTAGTTTCCATAGGAAAAGCGTTTTTTGTTTTCCGAATAACTTTGGCGCTGGTTGACGAATCTTCGCGAAATTTTCAAAACTGGTGATCAGCTCTGGTCAGCGCCTGTCTTGAAAGTTTCGGGGTGATTTGCCAAGTGGGGGCCGAGAAAAAAGGGGGGTCCCAAAACATGTTTTCCCCATGTATTTTTCCATAGGAAACTTTAGACAAAGCTACAGCCCGAACTGCTGAACGGAATTACACCAAATTTGGCAAAAAGGTAGGTCTTGGTTCAGAAAGAGTCCTTTTTGTTAAATGGTGTAAATCCGTTCAGTAGTTCCTGAGAAATTTGAAAATCAAAAAATATCGATATCTAGGGCAGCGGTGGGTTCGCGAACCCTCCCGACCACGAGCTTCATTCTAATTGGCTGCCAACACTCCAAACCAGGAACTGTTGGCAGCCATCTTGTGACTCGGTAGAATCGAGTCACAAGAAAACAGTAAAACAAAGTGTAAAATGAAAAAAATGGGGCAGGGTAGAAACACCCTGACCCCCTATGGCTGCTTAGGGAGAAAAATGTATATATATATATATTTTTAAACGGCAGAAGTCGCGTTGGGGTCGCGACCCCTGCCTAGAAAAATAAAAAAGAAGAAGCGTGGACTGTCGTTTTCAAAAAGCCCCCGGGTGGGGCAGGTCCCAGGGCACTCGTGAATTAATGTATGGGGGCCCGTGGGGGCCCCCGCAGCCCCGGTGACCGCCACCTCCCCGGGACAGTTAATATTTAAATACGAGGTCCGTTGCGGGGCTCCGGGGACCACCTCCCCAGGGCAATGAAAAGTAAGGAGGGGGGCCGCCCGGCCCCCCTCCAGGAGCCCTAGAAGGCCCTGGGGACCGCCTCCCCCCAGGCCCAGCTCTTGCAGTGTCCCTGGGTGCCCACTGCTGTCCGCCCTGTCATTGCAAACTCCTACATTGCTTCATGGAAGCAAAGCAGGATTGCTTTTCCACAAGGGGAGCCAGAAGCAGCTCCCGTTGTGGAAAAGCAATGCCGGCTCCCGCAGGAGGTGGGGAGCCGGCGGGACCGTGGGGGCATTGGGGCTCCCCCCACGGTCCCGACCTGTGAGGCTATGCCCTGGGGGATGGGGTCCCCAGGGCCAAAAATGGCCTGGGAGGGGGGCCATGCGGCCCCCCTTCCTTTTTATAAAAAAAAAAAAATTGACATGTCCCGGAGGATGGGGTCCCCGGGGCGAATATAAATTAATAATAGTAGATGTTTTTTTTTTGCCAAAGTTTGGAGTTGCGACCCTTGCGCGGTGCTCAGCGCGGCCCCCTGGTGTAAACGTGAGGGGTATGCGGCGCTCAGCGCGGCCCCTGGTGTGCACGTGAGGGGTGCGCGGCTCCCTTGTGTAAACGCGAGGGGTGCGTGGCTCTCAGCGCGGCCCCCTAGTGTGAACGTGAGGGGTGCGCGCCTCTTAGCGTGGCCCCCTAGTGTGAAGGTTAGGGGTGCGCGCCTCTCTTAGTCACGCTGGGTGCACGATTCCAAGCAATTTCTTTTTATTTTTTTCCATATAAACCTAGGTTATATGTTGGGTTATTGAGTGGCTCTAAAAAGAGCCCTTGTTTTCATTGGGAGATTGTTGTAGCTACATGTAAGTGCGGATGCAGAGCGTCAGGTTGTTGAGAAACACTCTGTTGCCTTCATCAGTGAAGTGTACTCCATCAGTTCTGTAGATGCCATCCATATTGAAACGAAGATTGTTGTTATAGGTGGAGCCCATCCTATGGTCTCTCAGGTAAGCAGAAACAGCTTTATTGACATTTTTTCTAGCTTTCTCAATCTGAGGACAAAATTGATTGGACCACTTCCATTTCTGTCTTTGGCAAATGTTAGAGTATACAAAGACAGTTTGGGGAAAAGCAACATCAATTCTGCAAAGGTGTCCTTCATTAGCATTTCCAGACCTACCCCAGTCAATGTGCCTCGGTCATTGCCACCACAGTGCACAATCATGAGGTCAGGGGCTTGGAGATGCAAAAAGGTTTTAACCAAAGGCATCGATTGGTGCCATTTTAATCCTCTCTGTCCAATCCATTTAATGTCTACATTTTGAAAAGCTAGGTCTTTGTCAATACCTCTGCGTTCAGCATACCTTTTGCACCAGAAAACATAGCTGTGCCCAACAATCCACACTGAAAGCATCTTGAAGTGATGACTGTAGGTAATGAAAAGATGTCTGTAGCTGAGGTAGTCAGTTGGTAGAATGAGAGATATCTAAAATGGTGGAGAAGATGCTGTTTTTAAGAAAGTAGAGATTTGATTGGCTGTTAAAAAGCAAGTTTCTTATTGGTTAGTAAAAAATGTTTGAAAGGTACAGCAGAAAGGATAAGGTCATGTTGCATGACCTGTTGCTATGGAAACTGACATTAAGCAGAAGGGGTGAAGAAGTCAGTTGATAAGGGTTATTATCTGTGACCAATGGAAATGTTTTTTACAATTTGAAAATCTCTGGGAAGCAATGTCATTTGTTGCTTATGTGTATTTGTATGGAAAAAGAGAGGAAACCTTGCCATTACTGGTTTCACCTTGCAGAGTCTGGTGATTTATATTGACTGTGTGTAAAAGAAAATCCTGTCTGAGTGTGTGAGATTTTTCATTCAACAGATTTATTTGCAAGGTGAGTTATATATTTTTGAGGTTTATTTAAAAAAGATTTGACATTATTCTAAAACTGTGTTGTTTGAAATATATTATTAAATGTAGAGATGTATATTGGAATTCGTTTCATTGTACTTGAAGTTTGTTTAAAAAACAGTCTGTACAGTAATATGTATATTTTTAAGTCTGTTCAAAGGTATAGCTGAATGATGCCTCATATTTTTAGATAGTTGGTTGAAGATGCAGTACAAATGTGTATTTTGAAAGATGTTCATATAAGGTGTAGTTTATTAGGCTTCATTTTTTCTTCTCTCTACAAAGGTATAGTTGAATGATACTGCATAATTATAGATGGTGGTGGTTTGAAAGATGATCATATAAGGTGTTATTAATTAGGTTTCTGTTATTAGTTTGTACAGAAGGTAAAGTTAAATGATGGCATATATTTAAAGATAGAATGGTGAAATAAGGTGATGTTAATTAGGTTTCTTTTTGTAGTCTAAGCAAGGGTATAGTTGAATGATGCCACATAATTTTAGATACAAAGCTGAAGATATATGTGGTTTTAAAAATGATCATTAAATGTGTTGTTAATTGCTCTTCTTTCTTAAGTCTCTTGAGAGGTATAGTTTAATGATGTCGCATATTTGTAGATTGAATGGTCAAGATGTAACTCAAAAATAAACCACCATATATTACCCTTTGTGGCATGTTGTACTTATCTACTTAACTAGATAGTATGAAATGAGTTATCTATGTGTTCAGATTCTATTTATACAGTTGCATGTATGCTTAGTGTACTCATGCAATGACCCAGGCACTAACTCATGCACTTCTACAATCCCTTGAGCACTACCTATACAGTTCAGTAATTTCCCTGTTACTACCTATGCACTCCTCCAATCACCCAGCCAGTTCCATGTCCTTATCTAATTATTGCGCCAAAACCCAAGCACTTATGAATTCAACATGAACTCTCCTTGCAGTACTCTAATCATCCAGTCACTACCCATGCAATGACCTAGGCACTAACTCATGCACTTCTACAATCCCTTGAGCACTACCTATACAGTTCAGTAATCTCCCTGTTACTACCTATGCACTTCTCCAATCACCCAGCCAGTCCCTTGTCTTTATCTAATCATTGCGCCAAAACCCAAGCACTTATAAATTCACCATGCACTCTCCTTGCAGTACTCTAATCATCCAGGCAGTACCCATGTACTCATGCAATGACCCAGGCACTAACTCATGCACTTCTACAATCCCTTGATCACTACATATACAGTTCAGTAATCTCCCTGTTACTACCTATGCACTCCTCCAATCACCCAGTCAGTCTCATGTCCTTATCTAATCACTGCGCCAAAACCCAAGCACTTATAAATTCAGCATGCACTCACCTTGCAGTACTCTAATCATCCAGTTACTACCCATGCAATGACCCAGGCACTAACTCATGCACTTCTACAATCCCTTGAGAACTACCTATACAGTTTAGTAATTTCCCTGTTACTAGTTATGCACTCTTCCAATCACCCTGACAGTCCTATGTCCTTATCTAATCATTCCGCCAAAACCCAAGCACTTATAAATTCACCATGCACTCTCCTTGCACTACTTTAATCATCCAGTCACTACCCATGTACTAATGCAATGACTCTAATCATCCAGTCAGTACCCATGTACTCATGTAATTACCCAGGCACTAACTCATGCACTTTTACAATCCCTTGAGTGCTACCTATACAGTTTAGTAATCTCGCTGTTACTACCTATGCACTCCTCTAATTACGCAGCCAGTCCCATGTCCTTAACTAATCACTGCACCAAAACCCAAGCACTTATAAATTCACAATGCACTCTCCTTGCAGTACTCTAATCATCCAGTCAGTACCCATGTACTCATGCAATGACCCAGGCACTAACTCATGCATTTCTACAATCCCTTGAGCACTACCTATACAGTTCAGTCTTCTCCCTGTTAGTACCTATGAACTCCTCCAATCACCCAGCCAGTCCCATGTCTTTATCTAATCACTGCGCCAAAACCCAAGCACTTATAAATTCACCATGCACTGTCCTTGCAGTACTCTAATCATCCAGTCACTACCCATGTACTCATGCAATGACCTAGGCACTAACTCATGCACTTCTACAATCCCTTGAGCACTACCTATTCAGTTCAGTAATCTCCCTGTTACTACCTATGCAGTCCTCCAATCACCCAGCCAGTCTCATGTCCTTATCTAATCACTGCGCCAAAACCCAAACACTTATAAATTCACCATGCACTCTCATTCCAGTACTCTAATCATCCAGTCACTACCCATGCAATGACCCAGGCACTAACTCATGCACTTCTACAATCCTTTGAGCACTATCTATACAGTTCAGTAATCTCCCTGTTACTACCTATGCATTCCTCCAATCACCCAGCCAGTCCCATGTCCTTATCTAATCACTGCGCCAAAACCCAAGCACTTATAAATTCACCATGCACTCTCCTTGCATTACTCTAATCATCCAGTCACTACCCATGCAATGACCCAGGCACTAACTCATGCACTTCTACAATCCCTTGAGCACTACCTATACAGTTTAGTAATTTCCCTGTTACTAGTTATGCACTCCTCCAATCACCCTGACAGTCCTATGTCCTTATCTAATCATTCCGCCAAAACCCAAGCACTTATAAATTCACCATGCACTCTCCTTGCACTACTTTAATCATCCAGTCACTACCCATGTACACATGCAATGACTCTAATCATCCAGTCTGTACCCATGTACTCATGCAATTACCCAGGCACTAACTCATGCACTTTTACAATCCCTTGAGTGCTACCTATACAGTTTAGTAATCTCCCTGTTACTACCTATGCACTCCTCTAATTACGCAGCCAGTCCCATGTCCTTAACTAATCACTGCACCAAAACCCAAGCACTTATAAATTCACAATGCACTCTCCTTGCAGTACTCTAATCATCCAGTCAGTACCCATGTACTCATGCAATGACCCAGGCACTAACTCATGCATTTCTACAATCCCTTGAGCACTACCTATTCAGTTCAGTAATCTCCCTGTTAGTACCTATGCACTCCTCCAATCACCCAGCCAGTCCCATGTCTTTATCTAATCACTGCGCCAAAACCCAAGCACTTATAAATTCACCATGCACTGTTCTTGCAGTACTCTAATCATCCAGTCACTACCCATGTACTCATGCAATGACCTAGGCACTAACTCATGCACTTCTACAATCCCTTGAGCACTACCTATACAGTTCAGTAATCTCCCTGTTACTACCTATGCAGTCCTCCAATCACCCAGCCAGTCTCATGTCCTTATCTAATCACTGTGCCAAAACCCAAGCACTTATAAATTCACCATGCACTCTCATTGCAGTACTCTAATCATCCAGTCACTACCCATGCAATGACCCAGGCACTAACTCATGCACTTCTACAATCCTTTGAGCACTATCTATACAGTTCAGTAATCTTCCTGTTACTACCTATGCGTTCCTCCAATCACCCAGCCAGTCCCATGTCCTTATCTAATCACTGCACCAAAACCCAAGCACTTATAAATTCACCATGCACTCTTCTTGCAGTACTCTAATCATCCAGTCACTACCCATGCAATGACCCAGGCACTAACACATGCACTTCTACAATCCCTTGAGCACTACCTATACAGTTTAGAAATTTCCCTGTTACTAGTTATGCACTCCTCCAATCACCCAGACAGTCCCATGTCCTTATCTAATCATTCCGCCAAAACCCAAGCACTTATAAATTCACCATGCACTCTCCTTGCAGTACTCTAATTATCCAGTCAGTACCCATGTACTCATGCAATCACCCAGGCACTAACTCATACACTTCTACAATCCCTTGAGCACTACCTATACAGTTCAGTAATCTCTCTGTTAGTACCTATGCACTCCTCCAATCACCCAGCCAGTCCCATGTCCTTATCTAATCACTGCGCCAAAACCCAAGCATTTATAAATTCACCATGCACTCTCCTTGCAGCACTCTATTCATCCAGTCGCTACCCATGTACTCATGCAATGACTGAGGCACTAAGTCATGCACTTCTACAATCCCTTGAGCACTACCTATACAGTTCAGTAATCTTCCTGTTAGTACCTATGCAGTCCTCCAATCACCCGGCCAGTCCCATGTCCTTATCTAATCACTGCGCCAAAACCCAAGCACTTATACATTCACCATGCACTGTCCTTGCAGTGCTCTAATCATCCAGTCACTACCCATGTACTCATGCAATGACCCAGACACAAACTCATGCACTTCTACAATCCCTTGAGCACTACATATACAGTTCTGTAATCTCACTGTTACTACCTATGCACTCCTCCAATCACCCAGTCAGTCTCATGTCCTTATCTAATCACTGCGCCAAAACCCAAGCACTTATAAATTCACCATGCACTCTCATTGCAGTACTCTAATCATCCAGTCACTACCCATGCAATGACCAAGGCACTATCTCATGCACTTCTACAATCCCTTGAGCACTACCTATACAGTTCAGTAATTACCCTGTTACTAGTTATGCACTCCTCCAATCACCCAGATAGTCCCATGTCCTTATCTAATCATTACGCCAAAACCCAAGCACTTATAAATTCACCATGCACTCTCCTTGCAGTACTCTAATCATCCAGTCAGTACCTATGTACTCATGCAATTACCCAGGCACTAACTCATGCACTTCTACAATCCCTTAAGTGCTATCTATATAGTTTAATAATCTCCCTGTTACTACCTATGCACTCCTCCAATTACCCAGCCAGTCCCATGTCCTTATCCAATCACTGCACCAAAACCCAAGCACTTATAAATTCACTATGCACTCTGCTTGCAGTTCTCTAATCATCCAGTCACTACCCATGTACCCATGCAATGAGTCAGGCACTAACTCATGCACTTCTACAGTCCCTTGAGCACTACCTATACAGTTCGGTAATTTCCCTGTTACTACCTATGCACTCCTCCAATCACCCAGCCAGTCCAATGTCTTTATCTAATCATTGCGCCAAAACCCAAGCACTTATAAATTCACCATGCACTCTCCTTGCAGTACCCTAATCATCCAGTCAGTACCCATGTACTCATGCAATTACCCAGGCACTAACTCATGCACTTCTACAATCCCTTGAGTGCTACCTATACAGTTTAGTAATCTCCCTGTTACTACCTATGCACTCCTCCAATTACCCAGCCAGTCCAATGTCCTTATCCAATCACTGTGCCAAAACCCAAGCACTTATAAATTCACCATGCACTCTCCTTGCAGTACTCTAATCATCCAGTCAGTACCCATGTACTCATGCAATGAACCAGGCACTAACTCATGCACTTCTACAATCCCTTGAGCACTACCTATACAGTTCAGTAATCTCCATGTTACTACTTATGCACTCCTCCAATCACCCAGCCAGTCTCATGTCCTTATCTAATCACTGCGCCAAAATCCAAGCACTTATAAATTCACCATGCACTCTCCTTGCAGTACTCTTATCATCCAGTCACTACCCATGTACTCATACAATGACCCAGGCACTAACTCATGCACTTCTACAATCCCTTGAGCACTACCTATACAGTTCAGTAATCTCCCTGTTACTACCTCTGCAGTCCTCCAAACACCCTGCCAGCACCATGTACTTATCCAATCACTGCACCAATACCCAAGCACTTATAAATGCACCATGTACTCTCTTTGCAGCACTCTAATCATGCAGTCACTACCCATGTACTCATGCAATGACCCAGGCACTAATACATGCACTATTAAAATCCCCTATCCACTTCCCATGCAGTCCTCTAAACACCTAAACACTACTCATTCACTCCTACAATTATCCAGGTAGTACCTGTGTACTGCAGCAAATGCATTGTGATTTCAAAACAAAGCATTTAATTGGTTTTTATGTAGAACGTGTTTGTTTAGTAATAGAATGGTATATTTTATAGATTTATATTAATAATATTCCCTTTTTAAAAATATTTTTTTACAGATATTCTTCATCATCATTAAAAAAGACTTACCATGACTAAAAAAACAGTAAGAATTAGATGAACTACAACATGCAGGAAAAAAGAAAAAGTCTTGCGGTAAGAGAACAAAAGAATTTATTAAAAGACTTTCAAGGACTAGAAACAGTTTGCACAATGTAGAAAGTAGAAAGAATACCTCAACAACAAAGAAGAATGAAATGAAAAAAGGAGAAATTAATGGCAAATCACGTTTTCAAAAAACAATCTATTTTAAAAGGAGAAAGAATCAATTTGATGAAATAAGGAAAAGAATGTTTCACAATAGAGTAGTACTTAATTTATTAAAAGATGGCAAGAAATATAAAAAAGATCAGCATTTCATAAAAAGAAGAAACAGATTGAAACTATTGTTAAAAAGGCTTTTGAATTAAAATGGAAATTATTCATTTTAGTTTTGAACAGAATTCGATCATTAGATAAGCCAATACATTTTATGAAGGCCAAAAGTAAAAAGAAGAGACTAATTAACAGAACTAACTTTTGTGATATTTTTTGGGGTGAATGGAAGCACAGTTCAAGTTCAGAGCCTTTTTTTAATGAAGAGAGCTATTTTCAAACCAATACATTAGTGCACGCAGTTGATACCAGTGGTCGTGCTTATGAAGTGAAGAACGGTTGTCCAATTGAAAAAGAAATGATGGTTCCTAGAAATGTAGAAGAAGTGATAGCTGATGAAGTTCTAGGGAGACGTAGTAAAGCCCCAGTGTATACTTGGGATTGTAGTAGTATTTGTAGTATACGACAGGAGTCTATTGATATTTTACGAAACTTCTTATGAGCATACAGTAACAAAAGTGTTAAACAAAAGATTATGATGCTGCAAGGACTAGATCCTTGCAAAGTGAGAAAAATTATTGGTTTGCAAGGTCATTCTCTGGCTTGTCTTTCTAGAAAAGTGTGTCAAAGTGTTTTTCATCATTTCAGAATGTTAGCAGTACATCACTCTCAAATGCGGAAGCTAGTCAGAAGATTGTATTACGCAAAATGTCCAGCAATAATTTTAAGTGACTTAAACAGTGCTCTTTTGCATGGGTCAGTATCGGATGTAAAAAAAGTTTGTGATGAAATAGAGTTTAGTTACTTTGGTCCTGAACAAGAGTGTAGAGAAAGTGAGACATTCATAGAAGTAGGTGTTGAAGAAGACGTGCAAGATAGTAGTACTGAGAAGTTTCAAGAAGAAATTACAAAGTTTAAGGTAATTTGTTGTGAAAGACCAAATTATGTTTGTATTTGTTGTCGACTGAACTCACTATAAAAATCAAACTAGGAATGTTGATCTGTATTTAAAAAGTGAAAAAGAAAACAATGATAAGTGGAAAGAATTTGCAACTTATTTGTTGGTAGAAGATTGCTTTGATTTGGGTAGTGATCAACGTATTTATAAATATTGTTATACCAAATTAGAGGATAACAAAATGCCAGCTAGAGCTGTACATAATAACCTAGAGTTGGTAGGTATTCCTCCAGAGCTGGTAGATTTAAACACTTATGAGTCCATTCTGATTCAATCTGTGCACCCGTTTCAGGCTATTGTGCGTTTGGAGCCTAAAACAGGTAAGTTGCCTCCCACAGATTTACAGAGAGGATTAAAAGGAAGAGTTGTGTATTTACCTTTAGATTTAAAGAAAAATATTGATACTATTGGTGTAGAGAAAGAGGAAACTGAACCTGTAGTTATTCTAGTTAATGGTGTTCCTACGAAGAGTCGGAAAATATGGCAAGAATTAGTAGATGTGAGCAAAGTGAAAAAGGCTACGTTATATCTCATAAAAAACAATGATTACTACAAAAATGTGTATGTGGAAGAAGAAGAAATAGTTTTAGGAGATGATAGCGAAATTTCAAGTGGCCAAATTGAAAAAGTGGACGTGTCCAAAAGTGAAGAAATTTATGAACATTATAGTGTACATCCTTTACATTCCAAAGAAGTGATGGGAAATACTATTGAATTATTCCAAATGAAGAAAGCGAAGGGGACTCCCATGAGTGTTTGGGAAAAAAGTTTGGAAGCTCGTTGTTTTCCACAACTCTTCCCCACTGGAAAAGGTGGACGATATGACGAACGACCAGTACAGATTCCCGCATCAGAATATCGGACAACAAGATTGTACTCAGAAGATCCAAGATTTCGACAATGTATCCCATATATATTTCATCTTTTGTTTGAAAGTGACTTGTCTGGACTTTCATATGCAGTGAACCACATATTAAAGACAGGAGTTCATCTTCAAAATGTTTCTGCAAAGGAACTCATGGACAAAGTACATCAGAGAGATGATCATTTAGAATCTCAATTGATTCATTTGATGGCATGTCAACGTGGTACTAATGAGGATTGGTATTGTCATCACGGAGAACTTAAATGTATGTTAAGGAACTTAGGAACTCCTACGTGGTATGTTACGCTAAGCTGTGCTGAATACGCCTGGCACGATTTACTTGAATTTCTTCGAGAAGCAAACTCAAATATTAAAAACATTGAATTCAAGACACCTGGAGAACTGTGTTCTTTGGATCCTGTAAATGTGTGCAGATATTTTAATCATAGGTTTCAAGCTATGATGTCTTTTATCTGCAATAAAAACAATCCTCCTCTTGGAGAAGTTATTGATTTCTTTTGGAGAAAGGAGTATCAAGCTAGAGGTGCTCCTCATATACATATGCTTTTATGGATCAAGGATGCACCCAAATTTGGAACCGATTCGGATGAGACTGTTTTATCTTTTATTGAACACTATGTTACATGTGCTATACCAAAAACAAGAGAAGAAAACAGCTTAAGACAACAGGTTTTACGGTTTCAAACTCATCGTTGTGGCAAATACTGTAGACGGAAATACAAGTCAAAGGAAAAGTTTTATACCAAATGTCGTTTTGGATTTCCACGTCCAGTAATATCCAAAGGAAGAGTCAACAGTTTCATGTCAGCAGTGAGGCATACTATCACTAGAAAATCTCCAAAAAATACTTACAATTTAAAAAGAACTGAACAATCAAAGTATATTAATGATTATAATCCAGTTATTTTGTTGATGTGGAATGCTAATATGGATATCCAGTATGTTACGGATAATTCCATTGCTGTTGCTCGGTATGTAACGTCATACATAACAAAATCTGAGAAGACGGAGTTGAAAGAAATGTGGGTAGAAATTTCCCAAGAGAAGACTCTTAGTAAGAAATTGTACAGCTTTAGTTTGAAGATGCTGTCCCATCAAGAGTTTGGATCCTACGAATGTTCGGATCGGTTGTCCTCTGCAAGTTTATATTCAAAGTCAAGAGGAATCATTTGGGTTAGTCTAGGTCTTGCTGCAACACAAAATCGAGTACTTAAATCTATACAAGAAATCGAATATTTAGCATTAAATGAACCGGAAAGCACAGAACTTGTTAAAACAAACATGTTGGATACGTACTATCCAAAAAGAAGTCCCCATCTTGAAAAAATATGTCTCTATGAAGTGCTGCAATATTACAGTTTTAAGAGAAATATTACAGAGAACATAAATGAAGAAAAATATGCAGTGATTGGTTTAGAAGGATGTTTGGTGAAACATAATAAAGGAAATCTGATTAATCACAGGAAACTGAGTTGCGATTCACCTGATAAAAGGGAATTTTACTATTTAGCACTTCTGCAACTCTTCAAGCCTTGGCGTAATGAAATTGAATTACTTGGAGATTTTCAGTGCTATGAAGATTCTTTTAATGCATGTAAAGATGGCATTGAATGCACAGTTTTTCCTAATTATCTCCAAATGTTGAATGAAGAAATTCAACAGGAAGCTAGTATTGCAGTTGAGATTGCTAGAGACAGTTCTCAAGATAGTCAAAGTTCTGCTCCACTCAGTCAAGATCCACTAGGACAACCAATTCTTGAAAATGAAGCAGCAATCGCCATGAGTGAAGTGGAAACAGCAATGCATCAAGCTCAACACGATATTATGGACTTAGGAAACTTGGAAGAACAACTAAATACTGAACAGAAAGAAATATATCAGCAAGTGACAAAACAGATCGACCATGGTTTTCTTCATGAAAAAAAAGAATGCACATGCACATCTTTTAAACCTATTCAAATGTATATCAGTGGTCAAGCTGGTACAGGAAAACGTTTCTTAATTAAAGTTTTGACCAGTTATTTACAGAAAACCACTGAATCACATTTATCTTGTGTTGTAACTGCTCCAACTGGGTTAGCAGCACATAACATTAAAGGAATTACATTACATTGCTTACTAATGCTACCTGTTGAACATGAAAACAAGTAGGAATATCACAAGCTTTCTGGAGAAGCTTGTTTGGAAGTTTCTAGAGTACTAAAGAAAATGAAACTTCTGATTATTGATGAGGTGAGCATGGTCTCAAACTTAATGCTTGCCTTTGTGCATTTAAGAATGCAGCAAATTTTAAAAACAGAATACGATGTCTTATTTGGAGGAAAACATGTGATAGTTTTCGGTGATCTACTGCAACTTACTCCTGTAAAAGGGCAACCAGTATTTAAAACACTTGTGCATGAAGACACCAGAAAGTCTTTGGGAAGTATTGGAAATGTCAGCATTTGGTCATATTTTGAATATAAAGAACTTATTAAAAATATGCGACAGGCAAGTGATGAAGATTATGGAAGCATTCTTCAAGATATACGAATTGGTGTATTGACAGAACATGGTAAAGAAGCTTTGCAAAGTCGGCTACATACAAACTTGTTTCCAAATGAAAATGTTGCTCCGGAAATAATATACAAAAAAATTGGAGAAAATAAATCTATAATCTGCCTAATGCCAACATTGCGAGAGTGTTCTACATTCAATGAAGAACTTTTGAAGCTAGAAAAACAACAAATAATAAAAATGGAAGCCATTGATAAAATAGAACATGAAGGAATTACTATTATATTGACAGAAAAATTTAAAACAAAATTGGATTCATTGGAAAAATCTATATCTAAGACTGCTGGTTTAGAAAAGAATTTATATGTATGTGAAAACTGTCGCATAATTTTGAGGCGTAATTTGGATGTGGAAAAAGGTTTAGTAAATGGAGCAATGGGAAAAGTTGTTGATTTTGTTAATTATCAAAATAGAGATGGAATCGAATTTTTAAAGACTAAATTTGATCAGATTGAAGAAGTAAAACAGATTGGACGTTGTTCTGTTCGTTTTTTGCTTGTTAAAGATTTGTATGTTCGTAGAAAACAGTTTCCTCTTTCTTTAGCATATGCGGTGACCATTCATAAATACAAAGGTTTAAGTGTAGACAGCGCTTTGGTAAACATTGGAAGTACCGTGTTTAAAGAGGGAAGGGCATATGTTGCATTGTCCCGAGTTAGAACTTTATCTGGATTGTATTTGATTTTGATGAGAGAAAAATTAGTGCAGATGCAAATTGTGTAAGAGAGTATAATCGGTTAAGAAGACTGTATGCTCCCAATTTAGGTGAATATCCTGTATATGAAAAGCGTGTAGTAGGTCGAAAACGAAGATATGAGAATCTCTGTAGTGAAGTTGGAAAGAAGAAAAAAATCAAGACAATGTTGAGATTCCAAACAAAAAGAAGAAGGACACTGTTGAAGGGATTGTAGGATATCAGTTAGAAAATAGTTCAGGTATCAACTGCTATGCTAATGTAGTGGTGAACGTCGTATTTTTCTAGAAAATCTCCAACAGCAAATTATGGAGAATCGAGAAAAAGGTTTTGTTCCTTGTTGCCTTCTATTTTTGAAAACTTGAGAACTGATAAAACTAAAATCCAAAGTGTTTCTGGCATTCGGAATCTTCTGGATATATGTTCTGGTTCTTCACAATTTACACAGAATGTTCAGCAAGATGCTCAGGAATTTCTTATGTTTATGCTTGCAGTATTAGAAGATGAAGGAATACAAATTGAAAATCTATTTGGACTTCGTTACAGATGGAAACATGAATGTGAAGACTGTACATTTACTTCTACCACTGAAATAGACACTGAAAGATTCATATATTTGACAATACCAGATTGTAAAACTTTGGGGCATATTAGCAAGAAGCTCTTTAAAATTATCGCCGCTTTAGCGGCAGGAAACTGCCGCTAAAGCGGCGATAATGGGCTTGATAATATGCGCTATAGAATTCTAATAGAAGCCCAGGTTAGATGTCCTGCACATCTAACATGGGCTTCTATTGGAATTCTATAACGCATATTATCAAGCCCATTATCGCAGTTTTAGCGGCAGTTTCCTGCCGCTAAAACGGCGATAATTTTAACGAGGTTCTTGCTAATATGCCCCAGTGTCTTTTAAAAAATTAGTAAAATCAGCAAATCAAAATATGGAATGTAGTCAGTGCAAATCTGAAATGTTATCAACATTATTTATAGATAAATTTGGACAATATGTCATTGTAATGATACAACGTTGCAGACCAGATGGAAGAAAATTGGAAACTAATATTAAAGATTTTGTGGCAAGTCAACTGTCAATTTCAGGAAGAACTTTCAAAGCAGTAGCAATTATTTTCCACGATGGACCTTCTACAACATATGGACACTACACTGTGTATTTAAAGTGCAATAAAGGATGGACACATTGTAATGATGCCCATTTGCAAAATTCAAATATCGGTTGCCCTATGAATTACCAAATTCATACCTAATATTTTTGATGCCAAAGTTCTGAGAACATCATTCGGCCTATTGGGAAGATGTCAACAGGAATTAATGAGGCTATTTTGTAAATTTTCAATACAAACGAATTCAGAAACATCATTCGGCCTATTGGGAAGATGTGAATATGAATTAAGAAGTTTATTTTGTATATTCTCAATACAAATGATTTCAGAAATATCATACGGCCTATAGAGAAGATATCTAGAATTGCTGATTCAATTATTGTTTCTGTTCTTTCATATTGTATTTACAAAATTGTTTTAGAAAGAAATATTTCATATATTTGATCTTTGTATTATATGCAACGTTATTGAGGATGTTTATTTTAGGAATTGTGAAGAGATAGTTAAGTTTGTTGTAAATATTTTGAACACAGATTTGTTTTTTTTAACAATCTTATTGATTGTATTTTTTTGCCCGCTGTTACATGATGAGCAACATTCAAATCGCTGTCTATGGTGAAATTCAATAGATTCTGAGAACAGCAAAAAAGGCAAACTGTATATGTTATGTAATGTTAAAATTCTGTTGTGTACTTTAAACTATAACATTATATATTATAACTGTATTTTTTCTTCTCTTTTACAGACCAAAATTCTAAAGTTTAAACCTTTTTAAAATTTAGATTATAAAAAACAAGTGAAAAAATTGTTTCAAAGACTTTCAGATCTACTATCGAAAAGGTAAGATTAAGTAACCCAAGCACTACCCATGCACTACTACATTCACTTCTGCACTATCCATACAGTCCTCTAACCACCTAGACACTGCTCATTCACACCTTTAATTACCCAGGTAGTACCCATGCACTCCAGCAATACCCCTGTCACTCCCCATGCACTCCTCCAATCACCCAGTCAGCACCATGTACTTATCCAATCACTCTGCCAAAACCCAAGGACTTATAAATTCACTATACAGTCTCCTTGCAGCACTCTAAGTATACAGTCACTACCCATGTACTCATGTAATGACCCAGGCACTAACTCATGCAGTGCTACAATCTCCAGAGCACTACCCATGCAGTCCAGCCATCGCCCTGTCACTCCCCGTGCACTCTTCCAATCACTCTCCCAGCACCATATAGTTATCTAATCAGTTCAACAAAACCCAAGCACTTGTAAACTCACCATGCACTCTCTTTGCAACACTCTAATCATCCAGTTTCTACCCATGTACTCATGGAATGACCCAGGGACTAACTCATGCACTTCTACAGTCCCTTGAGCACTACCTATACAGTTGAGTAATCGCCCTGTTACTACCTATGCACTCCTCCAATCACCCAGCTAGTCCCATCTTCTTATCCAATCACTGCGCCAAAACCCAAGCACTTATACATTCACCATGCACTCTCCTTGCAGTACTCTAATCATCCAGTCACTACCCATGTACTCATGCAATGACCCAGGCAAAAACTCATGCACTTCTACAATCCCTTGAGCAGTACCTATACAGTTCAGCAATCTCCCTGTTACTACCTATGCACTCCTCCAATCACCCAGCCAGTCCCATGTCCTTATCCAATCACTGCGCCAAAACCCAAGCACTTATACATTCACCATGCACTCTCCTTGCAGTACTCTAATCATCCAGTCACTACCCATGTACTCATGCAATGACCCAGGCACTAACTCATGCACTTCTACAATCCCTTGAGCACTACCTATACAGTTCAGCAATCTCCCTGTTACTACCTATGAGCTCCTCCAATTACCCAGCCAGCACCAGATACGTATCTAATCACTATGCCAAAACCAAAGCACTTATAAATTCACCATGCACTCTCTTTGCAGTACTCTAATCATCCAGTCACTACCCATGTACTCATGCAATGGCGCAGGCACTAACTCATGCACTGCTACAATCCCCAGAGCACTATGTATGCACTCCAGCAATCCCCCTGTCACTCCCTGAGCACTCTTCCAATCACCCCGCCAGTACCATGTACTTATCCAATCACTCCGCTAAAACCCAAGCACTTATAAATTCACCATGCACTCTCCTTGCAGCACTGGAATCATCCAGTCACTACCTTTGTACTCATGCAATGACCCAGGCACTAACTCGTTCACTGCTACAATTACCTGTGCACTTCCCATGCAGACCTCTAACCACCTACACACTACTAATTCACTCCTCCAACTACCCAGGAAGTACTCATGCAGTCCAGCACTCCCCTGTCATTTCACATGCATTCCTCCAATCACCCATCCACCACCATGTACTTATCCAATCACTCCACCAATACCCAAGCACTTATAAATTCACCATGCACTCTCCTTGCAGTACTGTAATCATCCAGTCACTACCCATGTACTCATGCAATGACCCAGGCACTAACTCATGCACTTCTACAATCCCCTGAGCAGTACCTATACAGTTCAGTAATTTCCCTGTTACTACCTATGCAGTCCTCCAATCACCCAGCCAGTCCCATGTCCTTATTTAATCACTGCGCCAAAACCCAAGCACTTATACATTTACCATGCACGCTCCTTGCAGTACTCTAATCATTCAGTCAGTACCCATGTACTCATGCAATGACTGAGGCACTAACTCATGCACTTCTACATCCCTTGAGCACTACCTATACAGTTCAGTAATCTCCCTGTTACTACCTATGCACTGCTCCAATCACCCAGCCAGTCCCATGTTCTTATCTAATCACTGCGCCAAAACCCAAGCACTTATACATTCACCATGCACTCTCCTTGCAGTACTCTAATCATCCAGTCACTACCCATGTACTCATGCAATGACCCAGGCACTAACTCATTCATTTCTACAATCCCTTGAGCACTACCTATACAGTTTCGCAATCTCCCTGTTACTACCTATGCACTCCTCCAATCACCCAGCCAGCACCATATACTTATCTAATCACTTTGCGAAAACCAAAGCACTTATAAATTCACCATGCACTCTCTTTGCAGTACTCTAATCATCCAGTCACTACCCATGTACTCATGCAATGACCCAGGTACTAACTCAAGCACTTCTACAATCCCTTGAGCACTACCTATACAGTTTCGCAATCTCCCTGTTACTACCTATGCACTCCTCCAATCACCCAGCCAGCACCATGTACCTATCCAATCACTCCGCCAAAACCCAAGCACTTATAAATTCACCATGTACTCTCCTTGCAGCACTGTAATCATCCAATCACTACCCATGTACTCATGCAATGACCCAGGCACTAACTCATGCATTGCTACAATCAACTGTGTACTCCCCATCCAGTCCTCTAACCACCTAGACACTGCTCATGCACTCCTCCAATTACCCAGGTAGTACCCATGCACTCCAGCAATCCTCCTGTCACTTCCCATGCACTCCTCCAATCACCCAGCCAGCACCATATACTTTTCCAATCACTGCGCC
Source organism: Calotriton arnoldi (assembly GCA_963921515.1). Classification (NCBI taxonomy): domain Eukaryota; kingdom Metazoa; phylum Chordata; class Amphibia; order Caudata; family Salamandridae; genus Calotriton; species Calotriton arnoldi. Next base: position 182,874 of record CAWUFW010010796.1, read on the forward strand.
AAAACCCAAGCACTTATAAATTCAGCATGCACTCTCCTTGCAGTACTCTAATCATCCAGTCATTACCCATGTACTCATGCAATGACCCAGGCACTAACTCATGCACTTCTACAAACTCTTGAGCACTACCTATACAGTTCAGTAATCTCCCTGTTACTACCTATGCACTCCTCCAATCACACAGCCAGCACCATATACTTATCCAATCACTCCGCCAAAACCCAAGCACTTATAAATTCACCATGTACTCTCCTTGCAGCACTGTAATCATCCAGTCACTACCCATGTACTCATGCAATGACCCAGGCACTAACACGTGCACTGCTACAATTGCCTGTGCACTTCCCATACAATTCAATAACTGTCTAGACAATGCTCATTCACACCTTCAATTACCCAGGTAGTACTGAGGCAGTGCGGCAATCACCCTGTCACTTCCCATGTACTCCTCCAATCACCCATCCAGCACCATCTACTTATCCAATCACTCCGCCAATACCCAAGCACTTATAAATTCACCATGCACTCTTCTTGCAGCACTCTAATCATGCAGTCTTTACCCGTGTACTCATGCAATGATCCAGGCCTGTCACTACCCATGCACTCTTCCAATCACCCAGTCAGCACCATCTACTTATCCAATCACTCTGCCAAAACCCAAGCACTTATAAATTCACCATGCACTCTCCTTTCAGCACTCTAACTATCCAGTCACTACCCATGTACTCATGCAATCATCCACACATTAGCATGCATTTATTTCTCTTTTTTAACCAAATAAGGTAGTTCTGAAAAGAACTCTTTTTTTCTTCTTTTTGTTCTGTAATTTTTTTGTGTTTTAAAACTATTTTGTCAATTTTTTTGGTGTTTTTGGAAAAGGAAAAAAACAACAGACAAAACTTTTAACTTTGGGAATTATGTAGTCATTCCAACAGAAAAAAAAATTAGCAGCAATGGTTTCTTGCTGCAGAACAAACAGCGTCAACTGACTGCTCCCCACAACATAAAATTGCCTTGCATTTTATGCAAACTTGTTGTAGGGTTGCAAACTCGACCCGAATGTCTGGACCACGAGATGTGGAGCTTGAGGCTCCAGAAGTGCTAGGACCAGCTCCCTGGTCACTTTGCTGTGCAGCTTCTTGAGCATGTCACAGTTGTTCCCGTGGAAGATTTTTCAGATGTATGGTTTGCAAATGTTTAAACATGCTGGAAGTCCCACACGTATATTTCTTGTCACTTCCTCTTGAAAGGATCCTGGGACATAGTTTGCAGCTCACCTTTCGAGCATTCACCTTTTTTCACCTTCAGGAATGCTAAAAACTTCCATACAATAGACTCCAGTCTTTTCTTGGCAGGTGGATCCAAGTCTTCATCTTCAGAAGGATGGTCTATTTGTGGATTTGAGGAAGCCATTGTAAACTTTTCCAGCAAACACCCAAAAAATTGTCAAAATAGCTCCCAAAAACACAACAGGTCTCTGTCCTCTGATGCTGCACAGAGAATGAATAAAATGGGTGGGGTCCTTCAAGTGTTACAATGGGAAACCTTAAGAACCAATCAAATGCTTTCTTTTAAAGTCACATGGGAGTCGCGCACCCGGCGCAAAACCACCGCACACCCGACGCGACTCCGCAAAAATATATTTAACAATAATATAAGTTTATTACAAGTACAAATATATTATTTTTATAAATAGTTTAGAAAATCTCTTGCCCTCATATATACATTAAAGTTATATACATATAGTTTTCAAACGACCCAGCACGTATATGACGTCACGCGGGTCCCGGCACCGCGCACACGTCGCATACCAAACGCGCACATGATGCGATCCCATACGTATATCACGTAATGCGGGGCCAGGCACCGTGCACCCGTCGCATACCAAATGCGCACATGACACGATCCCATACGTATATCACGTTACGCGGGGCCAGGCACCGCGTACCCGTCGCATGCCAAACGCGCATCCTTCTCGACTTTAGCAATATGGCGGCTTGAATTCGCACACCCACCGTGATAGGTACATGATGGGTACGCGACTCCACTATTTATGCAAAAAAAATATATATAAATATATATTTTAAAAGACATAAGACATTACATATTTAAAATAAAAGCAAAAAATAAGAGAAAATAATTATAAGATATTAGTTACAAAATATCATTTTAAAAAAAACTTGCAATTTTCAAAGAAAAAGATAGGTATTATAAATATTATATTTACAAATTACCATTTAAAAACCTTAGAAATTCACTGAAAAAAACATAGGTTTCAAGGGCGTTATAGTTAGAAATTAGCATTTTAAAAACCATTGAAATTCACTGAAAAACCACAGGTTTCAGAGACATTATAGTTAGAAATTTGCATTTAAAAAACCTTAGAAATTCACTGAAAAAACCATAGGTTTCATTGACGTTATAGTTAGTTGGACATTTTACTCGTACAAAACCAGAGAAATTCCGCCGTTATAGTTAGTTCAGCTAACTATAACTCACGCCCCCGCAATGCACTGCTGATGACGTCACATATTACATCATTCATGACATGGTCAGTGACATCACTGATGACATCACTGATGACATCTCAAATGACATCACTGATGACATCATCCACGTGAACATCTGATGCACCTCCTCACACTAATATAACCTTTGATACACCCACTCTAAAATACAGACTACCATTTTCGAAACTATCGACACACCAATACCAGTTTCTACATACGCACTCACTGATTCCTAGGTCTACACACACATCCACTCATTCACCCATACAATCACTCATACATGCAGTCACTCATCAATACAACACTATCATATCGACTCATACACCTATACAGACACTCACACACCACCACTCATCCAGAGTTACTCACACACCTAGTCACTCGTGTAAACAATCAGTCACGCTTCCATTTACTCACCTATACAGTTATACACACACCACATCACTTATTCAAACAGAAACAAACGCATACTTACTCACTTATACAATCACTGATACAAGTACACACTTATCCATACACCAATTCTCACAATTACTGACTCTCACGTATAGTCATTTATATACTCCAACTCTCACATATACTTTATTTTACTTAGACAAGTACCACTGAGACATCCATTCACTCACCAACACACCCATACACACACTCACCCACCCATACAGCTTTTTCCACATGCACTCTTCAACCCATACACCTACTGAATCAACCACTCACACATCTATGCACAGAGTCACACACCTCCCACCCACCCACCCACCCACACACACACTCAGCCTCCCATACAAATACTTAGGTAACCAATCGATAACCCATATAGACACTCATGTAGCTACTGACCAACCCATGCAGCAGCTTATACAACAACAGACAGACTGATACAAACATTCACACAGTTTAGTCACTAACCCATGCATTCACTAAGAAACATTTAATCACTCACTTAAACAGTCAGTCACGCACCTACTAAATCCCCCATCCAGACACTTATACACCCACTCATTCCTCAATACACCTTGGCATATATATAAAACATATTTAAACTTTGCAGAAACACACAGTCACTGGATGATGTCATCAGTGATGTCATTTGAGATGTCATCAGTGATGTCATCAGTGATGTCACTGACCATGTCATGAATGATGTAATATGTGACGTCATCAGCAGTGCATTGTGGAGCGCGAGTTATAGTTAGCTGAACTAACTATAACAGCGGAATTTCTCTGGTTTTGTACGAGTGAAATGTCCAACTAACTATAACGTCAATGAAACCTATGGTTTTTTCAGTGAATTTCTAAGGTTTTTAAATGCTAATTTCTAACTATAACGTCTCTGAAACCTGTGGTTTTTTCAGTGAATTTCAATGGTTTTTAAATGCTAATTTCTAACTATAACGCCCTTGAAACCTATGTTTTTTTCAGTGAATATATATACATATATATATTTGTTCGTAATTATTATATAACAAAGGGGAGATGTTGTATTCTGTGTTTTTGTGTATGAGGCTTTTAGTGGTCCACAGAGGACTCCTAACAAGTATTACGTAAACTGGTGGGTGTGGCTGGGTGTGGTTAGGAAAGTTTGTGACTCAGTGCCTTCACTTAACGGTTGCAAGCTGAAGAATAAAGACATGCAAACCAGAGCTCTGCGTGTGGTGTGGTCTGTTACATGCTCCTGGGCTGGTGAGGATGCTGCAGTATGTTTTGACTCTCATTACTGAAAGGTTAGTGCTTCTTTTTAGGTCTGGCATAAAGCTAAGACCTTTTGGTATTACTAAATGTATGTGTATAATCTACTGACTTACAAAGGCTTTCAGTCAGCTCTCTTCATCCATTAATCTGTTACTGTGTCATTCACATTTTTTTCCATCCGCTACAGCGTAAAGCATTGGTCCACCCGCTTGAGTCATTAGCTAACTTCACTGTGAGTATTAGCTTATGATCTTTCAAAAAGCACACCTGCAAAAAGTAGTCATCTTCATTGCCAGGGACTAAAATGGAAATATGTGATTTTGAGACCAAAAAATATTTTTGTTTTTAGCCAATGTTTTTTCTTTCAATTGATGAAGGCCCAAAAGCTTTCCCAATATTAAAGTGTAAAAAAACTGTAATAAAATAAGCATTGACAAAGTCAGAAGGCTGGCAGCCGAAGCCTGACCTATTGGCTTTGGCAATGCTTGTTTAAGTAGTGTACTCTGTAATGAAATAGTACAAAAGTCCTTTGAATCTGACTTTATGCAGACATTTCATTTCATGCAATATAATTGGAAAGTGCACCTTGAAAGCATATTGGGCAAAACGCTCTAAGCTCCAGTAGGCCACCGTCGCCAGTTTGAATGAGTTTAACCTGGTGGCACTGTGCTCACAGGTTAACTTATAATTGTAATATTGTGCTGTTTTAGGCAGGGGTGGGTAAAGTTGCAAAGTAAGCCAACACATATCTTCAGAACTATTCCTTCTGATTCACAGAACTGTGAGAGGCAGCGAGTAATCAAGTACCACATAGCAGCCATGTCCCGTCCCATGATCCAAACCCCTATCCAATCCAGTCCACAGTCTTGCCCACCCTCACTCCACTTTGCCTCCTCTGAGTCCTGTTGACACCCATCACCTGACATGTCACCTGTGGCACCTATAAGTTCACCCAAGGGACAGAGTGGAAATACCACCATAAATAGGCCGACCAAACACACAGCTGCCACACTCTGTTAAGAGTCAGGGAAGTCCTGGGTTTCTGTTGGTGGAGACTCATCTGGCTCTGATGTCAAACTCTTCTAACCTAATGACACATCTGACACAGGGCTGTCACGTCATTCTGACAGTCACCCTATCCTATTTAGGGTGAGGCAACCATCACTCATTTTCCCTACCTGGAACTATGAACCACTACTGCCAGGTCCTCTGTGCAGGCATGGTGGCCCTGGGCAGTGAAAATAGCCCCACACAAAGAGAGAAAACCCCTGCATATCAAGGTCATTTTTGTGCAACAAACATCCACTTTCAGAGTTGTATTTAAAAAAAAAAATAGTTTGTAGAGCAGGCACAACAAATATAGTAAATTGTATAAAGAAGGAGCACCAATATCAAAACAATCAATTATTGTAGTCCTTGTGGTGCTCCTTCTTTATAAAATGTATTATCTCTGTAAGGTTGGTTTTGATGCGGTGGACCATGAGGAGTGAGCACTAACATTCTTTAAATGTAATTTTATATATAGTTTTTGAATCAACTAGTGCGCTGTGGTACTAAGCCCTCACCGCCGTGGCTGTATAAGGAGTATACAACAAATATAGTGTTTGCTCAGAAAAAAGTTTTAGTGGAGGCTCTGTTGAAAGCACAGAGATTCCCACACGCATTGACGAGAAATGTGACTGAATCTCCTCAAATAGTGGCCTAAGTCACCCTTGAAGCTTTAGGATCTCAGATTTATCCATATCATATTGCCGGCTCAACATTTGCCGAGGTCAGTTACATAGTATTTTATCTTTTATATTACAGTAATCTCTTTGAACTTTTATACTTATGAGTCATAGTATATCATCTTTATCTTTGTTCTTGGTAGCCGACGTTAGAACCGATTAAGAATCCAATATTTTTTTAATTGAAATTAGAATTGAAAGAGTGCCTAGAGGTACAAGGAAGTTGAATGGGGAGTTTGCAGAATTTCACACTGCAAAGTCAAGACATCTGGTTTTATTCCATGCAGTGCAGGGCCGGACTGGCAGCGGGCACCGGGTGTTTCCTCGGTGGGCTGTCAGGGTGGGGGGAATATGGCACATTACAACGCAATGTAATACATCGCGTGCCATTACAACGCGGTCGTTAGAACGACCGCGTTGTTAGTACGCGATGTATTACATCGCAAGTCTTTACAACGACTTCCACTAGGGGCGCGCTGTATTATTTACTATTCCTACCCCAGTTTGCGCAACAGTAGGAAGGTTAGGAATTCATTTCCAATACCTCAGCGCCCCCTAGTGGAATTCGTTGTAAAGACTTGCGATGTCATTACATTGCGTACTAACAACGCGATCGTTGTAACGACCGCATTGTAAAGGTATTGCGGTGTAATGACTGCGTTGTAAAGGTTGTTTCCCGGGTGGGGGCCGGTTTTGAACCCCTGGGAGGCCGTTTCTGTTACCGGGGCTGGTTTTGCAGCATAGCTGCAATATTGGCCCCTGTAACCAAAGAAGCTGCAGTGTTGCAGTGTTTTCCACGCGTCTCCCCCTTCGTCCCCTCCCTGTCCCCTCCCCCACGGCCAGTCCGGCTCAATTGCCAGGGCCAGTTTGCATTCTTAGTCCGGCCCTGATGCAGTGCAATCCAGATCGCATGCTTTCTAAAGAGGCTCTTTGCCACACACAAGTAACCTTTTGGGACTTGGAATTCATGTACATTGTTTGCGGATTTCCTGACACATACAACAAATCTTCCTGCCTAAATGATGTTATTTATAATATGAATAAATGCTTTATCTAATTTACAGATGTCAACAGAGCTGTACCGGAAACTAAACGCAGGACTGGCAAACATGCTTAAAGCATCCTCAGATTACACCACGTTAGTGAGCAAAGAGAGTGATTCTAACCCTCTGAAGTAGGTTCAGAGGCTTTCTCCACCAAAAAAATGGGTCCAGGTGGTGCAATTGTCATTTCTACCATATCAGTTAAGCTCCCCTCTAGCCCTTAAAACAACACAATATCTTCCAGCCCACTGGGGCATGCCAAAATACCCAAATGGTCAGTGCGATGCTGAATGCCGAAGTATTATGTCTGAACTGCCAAACAATATGAAATGGAATTCGTTGTTGCTTGAGTTTAATAAGACATGTCTACTTGCCTGTGCTCCAGTCCTCATGATTCTGTTGTTCTTGGAGCAGAATCAGTGAGGCAGCTGCCAAAATGAGCAATGTGCTCAAGCTTTAAAAGACAACCCATCAGCAACTCAGCCAAGACAACTAATCAATCCGTTTCTACTCTGAACTCATTTAGCTCTCTTGCTGCTAAAGCTTCCACCATCCCCAGCGCATGTGTAATTAATGCATTTGTGCTGAGAAAAATATAGGTGGTGTCAGCTTGTAAGTAATTTTTGCTTTGCATACTATCAATCATGCTTGCAAGCCTTACCTACACACCCCATGCTGTTAGGAGAATTTTCTGGAGTTCTAGATTTTAATTGCACATATTAATTCATTATGATCTAATGGACATGGATTTAAACAGATACATGATGAGTGACTACCAAGTAAGGTGTGTAATGTTTTTATTTGTGACCATTTTATTGTTTCATTTTTTATATTTAATATAAAAGTTCATGTAGTAATTCACAGAAAGAGCCTTAGACATCAAGAGAGTTTTCCTTGATTCTGCGTTACAGGCAAACCAGCATCTACCAGCTCTGCTGCATTTTTCTTGCTCTGTGAGAAGCCTCCGGGCCGTTTCTTCCAATCTAACTGTGATCAATAGACCTTTGTAGTAGCCTGAGAGGAAGAGGGTTAAGCATCAATTCAAATCCCAAAATACACTGTGATCATTAAGACCATACAATGAAAGACTGAGTCATTAACTTGTCATTAAAAGTTTTATTAGAAACTAAAAGCCAGAATAATATGAATCAATCTCAAAAACATACTGTAAAAGTATAATATTATCAAAGGACGATCAAAGCGTCTTGCAATATTGGTCCTCAACAACAAAGAGCATATCAACATCTCCATTGCAGCAATGCAAAACATAAGAGAAAGAACTTCATGGTTAGATGAACGATTTGATCCTTCTCCCCATACATGGAAAAGATTTGCAGCATCTAGTAAACCCTACACTGACCTCAGGATAGGGGAAACCCTATTGAATCAAGGTAGCAAGAAAGGTTGTCAGCATTAGATCCACAGTAAACGTTCTGAAGTAAAAATTAATGTATAGCATGACCCCTCACAATCAGAGATGTCAATAGAGGGCTGTACCTCTCCAAATCTAAAGGGAATCTGACTAAGCCTAAGGTGGGTTCGCTAATTATAGTGCACAAAGAACAGTTGAGAAAACATGACCTCATACACATCATAATATGTTTTTCAGGTCCCAGAAATGAACTTGTCGCCTCAAACACTACTCCCATCTTCCAGTTTCCGCTTTCAAAGCATCCTTGGTTCTTCCCTTTGTCTGATAGTACCGACTGGTAGCACTCCCTTTATTCTTCATTAAAATCATTTGACCTTGCAAACTCTTCCTCGCATCTCTATCACTGTAATACAATATGCTTCTCACTAACTAACGGATGCCTTTTGTCTGCACCTGCAAAAGAGAGAAAAACATGCAGAAAAACAACTTTCACGTTTCGGTTAAATGTCTCAACTGCAAGCATAAGGCCCACAATCACGGTAACTTAACATTTCTCTTTAAAACGTTTAGTTCTATAAGCTTCATTTAAATCTCTATAATGAATCAAGCTATATTGTGTGGTGCTCAAAAGTGGCACAATAACTAATACAAGTAAATTTAAATAAAAATGACTACTGGTCACAATCTATAAAGAAAGCATTAAATACACATATAATTCATTCTTACAAATCTCTGGTGCATGCAATGCATTAAATGCATTTTAGCTCACCACCTTACAATATAAACCTATAGAAGATTTAATTTCAGCAATCCACATGTCTCTGAAAAGGAAAACATTTTAATATGCACACACACATATATATCAAAACCACTCAATAGATGCACATCTATACCTTCAGTGCACTATGCCTCATTAGTATTATTGTCTCACATGAGTACATAAGGCCAAATGTAAATATGTATGTGACCTAGCCAAACGTCGAAGGATGGAGCCACAATTATGCTACTCCATCTGTTAACAGACCAATACTCCAAACATGATGGAGATAGCAATGGGAAGCCACTACTCTGTTGTATTTAGAGTACACTTTTCATCAAATAAAACATGGCAGTTCACCCTCTACACCTGTGTTGGAGGAAAAAGAGAATAACTAGCCGAACCCTGCCTCCAACAAACACAAGCCCTACTCAGACAACATGCCCCTGCTACTCCAAGGCCTGGGCCTCCACCCAACAGCGCTGAATGAGCAACCACACATTTCACAGCAAAATAGAAGTAAGCACAACTTTAAAAAAACATTTCTAAAAGCACAATGTTAAGTAGCAATGCAATTACATTTAACTTTATGCATGCCAAACCACATCTAACTGCAAGTTACCCAGACTCCTTAACTGACCACATATCTCACACTACAGACACTCACTAAAAATTTGCCTAACGAAAGTTTACCAACCACACCTTAAGTCAAATTCACATTTCTTACATACAGCATGCTGACACTTTTATATAATGTTAACAGCCTATAACTAACCTGTTTTAAATGATTTAAAAAGCAATTTCATATTTGAAGTGTATATCAGAAAAGAGAAATCTGTTGAGAGCCTTATTCACAAATGTAACTTACACTTTCGAGTATGTTTACACTTTGGAGTATGTTAACTACTTTGTAGTATTCACAAACTGCACTTTTGTAGTACCTTAGACTTTTGTAGTAAGTCCAGCACTACACATTACCAATCACTGGACTTAATACAAGTTGCCACAAAAGTGTAGTTTATGAGTACAGTAAAGTTTCAAACTTACGGAAAACTGTAAACGTACTCAACCATACAGTGTGCGAATCAGGCCCTGTGAGTCTAACCTTTATCCCAATTTACCCCTAACCACACACTCAACAATCATATGACTGAACCAGATAGTCCAATTACAAATCTCAACTACTCTGTCACTGACATGTTATTTCTAAAAATCTGTCACATTATATCAAGGACTGGACATACACTCACATGCTAGATATTGCACTCATATACTTAACCTTGGTGTAGGCATACATAATCCATGGCATGGAGTATATGTGTACCACAATACCTCAAACTATTCCTACATTAATTTATTTGTGAAAATATTTTGTGAGATATAGTCACACGCACTAACACTTAGAATATCACTTACACTAGGCCCTCACTACCAAACTACCACTTCCTTTAACACACATGTTAAAGAGACTGAACTACATCACCATGCAATATATGGAAAATAGTAAGAGCTGGATCTGTAAGTAAATGGTTAACATAGCCAACATTTTGAAATATGCAATCGCATGTGGCATATTTTGACAGTTTAAAAACAAAATATGTCTTCAAGCAAACAACAGAAACCATTTTGGTAATGATATTTTTATAATCATGAAATGAAAAATGGGCAACCAAAATATTCCTGCTCTGGGTATTCTACATATGTAGCAATGTAACAAAAAAGAAAAAAATACAAAGTCCCGGGGTGGGTTTGAAACAAATAGTGTCCTATCAAAGTCAATATTAACAGCAATGCCTCCAGGCATGGCACTTGCCTTCTCACCATGTGTAGCAGTGCCCTCCTCAAGGGGCTTGCCATCTTCCTGGAGCTGATGTCATTCCCGGCAACTATTTCTTGGGATGGGATGGGGTTTTCAGAATTTGTTTTGGGGGGTGCAGGGCACGGTGCTTCTGGGGAGGAAGGGTGGCTGAAATGGTGAGGTTTGTGGGTATGGAAATGTTTGTGGGTATGGGGAGTTTTATGACTTTTGAGTGTGGTTGGAACAGGTGGAATGGTGGAATGGTGGAGGGAAGTGGAGCAAAGGTGTCCAAAGGCAAATTGGGCTGGGATGTGGAACAATGTCGGGACTTGGAATGGGGTCAAGAATTAAGAATGGGGCAAGGGGTTAAAAGGGATCAGAAAGAGGAATAGGGGCAGGTGTGCAAGAAGTACAGCTGTCAGCTGGGGCATAATGAGAAAGACATTGACACTGTAAGGCAGACAGAGCAGAGGGAATGGCATCCAGATGTCTATTACTTGAGCAAGCTGATGACTAAAATCCTGGACGTATGCGAAAATGCAGTCAGCCCCATAGAGAGGCTCTTTAGAATGTCCAGGGCCTCCTCTGACACCAATGGTAGTGGGATGGGATGGAGGAGAGGTGCCCGCAGTGAAGGAGACCGCAGCCTGTTCTGGACCGTTGGTTGGCTCTTTTCTGAGGCCACAGGAGTGAAGTTGCTGCAGATTGTAGTGGTGAAGGTGGACGCAGAAACTGATGGTACCCCCTGTGCAGGTTCCTCTGCAACCACTAGGGGCTGGCATGAGGTCTCAGAGTCTGATGTAGATGTGACCTGTTTGGCAGCCCCACCACTGTCAATGTCACTGGGTCCTCAGAGTCAGTGGCTCCACATTCTGGCTCCGAGTGCCTCTCCTCTGTCTCCCCAGACGTCTGGCCAACAGCTGGCACGCTAGCTACAGAGGAAGCTGAAAGCACACATATGCACACACCAATTACATACTACAGATGTCAAAATACAAGGTGTTGACTTTAAAGAGTGTCAAACGGAGAACCTTTTACCATACTGATCTCAATAAAAGGCTCACTAAGTCACAACAGAAATGACCTGATTGTTATTTGGGAATACCTCTTGCTCCTTAACAAATATGAAGGATATTCTGTCTGCCTTATTACAAGTGTGTTGTTATATTATTTATCACTTGTAATAAGGTGAACAGGATATCCTTCACACTTGCCATGGAGTAATGTGTCTGTCGAACTCTTAAACAAGGTCTAACTCAAGCACCTGAAAAGGTTCTGATGTTCAGTTTGGCATAAACATGACCCATATCCTGCCACCTTAGAATATAATGTACTGTTAATAAGGCACCAAGCCTATCTGTCATATGTGTGAGGAAGTAACTTATCCATCAAAGTATAAATCTGGCCCACTTTTTGCACAAACACATTACAACTTCCATATGCTTTTATACAAATTGAAAATGCTGTATGCCTATTTTGCCATCTTTTCCCAGGAGTATCCTATCTTTTAAAATGTAACTCAGGCAAATTATTTGATGTTTTTGGTTAATGAAATTGTGGTGACACCACATTCGTGCAAATGCTGTATACCCATAAGCCATTGCCAATGTTTATATTTCTAAATATCTGATCTCACACTTCTACAACTATATGGAAAAAAATTTGAATAAATATTTGTATGTGAAGGTTTAGCTTAACTTTCTAACACTAGTTTGTTCATGCACTTGGCCTGCACCTGAATGTCTTATACAAATTCAGGCTGAAGCTATGGCCAAGGGAAATAAGCCATGTCATACATTCAATCTGAAATCTAGAAAGACAGCATGTTTAATCTACATATGAACAGTTTCTAAAATGTTTTTGTGCACCATGCGAGTGTGAGTCCCATTAACCACTTGCTGAAAGGCCTGTATTCGTTTTTAGATGGCAAATTCTTCTGTGACAGATATGACAAAGCAAAGTTACAACTACATTGTTGTCAGTGTGCTGCATTTTAATGATAATGCTTATGTATGCGTGTCACAAATGTGACATATATTCTGTCTGCCTTATTGCACTTATGAATGTGTTACATATAGTTAAACATGTTATAAGGTGAATGAGATATTTGTCACATTTGTGAGGAAAAAGCTGACCAGCAGAGAGGAACTCAGGGGCAAAGTCTAATATATTTTATGGTGCTTGTTAAAGCAACTTTTTAAAACCTTTGATGCGCTGATTTAGAGTTTGTTGGAAGGGTTACTCCCTCTCAAACGTGTAAAAATAGACTTGTGTGGAATTTAAATTGCACCAGAATAATTGGAGTAATTTCAGTAATTCCATATTACTCTTTGATGCAGAATACAGATAATTACATAATTACTCCTCCTCGAGTAGTTAAAAATAGTTTGGGGGAAAAATCCTATTGCGAGAGCACATTGAGTGAACGGTTGCTTGCAATTGCTAGTTGTGTTCTGCTTCATTTGTTGATGTTTCTTTTGGATGCAAGGGTACATTCTGCGGTAAAAAATAGCGCTAAATGCTGGTAGTAAGTTGGGGAAAATCTTACCCAAAGAGCACATTTAGCGACTGTGAGTGGCTGATCATGCTCCCTATTTGTGCTCTGTTGCATTCAGTGCTATTTCTAGTGCAAAGTGCATCCTCGCATCCATTTTGTATACTAGGGGCCTTTTTGCAATAAGAAATAGCGTTAAATGCAGAATTAGTCTTCTTGCATAAATCAAGCGTAATCTTGCTGGATTTTTAGGTAATTCCATGTGACTACACTACACTGAATTACATGAGTTATGCCCAAACTAGCCAGATGTCCCATCAGTCTTTTTACTAGCGTATTATATTCTTTGGCGCTTTAAATAAGGTGGACGGAATATCTGGTATGTTTGTGATGGAGTTAAGCTTCTGAAAAACTCTACAACAAGCCGTAAATGAGGGCATTAGATTTTTGTTGTTATTTTCCAACCTAAAATATTTCAAGAGTGGTTAAGAACAACATTTATCCACTTATTCCATGATACTGCTCCATGGCCTTCAGCTCCCCATTGAGGTGGGTGTAGGCCAGTGCCAGAATGCCCAGCATCATAGGGGTCAGTGAACACCATGCCCGTATTTTCTGGGACGATTTTACCAGTTTTGAAAGGGCAATGAAGCTCCTTCCACTTTTTCCTGCAGTGGATGCTGCAATCTTTAAGACCCCTTGCTGCCACACTTGGCTGAAACTGGCCCACCAGATCTTCTTCTTAAGGAGGGGGCTGACCTAAACTGCGTAAGGAAAGAAAAAGAAAAAAAAATGAATTATGTTTACTTAGTGAACAAATATACTTATGTCTATATATGTGTAATTTATATGAACATACATTACTGTTGAGTGACATGTTGTTAGTCATGTCAGTGCATCATTACATTGACAGAAATACCCTCCATCTCATTCCAAGTACATGATTTACAAAGTTGTATTTTATTTGGGAGTGCGATAACCATTGCCTTTCGAATCAATAAAATGTCAAACAACGTACACATTTTTGCAAAGAAAATTGGAGCTTATTGTTTAGAAAAGTATATTGGAGTTTTCATTTGGCCATGAAACAATGTTGTGTGAGGCCATTTTTGCCCATATTCATACATATTTGAATTTTATGTCCAATGAATGGAAGGGTCCTACACTATAGTACTAGTGTCTTTTAAAATGTGGCATTTTTAAAAGTAACTCTAGACCATTGTGTTGTTTGTGGAAGTTAGCTCATTTCTAAATGTCAGGGAGTAAACAGTCCACAAATGATGGACTGTATTGTCACTGTTTAAGTCATATGCAGTGTGATTTTTTTCAAGGCACTTTCATCATTGACTTAACACTTTGGCAGTTAACTTCCACGCCCTTATCATCCCTTGACTCTGACAGTGCCATGTCCTAAATCCTATATTTCATCAAAACAACATTCACATTTAAACACGAGATGCTTAGTGACACCAAGGAAGTAAATTTGTGTATCACTGTTATAACTGTTGGTCAGGGTGACCACACAGTTCCTCCATGCTAGAGGGTGGGCCTGTATGTACTGAACAGTGCTGTACTTTGGTTCTTAATATCACTGTTGGAGAATGGGTTATTGGTCTGATTAGGTATGCACCAACCACTAACAATAAAGCCACCCACGCAATATATATATACATAATTTCCTCACAAGGGCATATAAAACATATTTTATAATGTCCCTGCTTATAGTTACATGGCACCCAACCCCTGGGGCACCTAGGGAGACCTTAGGGGTGACCTATATGTAAAACTAAGGTAGAATACTACTTTGGAAGTACCTTTAATTCCAGAGTCGAATTTGCATAGAATTTACTTTTAAAGACAGTTTGCAAAGGAGAGCTGCCTTTACAAATGACAGCAGGCAACACAGTAGTGCACATTCCTATGCAGGAAATCTACTGACTCTCTTAATCCTCCTGCCCTAATATATACTAGGAACTTATAGGTAGCTTGAATCCCCCATGCCTTATTATATACTAGGAACTTACAAGGGTCTGTCATTGCCAATTGTAATTATACCTAATTACCATATACTGTTTTCATCAGAGCACTGGCCCTGGGCCTGGTTAGCAGAGTCCAGGACACAGTCAGAGTCAGTCACCACTAGTATCAGTGAAAAAAATGGGGATGAACACGACAAAAAGAATGACTTCCTCACAATCACAATGTATCTTAGATGTTAATGTTTTTGACTCAACATCAAAAGTTCATATTACTATGCAAGCCTTAATGGTAGTGGAGTATATTAACAATCAATTCTTGATGGAATGGAATTTTAAAATTTTAACTGAAATAATGTTTTCTATATTAAAAAACATGCAAGTCAATGTGATGGAAATTATGTCAACCGATGCTTACACAACATATGACAGATTCCATCAATCACACACCGTATTAACGAATATAGCATGTTACAACGCATGCTATTACATCGCGTGCTTTTACAACGCGGTCCTTAAAACGACTGCGTTGTTAGTACACGATACCTTTACATCGCAAGTCATTAGAACGACTTGCTGTAGGGGGCGCGCTGGACTTAGGAATAGTATTATTTACTATTCCTACTCCAGTTTGTGCAACAGCAGGGAAGGTGTTGGATTTCATGTCCAATACCTTAGCGCCCCTATAGCAAGCAAGTTGTTCTAATGACTTGCGATGTAAAGGTATCACGTACTAACAATGCGGTCTTTCTAACGACCGCGTTGTAAAAGCACTGCGATGTGATGACAGCGTTGTAAATGCTGTTTCCCGTATTAACCAATGTGGGACATCAGACACTGGAAATTGTAGGATGAGGCTGTCCTTATTTGTGTGCTATAGGTATGTCCATCCACCAGCCCAGGGAGGAAGGCAAAATCAACAGCAATGCTGCTTTACAGTGTTCAAGCCACATCCTGATATGGAAACCATGCAGGAAGGGCACATAATGAGTATAGGCTGAACTGCAACATTATTCAAGCCTTAGCAGTACAATTTCAATCCAACTATTGCCAGATATAAGAATTCATACTGATTTATCCACCTATGGTGAAAATTATAGCAGTGTTACATGTCTGTTCTACTGGGTCCTTCCGGTACACAGTTATTCTGTCCAATGAGATGTCTCAGCCAACTTTTTCAGCTCCCCAAAGCCAAGCCCTTGATGTTATGCTGAGACATATGAATGACTAAATCTAATTACCAACAGATAATGCTGCACTCAACAATATCAAGGCTGAATTATATGCTTTAGGAGTTATACGACGTTACTGGTGTCATAGATGAAACTTACATTTCATTTGTGACACCTCATGTACGAGAGCACGTGTACCTCAATAGGAAGCATTTCTATTCCATCAATGTGCTTTTCATAGCAAATCTCTTCATCACCAGTGTGTGTGTGCAAGATTCCAAGGCTCCATCCATGACCCACTAGTGCTACACAGCTCTATAGCAGAAGAGATGGCAGGACCTGAACCAAGGAGGGGCTGGCTTGGTAGTGAGTTTTAAATCTATTGATGTAGTGATATTTGTTAAGAAGATTTGGCCCTTCCAGACATAATTTTACTTAGGTTTGCTTTTCTGAGTCTATTTTAAAGGGAGTCAGCTTATGCTAACCGCAAATGGCTTCCAACACCCAATGAGAAACCCAACAATGTCAGAAAAATCTGCTTTAATGAGGCCAATGTATGAGCATGGGGGCTTGTTGAGTGGGCCTTTGGGCTCCTGAAGACTTAGGTCTGGAGCCTGAACAAGTCTGGAACTGTCCTCCCTACTCTCCTGCTAAGGCTCGCAAAACTGTTATGTTATACTGTATTCTGCACAAACATAAACTGCTGTGAAACATTCTCTTCATTCTTAATTATCACTTCCAGTGGAAACCTCAAGATGACGTTGTTGAGATGCGTCAGAAGATGACAGTAATGAGGATGAAGGTAACAACCTCCAGTGTGAACTCATTTAAAACATCTTTACCTGATGGTAAGTGAATTAAAGTAATATGTAAATATAAGAAATATGAATAAATCCTCTTTTTTGTATGTATGCTACTAATCCACTATTTACATTTCAGGTTGTTTGGCTGTTATATGAAAAATGTATTTGTTTGAGGAAAATGTTTATGAAAATACAGTATTATATATTGTAATCGTGAGTTTGTGACATATTCGATGGGCATGCTATGTGAGCTTGTTTCTGCTACAGTTCTTGAGGTCTTAAATAGAAAAATATCAATTTTACTTGTAAAAATTAAAATTTGTCACAAATTTGTATATCTGTTTAATCCTCCTTAGATCAGTGAGTAAAAACTTTATTTCGATCACTATAGATCAAAAAAGTACGACCTAAAACAAGACACATACAAACACAAATACCAACATAGGACATTTAAAGTGCTCATTTTGCCGGTCCATTACAATAGCAGCACAATAAAGAGATAAAAATTTAATTTAAAAAGACCACAGAAATTCACCATGAAAATGCTTTTCTTTAAAAAACAGAGAATAAAATACAATGAATATCTTCTATAAATATTAAAAGACATAGGTCCGCAGGAGCTCATCCAAGTGGCACAATACAGTATGGAGGGACCCTTCAATGAGTGGCAGCCTGTGGACCACCAAGAGAACACTTGGCACGCCTAATCCACATTGCCATTAGGAAATTGGCTATACAGAATACAACAATACGAGATGTGTCAGTCTGCAGTATTCTGTACACCTCCTTGTACTTTCTTACTCCCAAGTTTCTGCAAAGTGGAACTATCCATTTAGCATGAGACTGACTATACAAAGGACAAAAAAATAGAACATGCTCAAGTGACTCTGGTCCACCTTGGCAACAGGTACAATTTTCATCCACCATGTCCACTTCTTTACACCATTTCCTTTTAAAAGATTTTACAGGTAGGCACCCATACCTAAACTGTAGGTATAGCTTCCTTGCTAGTGGAGGGACAATGTCATCAATAGTGCTCTCAAATAACGGGGTCGGTTTAAAATCAATAAAAACAGTAGAGAGCATTCCTTTACAATTTAGTATGTTGTCAGTCTCAGCATTACCCCAATAAACAGCTTTGAGACTGGTTTTATGGATCAGACACAGAGTTTCTGGTTGGTCCCAGTATATGACAAGGCTTAACCTCTGTAACAGGTTCTTAAGAGTACGGAGCCACAAAATCTTGCTCACATGTGTTGGTGCCATTAAATCACGGAGGCCCACCCTATAGGGCTCAAGTGCTGTGATAGACCATAGACGATGCCAAAACATAAGCACTCTGAGCTCGATTTTGTGAATATTTTTTTTCTGGGCCAAATCTAAGTAAAGTGGAGTCCACGGGGTACTCACTGGAAGATTTAACAAAGATCTAAAGAATTTGTGTTCAATTACTGACAAATTACTGTGTTTTGAGCAACCCAATAGCTCTGCACCGTACAAAACTGCTCCTAGAGCCTTGACATTGTAGATCTCTAACGCATGTGCCACCCTTCTGGATATAATTTTCCTGTGGATTTTTGCTATATTTACCATTTGTTGTATCAGGGATAGGTGTGCCCTTTCTATCTGTGGAACACAACATAAATTCTTTGTAAGTTTCATACTGAGATAATCAAACTCAGCCACTACTTCTAAGGAGGCATCACCCACATAGAACTGCTTCTTGCACTTGGTTGTTGTTCTAGAGGAGAAGATCATACATTTGGTTTTGGAGCTGTTAAGTTCCAAGCCTCGCTCCAGGCAAAATGCCTGAAAGTCATTCAGCAGTTGTTGGACCCCTTAGAGATAAGCAGTGTATCATCCGCAAAAAGAAGTGCCGGGGCTCTCTGCCCTCCTATTTCTGGAGCATCACACCCATCCCTGCTCAAGGACTTTATAACATCATTTATATCATGTCATCCTGTTATCAGTAGGAACACTAGCAAGTCATTGCTGTGTAATTTGTAGTCATGCACAGAAACTGATGATGGAGATCTGCATTGCAAGTTGTCTGAACATTGATGGGAGGAATTTGAGAATACTATTGAAACCCTTCCTCTCAGTCATGGAGTGATGCCAGTGGTAATGAGGTAATAAGGTACCTAAGACATATTGTGTTTGTCTTCGAGTCTAGACCTTGTTCGTGATAGAAGTTATCTGTAGCATATCTGCAGAAATTGGGTGTGTTTTATACGTCTTAGCATATCTGCATAAAACATGAGGACAGTCCCAAAGAGTGGCTGGAGACTCCCATTTCCATTGCTAATGTATTAGGAGGAGCAGTCGGTAACAACATGTAACAGAGACTTTTATATCATCACAATATGTGAATTTCTATTTTTCGGTATGTCTCATAATCATTTTCTTTTTTACTACTTCCTAATGCGTCTTGTCTGCATGGTTTACATTTTGAAAAGTGTTTGTAAACATTGTTGATATATCCTCCTTCCTTGTGGGCTTTTGTGTGCTACAAAATTTAGGACGTCACACTGAAGTATACAAAGAAGTGATAGATGGCATCCTTGAAATAATCTTAGCACTGGAAATTTCTGGGGCTGCATCCCAGTCCATTTTGATTTTTGCACACCATGCTACCATAGTCTGAACCCAGCCATATGCAAATACGTCTTAACCCTGTTCCTAGTAGAATAGTCCACCCAGACCTGCTAGGCTAGGTCCTCCCAGAACTGGAACACAAGCAAGCCAAGTCCGGTTTTTGCACTCAGTATGGCTGATCAGTTGGGTTCATCACTTTTTTATATTGCTTCTGTGCGATGCTCTAAGTGGACAAGTATGCCCAAACATGGGTCCCATGCATACTGCACCACTGTAAACAAGCTATACCTGACTGATGAATCCTAATAATGATGAAATCGGTCTTGGTTTGCTTAAAAACAAACTATGATACACAGGAGCGGCCTGTGTAGGTAAGAGCGGTGGGGCGGTGGAGGGATGCGGCGAGCGCAAGGTAAGTGGTTTTCTTTTTTTTAAATTTAATTTTCCCTCGTCGTCATCTGTCGACTCCCTATCCACCCCGCACCACCGCTCTTACCTGCATAGGCTGCTCCTGAGGATAAAGAAAGAGCGGTATGGTACATGCATTTCAAAGAAAAAGGACAGAAAGACATGGCCCTAAAAATGCTGAGAAAAAAAGCAGATATGTTGGAATGAAATCAATTCCTATGCTCGAAAGTAAACAAATAAGATCAAAGTTTAGATCTTAATCTGTGTAATTATGGAATATAACTTGGATACGCATCATATATATAAAATGATCCAAAACATTGAAATAATATCCAAAACTTTATATGATAATGAACAAATATCACATATATAAAAATCAAAGTCATTGAGGGATTAATTTGTCTATAGCTACATGAAGACCATTAGAGAACAGAACACTGTGTGAATAAAAAATAAAAGTTTTTTTCCTTGAAAGAGGTGTTAAGCTTACAGTAACAGCAAAACCTGTAAGGAATCGCCTGTCCCCTATCAAAAATGAACATCGAAAATCAACACAGATATCACATGCAAAACAGATTTGCTGTGTACCTAATAGGATGCCTATGTGGAAAAAGATATATTGCAAGCACAACAACACCAGTGAATAAAGTCATTCTACAACATAAAAGAGCTATTACAAATGAAGACTTTTTCTATCCAATAGCGAGATATTTTTCCAGGAAGAAAATAACAACGTGGAACTGTTGGAACTGATCATGTTTTAAAAGAGCTACGATGGAGCAGCAGGACTAAGAAACTCAGATACCTGGATTCAGAATTTATGATTTCATTAAAAACAGAGCATCCTGGGGGCCTTAATATGAGAGAGATCTTAGGGGCTAATTAGGATGGCGGGGGGACTTTCATCTGCCCGCCACCCTATCGTAAACGGGACCACAAGACAAGCTGTTGGTGGTCCCGACAGAGGCATTACAATGCAACCGCCACCACGGTGGTCCTAATGCCTATCTTTTGCATTGCTGCGGGTGCTGCTGGCTGCAGCACACGCTGCAATGCATAAAGGTGATACATTACATATCCCTGCACTACGTGGCAGGCACCATGTGGTGCCTGCCACATGGTGCAGTGATATGTAGGTGCCCCCCACAACCCACAGCTCAGGGCAAGGGGGGAAGGGGGCCCGCTATGGGCCCCCAAAGTTCTTTTCCGCCTGCCTTTTCATGGCGGGTTACCTGCCATGAAAAGGCGGGCAGAAAGGGACATCATAATCCCTACGGCAGTGCCTGGCAGGCATCGCCACCATTGTAGGGATTGGATGTCCCTCCAAGGCAACGGCGGGCTCAAGGAGCCCGTCGGATGCATGTTGGTCCGTCTTTTCGACAACCAACCATCCGGCCGCCATGGTAATATGGCGGGGGGATTACATGGTTCCGATGGCGGTGGGACCACCACCGACGGGCTGTTGTTGGCGGCCCACCTTCATCGTAATCAGCCCCTAAGTGTCCCTGTGGATTAAACACTATGACGACATCACATTTAGATTAATTTTCAAGCATCCTAATGTCCCACCATTGTTACAAACACAATATTAATATTGGAATAAGATTATCCCTGATTCTGAAGATATATACACTGCACACCCAATAATTTAACCTCCCATGCTTACATTATTACTAATATAAAAACAATTCCCTTATTGACACGAGGAACTCTTTTTGATAGACTTTAGGGGTCTTTTAGTATTTGCCCAGTTCTACAGTTACAGTTAATTTGTCACGGATATTCATATCTTGGAATTTTTTGTGTTGCAGTTGGGGCTTTTCTAGTTCTGGCTATATGTCTTTTTAAGTTTGCAATACCCAGGAGTTGGCCTGTGGTATATCCAGGAACGTTTGGTATTATATTTTTTTTAATTGTTCATTTAAGATCTAGTGAACTAGTGCTATTTCCCTGAGGTCTTGTAATAGATATCTGAGTTCGATATCTTCAAAGTTTGGGGGGCTGATTAAGCTTGCTAATGTTTTTAGCAATTTCATTTTTAGCCACAGCCCTCCCATAACATATATTAGAATATAGCTTTATAGCCCGCTGCCAAGAGCTATACCAGTTGATAAAGGCCCTGAACCAGCAAGGGCCTTAAATGAGGGCCTTTAACAACCTGTAAAGCCTGAGGCATAAGGGCTATAAAGCTAGTAGAACATTCCACCTCCTAAGGGTAAATGTTCTAAATTACAAAAAGGGAGAAACATGAAGACAAACATGGAAATGTTGGAGCGCCAGGCTTATATCAACCATTATAAGCCCAGAGCTACTCCATTGTCTTTAATGGATCTCTCAACAGTCCAATGTTTTAATAATACTTTGGGCATTTGCACTACATTAGGACACCGCTTCTACTTTCTTGACTGTAAGTATATTCCACATGAGTCCGTACAGTTTTCTTTTCCTAGATTTGATGTATGTTGCTCTGTCAAATATTTCATCTGTGGGTTTTAAAATTATACCTTTATGATTTATTTTAAATAACTATATTTTTCAGCAGCTTTATTATTTAAACATGCATGTATTTTTTAATTTATTACTATGGATTTGATGCATTGTATTTTGAAGAGATATTTGTTGAAGTTTTTTTTTCTTTCTTTTTTGGAAGGTTATGGTCTGGTTGCTTGTTTTTTCTTTTGAAAAAATACATTCACTAGTTTTAGATGTTTCAACATTATTTATGCATTTTTAGGCCTTATTTTATTTTGGTTTACTTTTTAAACTATGTAGGGTTTTGGTTTGCTTTACACTGAGTTATATTTACTTACTTTT
Organism: Calotriton arnoldi; assembly: GCA_963921515.1. NCBI lineage: Eukaryota > Metazoa > Chordata > Amphibia > Caudata > Salamandridae > Calotriton > Calotriton arnoldi. The sequence continues at coordinate 206,032 of CAWUFW010010796.1, forward strand.
TAAATTATGCTTGTTGAATTTGGCCTTTTGACATTATTCAGTTTTGCTCCATTGTTGTTTTCTATATTAAGGGAACACAAATAGAAAGGTTTATCCTTAATTTTGTTTAAGTTACAGGCTTGACTGTTGGTGTTTTACCTATAATTAATTTAATTTATATTACTTTTTAAAAAGTGTTTTTTCAATGGAGGTTGATTTTTATTTTCTTCAGTGCAGAATCTGGCAGAGTGTCACTTTCTTGAACTGTTGGCTTTTTGCTATATGTTACTGCATGTTTTTGTGTCCTTGTTATAGATAATATTGAGTAAAGTGTTTGTATTGGTTAGTTTTTTTGGGTTTATTTTGGTTGATTATTTTGTTTACTGCTTGACGTTTTTTTATGTTTAGGTGGATGGTAATTAAGGTTTGTGTTAATGTTATACACATACGCATTTCTGAAGTTATATTTAAATAAAGTGTATCTGTGTATACTTACTATTTCAATAAGTTATTACTTATTAGAGTTGTTTTGTTGATTGCTTTATTTTAATATTTCATTATTGTTGTATCAATGTTTTTTGTATATGTAGTTTAATTTTATTTTTGAATATTTATATGTTTTCTCATTGAACTACCATGTGTACCAAGTGGACCGCATGGTATTGACATTTAAGACAAAGTTATGAAGCTGGTGAGTACACATTTCTGAGCTTCTTGGTGGGTATAGTAGGCAGAATGGATCAGAAAAAATGGTTCTTTATATAATTTTCTGTAATTTAAATCTCTGCTGCCAGATCAAAAATTCTTCCAGTCTTCTGCTGTATCTTGGAACAACATAGACCTTCATTTAAGTTCTGGGTTATTTGTATTGCTTCCTGCCTGTGACAACCCCATTTGTTTGCCTGTTCTGATGCACTATCTTCATAAAGCTGGAAAGTTGAATGTACGTACATTTGTATAAAATCAGCTCCACCCTGATCCACTGAGGACAGTAATTTATCTTCCAAAAACTGGTCTGCAAAAATGGATATATAGGTATGATGGCAGCCTCCCAGCTGTCTGAGAACATGTTCTTGAATAGGGTGTTTTTCCAAGTGGAGGAAGTCTGAAACTTGTGGAATAGTCTCATCCTAATGTACATCCAAATTCTGATATCATCTTATAAAATTGCTTTTTTGACTTGCAATGGCTTTTCCAATAATGTTCAGTGGCAAACTTTAATGATTCAATTTCTTGTTAGCTGGGATACTCTAATAACGTTACTTTAAACTTTATTTTCAGAACAAAATTTTATGTGTTAAGAGAGGAAATGTTCCAGGACATGCATTTCATCTTTTGTTCTTTCATTTTGTGTCACCATTATTTGATAAACGGCTTGTAGAGATGATTTGTTTATAGATTATATTAATTTAAATAGAGCTTAAAACAAATATCACTCCCCTTTAGCTAATTTTCAAGCACGCTGTTACAGGCCCAGTATGGTCTACTGCAGGCCTGGTGTATAACTACAGAAAAACAGGCCACCTTGATTAGCGCTCGAAAATATTAGGAAAGTTATCATTAACTACTCATTGACCAAAACTGAGTCTACAAGTCTAAATTAAAGTGCTGAAATATCCATTGAAATGTAAGTCTAAATTATATAAATCTCAATACGGCTAGCTGGAATTCACAACCGACTCCATAAAAAAAATCTGCATGTTTAGATAAATTATGAGTCAAATTAGAAGCAGGTGGCAAGAGTTTTTAAGTTGTTCTTTAGGTGTTAATTAGGAAAATAACCCTACTAATAATTATGACTATGCTTTGAAATGAATTTAGTTCGTTTTATTTTGCCAGAATTTTGCCAAAGAGATTTAAGGTGTTTTTTTGTAGAGAGATCAAACTATATGAGTGACAGTCCCTGGAACTATTCCCTGTGTTCAGGTTAATTGTAATAACGTATTCCTGCCATAAGGAAGGAAAATCCAGTAGAGCATGAGTAAGCAACAGGCAGCTTGAGAAGGGAGCCAGAAACATGCATGCATAGATCTGGGAAATAGTACTGGTGCATGAATCGCAGCCTGCACATTTCTGGTTTGATTTACATAAAGGTAGAATGCTTAAAAATGGAAACATTTAGGAGCATCTCTGAAATTATAACAGAAAAAACACAACAAATTTAAGGCCTATTTTTTTGTTTAGCAGTGACTGTTGAAGTGTATGCTCGGGTTTGACACTGCTAGATCGAATTACTAAGCTTGCCTGCTGCTTGTAGTATATATTACAGGAAGGAGAAAGCTGCACATATTACGGTTCCTTACAAATGGATTTAATCAATTGTTAGACCAAAGAAGTGGCAAAGACTTTACCTAAACCTAAGTGCAGGCTGAAGAGCCTGAAACCGGTTGTTGATCTTGATACAAAGTCTCCATGGATTCATCAGATATTTTGTATGGATCTTGCCTCCAAAGTTCCATCAGAGCTGAATCTAGCAGAAGGAACCACCAGCATCTATCAGGCCACAGTATATTGTGATGTGGGCTCAGTTGATAGCTTGTTTCATCAGAGCTAAGAAAATTTTGAAATTGACATTGTTCTTTTTAATAATACAGGCCCTACATGTAACAGTATTTTTTCACTTCTAAATTTCTTTTTGAAGTATTCTAAAGGCAATTACACAGTAGCGGTCGGCATGGCTCACGGGTGGGGGGTGGTGGGCGCGGGGTTGCGTGGGGTGGGGGGATGGGTGAGTTGTCGCGAGCGAAGTGGGGTCACGCAGGGAGGGGGTTTTAAATAATAATAAAAATTTAAAAAAACATACCTTTCCCGGGTCCCACGTCTTCACTGCTCGGTCTGCTCCTGCTTTCCTGCCTCCGGCAGGAACAGGAACAAGCAGCCTCCCTTCCCTCCCTAAGCCAATCACAATGCTGCAATGGCAGCGTTGTGATTGGTCGGGACAGCGCCCAGCCAGGCGCCTATGGGAAGGCCATTTCCTCCATGTAGGCTGCATTGCAGCCTGCATGGAGTAAGGGCAGAGTGTGCATGACTGGTTTGGGCGGCCCCAGAGGGCCGACCAAACCAGTCATGCTCACTCAGGAGTGGGTATACCACTCCTTCCCTGCCCAGCCCTGCTCGTAGAGCAGCCCCGCCCACCCGCCCACCCAAACACTTCTGCTTTCCCGCAGTGCGAGAAGAAGAAAACATAAAATGGTAGTTTTACCATTTTACGTTTCTGCTTCTCGCACTGCGAGAAAGCAGTGGGGCGACGCTCCTCCGCCCTAGTGGATGATTAGTGTGCTATAAGCATCAACATAACATAACATAGCATATTATTTATTAGGCAAGCCATCTACGTTTGTCTACAGGAATGAAATCTTGTTACCGATTAACTGTCACACTGTGTGGAATTGTACTGCGAGAGATTTGTATTTGGTGCAAATGAGGGTGATGCCAATATGTAACTCTGGGCTTTCAATAGCCTCCTCTGAAATCTCAAGAGCCTGCTTCATCGTGAGTTTGCTTGGTGGATTGGATTTGCATTTTTAGTCACAGAAAAAAACAAAGGGAAAGGAAATCCTGAGTTGCTGAATAGGAATACAGATACTGATAGTAATCCCACTGTCAGCGCCTTGAAAACTCACAAGTGAAGTCATTTTAATTCCACCTCTTAGCATTGAGACTAATAGAGTCAGTGGTCCATGCCCGTACATTAGAGTGACTAATGACTATAAGGTGATGGAAATAGGTGCTATTCTATAACGCAAACTGTTAGAGTGTGATTTCTCCACTCATGAACACTACATGATATGAGAGCTAGCTAACAGTATCAAATACTTGTCTCTCTGTCAACCCATCACTGGCCCTTTCTTTTTGTACATCTTCCTTGAGGTCTTCTATAGCCTTCACAGAAAGTGCTTCTCCTTGCAACATTACAACTATGTGCAATTAAAATTCGAAAATGAATTGAAGATTGTAAGGATATTGCAACCATGAGAAACCAAGGGCATATTCACAAGGAGCCATCGCCGAATTAACGGCACTTTATCGCAGCCAAAGTCGTGATAAATTTACCTCCCCATTCACAAGCCGGTGTTAACATCCCACAGCACCAGTTTACCCGCGATAGCAGCCGCAAAAAACATCGCCACAGAGGACCCTCGCAAATATCGCTAATGAGATGCAGAGTAGGCGTTCCCGTAACAAAAGCAGAGACAACAGCACATCTCAACATTCACAACGACCAGCCACATCCGCGATAAAAACACAAAACAGGTGATAAGGCGCGTTAGCACCAGGAAATCTACACCTGCTCTGACCTGGTGTAAAGTCCGACGGCAGCCAGCACCACAAAAGGGAGCACAGCCCAGGGCCACATCCGAAGGGCAACAGATGCCATGGAGCCACCCATCATTCGGCCCGGACACCAAAGAGGGCCACAACACCCACCGACACCACACCCAGGCCCTCAACACCCCCCCCCCGGGACCACCCCCAACCCTGGACTAAGAAATTGCACACCAACACCACGAATCCCAAAACAAACATTTTGCCTGATGTCGCACAAGCAGGAAAATAATCATACATGCGTGGCCAGAAAATGGAGAATCAGTCATACAGCAATGCAATCACCAACACAAAACACCATACAAACAAAAGCAGAAACGACCCTTAGGATGAGTCCTAGCTGCTCCTCACTGGACAATCCGTAGCACACAGCCTAGAAGTCCAAATACAAGAGAAGAAGGTGTGCCATGCGCCCAACAAAGGAAAGAGAGGGAGAGAGCAAGGGAGAGAGACGGAGTGAGATAGCACAAGCAGCGCAAGGCCGCCCGGGCACCTGGCTCCACATGCCAACATGTGTGTGTGCATCGCCATCCGTACACCATGAGCCCAAGGCCGTGTCGCAATCTCAGCGCCAAACCCACATCACATTCCAAAAACGAAAGTAGTAGTCAGTCAAACATCAGGGATGAAAGCACCATTGTCCCAATGCAGAATGCGGGAGGACACCTGCACCTCTGACCTTGGTCCAGAATGCGCCTGGAACACCCTGATAGAGATGCAATGGCAGATGGGGACGACTCCCACACCACGCATTCCGCAAATGAACCATCCGACTCATCCACAGCCCACACACAGAAGCCCCTGCCTGTGGTACCCCTGCATGGGATGCCCTTGACACTCACGGAAACAGCAACCCATAACCCACAACGTTGCACACACATTCGAATCATTGCTCAGAGCTGTGGCATATCCTCCACACAACTGCCGCAGTCCAGAAGAGTGCCTATTCACGAGACGCACCAACGCAATGGCAGGCCATACCAGGCACATGCACAACCCCCGTCACGTGGAACAGTACCGTGCACATATGCTGCATTTACTGGGCGCACTGCCACTGGCAGTGCTGCGGATCAGTTACAGGCTCAGCTTCCGCATTGCCCATGTCACCTGCGTCCAGCCCTGGTTCCACTGCCGAACATGCACATTTGAGTGTTCCATGGATGTCTGCCTATCCAACAAAACTGTTGATGAATTGGACTATGACTCGTGTCTGCGCCCCCTGTTGGATCACGAACAGGAGTGTAACCGAGACAGCCGTGCATGGGATGCCTTGACATACTGCGTATGTATTGGTAGTTGTGCATGGGAGATTGCACAATTTCTCGTGTGCAGTGACCACATCGAGGCGCTCCCCTATTGGGCTGTGTTGCGGATCGGTGAGACGGCGTGGGCTGAGCACACCTGCCCTGACCCCCTAATGGACTGGCTCACCCTGGTGTTCCTTGAACACGACAACGACGTACTATTGGAACACATTGCACATGAAGCTGCACGGGCATTCATGGATGAGTAACTACGTTCCTGCAGCCACATCCGATTGCCACCCACAGCACATGGCCCAACAACTTGTTGCATCGTGGGGATTGCTCACATATCCCACCACAACAGAGGACACGCCTGCCAACGTTCGGGCTCTGGATGCATGTGCATGGAATAACGCATGTGTACACACACCTGTGCAAGGCGACGCAGGTCAATGGTCGGAGCAACATAGAGTCGTCTGGCAATGTTGCCAATTCGGACACACTGCTGGGTGAGAGCACACACATGGCAATGTAGCACGACATGTGAACCTGTCGGACCCTCACACCTGATCACTGTCGGCAAAGCAGACAATGGGCGCACCCAGGAGGCAGAGCACCATGCAGACCCCAAGTGCAGTGAGTTGTTCCCCCTCACACGGGGCAATGTGCAGACGCCAAACAACACATGACTCATTCAGCAAGGCAAGGTGGGCTGTGAGCGTTGCCATCCATGATGAATGTTGTCCATTTCAGCCTCACCATCATCTGAACCTTGACATGTACCCATGCTGCGTGTAAGTGTCTTAAGCATGTCCCTGCCTGTTGTGGCCGTTGCCTCGTCCGTACTGACACGCACATGCCAATAAAGCCTATGCCACTCCACTGGTGTCTAACTGTGAGGTGTGTTGTTTAGATTGTCCACTCATGTGCCACAATGAGCCTGGTCACAACACAGGGAGGAACTGACTGATGCATGTGCAATGGGAGTGTGTCCCTTTGGCAAGCTCCGCCTCTGTGAGCCAGACATTGTTTTTGGATAGGTGCTGGACGACATGTGCACTCATATGACTCCAGCTATGTGTGTATGGTGTCCAACCTCTGACCATGTTGAGCAATGTCATACATCACAACATATTGTGTCCACACAGATGTGTGTAAGTCGGTATGCGACGTGAAGTTCTGCTGTCACATGTGGTGTGGGATACCACTCCTGGCCTGCCACAGTTTTGGTCAATTCTACACACGGCCCTATTCAACACATGGACGTGTGCCTACGTTGGGGTGTTGTGAGATTGCAGTTAATGTGCAATGGGGACACAGCTAGTACTCACCTTCACAGTCATCCAATTGGCCATGTGTCTCAGGGATAGACATGCGCATAGATGTCAGTTACCAGGGTGTACCTTCATGTGCAATCATCGTCCCCACATCCAGCCATACTTCCATACGTGAGTGAACATAGTGATGACACATCTGTGTGATTTAGAATGTTTTATTCACATTCAGGTGATTGACAGAGCTGGAGCTGTACCTGGCCATCCAAGCCCACATCACATGGAAGCCCAGTGGTGGGCCAACCAGAGTCCTTTGGGGATTGCACAGTGATTGGGAAGAGGGAGAGTGCAGTCCGCAGCAGGATTGCTGTGTGATTGGCCAGCGGGGAAGAAATGGCAGTCCGTGTCGGGGTCCGGGTGAATGTCGCAGAGTGTTCCGGAGGTCAGTAGGAGGTATTTCCCAGGGCATGATGCATAGGTCATAACCAGGCAGGGACAGGCCATATGGCAGTGATGGATGCTACTGCCTCCTTCCTCACACAGTAGTTCCCATCCCCTTCTCACTCCCCTGATACGGGTTCTGTGTCCGGTGTGTCCGGTGTGTGTGGCGGGGTGATGGCTGCATCGCTGTGTGCCCCTGACACATCAGACTGCGTAGGTGATGGGGCAGCATCACAGTGTGCCATGGACACATCAGGGGTCCGAGCTGTGTGTGTGGATGTTCCCGCTGCAGTCATCTGGGAACGGCTCAGTGGCAGCAATGGCAAGTTGGAGTACTGCAGGGCGTTGCTGTTCCCAGCCACTGCTCGCTGGTGTCCAGCCGTGGCAGACATACTTCCAGCCTGCATCTGCTCCATGGTGTCCATTGCCCTCTGCATCTGTGCCAACTCTGTGCTGTCATGGCTGGTGCCTGTCTGACCAGACAGTGCTTGTATTAGACTCATGGCACCAGTGAGGTTAGCCAAGGTCTGTGGCGGAGCATGGTGCGTGCAGGGGGTGTCCGATAGGGACTGTATGTGGTCCTTGATAGGACTCAGACACCCACATATGGCATCGAGTTTGGCTGCCACGAGCTCAAAACCCACCCGCAGCTGATGAGCCAACTCCACCTGGCAACCCAACACACGCCGTAGGAATTCCATGTATTGGTCGGGGGGGTCCTGGGAGACAGCAGTGGTGGTGTGTGTTTCCTGCTGTGTGGTCTGTGCAGGTGGTGGGGTCACCTTGAGGCAGCTGGCCTGGCCTGCTCTTGGGGGTGGGGTGCAGAGGCTGTCCAACATCCGTTGGAGGGTGTCTTGACATATGTGCAGGTTGTCCTCTTCATCATCAATGGTGGGATGTGTGGTGTGCTCTGCAGGGGGTGTTGTTTGTCCCTCTGCAATGTAAAGGGGAGATGCAGGTTAACAGTGTTTCACATGTATGGTGATGATTTGCAGATGTTTACATTCAGACTGCATGCCAATGTACATTGTGACTGTTTGGGGGGTGCCGGCTATTTGATGGCAGTCAGTGTGTTTTTCGACTACATGACGGATGTGTGGTAGTACCCGTACATTATCATCACACAGTGTCAGGCAATGCCAGATGTGGGTGGACAATTACTACACACGAGCGGAACCTATTGTGGGCTCTGTCCTGTGGTGCTGTTGTTGCACTTTGTACCACATTGCCTTTTGCTGATGTTCTGTGATTGCTATGTGTGTGTGCTGCATTGTGGGTGAGTTGCCCCTGCAGCTCTGATTATGTGTAGCCTTCTCCCTTTGAGGCGGGGTGCCTTTGAATTGTGTGCTTTTCGGGCCTGATTTGCTTTTGACTTGGGTCATGTGTGCTCGTGGACTGTTTTTGTGGCCTGGTGCATTGTTCGTCTGCTGCGTGTATTGTAAGGCATGGGTTGTGGGTGCACGTGGACACGTCGGAGTGTGACCTGCTCCTTTACGGATGTGATCCGCACTTGGCTACCTGCATGTCGCTTCGTGGGCCATGTCATTTGTTTGGGGCAGCTGCCATGCTATCAGACATGCAGTGTTACTTGCATGGTCAGTGTGGGTCACGGAGCAGCTGCTTTGCTGGATTCGCCACATGTGTACGGGTCGGTTGTGATATTGGTGATAGGAGGGGGGCCCTCTGTGCACATTGTGGATGGGGGCCTACTTGGCGTTTCTATGTGTGCTGCAGTGTGCCAAGGCATTCAGGGACATGTTCCACGGTCATTGTGGGTGTGCTGTGTGCTGTGCGTAATTGTGCATGTGTGCCATTGTGCCCATCTCCCCCCGTCCCCCCCGTCCCTGGTGGTTACTCACCCTGTTGCTGTTGGGTCAGGTCGTATCGTGCTGTGTCCAGGCCCCCCAATCCTGACACCGTCTCTTCACTGCTGACTGTGGCCACCATTTTCTCCAGCTCCTCCTGTGTCGCAGGGCTCCCACCTCCAGTCGCCGTTGCTGCCTCCCTGTTGGCGGTGAGCTTATGTTTGGTCTGACTTTTCAGATCATGCCAGCGCCTCTTGACCTCCTCCAGTGACCTCCTGGACACTCCGACTGCATTGACCTTGGTGACGATGGCCTGCCATATTTCGGTTTGGGTTGCCAGTGCCGCAGTGGAGGTGCCGAACAGTTGTTGATGGTGTTCGGTCACCCCCGTGATGATGATCTGGTCTTCCTGCGGACTGTACCCGGTCTTCCTCTTCCTCTTGTCCTTGCCCTTCCCCGACAGCGGGGTTCCTGGATGGTCCTCCGTAGGGCTTGTGGTGTTCAGCTTGTCCTCTGCACTGGGTCCGGGTGCATCCATGTTGCTTCGCAGTTTGAATAGTTTTTGGGCTTTTTTTTTCTTTCTATTATGGTGCTTTTTTCCGCCGGCCGCGTGGGATTTACAGGCCTGTGGCTGGTGTTAGCTGATTTCTGTACCGCGATTGGCCTCATCACATGATTTCTCACGTTTCGCATTTTTGGTGCGTGGCGTTGATTTTCACGCTGACATTTGACGCGTTATCTGGTGGCTATCGCATGGTACCGCCTTGTTGTGAATTCCACGTTGACCCAGGGTTATTTTCCCGTGATAGGCTGCGTTATTGAAAGTTGCGTTACGCTACTCTTGCGGTAGTTATCACACGTTCTTGTGAATATACCCCCAAGTTGTGTAATTTTGAGATGGTGAAAAAGATTTAGGTAGGAATCCTGTCGTCATAAATGTTGTGAAACAAATTCGAAACAGCCTCATGACAAAATAAATTAAAGTAAATTGATGATTTCAGCAGCTTCAAACTCTTAACGGAATATAAGGCATTGCAGAATAATCTCAATAAGAAACAGGTGTGCTAGCTTTCATCATTTTATTATAGATGTGTAAAAACTGTGCACAAGGTTATCTCTAATTGTCTTATTGCAGTGAAGCTGTCGCCTGTTATTCCATTATTATAATAGCTTATTACAATTGAGTTGTGACATCGTGATGCCTGCTGCCAAAGCCAGCTGTGTAAAAGAAAGGTCATGCAGCAGAACTACAGCCGATCTTTAAACAATCAAACTAGAACTAGTTTTTCAGTTCTTCTGAGCTGTCTTCCTGAAATGAAGAGTCGTTAGCAGACTGAAGCCTTTTATGACTGTATGTTTATTTTTATACAAGGCTATCCTCAATTAATCGAAAGAAGTAGTGTGTCTGCTTGTTACCACTCATGTAAATTATAGATATTTTGTGAAGCTGACAATAAAGTTCCTACAATATGATTTTGCAAGCAATTACTAGCTATCCAGTGGTGTTGTTCTACTTTTATGCAACCATACTTGTATAAAATAATGTATCAAGAGATCAGTGATTTGAGTTTTTTGTGGTAGAACAATGGTGAGGCCATGTATTATAAAGAATATAATACACTCTGCTGTTCATTAGAGGATATTACAAGTCACCTCCGAGCTCCATGACCTTACAAAGGAACACAGCCTTCTGATTAGTTCCGCTATACAGTCACAGAATTCCTTAGTGACTATATGCTGCTAATATTTGGCAGGAGGATTTTATCCTATGTTGGACCTGGCCCTTTCTGCAGGGTCATCCCCAGACATTTTGGGCCTTATTACGAGTACGGCGGTCCTCTGGACCGTTGTACACATGGTGGCAGCTGACCACAGCCACCAATGCAGGTCTACCCGCAGTATTCTGAATGTGGTGGTCAGACTGCCATGAGACACGGCGCCACTGGAATCAAGGATCCCGTTGTGCCGGCGGTCTGCAATTGGCCTTAATATGCTGGCAGTGCCGATGCCGGTACAGCCGAGCATATTACAAGTTGGCTTTCCATAGCTCTTTTCAGGGCAGTGAGCCCGCCATGAAAAGGGTGGCAGAGAGGAAACTTAGGGGGCCCAAGCAGGGCCCCCTGCTGTTTCTGGGAATGGGGGTGCATGCGGGGGGGCACATGTTGTGCCAGCTGGAATCGCATCCCCGTTCCTGGATGGTGTGGCAAGCGTGCCACAATGGCAGGACCGTGCCTCAGGCACTGTCACGGCAGCTGTCTGCTTTTAAGGCTCTCCTATGAGCCTTACACAGCCACCGTCATAAGACTGCCGCAGCACCACCCATCTGCCCTGGATTACACTCGTAATCCGGCGGGCGTATGGCAGACTTGCCGGTCCTCTTTTTGGTGCGGCGCTGGTGGGCCAACAGGAGGACCGCCAAATTTATAATAAGCCCCTTGTCTCCCTCATCCTATTTTTGCTATATTTGTTTTTGTTGGCCTTTGGAATCTGCACACTTTACCACTGCTCTGTCCAACTTCTTCATGGATAAAATCCGCTGTATTCAGGCGGCTTTTGCTCCCTGCCGTAGGACCCCACCAGATTCCATGCCCTACGTTCCTACGCCTGCCATTCCTAGACACTCCCTGCATGCTTTCGCTCCAGTGGATTTGCCCAGCACTCTCAGAATTTTGAAGGGCCTGAAATCAGGCTCTCCCTCTGATCCCTGTGCAGCCAGACTGCTGGCAGCAGTCGCGGAGATCATTAATCCTGAAGTGAACCTCATTAATAATACCTCCATACTTGAGGCTTGCGTGCCAGAGGGTTGGAAGCAGGCTAAAATCCTCCCACTTTTGAAAAAACCTTCCCTTGACCCACAGATTCCAGGGAATTATTGTCCCATCTCCCTTCTGCCCAGCTTAGCCAAAGTGTGTGAAAAGGTGGTGACCAGACAACTGACTGAGTTTATTGAAGAGTCGAACCTACTGCACCCAGCCCAGTCAGGGTTCCGGACCTCCCATAGTACTGAGTCAGCGCTGGTGGAGATCTCAGAGGCCATTCAGGAGTGTCTGGACGCCGGCGGGAGAGCGGCTTTAGTTATGCTCGACCTGTCGGCTGCATTTGATACGGTGCCACACTCACTGCTACTGTCCCGTCTCGCTGAGATTGGCGTCTTGGGTACGGCCTGGGGCTGGCTTAGGTCCTTCCTGGAAGGGCAGATGCAACAGGTCTGGCTGCCGCCAGCTGCGTCAGCCCCTCAGCTGATTACCACTGGGGTCCCGCAGGGGTCCTCCCTTAGCCCCCTCCTCTTTAACATCTATGTTGCTCCTCTGGTCTATTTGGCCGAGGACCTGGGGGCTAAGGTCATTGCCTACGCGGATGACACCCAGCTTCTTTTTACCTGGGGAAAGGATGCTGACTTCGTCTCTTCGGCTCAGCACTGCTTGTCCTCTGTCTTTAAGTGGCTTGCCGCCGCACAGCTTAAGTGCAATGAAGACAAGTCAGAGATTCTCCATTACGGTAATTTCCCCCCTGGCTCCAGAGACACGCTCTGGCCTCCAGGGTTCCCTTTACCGACATCTAAAGGGAACTCCGCCAAGAACTTGGGAGTGTGGTTCGAGGACAATCTATCCTTCTTTACTCAGGTTAAGAAGCTCACAGGCAACTGCTTTGGACTCCTAAAAACCTTAAGGAAATTTCTCCCTCTTCTCCCTAGGCCCACAAAAGAAACAGTAATTCGCGCGCTGATCATTTCTCGCCTGGACTATGCCAATGCACAGTATGTGGGCATCCCGGGATACTTACTAAACAAGCTTCAGGTTGTCCAAAATGCGGCTGCCAGGCTTCTCCTTGAAATTCCCACTAGGTGTAGTGTGCGACATCATCTGCGCTCACTACATTGGCTTCCTGTGGCAGAACGGGCTAAGTTCAAATCCCTAGTCATCGCCCACCACGCCCTTTATGGCCGGGGCCCCTTCTATTTGCAGAAGCGGTTCTCCTTTTATGTCCCGCTGAGACAATTGCGCTCATCAGCACAGCTTCTGGCACAAGTTCCCCGCTTCATTCGTCACAGGCTGGGCGGTGGCTCGCTCGCCGTGAAAGCGGCTCAAGCATGGAATTCCCTTCCATTTGAGCTTCGCAATACCCAAGATCCTCTGGCCTTTAAGAAAAAATTAAAAACCTATCTGTTTGTCTAGTGGTAATCAGTGACCCCTCTTGGATCGCGCCGGGACACTCCTCGGAGTAGCTGCGCGCGTTATAAAATTAAATAACAAACATAACATAACTGCTAACTAGTGCTAAAATGTTTCTGCTCTTTCCCTAACACATGGTAACATTGACTTATAACCAATTGGTATATTTAGTTTACTTATATTTCCCTAGTAAAGTGTACTACATGTGCCCAGGGCCTGTAAATTAAATGCCACTAGTGGGCCTGCAGCACTGATTATGCCACCCACTTATGTAACCCTTTATACATATTTCAGGACTGCCATTGAAGAGCCTGTGTGTGCAGTTTTAACCTGCCATGTTGATCTGGCAAAATAAACTTTTTGCCAGGCCCAAACCTTCCTTTTTAATATATATGCCACTCCCAAGGTAGGCTGTAGACAGCCCCAAGGGCAGTGTGAGTTTGCTTGGGGGATTGGATTTGCATTTTTAGTCACAGAAAAACAAAATCAGAAAGGAAAACCTGCACTACTGAATTTAACTACAGATAATGATAGTAATCTGACTGTAAGTACCTTGGAAACTCACTAGGGAAGTCATTTTAATTCTGCCTCTTAGAATTGAGACTAATAGTGGCAGTGGTTCATGCCAGTGCATTAGAGTGACTAATGACTAAAAGGTGATATAAATAGGTGCCCTTCTTTAACGCAACCCTTAAAACATGTTTCAGGACTGCCATTGCAGAGCCTGTGTGTACAGTTTTAACCTGCCATGTCGATCTGGAAAAATAAACCTTTTGCCAGGCCCAAACCTTACTTTTTAATACATATAGGTCACTCCTAAAGGAAGGCCCTAGACAGCCCCAAGGGCAGGGTGCAGCGTATTTAAAATTTGGACAAGTTCTTTTAAGTTTTACATGTCCTGACAGTGAAAAACTCTTCACTACTGCAAGGCCTATCTCTCCTGTAGGATAACATTGGAGTTGCCTTACTAAATTTTTAGAAGTGTAACTCCACATGGGAAGAGATAACTGGTTCATGTTTGGTGTCTCTGGAATCCCAATTTAAAACCCTAAGTTATGGTGAAGTCGGATTTTAATTACAATTCTGAAAATGCCACTTTCAGAAAGTGATACAAAAGGGGATGATGGCCGGAACGTTTGAGCCAATCAAACACTCACCCCGAGTCAACTGATCTGGGTTTAATCCATCATCATTCTTTAGCTCACTCCACCACCCCAGTTCAGACATGGCCATATGCAAATCAGTCTGACCCTGTGCCTCATGGGAACAGTCCAGCATTTGTCACCCCGAGTGGGACGGGTATGCCCAGACGTGGGTCCCGTGCTCTCCATGCCACTGGAATCAAGCTATCCTGGCTGAAGAGGGGTGAAACCCCGAAACCGGTCCTAGGATGCTTGTTTCCAATCCAGGGAGGACCTGGCTTGGCAGTTCGGGCTGGACTGTTCCCATGAGGCACAGGGTCAAGACTGATTTGCATATGGCTGGGTTCAAACTGGAATGGCATGGTGAGCAAAAAAATGATGGATTTAGGCCCAGATCTCTGTACTGGGGTGAATGTATGACATTGTTCTGCATTCTGTCCATCAACTGTTGTTTTTACATTTGTCACCCCGAGTGGGACGGGTATGCCCAGACGTGGGTCCCGTGCTCTCCATGCCACTGGAATCAAGCTATCCTGGCTGAAGAGGGGTGAAACCTCGAAACCGGTCCTAGGATGCTTGTTTCCAATCCAGGGAGGACCTGGCTTGGCAGTTCGGGCTGGACTGTTCCCATGAGGCACAGGGTCAAGACTGATTTGCATATGGCTGGGTTCAAACTGGAATGGCATGGTGAGCAAAAAAATAATGGATTTAGGCCCAGATCTCTGTACTGGGGTGAATGTATGACATTGTTCTGCATTCTGTCCATCAACTGTTGTTTTTGCATTTGTCACCCCGAGTGGGACGGGTATGCCCAGACGTGGGTCCCGTGCTCTCCATGCCACTGGAATCAAGCTATCCTGGCTGAAGAGGGGTGAAACCCCGAAACCGGTCCTAGGATGCTTGTTTCCAATCCAGGGAGGACCTGGCTTGACAGTTCGGGCTGGACTGTTCCCATGAGGCTTAGGGTCAAGACTGATTTGTATATGGCTGGGTTCAAACTGGAATGGCATGGTGAGCAAAAAAATGATGGATTTAGGCCCAGATCTCTGTACTGGGGTGAATGTATGACATTGTTCTGCATTCTGTCCATCAACTGTTGTTTTTGCACTTTCAGAAAGTTGGCATTTTCTTGCCTTAGCCATTTAGTACCTGCAACCTGTCTCTGGGTCACATGACTGAGTGCGGGTGACAGTAGGGGTTTGTGTATTCTGACTAGACAACCACACACAATTGGAGCTTAGATGTGACTGGATGGCCATCACTGGCCGGATGGGAAGGAGGAGCGGGACACAGCCCCATTTACACTTGAATAGGCTGTGTGTGTCCTGTCTCCACACAAAGGGCTCAATACCCCCTGTAGTTAGTTCAGGAGCCATGGCAGGGAAGGCAGTGTATATGTACACTTCAAAGGCATGTTTCTAGAAGTTTCTCCTGAATTCAAAGGCACAACTGTGTATAGAAAAAGGACCTCAGACACCAACACTTTAGTAAACTTCTGAACCTCTGAATACTCTGCCAGGAAGAAGGAGTGCTGTGCTGCTACAAGGACTGTCACTCTGCTGTACTGCTGCTCTAAAGGAACTGCTGCTCTGCTATGCTGACCTACTGCCTGTTGCCCTCTTGCCCAGGGAAGAAGAACTGGACCTGCAACTTACCTTGAGCCCAGGACCCAGGAGTGACTCAAAGGGCTAGTTTGCTGGCCTACTGATTTGAGCCTCAGGGACATAAAAGGCTCCCCAACAGCACCTGGAACTGTTTTCAGAGAGTTCCTGACCCCCAAGTGGTGGCCCTCAAGTCCCAGACCCTTGGTGTGGCTCACAAGCTCTTGAAATCAAGATTTTGGGCTCTTTGTGACCGAGAACAGGCTCATTCATACTGGAAGTGTGCTTTCTCGCACCGAAAATCAGCACGAGTCATGACCAGCCCATCTCTTCACACAGCAGCATCGAGAACCTGTGGACGACCGCCAACACAAAGCTCCAGCCTGCCCGTCTGCGATGCCGAGCCCGCTCTTCCTGCCACACCGACCAATGCCAGCAATGCTCTCCTTGCTCCCGGCAACGTTCTCCAATGCATATGGGACTCTTGGCACAAAACTTGAGAAGGTAAACTTCTGCTGGACTTATATGGGACTGTATCCAATCCACGCTTCATCGCCGTTGGACTGACCTTTTGACATTGACCCAGTCCAGCATGACTAGATATCCCTAGTTGGCACTTTATGCTTTTAGGTGCTATATTGCAGTTTATTCCTGATTGCATTTTTGTCGTGTGGGTCTTGTTTTATTTATTAAATGAAGCTCTATTCTTTTTAACTGGCTGTGAGATCTTTTTGTGTGGTGCTTTCACTGTTTTACTGATTGAAGTGATGCACAAATACTTTACACATTGCCTCTAAGTTAAGTCTGACTGCTCTGTGCCAAGCTACCACCAGTGGCGGCTGGTTTAAATGGGCGAAAGGGGCGTTGCCCTACTAGCATCCGAGAGGAAAGAGAGAATGTACACCATGGAGTAGCTTTAAATAAAGTGCTCTCTGCTTCGTGCTAATTGCAACACAGATTCTGTTGTTTTTTTAAGGAAAGAACTGAGGAGCGAGACAAGTCCTCGTGCGCATGTGCTGGCCGGGGCGAGGGCTATCGCTCGCCCTTGAGGCACACACGAGGAGAGTGATGTCAGCATGATAGGAGTGGCCGGTAGAAGCGGCAATGCTTAACTTTTATATGGGGCGCTTATGCTGTGGCCCAGGCGTTTTTAGCAGAGCGCCATTGAAATAAATGGTAAGGGGCAGGGCTGGCCTACATCGACGAAGTGAAGTGGGTGGCAGCAAATGAAGGACTCCCTTCATGGTTGTACTGCTGTTTAAGCCTCCTGATTGGATGTTGGAAGCTGGGGGAGTGGGCTGTGGAAGAGTTCGTCTACGCAGCTCCGATTTCATTTCGGGGATAATCAGAATGCAGCAGGTGTGCTGTATTCTACGTGTTCGTGTATTGTGTTGGCTGTTTATTATCCAGGAGGGACACCGGCTCAAAGTATGTACTGCATAGCATTACGGATTGTTGGTAGGCTGGGGTGTAACACCACAGTTAAAGTTGGGGGTAGGGGCCGCTCGCCTCGCAGGTACTTAGCGCCCCCTTTTGTGCATACTCCCAGACAGATATAGCGCTGTAAATAACAGATATCACAGTTACCAAATATGACAGTCCATTTATAGAGCGCTGCATGATAAAAGGCTATTTGCTTCACTCATTATTGAATATGAACTTTGCAGATGTCAGCAGTGAGCGTATAACTCACCAGGCCACTTTATGTCTACGAACAGTCAAGCGATATTAGTGTGATTGTTGAAGTTTGTGTGTGTGTCCTCCGCGTGCGTGCGTGTGTGTGTGTATCTGTAAGAAAGTAAATCTTTATTAAAGTTAATTAAATCCATAAAGTGTATCCGTGTTTTGCGGCGAAGGGCTGCACGGGTTGTGTTTATGTATTAGAGCAGATGATTGTCACGCCATCATGAACACCATTTAATAAACAATATGGACGTGAAGCTGTACATGAGCTTTTCACAACGACGTCCTGTCAGGAGGTTCCTACATAAAGCAGTTAATAGCTAGTAAATGAGACACTACTTCCCTGAGAATATTTCGTGGAATTCAGGCCCTAAATGCTTGCCTCCGTTCCGATGGTTGTTGCAGTGCTCCAGCTCAGCTCCCTTTTTAACTGGAGGGAATGTCTGTTGTACCCGCTCTCAGTCACTGCTCCTTGGCCATCCCCACAGTCTGTAAAAGTGAATGCCCCCCTCAGCCCCACCTTTGACATGGCAGGCTTTGCTGGTCTATAGAAGGAGAGGCTATCCCCCCACCTCCCTCCCCCGTGCAGGGCGACAACAGGCCCTCCTCATGGAGGGCCAGGGAGTGTTGTCTGGCACGTGAGAGGAGGGTAATCTCACTGACACCTCGGCTCACACCCCCTCAGGCACCAAAGGGCTTCTGGCATCTGCAAATACAGCCCACACCTAAGAGACTGCAATGCTTAAGTAAGAGTGACTCCCTCCCCTTGGGCTTACATGACAATGTTTAAATATATAAGGCTGTCATTCACTCGTGTTCTAGCGTATTTTCTCTCCACGTGTGACGTTTGTTACCCAAGAATAGAATCAAATTCAACGTTATTTTTTAATCATAGTTGTTTCAACTTGAAACAACTATGATTAAAAAATAGGGTTGTTTTCAACCCAAGAAGAGCATGCGCCGAGTAAGGCTATCCATTAAAAGTAATAGGACAGGGCAGCGCAGAATGGAGGTGCGTGCCGGCAGAGGGCCCTTTTGTTTAGAATCATCAATAAATCTGTCATTGTCAGATATGGTTTACTCTGTTTTGCATGATTTGAGCCAGGCCAACCTAACAGATAGAGCATATTTTGAAAATGTAATTTGAATTATAATGCTTGCTGCATTACCCCCTGCATCAAGGGCGGGCTGGCTGTAGTGTGCATCAGGCATTTCCAGGAGGGCTAGAAGGGTTTTGTAGCAGTGCAGCTGTTTTAAAAGCACTGCAGAGCTCCTTGTATCCAACAGTTTTCAGGCAACACTAAAGTGGCAAGATAACTCTGGTGATTAATGCACCTGATGGTGAGAGATCAGAGTTTTGTCTGGTAGCAGTTTTGGCTCATCTAAGGAAGCGCGGAGGGTTAATGTGCCTGCTGCAAAGACCGTGTACTATGCAGATCACAGAAAAGTATTTTATTTGCAATGCTCAGTGGGTCCTGCTTTTGTCACAGAGGTCCTTTTGTTACTGTGCAGTTCATAAATTACAATCACAATTTAGCACAGTGAGCTATGAAGTGTCAAAGAGCTGCATCCAAACTGTCTGCACAAACAAATAAACCAGGCAATAACTCACTGACCCCTTCCTGCATGGTACTCTTAAAGATCTCCCACTTACGTATTCTCAGCTTGTATTTCCTATATCTGTAGAATGTTATATCAAAGTCAACTTTCTGTGACCCAAGAACTACTCGCCATCTTTGTAACTAAGGTACAATAAGTTGCTTTACAAGAGGAAGTTCTGTGGCATGGTTGACTAAATTATGTGGCATTAAAAAGGCTCAGTCATTGTGGGGAATATTTAGTGAGTAAAGGCAGTTCATGTGGCATGTTGTATGTCATTTTTATATGTTTGGGTGTTGATGCAAACCAGATCCCAATGCAACTCTTGGTAGTTTTCAACAGCTTTGACTGCACACTGCATGTACCTAAAGCTACCTATGTTGTTATCATATGAAATGTCTTTATTGATGTCATATCGACATGTTCACAATTGCTTTATTAACTTTCTTGCTCTCTCAAATTTGCTTGAAAATGCACCATTTGCCCACTGTTTTTTCAAAATTTTCTCAGGGACGTCCCCCCCCCCGAACTCCCCTTATGACTGTCGAGTTCGCTCGCTACGCTCGCTCCTCCACAGGACACTTTGTACTTTTACGCCTCACCACTTTCAAACATCACCAGCCGCCACTGGGTACCACGCAGATGAGCACAAGTTCATTTGGGATTTGCTTTTGCCTTACTCTGACTAGAATTGTGGTTGCTGCTTGACCAGGGCTCATACCCCAGTCAACCAGTAATACAATTTCTAAAATTGGTGATCAATGGTCAAGATAGGACTTGTGTTTTTGCATTGCCATACAGTGATTTGGTGTACACTACCATCCCATATTGGTTTTGCAAATTCTCCATTTTCTCTCATTTGGTAATTTTTCCAAAATTGACTTTTGCTTTACCTTCATACACTTGGGACTCTTTTGTTGTTGCACCTGTGACACCTTACCAGAATGTTCCTGGTTCTCATCTGCCTCGCATACTATACTTTAAGGGAGCTGGAGGAGTACTGCAAGGAGAGGGGGCTGGCTGTGAAGAAGAGGTCCACTAAGCAGAACCTTCAGACAGCCCTGTATGCTCATGAGGAAGCACTCTGGTTTACGGACTTCCCCAGAGGATCAGTAGGGTGATGACTCTGGGGAACAGTTTGACGAGGACTACTTTGCAACTCTAGAGAATGTGGAGCCCCTGTTAATCCTGGCACCAGAATCAGGGCCCCATGAGGGTGATGGCCCTGAGAAGGAGGATGAGGGAAATGACTTGGCAATGGCTCCAGAGGAGAGGGGTGAGCCCACAGAGATAGAGTCCCCTGCTGGATCTAAAGCAGGAAGCATGGATCCAATGCAGGAAGCTTTGTGTTTTCCTCCTAGACGGACACTCACAATGGGAGCTTAGGTGTGACTAGATGGACCATCATTGGCAGGAAAGGAGGGAGGAGTTGGACACAGCCCCACTTACACTTGAATAGGCTGAGTCCTGTCTCCACACAGAGGGCTGTATACCCCCTTTGGTGCCAGAGCAGAAAAGACAGGTCCTCTGTGCACTTCAAAGGCATGCCTCTAGAATTTTCCCCCCACTTCAAAGGCGCAACTGTGTATAAAATTAGGAACTCGGCCAACACCACTTCAGTACACTTCTAGACCTGTGGATACTCTCCCAAGGAAAAGGACTGCTGTGCTGCTACAAGACTGACACTCTGCTGGACTGGCACTCTAGAGGAACTGTCACTCGGCTGTGCTGTCCTGCTGCCTGTTGCCCTCTTGCCTGGGGAAGAAGAACTGGACCTGCAATCCTTGAACCCAGGACCCCAGAGTGACTTAAAGGGTTAGTATGCTGGCCTCCTGATCCGAACATCACGGGGGAGCCTTTTATGTCCAAGAAATCAAGATTTTGGGCTCTTTTGAACCGAGAACGGGCCAGTTCGCACAGGAACTGAGCCACTTGCACCAAATCTCTTTGCACAGCAGGATCAACAGACTGTGGTGGATCACCAATGTGAAGCTCCAGCCCGACTGTCTGTGATGCCTGGCCTGTTCTACGACCCACATTAACAACCTCCCGCAATGCTCTACTTGCTCCCGGCAACCTTCTCCAACATGAACGGGACTCTTGGCACAAAACTTGAGAAGATAAACTTCAGCTGGACTAATCTGGGACTGTATCCGATCTGCACTTCATCATGATTGGCCTGAACTTTTGACATTGACCTGATCCAGCGCGACCAGATGTCCCCAGTTGGCACCTTATACTTTTCACCACTATATTGCCGATTATTCTTTAAAAATCTATAACCCCGATTCCATTGAATAGATTTTTGTCAGTTTGGTCTTGTTTTATGTATTAAATCAAGCTCTATTTTCTAACCTGGTGTGGGAGCTTTTTGTGTGGTGTTTTCACAGTTTTACTGTTTGAAGTGTTGCACAAATACTTTACACATTACCTGTAAATTTAGCCTGACTGCTGTGTGCCAAGTTACCAGGGGATTGAGCACAGTTTAATTTGGAGTTTGCTTGTGCCTTGCACTAACTAGGATTGTGGTTGCTGCTTGACCAGAGCTTTCACCCCAGCCAACCAGTAACCCAATTTCTAACATCCCATATTTTGTGTAGCACTGATACTGCATCTACATAGCAGCAATGATATCGATACACCTCATAACTTAATCATTACAGCCCTTAAATTAGCGCTAACACTAAAAAAATACATTGCCATGCACCATTTACTGAGATATTATTGTCGAAAATGTAACAATAGTGGCGAGGAATATAAATGTACCACTAAATTCTACATAAGAAATAGCAATGCCAGTAATGGCCTCAAAATATTGTGGTGCATTTACATGAAAGCGGTGAAATAAAAGGAAAGTTTAATTTGACTATCATAACCATAAAACCGCAAAATCATACAGTAACTGTTTACTCATATTATCATTAAAATAACATAAACATATAACTGTGCGAGAAAACTGTACAGTTTACATTTCCTAAAACACAGCTTGATAAATGCTTAGCAATAAAAATTCTTACGGTTTGATTAGAGACCGGTATACAAGCACTACAATAATATACATATTAAACTTAAACAGTCTTGACTCTGGTAAATTAAAATTCATCTGGCTATAAAATTCAATTTAAAATACCTGTACAAAGTGCCCCTTGCCGCACATATTTTAGATATTTGTAAGATTATGTTCCCTATTTTTCACTAGACCGAGAAGAACATTTTCAAAGCAAAGAAAGCTCAGGAACTCTTCCCAGTTATATATATAAAAAAACAACAAAAAAACGCATGCTTAGTGGCAGTTGTAAAAACCAGACAGTTTAACATAGACAGTAAGATTTTATATCGGACTGAATAATACAAAACATTAATCTTGCATGCTATGATTGTGAAATATTCTACCACACAAGAAACATTACTACTTTAAATGAACATTTCCAGGATGCTATGAGAATTGTGTGAGATGGGGCTAGGTTACTAATGCATGCCTCCACTTACGTCTAATTTCAACCAACTAGTTTTCCAATTCCCTTTCCTATTTGAAAAACAAATATGATCTCACTATGGATTTGCCAATATGTTCACAGTCGTTCCCATACACAGAACATTATTTAACCTACAGTCTACATGACTTTTTGAGGAATGTCGGTACTTTCTCTTCTAACTGTATATGTGAAATCTAGCACAGTATAATTATTATGTTAAAATTTAGCATGATGAGATGGTGGTCATTTATTCTGTGGCACCAATACTCTACATTCATTCTGTGGCTAGAAGGAGGACAAGTATAAAGTAAAATGATTGATGCATATTCTATGATAAAAATCATTGCCATATTATTTTGTAGTTTGATGGCAACTTTTTGGGGCATTCAGATGCAGGCGTAAGGATTTGATGCAGTGAAGTTGTAGTAGTGGTGCAATGAAATCTTATAGATTTCACTGTGCCACTTCTACGAGCCTTTTTCACGGGAGAACTCCCACCCTGCATATATTATACCTGACACAGGTAAAATGTAGCGCTGGGCTTTACAAAGTGACTCATATGCCTAGATGCGTCACTTTGAAAATAGGGCACAGTGTGGTGCATTGGTTACACCGCCGCAGCATCACAAAAAAGTGACACAACGGTGGTGTAAGCCCTGCAAAAATAAGGGCCTTAGTGTTGGTGGGTGCAGAGGCAGGCAATGCTTGATCCTGGGAGTGGGTCGTGGAGCTTTTAACATCAAGCTGTTTTCAAAAACAGTTTTTCACAAACAAGTATAAGAGTCCAATAGTATTTAAGGCTTTGCATAAGAAAAGACACAAATGCACAGAGGTTGGCAGACTTTGAAAGTCTGGTGATTGGAAACATGACAGGAAAATCAGGTTAGTTTCAGGATCCTCAGGCTCCACCACTATTCAGTAATTTATGATTGCACATCAGATGACATTCATATTCATGGCTGGTATGTATGTCCGTGAGATGAGGCGAGAAAGCTACCTCATGTCATTAACAGCACGAGGCAGCAAAGAGCACCATAAAACAGCTGGGAGCTGAAAATACAGTGCTTCTGCTGGTTCAAAAACCATTAATGAAGGATTAGGACAACAAATTAAAATTGATTTTTTTCTCATCATCCTGTGGATTCTAGAGATGCCCAGGGTTTGTGCATTCCTATAGAGGGGATTAAGAAAATAGGAAAATATTGCTAAATTTTTTTAGTTTTTGGGGAGATCAAAGTGTCTGTTTTTTTCCTCAAAATGACATCAACGAACGGTTTTCTGTGCTAAAGTCACCATCAGCCCAGTGTTTAGGAACATGCAGAGCTGAATAAAAAAAACTTTTTTTTTTTAACCAGTTTTGCCATTTTTCAAAGAGGTGGCCCATTTTCCCTATTTTTTGTGCTCTCAACCTACTTCTAGTTTGTGGTGGAAACCATTGTGAAATCTATGGGTGATCAAAGAAAGCTATAGATTTCTGAAAAGTAGATGAAATTCCAAATTCAACAAGGGGTCATCTGTGTAGATCCCTCAAGATTTTCCTAAATAAACTAACTGTTGAAATAAAGAATGAGCAGGAAAAATTGACATTTGTGACATTTTCATATGTAACTTGTTGTCACAATGGCTGATTTACAAAAGCAATATACCATTACGTTTGGTAGACCCTTCTGGTTGCGAGGATATATAGGGTTTGAAGGTTCTCTCTTAGACCTGTCATCCTTAGGGTGGACTTCCCCCAAACATTTTCCCTGCTTACCGCCTCTTTTTGCAGTATCTTTTTGCTGGCCTTAGGACTCTGAGCATTTTACCACTGATGACCAATGCTAAAGTGCATGTGCTTCTCCCCTAAACATGGTGACATTGATATATACATGATTGGCATATTAGGTTTGGTTGTAAGTCCCTTGTACAGTGGCATACCATATACCCAGAGACAATAAATTAAATGCTACTAGAGGGCCTGCAGCACTGATTGTGCCGCTCACACCAGTAGCCTTTCAGAGCTTTCTCCAGCCTGTGTGTGCAGTTTACTGTCACTTTGACTTGCCATTTAAAATCACTTGTCCAATCTCAAACTCCCCTTTTATTACACATAAGTCACCACTAAGGTAGTCCTAAGGACAGGGTGCTGTGTGAGTAAAAGGTAGGACATGCACTTTTACGTTTTTCATGTCCTGGTAGTGACAAACACCCAAATTCGTTTTTCCCTACTGTGAGGCCTACTCTTCTCACAGGCTAGCATTGGGGTTTCCTTAATACACTTTTAAGCTGTAATTCCTTATCAGAAAGGAGTAGGTACATCATGTTTTATATCTTTGGAATGGTAATGCTAAATCCTCTTTGATTGTAAATTTGGATTTAACATTATTTTAGAAATGCCACTTTTAGAAGGTGGGCATTTTTCTGCTCTTACTGCTCTGTGTGCCTTGGAGCTGGTCTCCAATACACGTCTAGGGTGAGTGACAGCTACACTTTGTACATTCTGTCTAGAAAGCCACAAACACAGGAAGGGTGGGTTTGACAGAGAACTAATCTGCATTAATCTACATTCTGATAGCTCTTCCGGACAGGAAGAGAGAGGGGGAGCAGACCCTTACACCTGAATAGGAAGCTGGTTACTCCCAACTGATAGTCTGGAGCCAGGGCTGGGAAAAAAGGGGGACCTGTGCACTTCAAGGGCCTGCTTTGAAGTTAGTCACCCCCACTACAAAATCACAACTGGGTATAAGTACTGGGCACCTGCCCCTACCAAGACAGTACACTACTGGACCTGTGAAGAACTCCGGTAGGAGTAAAGACTGCTGTGCTACAAGGATTGCCACTCTGCTTGACTGCTGCTCTAGAACAACTGCTTTTCTGCTTTGTTGCACTGCTCTGCTGCACTGCCCTGCTGCTTGCTGATCTCTGCCCTGCTGAGGACAAGGACATGACCCATCTCACTTGAACCCAGAGTGACTCTGAGGGCTTACTGGCTTGCCCCCCGCTATTTGCTCCTAAGCACTACTTTTTGATTTATTCTTTAAAAATGCATAACTTTGGTTCTACTTATTGGATTTTTGTAGAATTGGTATTTTGGTCTTCTTTTACTCACAAAAATATAATCTATTTGCCTATTTTTCTAACCCTGTGTGGAGTATTTTTTTGGTGTATTCTGTTTTTTTTAATACATTTTTTTTTCCCCACTGTGAGCAAAGACAGGTTACAGCAATTAAAGAAATTGTCATAGGCATAAATACACTACAAATAGTAAATATTAACCAGATTGATCATAAAAATACAGCCATAGTAATTCATAATCCAATAAAAAGGCAACAGCTAAAAGAGAATCACAAGGTCATAGATACCGTGCGGAGGGATAGGCAGTTTCATTTAGTAAAAACGGTCACAGAGAACAGATCATAGCGCATAGCTGATTCAATTCTGCAGGGAGATCCAAACTGAGAGTGGCCCCCAGATCCTATTCCCCTTAATCTTTCCCTTCCTGCCTCTTCGTTCATACAGTGCTGTATCTAGCTTATAAACATGTAAGAAAAGCCATTTCTATTGCTGGAAGGTCGACGGTAGCGGATCCAGCCAAGCTGAAGCAACACACAACCTGAAGACTGACATGGCTATAAAGATTATCTCCTTCCCATTTCTCCCATCCTGCTCGTCTATTCCTAATAACATAATCTGGGGTGATAATGGAATATCCGTCTTCAATATGTCTCGTAAAAAAAACATTATTTCCCTGGCTGTTAATTCAAGACTAGGGCATGTGGAAAATATGTGAACCAAGTCCGCTCCTTCCACCCTGCATCTAAAGCACCGGGTTTCCTTCACTCCCCCCCATTTCGCAATTTTTGCAGGCGTTATATATAAATCAAACAGGGTTTTAAAATGCTGTGACTGTAGGCTAGCAGAGCATAATATAGAGCCTCCCCATTGCTACTGAGTCCAAAAAAAGGGATCTGAAAGCCCTAGCCTGACTTGCCACTTCAGGCTATGTTTATCCAGATCGTCCGGGGCCTCCTCCAACAAACATCTATATATCTGTGAAATTGAGGGGTTTTCGTCCTTTATAAATAATTTCATTAAAGGGACCCGTGAAAAACCTGCCGCTCCTCCAGCTTTCTTATATAAAAAGTCCCTTAATTGCAATAATTTAAAAAAGTCTTGGGGGCCATTGTTGAATCTTTCCCTGACTATCTCAAAGGACGCAATATGATCTCTGGCCAAAAGATCCCCTACCCTGCAAAAAGCAACCTTTTCCCACCTTGCCAGACAGTCATCTTGCAGGGCCCTAGGTACATGATCATTCCTAAGCAACTAAATCTGCCTACCATAGACGATTCCGAATCCCTGCCCAATTCCGGAATGCTGTGATTAAGGTCTTAAACTTTGTTTTTTAAAGTAGCTTATTTCGTAGAATTTCACTAGGCAGCCTTCAGCCCTCGCCCCTATCAAGATCTCGAATATTGATGGAACGTAGCTAGGGTCGGACCCTGCCATTACCTTGTTGCTGAATAGGGGGCTATAGTACTGCAGGACTGCTGCCAAATAATATAACTTAAAGTTAGGGAGCCCCCACCCCCCTCTGTCCCTGGGTAGACATAAGCATGCATTGTCCCTCCTTGTTTTCCCGTAGGACCAGATAAACCTAGCGACCTCTCTCTCTATTAACTTAAACCAGTCATTATGTATTGCAAGAGGTATTGTTCGGAAAATGTAAAGTAGCTTTGGCAGGAACATTATTTTTACTAGATTGCACCTCCCCATTATTGAGAGTCTCAGGTTATCCCAGCGACAGAAGTCCTTCCTAATTCTCCCCATTATAGGGGAAAAATTTAAATCCACTATTGCCTCGACCTTTGCCGTGATGGTTATTCCGAGATAAACTACTTCATTGACGATTCTGCTGTCGGAGGCGGGGGTGTATCTATTTGTCAGGACCTGCGTCTTAGTCCTATTCAATGAGAAACCAGATTGGATCCCAAAATTATCGGCTATATTTTCGACCTCCTGTATCGCTTTGTCAGGGTCAATAGTTATTATGTCCACATCATCGGCATATGCCAATATCTTAGTATCCCAGCCCTGCAGACTGACAGGGATAATATCTTTGGAGGCTTCCAGTCGTCGAAGGAACGAATCTAGAAATAATGCAAACAGCAAAGGAGAGGAGGGACACCCCTGCCTTGTTCCTCTTTCAATTACAAACGGTTTAGACTCTTCTCCCATCACTCGCACTCGGGCAGTAGGTTTAATATACATAGCCCACATTGCCTTAATAAAAGGTGTCCCGAGGCCGTTAGCTTCCATGATCTTCCATAGATAGTGCCATGACACCCTGTCAAAGGCCTTCTCCGCGTCTAAAACTGCTACCCCCATAGGCTTTTCAAGAACCTCTGTGGCATCCAGTAATGTGATTACCCGCCTGACGTGATCCGTTGTTCCCCTCCCCTGAATAAAGCCATGTTGCCAGGCTCAAACAAGGAGTGGCATTACTTTATTCAATCGGGTGGCGAAGATTTTGGAGTACATCTTGGTGTCACTATTTAGGAGTGTGATAGGTCTATAGGATCCCAATAACATAGACTCCTTCCCTTTCTTTAAGAAGATAACAATATTGGCGGTGCCACAAGAGCCTGGTGGGACAGCCCCTTCCCTAACCCCCTTGAATAACTTGAGCCTAACCTTACCAACCTCCTCTCTGAAGACTTTATAAAACTCAAGAGGTATGTTGTGTGTTCCTGCTGCTTTGCCTGAAGGGAGGGCCTGAAGAGCTGCCTGAAATTCTTACAAAGATATATCCGCTGCCAAAAGGAGGCTCTCGTCCTGGGGGAGCCTCACCAATGGCGCAAAATCCATCTGTTCTCCTACACTCCTATAATCCCCTGCGTGCGGGGCTTTGTAGAGATCTTCATAGAATTCCCTAAAGGCTTCCCTTATCTCAGCTGGGTCTGAGACCATTACCCCCTGCATATTCCTGACCTGCCTTATGTGTCCCATAGCTACCTGTTGTCTAGCCCTGACAGCTAGGTATCGGCCCACACTCTCACTATACTCATAGCACTCCTGTCTTTTTGCCAGATACTTCCCCGCAGTCTTCTCTGTATTAAAATCGTCAAGAGATTATTTTGTAATGGGGATTAAATTCAGTGTTAGAGAGATGTCGCCTCCTGAGGCCACTCTGCTGATTAACTTGGTCTCTAGGCCCCCAAGTCTCTGATAAAGCTCTTTTATCCGTCCTGCCTCCCTCTTTTGTTTGCCTAGACTGTATCGCAGGGTCTCCCCCCTTACTGACTCCTTAAATGCATCCCAGGTCATCCCTAAGGGGCCGCTGCCCCTATTGATATTTAGAAATTCCACGATCCAACCCCTCATGTGCTTAACATACTCCTGATCAGATAAGAGTGCCCTTTCGAATGTCCAGCTCCTGAATACCCTTGTTAGCCCTACGATTGGGACTTCCAGTACAACAGGGTTATGGTCTGACATGACCCTGGGGAAAACCTCCACCTGTGCCTCCTTAAGTAGAGGTGGTGACACCAAAAAATAGTCCAGTCTTGCGAACTTGCTGTGAGGAGCTGAATAGTAAGTATAGCCAGGATCCTGGGCTTTCAAACTTGGCCAAGCATCAACCAGACCTATATCTTTGAATAGATTATTCAGGGAGCGTGTAGTTTGCGGTTTACGACTCGTGCTGGTAACTCTGGTCCCCTCAGAGACTATTCTAGAACCATTTATATTTAGATCCCCACAGACTACAAAGGATGCTGGCCAGGAGGGTAGTTCAATAGCTAGAAAATCAAGTACCCCAGGGTCATCTAATACCGGAGCATACACTGAGCAGAGTGTAAGGACACCGTCCCCCACTCTGCATTCCAATATTGCCCACCTACCATTCTTATCCGCTAATTTTCTCCCTGGTATGACAGTATCGCCTTTCACTAATATCGCTACCCCCTTAGTTCTGACTTCCTGTGTTGTATGGCAAACAACCTTTAAGCCAAGTGCATTCAATAGATTGCCATCATTCCGGGCTATGTGAGTTTCCTGTAAGCAGTACACGTCTGCTCGCAAAACTTTTACGTTTTCTTGTACTTTCCTCCTTTTAGCATTATCATTCAGCCCACAGATATTAATACTGGCGATGCGAAGTTTAGCCATTACCTTGCATCAAATTTCGCCATCCGGATTTCCCAGCCATAATGGAGACTAATTCTTGCAGACGACAGCTCACCCAGCTATTTTCATATGCATGATGAATTCTATGACCTAATACTGCCAAAATCTTCAAACAAAAATCTAAATTTTGTTTTAGCTTACATGTCATTTCGAGTGTGTTTAAATTTACCCATCCCTCCCCCTCCCTCTGCCCTCCCTCCACCCCATCCCCCCCGCATTGAAAGCAGTCAGACCAACCAGGTCTGTGTGATGGTGATGGCGAAGGGCCCCTGCGAGCTCCCAGCCCTGTGTCCCTCCTACTACCCTCCTACCAATGTGAAAGATTAGTGCCGGCTAGCTAGACTTAGAAAATTCCAGTCGAGAAAATACCATTCTGCCGCCCGAAAAAGAAAAAGAAAGAAGAACAAAAGACCACAAATTTTAGAGGACATTTCCAGATAGATAGCCCAGCAATAGGAGAGCCCCCTAGAAGAAAAGACTCCCTCAAGCTTTTTTCTTTTCTGCTAGAGCCTGATCCAAATACTCTCTGGCTTTTATCTCAGAGGTAAAAAACTTAACAGTCCCTCTTACTATCGTTTTCAGCCTGGCCGGTGCGAGCAGAAAGTCTTCGAAGCCAGCCTCCTGATAAGGCTTAATTACCTGCCGTAGGCGCCACCTACGTTCTTCGGTTATGTGACAGAAGTCAGGGCGGACAAAGAAAGAGATCGTCTTCTACTGCCTTTTAGTGTCTGGTCGGGTTTTTTTAAATATAGCCTGTCTCAGCATAAAGTTATCAAAGAAAGCCAGGATGGCTCTTGGTTGCTTTTTGTCTCTGCCAAGCTGTGTACTTTGATAGCGAGTAAATGGGAACCGATGGGCCCTCTGAACTTCATGTTCCCAGTTCCAGCCTGTGAGGTCCGGAAAGGCTTCCTTAAGTAGGTCCAGGATAAAGGCGCAAATGTCCTCCCCTTCCAGACCCTCCTCAATACCAAGAAAGCGGAGGTTATTTCTTCTTAGGCGATTTTCCTTGTCCTCCAGTTTCCACATGACGTCAGTTAGTTGGGCTTCATGAGCGCTTGTCTGCTCTCTCACAGCAGACAGGTCGGTCTCTACAGCAATTGTTCTTTCCTCCATACTATTAAGTCACTCACCGATCTCGGTACAGGCTTTCCCTACTTTCCGAATCGCACCTTCCAGTTTTTTAGTGGCTTGTCTGGCTCTTTTCCCGTCCGCCTGAGTCTCTGCGCGATGTTCCTTGATTCACTCTAATATCATACCCAGAGCAGGGTCTATGTTAGCCGCCCCACCATCCTGCTGGTTATGTTGGTGATTTCCCAGCTGAGCAGTACCCCCCTCCAGTGATCCCAGCACCCTGGTGTGGGAATAGTCCCACTTCAATCCGGTGCCTGTATTATGCCTCCCCCTATTTGGAGGGTCAGTATGTCATTTTGATGCTTTCGAGCCCCGCCAGTGTCTTTGACGTTTGAGAGCGGTTTCGGGCGCTTCCAGTTTGCTAGAGCCAGGTGTCGTCACGTAATCCTCTATTTTGCTGTTGCTGGAGCTGGTAACGCCTGAGTAGGAGTCCTCCGTGAGAGAAAAAAATGTATCTGTCCCATCTGATGTGACATCCGTGGGAGGCAGTGCTTCACTCCCTGCTGTAAAGCCACTAGCCAAAGCAGGTTGGTAGTTCATCTGTGAGTCAGGTAAGTTCTTATGTCCCTCCTGGGTGGACTCCCTAGGAATCTCTTCCCTTCCTTCCTGAACGAGGGTGTACTGTGCAAGAGATCCAGCATCTGCCACCATGATCCCTATCTGTTGTTTGTCCGCAGATACTAAGGTGGGCTCCTGGACCTTGGTAGTCATTTGTTTAATTTTCTCTGGATCTAATTCACACAGTTGTTCTTGGGATGTATGACTCACCCCTCCTTCTTTGATTTTAAAGAAGTCCGTAATTGCTGCCTGAGGCGGGACGGTGGAGTTGGCTAGATTAGGTGGAGTTGATAGGGGAACCATGCTGTCTCCCTCAGGGGCCAAAGTCACTTCCTCTCCTGACTTAGCCACCAAAGTTTTACTCGCCCCACCTTGCTGTTTCTCCATCAGATTTCTCCTCTTCCCTGCGCCAGTACTTTCAAGCCGATTTTTTACAGTGCTAAGCTTACCTGCACTCTCATTGTTAGTGCCTGGGGGAGACTCCTGTCTCACCCCCTGTAGGTACGTTGCAGTCCGTGCAGCTAGCTTTCTGGCTTGCTTGGTAGCTTTGGGAGGCCTCTCAGCATTTTTTCCCCGCAGAGAGCTGAATCCTGTTTCTCTCACCTTCCAGGTGAGTCTGAGTCTCTTAGCAGCATGACCAACCCACCCTCGCAGAGCGTCACTGATTGAGCAGGCAAGTCTCATGGTCAGCGTGTAGAGTGCTGCCGAGCTGCTCCTTCTCCTGCTCCCTCTCCATGCCTCCTCCGCTCTTGAGGCAGCACCGCCGCCGAGGATCTCCCTCTCGCCCAGTGGGGATCCTGTCCGTGTTGCCAGCCGAAAAAGCACCCATCAGCGTGCAGACAATGAGCCAGACGCCAGCGGCCCCCGAGTAGACTCCGGGAATCAAGAGCTGCCGAATCCGGCACAAGTAAGGCAAGTTGGGGACGTTAGGGCAGGAGCTCTGGCGCGGTGATCCTACGCAATCGCCATCTTGCTTCCTATAAGACTCTGTCTTTTTTGGTGTATTCATTGTGTGACTGTGTGTTTGTGTGTGTTGCAGAAATGCTTTAAACATTGCCTCTTTAGATAAGCCTGACTACTCTCTGCCAAGCTACCAGAGGGTGAGCACAGGTTATCTTTTAGTGTGTATCTAGCTTACCTTGACCAGAGTGGTGGTTCCTGCTTGGACAGAGTGCATACCTCTGCCAACCAGAAACTCCAGTTCTAACATTCTGCAAGAACCCAAGGTACCCAGACCCAAAAAATGAGCTTCACCGTACAATGGTTTTCCATTGTGTACCAAGTATAGACCAACTAATATGCTGAAATGTGAAAAATGTGTATCAAGGGAACCTACATATTTCTGAAATGGGCACAAGATAAAGAGTTTAGGAGCAGTGGTTACTTGTACATCTCTGAATTTGTGTGTCCCCTTACTAGCATATGATTTAGAGGGTATTTTTCAAAATATCTTCTTTCTTAAATACTGGCTTACATTTGGAAGGCATAAATGCAGGGAAATCCAATTGGTAACAAAAACTGTTCTACTATTCTATGCTTGCACATGTCTTCCAATACAAATGGTACCTCACTTATGTGGGCAGGCCTAATCCCTGCAACAGGAAGTGGACCAAAACACAATGTGGAAGCATCACATTTTTCCACTGAAAACTGATCTTTTTTCCCAATGTGGATAGCTGTGCACTTTGGGTCCTACTTCAGCCGGCACCAAGGGAAACCTAGAAAATTTGAACATTTTTGAAAACTATACACCTGTGGAATCCAGGGTGGGGTGAATTGCATGGCTTTCACCAGATTTTTTTACCTAGAATCCATTGCAAACCTCAAACTTTGACTACGAAAACGCATTATCCTCAAGTTTCTGTGATGAAAAGTTCTGGAATCTGTGGCTAGGCACAAACTTCCATCTACCCAGCATTTCTCCAAGCCTCCCGATAAAAATGGTATCTCACTTGTGTGGGTAGGCCTAGTGCCTGCAACAGGAAATGGGTCAAAATGCAACATGGACTCATCTCATTTGTCCACTCAAAACTGACCCTTTTTTCCATAGTGGGTAGCTCTTAATTTGGGGCCCTAGCACCGCCGGCACCTAGGGAAACCTAGCAAACTTGTACAATTTTAAAAACTAGATAGCTGGTAACTTACATGGCTCTCACCAGGTTTTTGTACCCAGAATCCCTTGCAAACCTGAAACTTTGACTAAAAAACACATTTTCCTGACATTTCTTTGATGGAAAGTCCTGGAATCTGTGTGGAGCCACAAACCTCCTTACACCCAGAATTTCCCAAAGTCTCCATATTAAAAATAGTATTTCACGTATGTCGGTAGGCTTACTGTCCATGCCAGGAAACAGCCCAAAATGCAACATGGATACATCACATTTTTCCACTCAAAACTGACCCTTTTTTGCAAAGTGTATAGCTGTGGATTTGTGGCCCTAGCTCAGCTGGCACCTAGGGAAACCTAGCCAATCTGTACGTTTTTAGAAACATACACCTGGGGAAATCCAGGGTGGGATGACTTGCGTGGCTTTCACTAGGTTTTTTTTTACCCAAAATCCCTTTCAAATCTCAAACCTTCACTAAAAAATCTAATTTTCCTCAAATTTATGTGATGGAAAGTTCTGGAATCTGTGGGGAGCCACAAACTTCCTTCCACCCAGCATTCCCCCAAATCTCCCAATAAAATTGGTACATCACTTGTGTGAGTAGATCTAGTTCCCACAACAGGAAACAGCCCAAAATGCAACGGAGACACATCACATATTTCCACTCAAAACTGACCCTTTTTTTGCAAAGTGGGTACTTGCAAATTTTGGGCCATAGCTCAGCCAGCACCTAGGGAAACCTAGCAAACCTGTGCATTTCTGCAAACTAGACACCTGAAAAAATTCAGGGTGGGGAGACTTGCGTAGCTCTCACCAGGCTTTTCTACCCAGAATCCCTTGTAAACCTCAAACTTTGGCTAAAAATTGCATTTTCCTCATATTTCTGTGATAGAAAGTTCTGGAATCTGCAAGGAGCCACAGACTTCCTTCCACCCAGCATTCCCCAAAGTCTCCTGATTAAAAATGGTGCCTCACTTGTGTGGGTAGTCCTAGTGTCTGCCACAGAAAACATTCCAAAACGCAGCATGGATACATCACATTTTTCTACGTAACTTTGACCCTTTTTTTAAAAATTGGGTAGATGTGGATTTTTTGGCCATATCTCAGCTGAGAAACCTAGCAAACCTGTACATTTTTAAAAACTAGATGCCTGGGGGAATCAAATGTGGGGTAACATGCGTGGCTTTCACTATGTTTTTTATCCAGAATCCCTTGCAAATCTCATACTTTCACTAAACAAACACATTTTCCTCACATTTATGTGATGGAAAGTTCTGGAATCTGTGGGGAGCCACAAACACAAACTTCCTTCCACCCAGCATTCCCCAACATCTCCCAATAAAAATGGTACCACACTTGTATGGGTAGGCCTAGTGCCCCCGACAGGAAATAGCCCAAAATGCAACATGGATACATCACATTTTTTCACACAAAACTCACAATTTTTGGGATGTAGGAAAGTGGACTATTAGTAGTGATAAGTAGTGACTTACCACAAGTAATAAGGCCACAAACACAATAAAAGGGTCAGTCAAGGTCTCAATAAATTGTTCCCTTGCTCAACCCTTGGTGGCTGGCAACAAAAAGGCAGGCGTAACTTAGGAGACAGGTGTGTCAAGCATTTAAAAATACCAATAGAGTGAATAAGTAAGACACAACACAGAACAAAAATCCAACTCCAATTTATAAACATAGGTTTTATTTTTATGAACAAATAGACACCAAAACGACAAAAAACCAAGGTAGGGAACTAGAGAGATGCATTTATAAAGAATAATCACTTTCTAGTGCTTAAAAACATATAGTGCCACTTTGGGACATCTGGTCGCGGTTGACCGGGACAAAGTCAAAGTTTGAGGCCAACTGCGATGGAGCTCTGGTTGTATATCAAACCAACTAAGACGGCCAAACTATATGGCTATCTGACACAGTGGTGTCTGGCACCTTAAATGTTTATCTAGAAGACCCTCACACACCAACCTGGTTGGTGTCATGCTTCATCATCGGGTCCCAGCTGAGTAGCCGAATGCTACTCAGCTGTGCTGCAACACCTGATTACAGTGGAGCGGGTCGTGATGTTAGTGCATATGATGAAGTGGATGTGAATCTAAAAATACCTCTGGGATTCTACCTGTTAATTACTTTTATTCCCAGTGATCCAGGGTATATTAAAACAAGAGAGTAGATAATGTATTAAGTATACTGCGTGTATCTCAGTATTATCCTTTGATGGTCAACATGTTCAGCCCGCTGAAAGCTAGGCTGCTTCAGGACCTCTCATATAAAGTGCTTGGTGAGTGAAGTGAAAAAGTGAGTGTTAAAATAAACCACGTGTTAAAGCATTTTTAGTACCGTGCTAAGGAGTACTATGTATGCTAAGAGGACTAACCGTACTCAGGGTCCTCAAAATGGGCTAGTACACTAATAGTATGATTGGCCACACATCTGATCCTGGGAGGCCTTTAAGTCACATACTTGAGTGAAATGGTCTCTCCCGCTGCATGACCTATTTCGGTGTCCTCAGGAACAGGCTGTTCCTGAGGACACCGAAATAGGTCATGCAGCGGGAGAGACCATTTCACTAAAGTATGTGACTTAAAAGGCTCCCCCCTCCCAGGATCAGATGTGTGAGCCAGTCATACTATTAGTGTACTAGCCCATTTTGAGGACCCTGAGTACTGGTTAGTCCTCTTAGCATACATAGTACTCCTTAGCGCGAGTACTAAAAATGCTTTAACACGTGGTTTATTTTTACCACTCACTTTTTCACTTCACTCACCAAGCACTTTATATGAGAGGTCCTGAAGACAGCCCCAGCAATTTTCTAAGCGGGCTGAAACATGTTGACCATCAAAGGATAATACTGAGATACACGCAGTATACTTAATACATTATCTACTCTCTTGTTTTTAATATACCCTGGATCACTGGGAATAAAAGTAATTAACAGGTAGAATCCAAAGGTATTTTTAGATTCACATCCACTTCATCATATGCACTAACATCACAACCCGCTCCACTGTAATCAGGTGTTGCAGCACAGCTGAGTAGCATTCGGCTACTCAGCTGGGACCCGATGATGAAGCATGACACCAACCAGGTTGGTGTGTGAGGGTCTTCTAGATAAACTTTAAGGTGCCAGACACCACTGTGTCAGATAGCCATATAGTTTGGCCGTCTTAGTTGGTTTGATATTTCATTAAGGGACAAGGACGGCCGTCCACCAGTCCTAGCTCTCTCTTTTGTTTTTTGAGCTCTGGTTGTATACACAAGAGGGAGGCCTTGGTCAAACCTTCACACTTAGAAACTTTTCTGGAGGATTGTCTTTTGATATCTTGACGTCGAGCGAGACTCTTCTTTATGCTGAATTCAGTGCAGGTTTGTCGGCTTGAATTTCTATGAGGCCCCAGTGAAATCCTGGAAGGCTGGAGCTTGGGAGCTATCAGCGGGACGAACCTGAAATCCAGGCTGGGTCGTGGTTTAAGATAGCTGGCTTGACTCTCGACATTGAGTCGATCACCTTATGGAGCTTTTACCAAACAGTTCACCAAACTTCTCAAAACTTCTGGATCTTCTTCCAGAAGGTCTCCTTGAGGGTTAAAAGTGTCCACAACACCAATCCGTGGGTCAAGAATCTATGAGATGATCCTTGGAATGTTGGGACTACAATTCCCACAATGCACCTGGCCAAATCCTTAAAAGTCCACTGGATGCACTCAAGGATGGGGATTTCTTGGTGGAGATGATGCAGGTGGGCTCAGGTAACCTATAGCTTGCAGGGAGTCCACTCCTTGATCCTTCTTGAAGCAAGGCAAAATCCTTAGGGCTGTAGTCCCAGAATGTGCAGCAGGTGCAGTCCTTCTGAATGCAGACCTTGGGGGTGCAGTTGAGGTTTCCAGCAATGCAGTCCTTCTTCTCCTTGTAGTTTCAGGCAGCAGATCTGAATTGCAATGCAGCTTTTCAATATGTATTCACAGTTTCTGTGCATCAAGCAGGGGGCACCCCTGACCAATGGGATGCAGGGTGCCACCCAGGTGTATGACCACTTCCTCCAAATTGTGGCATATTCTTCTCCCAGAAAGCACCATTCCAAAATCCAGCATGGAGAATTTCTCTCCTGGAAGGTTAAATCAGGCTAAGCCAACCCACTGGCATTGCTAAGATTCACTAACAATTCCCTTCCACTCCCTTCACTAATCTAACTAGAGGGGCTCCTGTGTGGCTGGGGTTGCAGGATGTGGGGGTGATCCTGTGCAGTCCTAAAGTGTCATTCTCCCTTTAAAGACAAGTGTGGCTACCTCCCCCCTCATCTTGCCATCTGGTTCTGCAGCCACAGTTCTCCACCCACAGGAAACTCATTGTCTCAGAGCAGGCCAATTCACTCCTCATTGAGACAGCTTGGCTCAGCCTGGCAGAGGCTACCCAATCAGGCGAGAGCAGCTGGAAGGCTGGATTTTGGTTTACAGAAAAGACAAATTAATAACTTATCTTCTGTGTTACTTATTATAAATCTAACAGTGGCAAGTTGTTGGATTTATCATTACTAGCATTTTTATACTTTGAATTACATTTTATCACACTCCTGTCAATATTTATACTTAAATAAAATATTCCAATGTTAGCCTATGGATCTTATTATCTACAAATTGGAAAAACGAAGTGGGCAATGCGTCCCTTACCAGAGCCTATAAAACATCTTTTATAATGGCCCTGCTTATAGTTACGAGGCACCCTACCTGTACGGCACCTAGGAGAGACCTTAGGGGTGACATATGGAAAAATAAGGTAGTTTACTACTTTGGAAGTACCTTTAATTCCAAAGTCAAATTTGCATATAATTTAACTTTAAAGACAGTCTGCAAAGCAGGGCTGTTTTGAAATGTAATGAGCAAAAGAACAATGGATTTAACGCAGATCTCTTGACTGGAGTTGAATGTTTGATTCATTCAGCATTCCGTCCATCATTTGTTGACACAGCATTTTTCACTCTAAGTGGGATGGGTATGCCCAGATGTGGGTCTCATGCTCGCTGTGCCACTGGATTCAAGCTAGTCTGGCTGATGAGGGGTGATACTCCGAAACCAGTCCAAGGATGCTTGTTTCCAGTCCAGGGAGGACCCGGCTGGGCAGTTTGGACTGGACTGTTCCCATGAGGAGCAGGGTCAAGACTGATTTGCATATGGCTGGGTTCAAACTGGGGAGGCGTAGTGAGCAAAAGAACGATGGATTTAACGCAGATCTCATGACTGGGGTTGAATGTTTGATTCTTTAAGCATTGCGTCCCTCATTTGTTGACACAGCTATGTTTCCAAGGCGTCAGCATTTCCTGAGGGGCACGCCTTTTGATTGTTATGTTTAAGTACAAGAACAGCACTAATTCGAGCAGTGCAGCTGTTCTGAGTGCAAATCTTGTTTATAGCATTACTAAGAGCAGCGCTTTGGTAGCGCATATAGTATTTCATTTATTGCACTGACAGGAACACCTCTGGCTTGAGCTTCTCATTCTTGAGGAACAATATTTGGGCAGCATTAGTTAGCAGAGATCAACAAGCGAGTTTCACAGTGTCTTTAACTGCGTGTGTGTTCCATGCTGTGTTTCACGAACAGCAATTAAGCAATTCCTGTGACGTATTACGAGGTATGAGCTGAACCAAATCTAAGGTAGACAGTGGGCATCACTGGAGGCACGCTTTAGTGCCAATACAAGAAAAGCAAGGTCTTACAGCCACACAATCTAAATTTATGATTGCTTATTATATGTTTCTCTGCTAACCATTTCTTTTTCAGATTTCCTTCCCTGCTGTTCCCTTCCCACATCCTTCCCCCGCCTGGCTACTCTGACCCTCAGTGCTATTACAGCTACTGAGTTGGAGCTGCCTGGAGGTGGACCTTTATATCATCGTGCAGATCCTGAGGAAGGCGGCAGCTGTGACATCCTGATACTTCCTCAAAAAAATGGGGGCACTCTTTGAGTACTCTGTGTTGTTCAGGATACTAAATGTGCCAAACTTCTATTGTTCTTAAGCCTGATGGTGGCATCCCACGATAACACTGGCAGCCATAAAAGGGCAGCGCCTGCAGTACCTGTTCAAGGCATGGTGCCTCACAGTAGTGAAGCAGACTCGCCACCTAAAACACAGCAAACTCCCCTCATGGAGAGGTGTGGCAGCACGCTGTTTTGCCTTTTGCAGTTTCGTTTCAGATACATCCAGCTGCTGCTGCTCATATTTTACCATTAAATAATGTATTTCTTAGCAAGCCAGTTTTCCATGGAATGCTAATGTTAGCCCATGAGCAGCGATATGCTCCTATTTGCATTTGAAAGAGTATCTCTGCATTGTGACCCACTTAGCCGTTTACCCGGTGATTGCACACAAAAAGAAAGTCAGGAACTAAATTTTATTTTGCATTTCAAAAGTCTGCCAATGGCACAATGACACACAATAATATCAGTCACCACTGGCTTTTCAGCCAACAGCATGTTGCATTATACAGCTTGAAGTGTTGCTTTTAACCCCTTCGCTGCTAGGCCTTTCCCCCCCCCCCTGTGCGAAGCCTCTTTTTGGCTATTTTGGGTAGTTCACGCTTAGGCCCCTGTAACTTTTTGACCACATAAGGTATCCACGCCAAATTTGCGTCCTTTTCTTCCAACATCATTGGGATTCTAAAGGTACCCAGGGTTTGTGTATTCCCCTGGAGGGGACCCAAGAAATTATAGCCAAAATACAGCTACATTTTTAATTTTTTTTTAAATGGCAAAATAGTGCTGCAAATGAAAGCGTCTGGTTTTTTCCCTGCAAATGGTATCAACAAATGGTTTGTAGGGCTGAAATCACCATTTTCCCAGCTTTCAGAGACTGACAGACTTTTTCAGAAAACCAACATTTTTTACACAGTTTTGGCATTTTACTGGGACATAGCCTATTTTTGCTATTTTTTGTGCTTTCAACCTTCTTCCAGTTAATGGTAGAAATGGGTATGAAAGCAATAATGGATCCTGGAAATCTATACATTTTAGAAAAGTAGACAAGTTTCTAAATTCAGCAAGGGGTCATTTGTGTAGATCCTTCATGGTTTCTTTATAGAAACTAACAGTTGAAAATAGGAAAAATTGAAAATGAGTTGAAAAATACAGCCATTTGTGCCAACGTTTTCACCTGTAACTTCTTCTAATTATGACAAATGTTTGAAATCAATATACCGTTACATCTGCTGGACCTTTCTGGTTGTGGGGATATATAGGACTTGTAGGTTCACCAAGAACCCGACGAACCCAGAGCCAATAACTGAGCAGCGTCTTGCAATGGTTTTTTATTATGTACCGGGTATATAGCAATTAATTTGGGAAAATATATAGTGAAAAATCGGGATGAAAGACACCTATGTATTTCTGAAATTGGGACAAAATATAGAGTTTAGAAACAGTAGCTATTTGCACATTTCCGAAATTGTGAGTACCCATACTATCATTAGAATTATAGGACATTTTTCAAAGTGACTTCTTTTTTACACATTGTCTTCCATTTGGAAGGCAGAAATGCATCGAAGGTCAATAGGTAATAACAGTTGCTCTACAATTCTGTGTTACCCTAAGTCTCCCGATAAAAATGGTACCTCACTTGTGTGGGTAGGCCTAGTACCCGTGACAGGAAACAGCCCAAAACGCAACGTGGACACATCACATTTTTCCACACAAAACTCACCCTTTATTTTTACAGTGAAAACTGACCCTTTTTTTGCAAAGTGCCTAGCTGTAGCTTTTGAACCCTAGCTCTGCCGGCACCTAGGGAAACCCAGCAAACCTAAACATTTTTGAAAACTAGACACCTAGATGAATCCAGGATGGGGTGACTTGTCTGGCTCTCACCAGGTTCTGTTACCCAGAATCCCTTGCAAACCTCAAAATTTGTCCAAAAAACCACATTTTCCTCACATTTCTGTGGTGAAAAGTTCAGGAATCTGCATGGATCCACAAATTTCCTACCACCCAGCGTTCCCATAGGTCTCCCGATACAAATGGTACCTCACTCGCGTGGGTGGGTCAAGTACCCGCGACAGGCAAGGGCCCATAACCTATTGAGGCGACATCAAAATTACCTATCACAAAACAACCTGGTTTTGCAAGGGGGATCCCATGAGTTTTTGGCCCCGGGCTCGGAGGCCATCTAGGGAAACCTACCAAACCCACACATTTCTGAAAACAAGACACCCGGGGGAGTCCAGTAAGGTATGGCTTGCGTGGACCCTCTAACGTTTTCCTACCCAGAATCCCCTGCAAACCTCAAATTTAGATGAAAAAAATCATTTTTTTCTCAAATTTCTGTGTGGGAAAGTTGTAGGATCACCGGGAAGACACAAATTTCCTACCACCCAGCGTTCCCCCAGGTCTCCCGATAAAAATGGCATCTCACTCGCGTGGGTGGGTCAAGTACCCGCGACAGGCAAGGGCCCAAAACGTATTGAGGAGACATCAAAATGTAATTTTGGCAGGGGGGTGGGGGCATTGGCATGCCCGTTTTGGGCAGCCCCCACCCTAATTCAAATTGCCCCAAAAAAATCCCTGGGGTCTAGTGGGCTTTCTGCCCCCGGGGGGGCAGATTGGGGCTACTGCCCCCATCTGCCCCCCAGGGGGGCAGAAAGACTGAATTCAGCCAAGTTTTTATGGGGGGAGCAAAGGCCCTTGCTCAAGGGGCCGCTCCCCCCTCCCTGGTGTCTAGTGGGTGGATCCCTGCTTGGGGATTGCCCTCCTGGGGTGATCCCCAAGCAGGGATCCACTGGGGAGGGGTATCATTGGAAAGGGGAGATTCTCCCCTTTCCAATGATACCTCCCCCGTCTTTCTACATGCTCAGGGGGCTGAGATAGCCCCCTGAGCACATAGAAAGTGAAACTGAAATGAGGCTCATTTCAGTTTTGGTTTCTATGAAATGACATCAGGGCGACGTGCGCGCTGATCATCATTTCATAGAAACGAGGGGGGGGGCCTCGGGAGCTGGGGAAGCTCTTCCCCAGGTCCCGAGGCTTTGGGGGAGAAAAAGAAATCCCTCTGATGCCTGCACCAGAGGGATTTCCGGTGCCATGTGCCAGGACGGCCGGGAGCCATCCTGCGTACACGAGCACTGTGGCGCACGGCATCTCCCGGCCGTCGTGCGCACACAAAGGGTTAACGCTTTTATTTAGGGTTCCAAATCCCAGCATGAAAATGCTGCTGGCTAAAATGGCAGAAGGTGTTATACATTACATGTAACCACTTGTCAGCTAGGTTTAAAATAGTTTTGAGACTGTCTACTCAATTTAAAACAATGCTTGTTTCATACGTAATACCAAAAGTAAACTCCTCTCACAGATTTTAAGACGGTTCGCCATTACACTTACATCATGCATTAAAAATAACAATAGCAATGAGAATCGTTTGTGCAGTGGAAAGTTTT
Source organism: Calotriton arnoldi (assembly GCA_963921515.1). Classification (NCBI taxonomy): domain Eukaryota; kingdom Metazoa; phylum Chordata; class Amphibia; order Caudata; family Salamandridae; genus Calotriton; species Calotriton arnoldi. The sequence continues at coordinate 249,170 of CAWUFW010010796.1, forward strand.
ATAATGAGCTTCACAACTCAAAAAAGGTACAACATGTACAGTAGGAGTGCATCCTTCCCTAGCACAAAGAATATATAAAGGACAACAGGCAGTAGCAGGAGGAACGTAACACAATGTTCTCACACATAAAGAACAGGTACATTATAGGTAGCAAATACACTAATGAGGAAGTGAAAAGCTTAAAAGGACTGAAGTACACCAAACCTCTTACAGAATTACCATACATATGTGTACTCACATAGGATGACGAACCCTCACCTGCCTAATGTGGTGTGCTTCCCAAGTGGGTTCCACATCTAGCTGCAGAAAATATTCATGAGTGCTATTCGTCACTGACAGTATTCTTCTAGTTAAGGGCACTACAGTTCGGATTAGGTTATTTTCCTTATGTCTGCACATATGTTATTCCCTTTGTTAAACTATCGGATTTATAGTAAAAATGTATGTGAGTGAGCTAAAAAAGGGTTTAATTGTTGTCTCCCTGATACTAGGTTAAAAATAGAAGGGTCAAGCAATTGACCCGGCTTCCCTTTTCCATTGACATGTTTCAACTCTCCAATATTGCCTGTATGGGGTCAGGCATCTTCTTCAGGAATGTAGGTGTCTCATATCAAATATTGTGGAACAGCCCCTGGACAGTAGGTAATGCTTTGCAGTGTCAGCATGGGACAGAAATGGCAAATTTCCATGGCCCCATTCTTTGAAGATGCTTCTGATGTATTATTGGCAAGGCATATACAGCATGGTTTACCAGGCAGGCCACTGTAATCATAGCCCACATTATGAAACAGGCCATGGCCATGCCCATGCGGCCAAGTCATGCTTGCAGCTGACTAAATGCGGGCAGTGGGCATGCATGCACTTTGAGACCATGAGCCCAGCGCCCAACACCCAAGCATCTCTTGCAACACCACCAATGCCAAAAGGGCAGTGGCAATGAGGGGACAATGGACAGGTCGCATAATTCCCCATGGCTCCACCTGTGTTACATCCTGCCTAAAAAGGAGCCCCATGGCATGGAGGATGAGCAGAACTGCTCTTAGCATTGCCTGGACTTCCCATCCTTCTACGAGCACCCCTGACCTCCATTTTATTTATAGCTGAAGTATGGACTTCTACATTAAAAATAGCGTATTTTGGATTGTTTTACATTGGCACATTTGATTCTATCACTGCACTGAGTGGCCTTTATCAGAATTAGTGAATCATACCCCTTCTGCACTGACGTTGGAAATGGGGTTTCTGGTTGGCTAGGGTATGAACCTAAGTCAGGCAGATCCCACCACTCTAGTCAGGGTAAGGGAGTTACACACACAAGATAACCCCTGCTCACCCCCTTGGTAGATTAGCAGAGCAGTCAGGATTATCCTAGAGGCAATGTGCAAAGTATTTGCGCATCACACACACACCCCAGTGGCACCCCAAGCACACCACAAAAAGAGACTCCACACAAGGTTATATACAAATATCCTTTGTATTATACATAAAACAAATAGACCACAATCACATAAATCACTTTGCCAACCAGGCAAATGTCATAAGATTACAGTTAGTGCCGAAAGTAAATACTTATAGGTTGCACATGTCACAAAAACCACATCACTGTACATATTATGAAGATCCAGAAATCATACTCATTATCTTGTCATCACAAGGCCTAAGAACGACATGAATCAGCGCACAAAATGTTGCAGGTAGTAAATAAATCCTACAAATCCTCACATGTCAGAGTAAACAACACTGGTCACAGCACCCTTTGAGCTTCTATTGCAGGTTGTGTGGTAAATAGAACCCAAGATGTAGGGCCCAGGAACACCTGTGCCCCTACAACTGTTAATACAGTAATTCCTGATGCATACTGGTGGGGAACACCCCTCGGCACAGCTCCCAGGGTTCTCTCAAAAGGTTTCACCCCAACAAGCAGGACAACTGGCCCCTGCACCCAGCGCACCAAGTAAGGGAGGTGGGGGAGTTACACACACCCTGTCTACTCCAACACAGAGCAGGCAACTGCCGGGCGGTTGTAGGTATCCTGTCACTCCCCCAAAAGTTGCAGCACATCCGGAGCCCTCTGGGGCCACATGGACTGCTGTAGGAAATGCCCCAAATGACGACCTCACCTTCGCAATCTGGTGAAGCGCCACCAAAAGTACAGCCCACACAGGTGGGTCACTCAAGTATCAAAAAAAGCGGGACTCTGCTGCGGAGAGGGCAGTAAGCACTCCGAGCCTGCTCTGGTCAGGAAATTCTCTCTGCTGATGCGTTGTCCTCGCCCCTCTGGGGCCACGCTGAGGGGATATCTCCTGGTACGGAGCGATGGCCAGGTTTCCACTCTGAGGGTTGCGTTGTCTGCCCCAGGATTGCCTCAGGAAGGGATCCTCATTCCCAACATCTGCAGCCTCAGGCCAGAGAGTCGGTAACCAGCAACAGCATGTCACCACACGCACATTAAATAATGAAGCCTTTCTTCAGCCTGAAATTCAGCACTCCACACGCGCTGACTTGGGGCTAGGGCCCAAACAGCAAACTCATGATCAGCATGAATCCAGCGTTTGCCACGTGCTGGGTTGAAGCAATTTAACTAGGAGCGCCCTCATTCCCAGCTCAGAGCATGCTGCTGCCAGACTTACAGAGACAAGAGTCCCACGGCAGAGATGCTCAAGGTGCCGCGTTTGTAGGCTCCCTTGAGAGCACTGGGAGCACACACACAGGAACAGCAGGCAGGCAGGCCAGCACAAATAGTCTGCTTGCAGAGGGGACATCCCTCCAGAACAACAAGCAGATGGTCCAAATGGCAGTTCCTCCTGGCACACAGCCATCCTCTGGTGTAGAACTAGCAGCGTCCACGCAGGGTTTAAAATCATGGGGTCACAGTCCCTGTACTTATACTCACAAAGTCTTTGTTCTGGGAGCACTTTAAACAACATTAGAAGTGTACAACGCTCCCATTAAATCCCCATCCCTGGCTCCAGACACACTACAGGGAGGCGAAGGCAGCATTGTGAAAGGCAGGCACAGCCCTATCCAGGTGCAGGTGACAACTCCTCCCACCACTCTAAATGCAGACCAGGCATATTCAGCCCAACTATGAGTTACCCAGGAAAGGCAGGACATACCTCAACCCCCCTTGTGACTGTCTACAGTGAATGCACATCCCAAGCTCTTGTCAGTCAAAACCAGATGGTGAATACACAACCGGGTAGGTCACAAGAGTCATAAGCATACATAAATCCTCACTTCTAAAAGTGGCATTTCGAAAACAGTAATAACAAATCCGCTTTCACCAATAAGCAGGATTGATCTATACTATTCCAAACATACCAAACATGGCCACACTACCCCTTTCATATTAGAAATTACCACTGAGGTACATATCAGGGAATATATCAGGGAATTCCCAATGCAAACCTATGAGAGGAGCAGCCTCACAGCAGTGAGAAACCAAATAGGCTGTTTGTCACTACCAGGACATGACCTACCTTTTAGCTATACAGCACCCAGCAAATAGGTCTACCTTAGGGGTGACCTATATGTAGTAAAAGGGGAGTTTCAGACTTGGGAAACACTTTGAATGCCACATCACTGTGGCAGTGAACTGAACACGCAGGCCCTGAAGTGGCAGAGGCTTGAGACAGGTTTGAAAGGCTACTTCTGTGGGTTGTGCAAGCAATGCTGCAGGCCCACTAGTAGCATTTAATTTACAGGCCTGGGTATATAGGATACCACTGTGCAAGGGACTTACAGGTAAATTAAATCAAATATGCCAAACAGTTGTAGACCAATCTTACCAAGTTTACAGAAGAGCACACATGCACTTTAGCACTGATCAGCAGTGGTACAGTGCCCAGAGTCAGAAAACCAACAAAAACAAGTCAGAAAAAAATACAGGAGGAAGGCAAAACGTTTGGGGATAACCCTGCAAAAAGGGCCAGTTCCAACAACTGACAATTTTATAAATGACTCGAGAAGCAAGTCAGTTGTCTGGTTAATCTTATATAATCCTTTATAGTTACAGATGAAGCATCACTATGGTCTACTAAACCATACACCACAGATATGTTTGTACAGTGCACACCCTGAACTGTATTATCTTAAGGTGCTCTCAAATGCGGTGAACAGTGAATAAAAGTGATTGCCTAGAGTCACACAGTTTGGTCACGCTCTGACACCAAGACTGAAGCCAGGTTTCCTGATTAAACATTTTCCAATACAGATCCTGGATGGGCATCTCATTCTCTCTATTGTGTGCCATGATTCCAATTTTATTAATCACCCAAGAGGCAAGTCAGTTGTCTTGTGCTTCCTCTACAAGGCCTCCATTGTTGGTGAAAATGAGCAATATTGCGGTCTGTTAAATCATATACAAGAGGTATTTTTACAGAGTGTATACTAAACTGAATTATTTCAAGGTGCTCTCAAACGTAATGATCGCAGAAGAGGAGGTACAGCAAAAATAAAGTAATTGCCGGGGCCACACAGCTTGGTGAAATTGGGAAGTGGGGATTGAAACTAGGATCTCTGGGTCATGATCTGCAACTAGTTTTTAACCTGGGTCCCAGAAAACCTTGAGACTGGACTGGGCAATGTCACTGAGAGGAATGTGTAAGCGGATGAGTGAGTGAATATGCAAGTTCTGACATCTTTGTCACTTAGTTGCTATTCGATACCATCATCTTGTTAGCCCAGTGGCTGTCACTCAAAGAGCCCTGTTGCTGTCACTCTAAGACCTGCTATGTGTGTTGATACTTTGGTTTTCCTCAGAAGTGAGAACTAGCCCTTACTTTGTAGGTCATTGTTATCTGGAGCAGCACAGATGCAGCCAAACTATATATGCTTTAGACAAGCACACATCTGTCAGCCTCGTGAAAAATTTTGAATGAGTGCACAATAGGCTCTGTGTGATCTCAGCCTCAGAGGCTCAGTGTTGCAGCTATTAACAATATTGAGGGCCACGACTGTGGAATAACACAGCAAGAAGGAGATACTTGGCCACGTCAGATTAGCAACATATTAAGTGGTATGGCACACTGCATAGTTTTGGGCAACAGGGTTTATGAATGCATCAAATGACTGCAAAAATATAATAAGATGGTAGCTAAGTGGCAAATGTAAGGAGAATATGCTGTGCAGATCTGTGTTTTTTTTCTGTATTTGGGTAAGGTGGCTGACATTCAGGAAAGGTATATTGTGGATGGCGCACATATCATAGCAAAAATCAGAGGGCAGCAGTCTATTGTATATATAAAAAGGGCAGTCCTATAACCCTGGGAATAGAAACACTGGTCCCTTCCGGGGAACAAAAAATGTACTGGTATGCCGTCACAAGATCGGTAAGAAGTAGCTGGCAAGGTTGCGGAGCTGCAAGTTGGAGGCCATGTGTTCCAGAGGCTTGCCAAGCCTCTGGGACACCAGCAAATTGTTTGTTTCTGGTTGATTCTTGTGAGCCACCTACTACCAATCTTTGAGTGGTGTTTGTGAACATTTTCGTAAAAAAAAAAAAATGATTTGCTTTCGGATGTATCAGTTTAAAAGTGTTAGGGGCATATTCACAAGGACCTACTGCCGATTTATCTCCACCTTAACCCATCAAAAGTGGAGATCGATTTAACACCCCATTCACAACCGGGTGCAAACTGCAGACATCACCAGTAATCCCGCGATAACTGCCCCAAAATGTATCCCCACGGCGGACACCACCAACTAACCCTAATGAGATGCAGAGTAGGCGTTCCCGTGCAAAAACACACGAAAAAAACCACAACACCACTTTCACAACGAACCACCAGATCTGCAATGCGAACCAAAAACTGGCGATAAGCCGCGGTAGCACCAGGGATTTAACACCTGCCTTTTGCTGGTGTTAAGCAGGACGACTACCTGCAGCATGAAAGGGAGCCCAGCCAAGAAGACCCACAGATGCCATGGAGACAATGATCATGCAGCTCTGAGACCCATGAGGGCCACAACACCCACCGCCACCCACCCCAGGCCCGCTACCACCCCCAGGACCCGTCCCGCCCCCCGGAACACCACAGAGGCAGCGTACACAAGGACAGCGGACCCACCTGAAACGCACCTGCCGCCCAGACCCAACGCCAGAGGAGGACATTGCCCACTACAGGCCCAAAAGGACAACCATCCCCCGCATCCTGACCCACATCCCCCACCTGCTGATGGTACCAACCCAGCGGACAACCAACATCCCTCCGCAGACAAAGCTGCCGGCTGCGCAGCACATGTCGGCCTCTGGTACCATCCAACCCACAACTGCCAGAGTCGGAGGAGTCACACAGCCAGCCCCATCCACGGTCATCACACCTGTCCTGGATGCCAACATCAGCCTGGTACCCCAGCACCTCCACTTCACCCACACTGCGCAGGAGCAGCTGGAGACCAAGCAAGGCCCCTACGCCATAGCTGGATTCCCTCACGTGTCAGGGCCAATCAACTGCACACATGTACCCCTCGTGCCCCCTGCCGACACTGCACACAACTACCACAACAGAAAGCACACGCATACCATGAATGTGCAGGCAATAGTGGACCGCCCGGGACTCCTCAACAATGTCGTGGCCAACTCCCCAGGCAGAGTGCATGATTCTCACATCTCCCGACAGTCCAACATCACCCAGCGCTCCCAGGATGGCACCCATGGCAATGCAGTGCTCGTTGGTAAGTCCAAAATGAACACACCACACACCTCCAGCCCACAGTCATGCAACTCACGACACTGGCAATGGGCACGCAGCACAACTACATTCAACATGCCACACAACATGCCAACCGACCAGACACGACAACACGACTCCATTGGGAACTTGGCCTTGCCATGCCCACAACCCAGCCACGGCATGGCACCACAGACACACAACAGCAGAATGTGAGGAGAGGCTTGGAGCAGGCATGTGCGAGAGCGGCAAGCGACTAAGGAATGAGAATCTACCCAATGCCAGATGTGGCGTGGATGTGTCGGACAGACCACAGTGTGCAAACCACAGAAATAGCCATGTGGAGAGCAACTGCTGGTGCATGGAGTGTAGTGGCCAGTGGACGCTACCATGTCCCCACAGGCTGTGGGGCAGAACGCGGAAATGTCGCACGTTACGTCCCCCCCTGCATGCGCAGGCGGAGTGGGTTGGACCTGCATACGCCAGGCCTGCGTAGGGGTGTGAACAAAAAGCCCGTCGCACTGGGCGTGGTTCTCATTCAGAATGGACAACGCGTCTGCCAGGGCGGCGCCTCTCAGCCCGTCACGAGTCCTGCGCCGAGCGCTGCGGGGCCTGCGTCCCTGTGCGCCTGCTGCACCCCGGGCCGCTGGTCCCCAGACCCGTCATGCCTGCCCCAGCGCACCAATGAGGCTCCGCTCACCTGCCTAAACCGGTGTGTGTCAAAGAGGGCCCACCACTGCCGGTGCAAGCTCCAAGCCCCAGTCCTGCGACCTCTGCAGCCTCCGCAAAACATTGCTGGCCCCCACGACACTGGCCCACATTACTCCTTTCTCATTGACATACTCCACTGGCGTCCTCTTTGGCCCAGTAGGTCCCACATGTGGAACTGTGTCCTGAGTCTTGAATGGCACTGACCCCAAGTCCGTGGCAGCGGCCACAGCACCAGACTCCCTTCGATCAGTGAAGCATAATTCCGTTTCGCAAGCCGGTGACACGTGGTGCCACTAACCCTGTTCAACGCAAGCCGGCGACACGTGGTGCCACTATCCCTGTTCAACGCAAGCCGGCGACACGTGGTGCCACTAACCCTGTTGAACGCAAGCCGGCGACACGTGGTGCCACTAACCCTGTTCAACGCAAGCCGGTGACACGTGGTGCCACTAACCCTGTTCAACGCAAGCCGGTGACACGTGGTGCCACTAACCCTGTTCAATGCAAGCTGGTGGCACGTGGTGCCACTAACCCTGTTCAACGCAAGCCGGCGACACGTGGTGCCACTAACCCTGTTCAACGCAAGACGGCGACACTTGGTGCCACTAACCCTGTGCAACGCAAGCTGGCGACACATGGATGAGGGCTCAGGCCTACCCTATGGACCAGTAGGTCCCACATCCAGCACTTAGTCGCGAATCATGATTGGCAGAGTCCACACCAGTGAACTCACGGAGAGGAGTAAGAGGAAGATGCAGCTCAGTCCGGACGAAAGCCGGATCAGAGTCACGGAGGTGATCGAACACTATCATCAACTGACCTGGTGCCATCAACCCTGTTCACCGCAAGTCTGCGTCCCGTGGTGCCACTGAACCTGAACTACGCAGGCCTGTGGGACCATCCAACCTAAGCCGGCGACACTCAGTGAATTTGCACGTGCTGACCTCTGCCTCAGGCCTACACTGCGGTCCAGTAGGTCACACATGTGGAACTGTGTCTTGTGTAAGATGTGGAGGAGTCCACACCATTGGACACGCCTCATCGCAGGCGGCATCCCCTAACAGCACTGGTGCCACTATGTGCGCAATGAGTCGAGGGCACTATCTGGTTGGACCTTGGTGGTGTCTGAGTCCATGGCCTGGTGGTTTTCTGCATCTTCATCTGGCTGGACCGGACTTGGTGTCCGACATGTGTCTGTTCCATTCATCACCACCATAGTGACTGTTTCAGCGTGGTTCTGCCCTCTGCATCATGACCTGGGGGTACACCTTCCACTGTCCACCGAGACCCTCCACGACAAGCCCCTTTGTCATCTACGAAAACCTGATCTGCACTCGTGACCCTGCCCCAGTGCCCCGCATGGCGGTAGGACCGTGCAGGATGCTGTGCATCCGAGGCCACTAACTCTGTGCAGCACTAGTCATGGGGCCTTTATGGTTGAATGGTTGTGTCCTTTACGATGTACGCTGTTTTCGATTTCTGACTGCACCAGGCAGCCCTTGCCGGCTGGTGTGCACACACCCCACACACATCCAACACAGGTGTCACTTGATATGTGTGCCTGCTAATAAATGTGGCCGGGCGCACATGCCCGTAGCCATTCACACCATCTGAGCAAGTGTGTCTGTGTGGTCATTGTGTCAGCATGATAGGCACGGGCACTGCAACATCACAGTGTGCTGTCTTCAGCGGACGATACCATGTCACCTCAGCGTTGGCAGTGACCTTGGACATGTAGCTTCGCCCGCCCCCCCCTGCATGCACAAGCGGCGTGTGCTGGTCCGGCGTATGTCAGGTCAGCGCAGGGGTGTGCTGATTCGGCAGGGGGAGCAGGGCATGGCTCGGACCTGGCCTTGGTCAGGATGTGCGGTAAGTGTGTCTCTGTGTTGGGGTGTTGTCGCCACCAGGGCCACAGTAGTCGATGTCGCAATGTCGCATGCACCAGGAGGGCGGGCCCGCACGGACGGGGAAATGTAGGAGCGCAAGACCGCTCGGGGTCTTGGCACATGCATGCCAAGTGTTATGTGTATCAGTCCTGCGGCTGCATGAGTCAGTTGCCTAGCCTCATTCGCAGCACGATCACAGCCAGCCATGGACAGTACACTTGTGTCCTCCCTGTCCGGACCATTGGCCTACACTCACTTGGCCGCACACCTTCAAAGGCCAGCGTCACGGTGTTGTTGGCATGCCGCTGGACATGCGCGGACAGGCATTACAATGGTGTGCCGTAGGAGTGCACGTGATACAACCGCGCAGTGCACACAAGTGTGGGGGCTCGTGGGAGGGTGGAGCAGCTGTGAGGCAACGTAACACACAGTGAGGCCGCTCATGTGCCACGTGCTGGGCATATCATCCATGATTCCCAGGGTCGCAGACATCCCACCACACCTACGACAGGCCTCTGTACATCTCCTGAATGCATGCAGATGGTGAACTTACTGTAGGGATGAAGGGTCCTTTGTCTGTACTATCAGGCGGTGGCACATCTGCAGCTCCGAGCTGGGACTTGCATGTGGCCAGCACCCCCTGACTGATACGATAGCATTTACTTGCGACACCCACACTACGCCCTGCCCGACGTGAGACCAACGTGTACACATCCCACACGCAGAAGTCCTTGGTCGTAGTTAGCGTGCGTGAGATGGCCTTCACACGTACTCCCACCCCACCCCAGGCCTGCACCCGTTGCACACAGACACTGCTCATTGCTCCGAGCTGTGCCATTTCATCCACAGGACTGGCACAGGGCAAGCCTGTGCCGCTTCAAGCAGAGCCACTGACGCAATGGCAGACCATCCCGGACACATGCTCGACTCCAGTCACGTGGACATGTACCGTGCACGTCTGCTGCATGTACTGGGGGCACTGCCGTTGGCAGTCCTGCGGATCAGTTACCGGCTGAGCTTCCACCTTGCGAACGTCACGTGCATTCAGCCTGTGTTGCATTGTCGCTCGTGCATATTCGAGTGGACCATGGATGTCTGCCTCTCCAACGTGACTGTAGCTGACCTGGATTTCGATGTGTGTGTGCGCCCCCTGTTGGCCCACGACCAGGAGTGTCACCGTGATGCCTGTTTATGGCATGCATGGATGTTTGGCATGCATGCTGGCAACTGGACCTGGGAGATTGCACGAGTCGTTGTGTGCAGTGAGCACATTGAGCCGCTACCCGATTGGACTTTGGTGCACATTGGGGCCAGGGGTTGGAGTCAGCACATCTGTCCGGGTCAGATGATGGATTACGTCGACGACATGTCAGATGTGGTGGACAACGATCTCTCATTGGAGATGTTGGCCTACGCTGCTGCACTTGCGTTCATGGACGAGTGACAAGGTATCTGCAGCCACAACAGGATGTGACCCATTGCACGTGTCCCGACGCCTGGTTGCATGTTTGGAATCTGGTCACATGTCCCAAGACTACAGTGGACATGGCTGCTTTGGCCTGGACTCCTGATCCATGCGCGGACAACCAACGTGGGTTGGCACTGACTTGTGTTGGTGATGGACTCCCCCGGGGTGGACATGGGCGCTTTCCTACGTTCCTCGTTCAGACATGCTGCTGCATTGGTCTGCATATCATGGCACTTCTCTTGGCCGTACTGACACGCACTTATTGATAAAGTTTCCGCACTTTCACTTGTCTCCAACTGTGTTGTGTCTTGATTTGTATGCCAATGTGTGTGTCACGGACTCTCTGGCTCCCTGTCATACATGCATTGATACCCCATCAGGGCTGTGGGTTTGTACTTGTGCATTATCATGTCCCTGTTTCGTGCTTTGCCAGATGCATATGGCCGTTTAACGACCACAAGCGGGTGCACTTGTGTCCTGTGTTCAGTTGTGCAAATGTTGGTGTTTGTACCACATTGTGTTCGATGTTGGGGTGCTCTGCTTCCTATGTGTGTGTGCTGCATTGTGTGTGAGATGTCCCTTCAGCTCTGATTTGGCTCACCCGTCTCCCTTTCAGGCAGTGTGGTTTTCACTTCTGCGCCTGTTCAGTGGTGTGATATTGCCGGGTTGTGTGACTTGTGCTCTTGGTTGGTGTTGTTACTCTTGGGCATGGTTTGTCTGCAGTTGTGCTGTGCTTAATTGTGCATGTGTGCCATTGTGCCCATCTCCCCCGGTCCCCCCAGTCCCTGGTCGTTCCTCTCCCTGCTGCTGTTGTGTCTGTTGATTTTGGGCAGTTTCCAGTCCCCGAGTCCTGCCACCATCTCCAGACTGATGTGGTGGACACCATTTCCTCCATGTCATCCAGCTCCTGGTGTGGCGCTGGACTCCCACCTCCGGTGTGCATTGCTGCCTTCTTGTTGTTGGCGTGTTTCTGCTTGTTTGTGCGTTTCGCATTATTCCGGCTGTTCTGGTTTTCTTCCATTGTCCTCCTCCGCTCTCCGGCTGCATTCACCTTGTCCACGATGGCCTGCCATGTACAATGTTTTGTTGCCAATGGGGCTTGTGGGGTTGTATACTGGCTCTGGTTGCCTCCATTGTGCTTGGCTGTTATTTTCTGTTTGGTTGGTCTTTCTTTTTCAGGCTTTTGTTGTGCTTATTCCCGCCTGCCGTGTGTGTGTCGCGGGCCTGGCGGTGCTTATCGCTGCTTTCCTCATCGCGAATGGGCTCTTCGCACGTTTTGTTGTGTTGTGGTTTGTGTTTTTATCTACGTCGAGGTGGTTGTATTGCGGACATTGGCCGCGTTTTCGGCGGACTATCGCATGGTACCGCTGTGTTGTGAATTCCACGTTGACACGAGGTTTTTTTACCGCGATCGGCTGCGATGTGTAAAGTTGCGTTAACATTTTTTTGTGTTGTTTAGCACACGTTCTTGTGAATATTCCCCTAAGAGTTTGAGAAACCCATATTACTGGGTTTATCTCTCCATGTTGGTGCTACCTTGATTCTTGGTCCTGATGATGATCCTCACTAAACAAGTTTATTAGAGTCGAAACGTTGACAAAATAGACTAGAGAACTGATTTTGATTATGATGTGGTACATCATCTTCTGATACAGAGTTGTGTTGTCAACATTTGTATTCATATCAGTTCCTAGTTTTGGTAAATATGCCTTGTATATACCCCTGAGCACTTTACTTCACTCACTTTCACTGGGCCGTTTTCATTGGAGCACCTTTTTGTGATGTACTGTCTTTACGATGCAATAAGTTCATATTTGTTCATATACAGCTATATAATCGTATATATTTATATTTTCTTTGAGATGTGTCTACAACAAATACACTGGATTTGATTCCTTATAAAACCAGTCAGCTGATGGCTTTTTAGATTTCGGCGAGGCCTACACTTTCCATGAGGGGACCAGCGTTCTGCCTTAGCTGTATATTGCATCCATACTTAACCCTGTGTTTGGGTTGCTTTGCAACTCTCTACAGAGTAGTAGAAAATCTTAGCAGTGCTCCAAGAAATTATTAATAGCTGTAGATGGTCAGGATTGTACAGATGCACATATTTAAACACGTAGAATTTGCACCAGGGTGAAGTCTCTGCATAAATGATAAATAAATGCGTCTGCGCTTTCTTTTCTTCGCAGAAAAATATTCTTGTGTTTGGAGAAAATGCTTGTCCTCCAGTCATTTCAATATAGGGACAAATCTTCCTCTTTGCTCTCCCCAAAGAGCAATTTGTCAGGGAAAAATATATCTGCATTTTCAGGATGAGAAACTGCCTCCTAGAGGCGAGCGAATACCTAAAAACCTAGGAGACAGGGAGAATGCACTTTCTTATGCAAGATGGGCCATACAGAAAGAAGGGCACACCCTTTCGCCCTCCCCTATTTATTTGAATATCTGGAAAATCATATATTTCACTCTCTTTAGGTGCACCTAAAGGTTGTAATGTATAATTCCATCAATCCAGATGCTGTAAATAAGGATGTTGCTTTTGCATTTGTAAATTGCCATTTTTGTGTGTCTAAATGGAATTTAGATATGCACAATTTTATGAACCCGGCCATTTACCGGGCGTTGTTAAAATGACTCCACATAGATTGTTTACAAGAAAATTTAAATGTTCCGATGATTTTTATTTTTGATGGAGTTTCCCAAAATCAATGTTCTTTAATAAGGCAAAATCTACAGTTATTTTCAACGACAACATATACCAGAGGGCAGTATATGTGATGAGATGGCGAACACGTGCAAAAAGATATTATCATACGACCAAACAGAACATACTCACCGTTTATGAGCTAAAGTAGTATTGCTAATGTAGGGCAATGATTTTCTCCATCATGCACTGGTTTGCAGTGTAGTTATCAAACTATAGTGTGCTTTATTTGATACTCACGTAAAAAAGAAATCACACGTCAACATTTAACATTTTACAAATCTGCAATATTTCAAAGGCTCTTTAAAAAATCTGCCTAACGAGTGCCCTTTTGGGCGGCCAAATCCAGAGGGACGCATTCGCACGTAATGACGTTTGTGGAAAAAAAATCAATACACAATTGGTCCAGTTAATTTATCTTCTACTTCCATTTTTACTTGTCAGGTTGAGAAAGAATTCCCTCCTCCCCTTTGCAACCTGGAGAACTGGCCGGCGCCACCACCTGAATGCTTCCTCGAAAAATAATCCGCAGAGCTATCAGTCATCGGCGCGTCAGCAGTAATGTGTCCGTGGAGGGAATTTTCCAAGCAGGATTAAAGAGATTACACTTTGAGTCATTATGCTCTGGAGAGGCCGAATGCATTTCATTTTAAGGTTAGAAGAGATTGTGGAATGCCCAGGATTGTCCATCAATGACTGATTAGAGGTACTTTGGTAATTAAAGCACACCTCTGTGAGTAGCAATTGCAGACGCAACATGCTGCATCGGGAGCTAGCAGGTAGAGGCCTGAAGCTGCATTTTAAACAGTGTTCAGAAGCATTTTTGCAGTATAGTAAGTAGCATGCCAGGTTTGTGTTTTACAAAAATAATCTAAGAGCTAAGGGGTAGTAAGGTGCTGTTCCCACAGAAGATCTGTTAGCCTGAATTTAACCGTTTATAATTTTAGATTTTAAAAGGCAGTTCCTCTGTGTGGTCATGAAACTCGTTTCTGACTTGCAATATCCCTATAATATATGGCAAGGAGTACCTTATTCCGTATATATCAAGGTTAGCAATACAATACGGCATTAATAAACATTACAAGAATAAGAGATTGGATAGAACACACATGCACCCTATTTTTGCAAAGTGATTTCTCATGATGTCCGTAACAATTTTAGTTAGTAGTTCAGCGAGGTCTTCTTTTTTCCGCCATGCATGAGGAGGTTGACAAACCTCCTTGACTTTTTTTTTTTTACTGCCGTCTAAGTTGGTCATAAACCAATCGTTCGAAACTGTTATTCTAGTTTGCATAAACATAAGACTTTTTTATATCCTTACAAGTGCGTATAATTAAATGCTCTGTACCTTCCCTTTCTTCCTCTTTTTTCCTCCCCAACCTTTCTCAACTATTCAATTCAATTCAATTCAAATAAGCTTTATTCGAAATCACAATGTGAATCATAAAAGCTACACGAATATAACAAAATCTGAATTAAAAACTAAAACAAAAAATAAAAGCATAAAGATAAAAACAGACAGAAACATCTTCCTACTAACAATAACATTTCTACAGCTGCTTCCTCCGCCTAATAACAGCCAATAAAAACCGTGACAATGCAGTACATGTATACAGACTCCGGAGGGATTGCAGATAGATAAAAGCTGGTCAACATTGCACAAAACCAAACGGTTTTAACAGAGGCTTGATAAAACGATTCCTCAAATCTGAGTAATATTTACAGAAAAAAAGGATGTGTGTAGTACTCTGCATAGATACTTTGTCACATGGTCATTTCACTGGTTCCTGCAGCCAGTTGTTGGTAGAAAAACTGGTTAGGTGGTGGAAGATATCCAACCGAAAGTGTGTCAGAACATATCTATGGCGTGAATTATATACGTTAGCTAGGTATGGTTGCATATCAAAAGTAGTCAAGATCAGTTGATTCTTCAAAACAGAAGGTTTATTAATCTCAGAGGATAACCTCAGTTCCTCATGTAACGAGTTACATTTCACTTTTAAAGCTTCTCAACTATTCAAAATTTTTCCTGCTTCAGATTACTACCGAACACTTTTTTTTGCATATTTTCAGTCAGGAAAAAACTTCATGAAATGTTGACTAAATGATGAAAAATATTATAGGGCCTTTGCACTATTCACACCATAAGGCATGAACACAATTCAGTATTAGATTTATAAATTACAGAAATGCGGCCACAGGTGTAACGGGTGTGGAATATGCGAGCAAGCACATTTTTCTTCGTTTATGAGAGGGCCCTTGGAATGCAGATTACTTTTTGATAACATTTTACCACGCAGAATTCACTATCTGTTTGGTCTCTTGTCACTAACAACTACACATTTTATTAATAGCTTTTCTGGATGTAAAGGTTGATTAAAACTGCGTCAATACAGTGTTGACCATTATACACATACTGGCATTTGCCATAAAACAAAGAAGGAAATGCCATACTTATACAAGGGATAACCAGGTTTCAGAATCTCTGTCAGGTGTGAGGCTGATTTTTAATGATAGATCAATAATATTTTAGATAAACCAAAAAAATGATACTGATGCTGTCATCCTCATCTCAGTTTTTCTTGGAAATAATGAAACATTATGGTGTGCTTGCATAACTGCGGCATGCCTAATCCTCACACAGCAAAAACAAAATGGATGCATATTGCATGCGTACACGTCAGCTAATACTATGGCACCCAATCCAATTAGGATGGATTGCTGCCCCTCATCTTTTCGTTGCTGTATAACCTCAAGCTGTCAGCAGAAAGCTTGCACCATTCCTCTAAACTTGGCTATTTGTTATATCTTTGATGTCCCCCATGAAAATGCTTACTGAGTACCTAACATAAATCAAACTGGATAAATAACATAATTGCATGAATTCAATTGTCGCTGAGATGGCTATGAGAAGCACGCCGATTTGTGTAGTAAATTTAAATGACAGGGGTCAATATTTACATTTAATGTTTCTTATTATTGAGTCCCAACAAGAATGAACACAAAATGGAATTGTCTGTACCCCGGTTTAGAAGGACCTCAGCATGAGAGCAGAGGCCAGGTTGCGCATTGTATTGTCTGATAAGGTAACTCGCTTGCTTTCACTTGGCAATGAAAAGAAAGAGCCTGGAAAGGAGAACCGATGAAGTCAATGCACAACCTGCTTCAAAATCTTTGGTGCATGGGGTCCAGTAAGTATTTCGTGTTAGACCTGGCATCCTTAGAGTGGTCTTCCCCCAGGCTTTTTGCCTTCAACCTCCTGTTTTTGCTGATTGGTTTTGTTGGCCTTATCACTCTGAGCACTTTAGCACTGCTAAGCAATGCTAAAGAGCATGTGCCTCTCCCCTAAACATGATGACATTAATGTATATTTGAGTGGCATATTTGTTGTACTGGTAAGTCACTTGTAAAGTGGTGAACCGTATAACCAGGACCTGTACTGCAAATGCTACTAGTGGGCTGCAGTGCTCCTTATGCCACCCACAGAAGTAGCCTATCACACCTCTCTCTGGCCACATCGACTTGGCATTTAAAACTACTTGCCAAGCCTTAAAATTCCCTTTTATTACATATAAGTAAGGCTCCCAGTTTTCAGTTTTTACTGATTTTTACAGATAAATACAGACAGAAAACAATGTGTTTCCTGTCTTTATTTGTTTTTACAAGCGGAAAAATACAGAAAATTGTGTTTCTTGTGACTGACTCTCCATGCTGTCCTTCTTGAAGTCCAGGCCAGCAGTTGAATACATAAACAACATGGGGAGTTCAAAGAGAGGATGAGATATTCCTAAATACAGCGATATGTTAACATACATTAGAATATAATGCTAATATTGACCTGTGGCTATAGTGTTTTGTTATATTTGGCTGATAATTTGGTAAAATGCAACAGGCATCAACCTGTGTGTGCATGTATTTCTTTTAAATAAATGAGGAAATATACCATCATACAACTTCATTTATTCTCAAAACACAAAATAAATATGGATAAATACCAATAGAATGGCCAAAAAATAAATATGGATAAATACAGACGGAAATGTTTAAAAAATAAATTCCATAAAACCGGAGCACTACATGTAAGTCACCCCTAAGGTAGGCCCTAAGCAACCATAAGGTCAGGGTGCTATGTAAGTAAAAGGTAGGACATGTACCTTTATGTTTTGCATGTCCTGGTAGTGAAAAACAGCCTATTTCGCTTTTTATTACTGTGAGGCCTACTCCTCTTATAGACTAACATTGGGAATTCCTTAATACACTTTTACGCTGTAATTCTTGATTGAGAGGAGAAATCTTTTCATGTTTCATATGTTTGGAATGGTAATGATAAATCCTCCTTACTGTTGAAGTTAGAGTTAACTTTACTGTGGGCCTGACAGCCTGTCTCCAATACACGTCTGGCGTGGGTGACAGCTACACTTTGTGAATTCCCTCTAGACAGCCACAACACAGGAAGGATAGGTGTGTCTGGGTACCCATCTACATACATCTGCATTCTGATGGCCTTGCCTGGGCAGCATGGAAGGGAGGGGCTAACACTTCACTTGAATAGGCTGTGTCCTGTTCCCACACAAAGGACTGATTACCCCTAACAGATAGCCTAGCAGACAGGACATGGTTGAAAGGGATACATGTGCACTTCAGAGCTGCTTTGAAGTCACCCCCACATCAAAGGCACTTTTTGGTATAAGTACTGGATCTCTGACCCCCTAAAATCAGACACTACTTGACTTGTAGCTTAAGCTCAGCCAGAAGAACTGCTGTGCTGCTTAAAGGACTCAACTGGACTGCGGATCTGGAAGGCCTGCTTTTCAGTTTGTTGCCGAGCTGCCTGCAGCTCTCTGACTTTGATGAACTCTATCTTCCCTCCAAGTGATCTCCAAGGGCTTGTTTGCTTGCCTCCTGTTGCTTGAGACTCAGGAATATCAAAGTCTGTACCCCGGCTCCTGTGCCTGGCTCACTGGAAGTCGCCCAGATACTTGTAGCACGTATTTTGATGCATCACCTGTCTGCGTACACATCAACTCGGTTGGGGGAGCAAAATCGGCGCATCGAAACCAGCGCTTTGCCTCCAGAGATTGATGCATCGGACAGCTTATCACTGCTGCAGCTTGGTGGGATCGACACATCCCCTCGACTGCATGGCAGAACCTGGTGCATCGCTCAATGCCTCTTGACTCCGGCACCCATCTTCAGAACTGACGCATCGCCTTCACTTTGACACATCTCATTGTTTGCGACCAAGAAAGGTTCTTTGTTCACCAGACTTGCATGGGTCCTGTTGCTGTCCTGCACCTCACCGTGGTCGGCCTGAACTTTGACTTTGCCACGGTCCAGCGCGACCTAAAGTAACCTTTTTAGCGCTACTTGCTTCTAAGCATGTTGCTGCATTTATTCCAGTAAAATTCAATATCTCAACTTCTATTCATTGAACTTTTGTCATTTTGGTCTTGTTTTGTTTATAATATAATAATCTATTTTTCTAAATCTTTGTAGAGTCTTTTTGTGGTGTATTCATTGTGTTACTGTGTGTGTGTTGCACAAATACTTTACACATTGCCTCTTTAGATAAGCCTGAGTGCTCTGTGCCAACCTACCAGAGGTTGAGCTCAGGTTATCTTTTAATGTGTACTTACCTTACCTCAGCCAACCGGGAATCCCATTTCTAACATATGTCCACATCAAGGGACTGTCTAAATATGTGACATAGATCTTTTAGCGCAAAACCCAGATATAAGAACAAAAGTCACTGAATCATGGTGCAGCTGTGTCATCTCTGCTATTTTTTCTCTTTGTCATTGAAGTTCTCCCTGTATGTTACTTTTTGGCAAGAGTTTGTGGTGCACCTAATGCTTACGGACCACTCAAGTGAAAATTGAAAAAAAGACCCCAAATTGGCTCCTCCAGTTCGTAGCACCCGTAACTCCTCTCTACGCAAGCCCTGAGTGGTAGCAGCATATTACCGCTTTTGAGGTGCCTAGTAGTCTCCTGGTGACTTCCACACTGACTTTCCTGTGTAAAGCAAATCCAGAGTCTTGGGGCAGATGGGAAACCCTTCATAATATTTTTTTTTAATTAATGCGACGTTCATGAACATCATGCAAAACCATAACTGGCACAACATTTTGTGAACATTAGACGAGGTGGATTATAGTAAAGAGCTCTTGAAATATTACTTATTCAGCTGTTGTTAGTGTTAAAGGTAAATGACAGTGAACATTTAGGAGCATATTTACGAGGACCTTGCATCATGCTGGCACCACGGAACGTGGTACATGCACGATGCAAAACTTCAAGTCATATTTATGAAGCCATGATGAGCCACTTTGCATGGCTTTGAATGGCTTCATAAATATGGAGTAATGCAACGTAGCACAAATCACTGCATTGCATCACTGTGCACAAGGGAGGCATTCATTGGCATTGCGGAGGGTGTTCCCATCGAAATCCCATCTTTTTTTATGCATTCCCAGATTTATCAAACCTGGTAAACCTAGGAATGCACCAGAAAGATACGCCTCCCCAGGTGAGTCGTAATGAGGAGAAATATCTTTATTTCTCCTTGTTTTTCCTCTTTCTATGTGTGCTGCAGAATGCAGCACACATAGAAAGAAGAAAACACCTCTATGGATTGTTTTTTGTGCAGGAAGGTGCCCCTACCTGCACATAAACAATCCTGCCTACAACCCAGGCACCCCAGCGCCATGGTGTGAGGGTGCCTGCATTGGCAGTGGCTGCCGAACTGGCTCCAGAGCAGGGGGAAAAACAGGAATGCACCGTATTGGATAAAAGGGGTGCATTCCTGCCCTTTCCCTGTGATGCAGACCAGTGCAGCAAGGTCACTTACTGTGCTGCCATGTGCCACAATTCCCATAAATATGCCCCTTGGTTTAGAACAAGATGGAGTTTGCAAGATGGAGGATGAATGCTTGCCAAAAAGAAAAACATCATCCTCACTTTGCCTTTCTTTCTGCTCATAGAAGGATTTTTTGAAGAAAGCTGCCTCAGAAGTCTCTTGGGGGAATAAACTGTGCCTTAGACTAACTTTATAACCATTCAAAACAAAAGGATGCACTGACTGTAATTGGTAGTGGGCTGCTGTCCATCTGCCTAGCTATGTTTATATAACCTTGTGCTGCCCTGCAGATTACTGGCAATAATTTCGACTTGGAACTGTGTGGATCTTGCTGCTGAATGTTCTTTCTGAGTGTTTAGCTGAAATTCTGCCCTTCCAGTTGCCTAGTCTTATGTTTGAAGGCCTTCTCAAGTTGGGCTACCTGCCCTCTTTTTGTGCTTGCCCTGCACTGAACCTACCAGCTAGCTCAAGAAGACACGACGGCCTACGTTATGCACTGAAGTATGTTTTTCCCCTTATCACAACACTGGAAATGGGCTGCAGAAGAATTAGAGATGGGCTTTTGAAGAACAAATCTCAACAAATGTCAGAACGCAGTTAAGATATGATCACTAAATAAGAACCGTCCAAAATTGTGGAATAAATATTTTGGTATAAAAGACAGTTTTCTTAGAATCCTGCTCAGTTTTATCATTTTAACAATTTCCAACATATTTCAGATAGTTGGAAATTTCGATCATATTTGTTTCAGAAATTATTCCACGACTGACTAAATTTTCAGGAAGAAAGTGTATAGAAGCATGAGAAAAGAAGACGAAATATGACTGGGACCATAAAATGGAGCTGCTGTGATGACTATCAACAAAAGGCATTAAATCTGACTCAGGCATTGATTTACAGTAATGGAGCTCAGCTGACTAGCAGGCTGAGATGAACTATGGGGAGCTGCACAGAGATCCTTTTCAGGAAAGCTGTTCGGTCACTTAATGATGCTCTCCCTTTCCTCAATGACTGATGTGGCAAGCGAGTGTGTAGCCATCGGAGACCAATCACTCACATGGTGTAGATATGAGGTGTGTATAAGAGCTGAGAGCATGACTTCATGACACATGAAGTCAGATGAGTTCTTTATGTGAATGGAACTGATACCTTCACATCAGGGCAGTATTATAAAAAGTACTCCGGGGGCACAAAAGGCATTTGTGCTCATCTCCTGCACACATTTTAGTTTTATAGAACACAGGTGATTGTGCGACACCCTCTGTAACACAGATCACATGGTGCATATTTTGCAATGGTGCAATCTCAAGAGTGCATCCCCTCATTTACATGGGAGCATGACCCCATTCAAATAAGGGAACACTTTTCCTTTGCAACTCCGACCGACATTGAAATCAGGCCCAATATGTACTCCGGCCCCAGGATTTGTAGCACAGAAGTGTGTGTGTGTATGTGTGTGTGTGTGTGTGTGTGTGAGAGGGCACAGGGGATTAACTTATTTAAAGTAGCTCGGAGTATGCGCAATTATAAAAAAGAGAGAATGCTATCAGATGTACTTTGTTGAACTATTCCTTATCATTAAATTGTCTGTGTCATTTCTGCACATATTTCAGGTTTTTCACTAAGATTTGATCTTCTTCTCTGCAGAAAAAGGAAAACATTTGTGTAGTTTTTTTATAAACTCTTAAGAACATTTTTAGACTAGTACAAGTAGAAAAGAGAGGTATTTTCTGCCAGTATGTTGTGCAACATTTTACATGAAGTATGCCCTTGTGTTACATTTTCACTCGCAACAATAGCCAAGTATAATTCATGCAATACATGGAATTTCACTCATTTTTGCAAAAATTTGTATATTTTGCAGAAAAAATATTCATCCACCCCTGATTTGAATATCTGAACTTGCACCAATATGATAGCACTTTTGTGCTTCCTCAACTTAACAAATGGGCAACAAAATGAGGGACTCCAGGACTTATGAGTCCTGATGGAAAAGAGGACTCAAGGACTTCTGACTTCAGCTTGCACCTATTGACTAGGATTTGTGTCCAGGGCAAGTGGCAATGACTTCGCTAATCTGTCTGGAGATCTGGACTTGCTGGGGGATCCTGGAATAGAGGGTTACTCAGGAACTACTGTAGAAAAGTCCTGTGGGGGAAACCCCTACATTGTGCCCTGTGACCGCTACTGGACGCACAAGCAGGTGGTCAGAGGGTATGGGGCTTGAGGAGTTCAGGAAGGCAGAATAACCTGCCTTGAGGCCCTTGTGGTGCTGCTGAGGAAGAACATAGGCTAAGGAGAAGTGCCAGAAGCCCAGACAGAGGAGAAGATTCTAGGTACTGTCGGGAAGCCTGACCAGCAAAGAGAGAGCAATTAAGAAACAGCTCTATGAAAACCTGCAAATTTAGTGGCCAGGAATCAAAACTCTTGGTGGCTGGAGCATGCCACGTGGAGCAACATGCAAAATAGCACATGCAGAGGGCAGCGGTTTTTGGGTCCACTCATTCAGGTAATGCCTGCCAAGTGCTTGAGGGTTCTAGGCTGAGTGAAGCATCATTGCATCCCACGGTTTCATAAAAACACTCCCCCGGGGACTGCCAGAGCCCAAGGGGAACCTACTAAGAGCAAGCATGCAGGGCATTCTCTTCTTCCACTGCTTCTTGTCCCTGTTAAGAGCCGGGACCCTGAGGAGGATCTGCTTCTCATGCACAAAGTGCTCCCCACTCCCCACCCAACAACTTGCATCACCCCCAGGAAAGGGCACAGCCCTGAAAGAAGGTAGCCAGAAGTGGAGCGCTGCAATGGTTCACCTTGTTTCGGCTCCCAGGGAGGGCCAGAGACCTTGGATCAGTGTGGTGAGCTTCCACTGCCCTCTTAAGCTGTGTCTGGGTGTTGCGAGGCAGATGGGAGAAGACAGTTGCCTTCTCCCTTGCTGGCAGTAGAAATGCTGAGCTGGAGGGAACGGGCCAGGCTGCATAGACTTGAGCTTCAGCAAGGCCCTGAAAATATTAGAAGTACAGGTGCCCCACAATTGTGGCACGAGTACCCGCTTCAACTAAGTGCCTGTGATTGCTGTATAACCATGAAGGATTGCCCTCCAAGCCTGGGGTAGGCTGAGAAAATGTGTATATTGGCCTGCTGGTACCAGAAGGAGGACGGTGGTACCATCATTAGACGGCCTATCAGTTCTATGGATCTACTGAAAGCGCAGCGTTCCCCTTCGAGTCTTAACTTATTTTTTAGATTGCCACATTAACTCTCCCAGAACCAAGAATACACAACCCAGTTATTGTTTTATAAAGATAAAATGCGCTTCTGAAGCTTGGACTTTTAGTTAGACCACTTTGGGGTGTTGAAACCTTCGGGGCATATTATCAAGAACGGTGTTAAAATTATCGCCGGTTTAGCGGCAGAAAACTGCAGCTAAAGCGGCGATAATGGGCTTGATAATATGCTCTGAGAATTCCAATAGAAGCCCATGTTCACACCAGAACATGGACTTCTATTGAATTCTCAAGGGCATATTATCAAGCCCATTATCGCCGCTTTAGCGGCAGTTTTCTGCCGCTAAACCGGCGATAATTTTTAACGCCGTTCTTGATAATATGCCCCTTTGTTTTTAAATTCTGTAGCAGCTTAGCAGCAAGAGTTGTGGTTGGAAAAAAGGCTCAAATGCTACAGTATTGAACACTGAATAATGTGAATCATTGAACATATTACTGAGATGTGGTACCCTCCTAAAATGTTTTAATATTGATTTCATTGTGTTTTGACATCCTGAAAAACCTAGTAGGCCTGAATTTTATTGACTGTGCCCATTACATTGTGTTTATTACAACTGGGCTATTATGATTTTAAAGTTCATGGATTTGTGGTGCATAGGCTGTTAGAGGTGTCTTTAGCACAGGGGAAACAGAGTACATTTAGCGGGTTACCTAATCTGTGGGACCTTTTTTAGTGTGTGCCCTCTGTTGGTTGTGAGCCCTTTAGGCTGTGTTGTCATAGTGGCAAAATACCCTGGTTGTTCCAGAAGGGGTCAAGGCCCCTATATCTGCCCTTCCAACTTCAATTCCTGAGAATTTGCCTCTCCCTAGAAGAGTAGTCCTACCCGAAGAGCTAGGTCACCTCTCATCTGAATGCCAAACAATTAAATCCAGATATGTTACATACTTGGTGTTCCTCATCAGGTATCACTTGAGACACCATGGCACACCATGAACAACACCGCATCTAGACATAACCTTCAAAATAAGACATTTATTTAGACTGTAAAATGAAATAGATAGAAATGCATACACCATTTATAAAATGAGGCCCAGATCTACACAAAAGCAACAAAAAGTGGTTCATGGCATTTACTTTCCAGCGCAAAAGGCACATTTCAGTGGAGGAGGTGTGCTGCTTTGCATTGTTTTTCCTTTGGCGGTGGTGGGGGGGGGGGTTACAGGGCTGTTATGTTGGTGGCATAGAGAAAACACCCATAGGTTATGATGCAAAGCCCAATCTACAAACATATCCAGACCAGGCATGCATCATCCTTGAAGCAGGCGCTAATATGAATAAATATTTTAATTTTTCAGCTAATCCAAAAATTGTATGTATGGTGCAGTGACAACACACATCAATGTGTGTGATCCTTCTTTGTTTGTCTAGACATAGGCATTTGTACTGGAGGGGTGTACTTCCAGTACAAATCTTTTTCAGACATTGCAC
Organism: Calotriton arnoldi; assembly: GCA_963921515.1. Classification (NCBI taxonomy): domain Eukaryota; kingdom Metazoa; phylum Chordata; class Amphibia; order Caudata; family Salamandridae; genus Calotriton; species Calotriton arnoldi. The sequence goes on from CAWUFW010010796.1 coordinate 274,179, forward strand.
ACTGACCTCTCCAAGGCTAGGTGTCATGCAAGGCAGCCCATTTAGAGTACCAGAGCAGCATATGATAGCACCAGCAGGCCAAACTTATGAGATATGTCTGTGCTGTGCTTTCCCCTTTGCACAATGCAATACAACAAATGTGGTTGCTGCTTAGCGTAAAAAAATTGTAAATCTGCCTCTAGGTGTTCCCTGAGTACCCTACAATTCTACCATGTTTAGCTCATCTCCGCCACTACAGAATAAGCTCAACCATATGCCATAAGGAACTCGACCTGCCCCAAAGTATTACTACCTAACTGGGATATGTCTCCTGACCTAGCTATTCGAGAGAAACACACAATAAGTTTATTCAAGACTGCTAGCTTGTTAGGATGGTATATTTTCCTCCTGAGAAAGGTTGTCTACTAGCAATTCATTATAAACTCAGGGGCAGATTAATCATTGTTTTGTGTTGCCCTTGCGTCACGCAAGGTGACGTACAGTGACGCAGAACCTAGAATCAGATTTACCAAGCCATGCAAGGCTACTCTGCGTGGCCTGGTAATTCTGGAGTAATGCAAGGCAGTGCAAATCGCTGCCTTGAGTTACACCACGGGGTGGATGTGTTACATGGGTATTCCCACACATCCACCCATGCCTTCCGAAGCATTCTCAGTTTTACCAACACTGGTAGACCTGGAAATACATCAGAATTTGATGCCTTCCTCCAGTGGATCAACAAGGAGAAATATCTTTATTTCTCCTCGTTGTTTCCTCTTTCTAAGTGTGCTGCATTCTGCAGCACACTTAAAAACAGGAACTTGCCTCAGAGAGTTGTTTTTGTGCCGTAAGGTGTCCTTTTCTGCACAAATACAATCCTGCCAGCAATTCAACCACCCTTGCACCATGACTCAAGGGTGTCTGCATTGGTGCTAGGCTGCACTGAGTGTGCCAGTGCAAGGAAAGGACAGAAAAGTACCATATAATGGTAAATATTGCACATTCCTACCCTCTCTCTTTCATGCAGCACATCGCAGCAAGTTGTCTTGCAGCGTGTGTGAATAAAACGATAGATATGGGTGTCAGACTTTTTATGGTGGACACAATACTGATTCACAACTGGTTGGTAACTTGAGGAACCTATTTTTGCAACGTGTGGAGGAATTCATAGTAATAATAACTCCTTCAAACATTTTTATCCATGCAGATTTTGTTAGAGCTTTGAGTGTCTCTGACTGGACATTACATTTTCAAACCTGGATCATTGGCTGTCTGCTTAATGCAGGCTCAGGTTGTGGCATAAGAGTTCAGGCCTGACTGCTCATTTAGTGGTGAGGTTGTCACTAAATATCATTGATTGACCCTCTTCTGAATTACTAAATTATGATGGAATGGAGTGCTTCGGATAGGACTTACCAGTGAAACATTTCCTAAGGAAGCAGACAGAGGAGGAAAAAGAGAACAGAGGGAAGATAAAAGAAGGTGGAGTAGTTTTTTATTTTGATAAGGAACTCCTACAGAGGTCCACAAAAATACACACGCATATTAAACAAAAAATACTTTACATACAATACAAAATTCTTCCTTAATACATAGCTGCCTCCTAAAAAAGACTTTTATCAAACATACTATGTAGTGTACAAAAAAAAAATATATATAAATAAATCAGAGCATTCCTATGGAACATGAGGAGAAATATTAAAACATGTATACAATCTAATATCCAACCATCAAAATATTGCGACATACAAAATACCTAATAAATAGCCCAAAAAGTTTTTAAAAATTGATATATCCTATGGCAAACCATTTCATTTGGTGGTGACAAAACAAATGAACGGGCCTCCTGGGCAGAATGAATATTAAATTTGATAAATACTGATCTTAAAAACATATGCCTGGCCCTTTGTAACTCCGTGCACACAAATAGCACATGGTTAAAATCTTGGATTTGTAAATAACACATTTCAGAAATTCTCTCCTCTCTCTGTATTTTATCCCAAATACCGGTAACTTCTCTTAGGGGCAGCAAGTTGATTCTCAATAAGAGTATCAGCCTTCTAATCCCGTGAGGTAGGTTCCAAGTTAAATAAGGCTGTGGTTTATTCCCCAGAGCGCTCCCTCAGACTACCTTATTATGAGACTTGGGCTGGCTTAAAGCGATATCTCTGACCAGACTGATAGAGGTTGCAGACTTCTTTATAAACAACTTCAATGCAGACTTTGGCATGGGGGAGACGGTGTTCAAGCTGAGCCCGAATGAATCATTTGCTTGTGCAAAGGACCTAAAGAATGTTGATTGTTCCTTAAGTTTATCAAAGATTTCCATTCTCAAGGCAGCCCTAAGAGTACCCTCATCCCCCCAGCAGAGGGAGCTACCCCACCCCAAAACCGCTGCAAGGGTTAAAATATATGAGGATAGAAAGCCAAGTTCGGGACGTAAAACATGTGGGGCAGCCAAAGAGGTTAAATTACAAATTTGGCGCAGGATTCGACCTTCGGCCTTATCAAAGGAAAGCTAATGGTTCATATCCACTACCTCAGCAGCGTATGCTAATGAAGGGGGAATTTTAACCTTGAACACTGAGAGAACATGGTCAAAATGGCGTCTCCCACAAGTCTTATAAAATCTGTTTAATGCGCTACACAAAGTTTAATGTGCTCTAAATCTCGCCCTGTTTTTTGAAAAAACCTTCCCCAAATATAAATAAGAATCAACCAATTCCAATTTTTCAGACCCCAACATCCACTTAAAACATCTCTTTATTTTAAGCCCTTTCTTGCGGAAAACCAAGATCTTACTTTTGGCAATGTTTAATTTTCAAGAAATGGGCTTCTGCATATTTGGTCAGGGCATCCAGGCGACGTTGCAAACCAATGGGCGTTAAATCAAAAATGGCCACGTCATCCGCATATAATAGAGAGCCAACGGACATTGTACCGATTCTGGGGGCATCCCCCCTCACTGAGTTCAAGACGCCGGGGAGATTGGATATATATAGAGTGAACAGATGAGGGGTCAGCAGGCAGCCCTTCTTAAGCCTATTATATGTTCTGATCTTACATGATAGCCCCAGCGAACCTCCCATCAAAACTTGGCACCAGGTATCTGTATGTAATTCTATAATAAGACCCAAAAGGTGATGTGATATACCAAGATGAAGGAGCTTTCCCCACAGTGTTTGGCGATCCACTTTGTCAAACGCCTTGGAGAAATCAATGAATGCAGTATAGTCTGACATGCCTCGCAAAAACAACATATTTCTCTACAATGGTCTGAAGGACTGCGATATTGTCCAAGGTACTATGTTTCTTTCTAAAACCAGCTTGTTCTGGTGGTATAATATTCTGGTCATGGGCCCATTGTTGCAGATGACATGATATACTTTTAGCAAATAATTTGCCCCAAGCATCCAGCAAAGCAATCTGTCTGAAACTAGCTGGCGAAGTTTTCGGGCCCTGTTTATACAAAGGGACTATAATACTCCCCTTCCAAGAGGGGGGAATTTTACTTGTTCGAAAACAATAATTAAATAATGATGCAAAGACAGTTCCCCATGCAGCTGACTCCTTTTTAATTAGCACAATCGGAATTCCGTCCGGACCTTGTGCACAGGATGTTCTGGCGTTCTTTATAAATCCTACTACTTCATCCCCTGACGGGGGACCAAATTCAAGAAGAGAAGACTCATCCACACCAATCGTCACAGGAACAACTGGGCTGTTGTTTTTATATATTAGGGAGATATAATCCACCCAGTCCTTTTCTGGGATCGGAATAGGCAGAGCCCTCTGCCTTGAATCACAATATTCCGCAATCAAGTGCCAATACTTTCTTGAATCTTTGGCCCTTGCAGCTTCCCTCAACCCAATCCACTTAGAGTCATACTCCCTTCTCTTTTCACGGAGTTTACGGCAGCTTCTTACTCGCTTAAGGCGATTGACTTCCTGCTGTCGGCCCATAAAGAATTGTAAATGCTGTTTTCGGACTAGTCGATTAATTTCTTGATTTAATAATTTCAACGAGAACATACCCTGTTTCGTCAAGCGAGGGCCAGCAGATTTAGAGCTTAGATTCCGTATCTCTTCCATTTGGGCCTCAAAATACTGAACGATATTAGCGTAAGCATAACCCCGCTGTTCTTCATAAGCCCTCTTCACTATCAAACTCACTTCAGGGATATTTTTTAACGTCCAAAAGGAACGGCCATTTGCTTTATTGAAAGCAGCCGTACCCGGGCCAGAGTTCCCCGGATCCAATACAGGTAGATCAAAAGCCACTGTCATACCCACTACACTGTGGTCACTCTATACCGACGGGAGAACAAATAGACGGGTCAACACGCAGATTTTGGCGTACTTGAAATAACATACTGTGCGGCACAGGCACCGAGCAACAGTGAACTCACCCTGGATATAGGAGGGAGCAGTTCAACCGTGGGAGATATTTCGAACAAGACAGTGTTGTCTTGATTCCCCACAATCACAGTAGACCACACTTTGATATTAAGCCCTGATGAAGTCCACTGAAGCTGGACGAAACGCGTTGGCTGCTTGGCTGTTTTTAATATAAATGAAGAATAAAGAGATCCAACAATAACCAACTATGGATGGACTCAATCACTTTTGATCTGGAATTGGTGGTGCAATCCACACTTTGCAACAAATATAACATCTGATATAGTATAATGTGTCACTGCTGTAACTAGGTAAGTGTTTAAATAAACATTTGCTTGAACGAGGGCAAGGTTATGGCCTAGGACCAGATGAACAGAACATGGTTTAGGTCACAAACACTCTCATTCAGAGTTTTCAACTACAGTAATTCTTTTTTCAAAGTACTAAACTCATTTTAGGAGTCGGTAACTTTTTATCGACTCCTATAATGAGCTTAGAAATGCATAAGTAACTACTATTTGAAAGGGGTGTGTTGTAGGCTTCCCTTCCAAATAGCGATTCCTTCCCAAATATGTGAATGGTTTCGGACCGAAATAGCGGTAGTAACCATTGAAAAGTTACTGGCCCCCAAGTTGGGGTGGTAACCCATTCACAAAATGAAAGTTGTCCCCTAGGGATCGCTTCCCCTTTGTGAATGTTAATAAAAATATTGGAGCTTATTTACAAGCCCCTTGCGCCACTTTTGCGTCACTTTTAACATGGGAAAAGTGACGCAAAAGTGGCGCAAGAGGCTTGTAAATCTGCCCCATTGTTGGTAATAGGCATTCGTCCATGGGACCACTGCAAACTCTGAAAAAAACTTTTAAAATACATTTTTTCTTTCTAAAGACAGCCACATTTTGTTTAAAGAAATGGGATGTATTTAAAAAAAGAGTTGGTTCTTTTTAAGTGAGACCACAGACATGGTGGTCTGAAGACCCCAGTAGGCCACCAACCCAGTGAGGGCCTACAATCACTGTGATTCATAATTTGCTGCCTCCCATATTAATATTCATGAGGTAGGTCATATTGCAACCCATTACCATTTGGATTTTTGAGAACTGACTGTTAGACTTGACCTCGAGTGGCTAACGCAAATGAGGGATAAGAATCCCAAACTGTTGAGGCGATCCATCTGCCCACAGAGAATGGACTTTATGGTGGAACACCGTCCTGGGGCTGTCCACTCCAATGCTGTTGGTCTTTCCAGGTTTTTTTGCCTTAGCAATGAGAACTCCCATGAGGGTGGGTAGTTCTCCTTGCTTTCAGTTGAAGGGGACACATGTTAGACCTGACACCCTTAGGTGGAAATCCGCCAAACTTTATACCTTTACCCCTCCTATTTTTGCTGAAATCATTTTTGCTGGCTTTAGTACTGCTAACCAGAGGTAAAGTGCTTATACACCTCCTCACCTTTTTATTGAATTCGTTTTTGTTTGCTTTATGACTCTGGGCACTTTACCACAGCTAACCAGTGATAAAGTTCAGGTGCTTAAAACATGGTGACATTGGCTTATCCCCAATTGGCATATTTAATTTACTTATAAGTCCCTAGTAAAGTGCACTATATGTACCCAGGGCCTGCAAATTAAATGCTACTAGTAGGCGTGCAGCATTAATTGCGCCAGCCACTTTAAAACTTGTCTCAGGCCTGCCACTGAAGCCTGTGGTGCAGTTTTAAATTGTCATTTTGACCTGGTCAAAATAAACCTTTGTCCAGGCCTTCCTGTTTAATACTTACAAGTAACCCCTAAGGTAGGCTGTAACAGCTCCTAGGGCAGATTGCACAGTATTTAAAAAGTAGGACATGTGTCCATAGGTTTTTCATTCCTTGGCAGTCAAAATTTCCTAAAGTCATTTTCCATTGTGATAAGGCCTATCTCTCCAACTGACTAACACTGAGTTACCTTATTACATTTAATAAGTGATAACTTTGTATTGGAAGTAGCTAGAGATAAGCTGTTTAGACTAAATTGAATTGTGATTTAAAATCCTCTTTGATGGAAGGGGGCGAATTTAAAGTCACAATTCAGAAAAATGCCACTTTTAGAAAGTTAAAGCAAAAGACACACAATTGATGGACGGAATGCAGAACAAATCAAAACATTCACCCCCAGTTGAGAGATCTGGTTTAAATCCATCATTCTTTTGCTCACCATGCCACTCCAGTTTAGACCTGGCCATATGCAAATCAGTCTTGACACTGTGCCTCATGGGAACAGTTCAGCCCGAACTGCCAAGCCAGGTCCTCTCTAGACCGGAAACAAGCATCCTAGGACCAGTTTCGGGGTTTTACCCCTCATCAGCCAGGATAGCTTGAATCCAGTGGCACAGTGAGCCAGGGACCCACGTCTGTGCATACCCAGCGCACTTAGGCCGAGAAAGCAAAAAAGACACAATTGATGGACGGAATGCAGAACAAATCAAAACATTCACCCCCAGTCAAGAGATCTGGGTTAAATTCATCATTCTTTTGCTCACCATGCCACCCCAGTTTAGACCTGGCCATATGCAAATCAGTCTTGACCCTGTGCCTCATGGGAGCAGTCCAGCCCGAACTGCCAAGCCAGGTCCTCCCTGGACTGGAAACAAGCATCCTAGGACAGGTTTCGGGGTTTCACCCCTCATCAGCCAGGATAGCTTGAATCCAGTGGCACAGTGAGCCAGGGACCCACGTCTGGGCATACCCGGCGCACTTAGGGTGAGAAAGCAAAAGACACACAATTGATGGACGGAATGCATAACAAGTCAAAACATTCACCCCCAATCAAGAGATCTGGGTTAAATCCATCATTTTTTTGCTCAACTTGCCACCCCAGTTTATACCTATCCATATGCAAATCATTCTTGACCCTGTGTCTCATGGGAACAGTCCACCCGAACTGCCAAGCCAGGTCCTCCCTGGACCGGAAACAAGCAGCCTAGGACCGGTTTCAGAGTTTCACCCCCTCATCAGCCAGGATAGCTTGAATCCAGTGGCACTGTGAGCCCGGGACCCACGTCTGGGCATACCCGGCGCACTTAGGGTGAAAAAGCAAAAGACACACAATTGATGGACAAAATGAAGAACAAATCAAAACATTCAACCCATTCAAGAGATCTGGGTTAAATCCATCATTCTTTTTCTCACCATGCCACCCCAGTTTAGACCTGGCCATATGCAAATCAGTCTTGACCCTGTGCCTCATGGGAACAGTCCAGCCCGAACTGCCAAGCCAGGTCCTCTCTGGATCGGAAACAAGCATCATAGGACCGGTTTCACCCCTCAGCAGCCAGGATAGCTTGAATCCAGTGGCACAGTGAGCCCGGGACCCACGTCTGGGCATACCCGGAGCACTTATGGCGAGAGAGCAAAAGACACACAATTGATGGACGGAATGCAGAACAAATCAAAACATTCAACCCCAGTCAAGAGATCTGGGTTAAATCCATCATTCTTTTGCTCACCATGCCACCCCAGTTTAGACCTGGTCATATGCAAATCAGTCTTGACCCTGTGCCTCATGGAAACAGTCCAGCCCGAACTGTCAAGCCAGGTCCTCCCTGGACCCGAAACAAGCATCCTAGGACCAGTTTCGGAGTTTTACCCCTCATCAGCCAGGATAGCTTGAATCCAGTGGCACAGTGAGCCTGGGACACAGGTCTGGGCATACCCGGCGCACTTAGTGTGAGAAAGCAAAAGACACACAATTGATGGACGGAAGGCAGAACAAATCAAAACATTCACCCCCAGTCAAGAGATCTGTGTTAAATCCATTATTTTTTTGCTCACCATGCCACCCCAGTTTAGACCTGGCCATATGCAAATCAGTCTTGACCCTGTGCCTCATGGGAACAGTCCAGCCCGAACTGTCAAGCCAGGTCCTCCCTGGACCGAAAAAAAGCTTCATAGGACCGGTTTCAGGGTTTCATCCCTCAGCAGCCAGGAAAACTTGAATCCAGTGGCACAGTGAGCCCGGGATCAATGTCTGGGCATACCCGGCGCACTTAGGGCGAGAAAGCAAAAGACACACAATTGATGGACGGAATGCAGAACAAATCAAAACATTCACCCCCAGTCAAGAGATCTGGGTTAAATCCATCATTCTTTTGCTCACCATGCCACCCCAGTCTTGACCCTGTGCTTCTTGGGAACAGTCCAGCCCGAACTGCCAAGACAGGTTCTCCTTGGACCGGAAACAAGCATCCTAGGACTGGTTTCAGGGTTTCACCCCTCATGAGCCAGGATAGTTTGAATCTAGTGGCACAGTGAGCCCGGGACCCATGTCTGGGCATACCCGGCGCACTTAGGGCGAGAAAGCAAAAGACACACAATTGATGGATGAAATGCAGAACAAATCAAAACATTCACCCCCAGTCAAGAGATCTGGGTTAAATCCAACATTCTTTTGCTCACCATGCCACCCCACTTTAGACCTGGTCATATGCAAATCAGTCTTGACCCTGTGCCTCATGGGAATAGTCCAGCCCAAACTGCCAAGCCAGGTCCTCCCTGGACCGGAAAGAAGCATCCTAGGACCGGTTTCGGGTTTCACCTCATCAGCCAGGATAGCTTGAATCCAGTGGCACAGTGAGCCCGGGACCCACATCTGGGCATACCCGGCGCACTTAGGGCGAGAAAGCAAAGACACACAATTGATGGACGGAATGCAGAACAAATCAAAACATTCACCCCCAGTCAAGAGATCTGGGTTAAATCCAACATTCTTTGCTCACCATGCCACCCCAGTTTAGACCTGGTCATATGCAAATCAGTCTTGACCCTGTGCCTCATGGGAATAGTCCAGACCAAACTGCCAAGCCAGGTCCTCCCTGGACCGGAAAGAAGCATCCTAGGACCAGTTTCGGGGTTTCACCCCTCATCAGCCAGGATAGCTTGAATCCAGTGGCACAGTGAGCCCGGGACCCACATCTGGGCATACCCGGCGCACTTAGGGCGAGAAAGCAAACGACACACAATTGATAGACGGAATGCAGAACATATCAAAACATTCACCCCCAGTCAATTGTGTGTCTTTTGCTTTCTCGACCTAAGTGCGCCGGGTATACCCAGACATGGGTCCCGGACTCACTGTGCCATTGGATTCAAGCTATCCTCGCTGATAAGGGGTGAAACCCTGAAACCGGTCCTAGGATGCTTGTTTCCTGTCCAGGGAGGACCTGGCTTGGCAGTTCGGGCTGGACTGTTCCCATGAGGCACAGGTTCAAGGCTGATTTGCATATGGCCAGGTCTAAACTGGGGTGGCATGGTGAGCAAAAGAATGATGGATTTAACCCAGATATTTTGACTGGGGTTGAATGTTTTGATTTGTTCTGCATTCCGTCCATCAATTGTGTGCCTTATGCTTTCTCGCCCCAATTGTGCTGGGTATGCCCGTACGTGGGTCCCGGGCTCACTGTGCCCCTGTATTCAAGCTATCCTGGCTGATGAAAGGTGAAACCCTGAAACGGTCCCAGGATGCTTGTTTCCAGTCCAGGGAGGACCTGGCTTGGCAGTTCGGGCTGGACTGTTCCCATGAGGCACAAGATCCAGACTGATTTGCATATGGCTAGTTCTAAACTGGTGTGGCATGGTGAGCAAACAAATGATGGATTTAACCCAGATTTTTTGTCTGGGGGTGAATGTTTTGATTTGTTCTGCATTCCGTCAATCAATTGTGTGTCTTTTGCTTTCTCGCCCTAAGTGTGCCGGGTATGCCCAGACGTGGGTCCCGGGCTCAGTGTGCCACTGGATTCAAGCCATCCTGGCTGATGAGGGATAAAACCCCGAAACCGGTCCTAGGATGCTTGTTTCCGGTCCAGGGAGGACCTGGCTTGGCAGTTCGGGCTGGACTGTTCCCATGAGGCACAGGGTCAAGACTGATTTGCATATTGCCAAGTCTATACTGGGGTGGCATGGTGAGCAAAAGAATGATGGATTTAACCCAGATCTTTTGACTGGGGGTGAATGTTTTGATTTGTTCTGCATTCCATCCATCAATTGTGTCTTTTACTTTCAAATAGTTGGCATTTTCTTGATCTAACCAGTTGCTCCTTCTGCCAGTCTCCTGGGTCACATAACTGGGAATGGCTTTGCTGTTAGTGTTTGTATATTCGTACCAGACAGCGACACAAATAGGGATTAGGAGTGGGCAGGATGGGCCATTGTAGCAGGATGACTAGGGCTGAAGCTGTACCCTTCTCCATTTACATTTCAATGGGCTTGGCTCCAGCAAAGACAAAGGAACCTGACACCAGCCTTTTGTTACCCCAGACAGTTTGGAGCCTTGACATGGGAAGGAAAGAGCTTTCCAGAACCATGGGTACAGTAGCATAGGATGTACCTCACCTCACAAATGCTGGCACCAGATAAAAATATTAGGCCCCCAGAACCCCACTTCACTCTACTGGACCTGTGGAAGGTTCAGATGAAGGACTTCCCTGCTTCCCTGCTGCCAGGACTGCACTTCAGCTCTGCTGCTGAAAGGACTACTGCCTTGCTGTCCAACTGTCTAAAGAAGTAGAACTTGACACTCTCCTTGAACCCAGGGCCACCAAAGTAGCTCCAGGGACTAGTTGACTGGCCTCCTCTGGGAGCTGCAGGGACATCACACGTTCCTGAGGCCTATGGCACATATCAGAGCGTGGCCTAGCCTCCAAGTTGTGCCCCCCTCACCCTGGACACTTGGTGTAGTGATGGAGTGGCCTCATCCTACCAGAATCCAAAACCTGGAACTTAGAAATTTTCTTCGCCAAAAACTACTCTGAGAATTAACAGGAGAAAGAGACCTACCTGGCAGCCGATCTGCCTAAAATGTATTTCCGGTTGGCCTGCCTTCGTGGTAGCTCCAACCAGTGGTGGCTCCTCTGCTATGGCGGAGGAGCATCTCCCTACTGCTTTTAAGCAGTGCAACTAAGAAACAATAAAATGATAATAACGTGATGTTATTATCATTTTATTTTTTACATCTCCTTTACAGGCGGTGGGTGGGATGGGCTGCTCTCCTCTCAGAGCAGGGCAGGGGAGTAGTGGTTTGCCCCCTCCTAAGTGCGCAATGATGCTTTGACCGGCCCTCTCGGGCTGGCCAAGCCGTCATGCGCACTTTGAATGTTCTCCATGCAGGTTGCATTACAGCCTGTGTGAAGAACATGCCCAGGCACCCAGTTCCCGTCTGAGCACCGAGCCACGGCACTCAGACCAATCACAATGCTGCATTGCAGCATTGTGATTGGTCAGGGGTGCCTGGCAGTGCTTCCTGGTTTAGCTGAGTCCGAAGGAGGAGAGATGTGGGATGTGATAAGCTAAGTGGTTTTACTTAAAAAAAATGTTACCTCCCCCCCCCCTGCCGCACCACCCCGGATCCATGCCGGCCACCTCTGGCTCCAGCTACGTTCTTCTCCATAGCAGCACACCCTCTTCTGTGGGACCTCCTGGCAGCAGTATCCATCCTCGTGGAGCCCTCTTTGCCTACAGCCTGCAGTCTCATCTCACTGGGTGAATCCGAGCTCCAGAAAAACTTCTACGTTTAAAGGTAGAAACCTTCACTGGGCTTGCCTATGACAAGCACCCTATCAAAGACAATGACCTCATCAGCCTAGAAATCCAGCTTTTTCACTCTGATCTTTCCGCCGCCTTCGCCAACGGCTTCACTGAGATCTCATCCAGCACCTCACCATTGTCAATGACACAGCCTCAGACACAGCCTGCTGCCTTGCCCCACTGAGACTCCAACTTCTCCAGGACTTTTTCTAAAACTGTCTTCTAAGTCTGAAGGTCAGCTGTGGCTGGGCCCAATCCACCACTTGTGTCTGACTCACCCTCCATTGCTGTCGGCTTTAACTTTTGACTTTTCCCCGATCTCGGGCAACCAGATGCCAGTGGTTGTTTCTTGGATCTTTTAGGGGTTGTTTTCACTAAAAGTTTAGAAATTTGATAACTCTGGTTCCACTGATTGGATTTCATTAGTTTTGATGTCATTGTATTCATTAAACTGTGCTATTTGTTTCAAAATTGTTTTTGGTTTTTTCTTGTGTTGTGTTTTCACTTTACTACTGTTTATGTGCTGCATAAGTACTTTGCACATTGCCTCTAAGTTAAGCCTGACTGCTTTTGTGCCACCCTACCAGATGGTTAAGCACAGCTTAATTTAATGATTTTTGTGGTTCACCCTGACAAGGATTGTACTTATTACTTGAGTTGGGCTTCCACCACTCTCAACTAATAACCCAATTTCTTACAGGAACCTATTAGGGCATGGATCAGTTCTGAAAAATCTTTACTGGTCACAAAATGCTACTCGAAATTTGCAACCAGTATTTTTGCGATACGATATTCATACATCTTGCCCCTAAATCTAAATATGACCAAGTATACTTCTTGACAGTTCTTGCTCTGTTGGTTACTTCAAGTCAAGGGGTTCAGTTGTGATTATGCCTGGGCGGAGTTCCACTATGCGGAACTCCGCAAAGTGACCCAAAAACTCTGCCGCGCTACACTGAGTTTTGCAAGCAGCAGAGTGCGTAATGACGTGCCGTTTGCACTGATTTTTAGTACCAGGTGTTTATCCCTTGCTGTAAAATCAGAGCAAATGGCACCACTTGCAGTGCAAGTGGGGCTGCTTCTATGTGCCGCTCAAGTAGATGTTCTACTCGAGCGTCAGCTTTCTCAACGTGAACGGAAGATTTCTCAACATTGAGAAATCTCGCCGGGAGGTGGTCTGGAGTAAGATTTTCCTCCACGCCAACTTAACATTGGCGAGTGTGGAAAAAAACAGTACTCTGCAGAGTTTTTCAGAACTCCGCGCACTACGTGTAGTGCAGAGTGGGAAAAACTCTGCAAACTCCGCGAGCGGAGTGGAATTTCATGCTGAGGCCTAGTTGTGAGTAGTGTCCTACTCCAGGGGAAGTTTTGACTGGTCCTTTGTCCTTAATGATGCATTAAGTTTTGGAATGTAGGGTCTTTTTGGTTATCGCGGGGTTTGTAGCCCTCCCCTTAGAATAGCTGTTACGGTTTCTTCTCAATGGCATTTTACAATTTGGGTCAAATTGGATTTAAAAAACCTCACTTTGTTTTACTTTGTCTTACCTGTACATCCTTATTTTACCCTGACACTTACAAATACCAATACAACACAGTTATGGATCATTAGCTCTTTCAAGGGATAAGGATATGGACTATTGTTAGGTTAAAGGTAAGTTTTGTATTAGGGTTATGGTTAGACTCGGTTAGAATTTGGATTGAGGCTGTGTTTGAGGCTGGGGTTAGTGGGATGGTTAAGGTGAGGGCTATGGGCAGTTTTAGAGTGAGAGTAAGGGAAAGGGTAATTGTAAGAGTTAGCAGTAAGATTAAGGTCTACTTGTATGGCAAATGCTATAATGAGGTTAGTGTATGTAGATATTAATGTGGATATAAAGGAGATATATGGTATGGATTCACAAAAAGCACTCAGATAGAAAATATTTTTGGGATTTATTACATGGTTTTGCCAAATATTATAAAACCAAAATGTTGCTATTCATGGCAGACAATACCAAGTTGATAATAGTGGAACCAGAATGTATTTCAATTTGTTAAGGATTTTGCTTCAGAGAAAATCTGAGATTGCACTCTAAAATTAATGGAGGTCTTTGATATTAGTGTGTTATGGAACAGGACATTAGTGTACGAAAGTGCCCTTTCTGTATGGTCAGCCCCTCCAATTTTGCCGCAATGCTGATGATTATGACTTTGACGGTGCACTGGAGCCTGCTGCCCAGCCCCAGAGTCAATGTTCTCTCCCTAAAACTGATACATGTGAATTGGTGACCCCAATTGGCAAGGACTGTAACCCCATTATAAGTCCTTGGTAAATGATACTAGTGCTACCCAGGGCATGAGAGTTAAAGGGGTCACCAGGGCCTGTAGCACTGTTTGTGCCACCCTGAGTGACCCAAGTAAACAGACGACAGCAGTCCTTCCATTGTAGGCTGCAGGAGCAGTGCAAACTGCTCAAACTCGACTTTGCCCTCACCATGTGAGGCAAGGTCCAAGCACTATTTTTAATATATGCCAGTCACCCCTAACGAAGACCTCCTGAGCCCAGGAGGCAGGGTGTATTATATTAATGGTGTGGACACATAAGTACAAGCTCATATGTCCCTAGAGTAGCCTCTTTCCATTAAGGGCTACTATAAGTGATCAGCGGTCCATAGGATAACATGGGATGGCACCCGGGCACACCCGAGGTTGCTAGCTCCATTATGGTACCACTGAAATATGTCATGTTTGGTGTAAAAAAATCTTGTCTCATCACCCTTTAACACCCTATCATGTGCCCTGCTTGTCGTATAATGTATTTTAATATTATATGGCAGTGTGATTGTTGAAAAACATGAATCTCACACCCCATCAACTTTACTGACCAAGCCACGTCCCTGATAGTCAGGTGCCTCTTCCAGATATTTTCCTACCATGAAAACTACAAATGAGGGGAAGGCAGGGGTTGGAATACCCTCTTATTTAACATGGGTACAATGTAGCAGTATTTCAACTGGAACTTTCAGTTTCCCAATGTCCCAAAAAGTTTTTTAAAAAAATACGCAGAAGCAGACTTGTATCAGGTTTAGATAACAATAGAAAGCGGTAGTAATGGCTCCCACAATCGTGCTTCCTATTGCAAAGGCAAATTTGAGTGGGTTAACACAAATAGAGTTCGTAATACGTAAGAGAATTGGTGCTGTTGGATATCAGACACCCTACTACCAATGGTGTAAGAAAGGGTCGATGGACCAAGAGGACGCCCACTTATAACATGAATATATATAAAGATATTGCAGCACTCTGTAAGTAGTCCAATAGTTCAATTTAGTCCAATACGTTGGGATCCAGTAAGGTCAATCCAAGTCTTGTTTATTACTTGTACCTTGACATCTTCAGTCATAAAGAAACATCAGAAGGTACAGCCAACACAAGATTCGTCACCTGCGTGACTTCTTCAAGGCTTTTGGTATCCTAAAGGTTGCCAATTTCTGTAAAGCTATAGAAAAGTCTGTTGGAAGCATTCCCCAATAGGTTCTCCAAATTACTGGCTGATTAGGGATATCTTCTGCCCAAGCACAATGTCACTTGGGTGCCCTGGAATCAGTGGTGAGGAGCACCCATTTATAGGTTTGAAAAGTTCATGGTAGGTATAAATTTTGAAGAGTAAATGGCTAAAAACAGTCTGAAGTAAACAAGGCCAATTTGGTGTCACAGAGGGGGAATCAAAAGTACCTAAGTATTTCGGAGATATTCTGGCAGTTCAGGAAGCCAAAGACATGGGCAGCTACACACACAGGTACGAGGAGCTTATCAAATCTCTGACCAACTGACAGGAGCTTACCATAGCTCTGTTACGTGGATTCAGTGCAGTGACAGACCCATGCCAAAGGGTAATCGGTCACCTTTAAGTTTCTGATTGCAGTATTGATCTGTTAAATTGGTACTAATGAGCTCCAATTTTACCTAGACAACATTTAGAATTGTTAAAATGACAAAATAACAAATTAATGCTGCTGCATATTGTTTCATACTATGCAGCATCATTTGCTTTTTCATGCTGCATACTTTTGTCAAACCAGCAGATAAGATAAATTTAAGGTTTTTACTATGAGTACACATTGTCAACTTTTTTGCAAATATCTTTTTACACACAACTTAGAGGCCTGTTTACAAAGGTAAGTTTGGGTGACGGGACATCAACTGGAAATTATATGATATTCCAGCTAACCAATGTGGAACCCTGTGCATGGTCCAGCTTTCTGTAAGGATTCAATGAATTATTTGTGAATTCAGAAAGTATTACATCTATAGTCTGAAAAAGATGCAAATCTTCAACTGTAGATTTATTGCTTTTTCATAATAGGTTCCTGTGAATGTAGATAAACTGCAGGTACCTTTGTCAGATGTAGTAAGAGAAATCTGAAAACAAGAGAGAAGCCACATGATGTCTGTAAAAAAGTGGATTATTAGTAGGTGGGGGTATTCACCTTCAGCTAATAATAATACTGCAATCACTAATAGGTCCTGTTAAGCCTCAATAAATGAATCCTTGCTCAACCCTTGGTAGCTTTGGCAAACGAGCAGTCAAGCTTAACACAGGTTTGTGTAAACCATTCAATATCACCACAATAGTAACTAAGTAAAAGACACAACAAAATAAAAAACCAACACCAATTTATAACAATAGAGAATATCTTTAAAATGACACCACAACAACAAAAATCCAAATTAGGGATGCGGAGATATGAATTTTTAAAGATTTAATCAAAAATTGTGTATTCTAGAGCCAAAAAGCTTAAAGCGCCACTCACGGCTATCTGGTCGCATTGGACCGGGAAAAAGTCAAAGATTTAGGCTGACTATGATGGAGCGCGGGTTGGATAGGATGAGTGCTAGGTCCCGGTCAAAAGTATGCCTTTGGACTTAGTCTTTTCCTTGGAGCTTTTCTCCCATTGATGGTTTTGTCGGACGGTCCTCGGATCCGAAGTTCGATTGACAACGTCGGCCTGCTACAGCGCAATTCCTCAGTGAGTCTTTGGAAGTCTTTGACCAAAACGTCGATGTCAAGGAGCTCCAGAGCTTTCAGCAGGACAACCGAGCACAGTCAGGCTGATTCACGGGTCGATGACAGCGGCTTGACTCTTGGAGTTTAAGCTAGTCTCCTCCTGGAGCTTTTCAGCAAAACTTTGTAGAAAGTTTCCAAACTTTCAGATCTTGTTCCTTGTTGGTTCATTTGGGGGAGAAGTATACAGAAGCAACAGCCGAGGTTTCAGAAATTCTGGATTTTCTCTTGGGGGCTTGTTCTAAGTCTCCCACAATGCACCTGCACAGTCCTAGAAAAATCCATTTGCAACTGGTCAGCTGAGGTGATGCTCTCTTTGGGCTTGCAGGTGACTTCTTTCAGCTCTGTAGTACCTGTTGCTGATCAGGATGTCCTCTCCCTATCTTCTGAGTCAGAAACAGTCCTTTCTTTGTGCATTCTTTTTGAGTGAAAGCCTTCTGTAGTGGAGTCAAAGTGTCCAACTGAGTAGTCCTTCTCCTTCTTTTGTTCCAGGCAGTGTTCCTAGGAGCTCTGCAGAACTCTCATAATTTGACCTCCATTCTGGGTTGGCAAGAGGGGGGCACATCTCAACCAATAGGGGTAAAGTCACCTCTCTCTGCTATGACCACTCCCTGTGAACTGTGGCATATTTGTGATCCAAAATGCACTGTTCCCCAAAAATTAAAATGGAGAAATTCTCTCCTTCGAGTGTGTCTGTGTAACCCAACCCAAAGGTGTGGCTAACTACTCACTACACTCCCCTTCCGGCCCCTCTCCTAATCTAATTAGGAGGTCTCCCACCTGGCTAGGGATCAAGGAAGTGGGGTATGGCCTGAGTCCTGTGACATCTGCTCTCCTGCTTTTGAAGTCCAGCCTTTCTCCCCAGCCCCTTCCTCTCCCTGGCTTCTCCAGGCAGAAAATCTCCTCCACCACAAATGGCTATACTGTATCAGCCTCAGGCCTCTTCACACCTGCTCAGGAAGCAGCTTGGCTCAGGCTGTCAAAAGACTGGCTAATTAGAAGAGGCTGCTACTGGGCTGCTTTAGGTAACTTAAGGATAGTGGGTGGAAAATTCTGACCTCTCCTGTGCTCCTGGACTTAGGGCAATCTGCCAGTAACCTGAGGTACTTTGCAGACCCCAACCTGTCAATTAGCTCATCAGCGCTAGGTATGGGGTGAGCATCAGTCTTGTTAACTGCATTCAAACCTCTGTAGTCCACACAAAATCTCAAGTCTTTCTTTCCCCTTTGGGGATTAGGCTTTAGCACCAGTACCACTGGACTGGCCCATAGACTGTCAGAGGGATCAATTATCCTCAGCTCCAGCATCTTGGCTACTTCAGCCTTAATGCTTGCTTTGGCCTGGTCAGACAACCTGTACAACTTGCTTTTGACAGGTAGGCTGTCACCTGTGTCAATGTCATGGACAAGCCAACTGGTGATTCAAGGAGTCAGGAGAAAACAGCCTAGCAAACTGCTCCAACACTTGTCTGCAGTCTTTCTACTGCTGGTCTGTTTACTTGGGAGCGAGTACTTCTTCATCCACTGACCCATCTTATGCATTGGTAGAGAGGAGGTCTGGCAGAGGCTTGCTCTCCTCCTCCCCTCCTTCATCTGTGACCATCAGCATGGGCATGTCTGCACTGTCTTGGTGGTGTTTCGATCTGTTGACATGGAGTACCCTGTGGGGACTCCTGGGGGTGCAAAGGTCCACCAAATAGGTGACTTCACCCTTTTTCTCCATAATGGGTTAGGGCCCAGTCTACATGTCCTGGAGGTCTCTTGGAGCCACAGGATCCAGCACCCATACACACTTTACTAGATGGTACTCAAGCATTGTAGCCTTCTGGTCATACCAAAGCTGGATAATCTCTTGGCTGGCCGCCAGGGTTCTGGTTGGTCTCCTCATGTACTCTGAAATGTGGGACCACAGGTCTAGCACATAATCCAGCACATCTTTTTGAGCTCTTTGAGAGGCTCTAACCAAGCACAATGACCCTCTTACAGGATGGCCAAAGAGTAACTCAAAAGGGCTAAAACCAATCCCTTTCTGGGCACCACTCTGTAAGCAAACAGCAAGCATGGGAGAAGAACATCCCCTCTCCTCCTGAACTTGTCAGATAAGCCCATGATCATGCCCTTCAGGGTCTAATTGAATCTTTCCACCAGACCATTGGTCTGGGCATGAAATGGGGTGGTGAACTTGTAACACCACATTCATTCCACTTCTCCGTCAAATAGGTGCACATGAAGTTAGTCCCCATATCTGAGACTACCTCCTTAGGAAAGTCCACTCTGGTGAAGATCCCAAATAGGGCTCTGGCCACTGTGAGAGCAGTGACCGTCTTGAGGGGTATTGCTTCTGGGTTTCTGGTGACACGGTCAACTACCACCAAGATATATCTGTTCTCAGAGGCATTTGGACCACCAATGTCAATTCCCACCCTCTCAAAGGGAGTCCCAACCACTGGCAGTGGTATCAAGGGAGCATTTGGCTTGCCCCCGTCTTGCCAATTGCAAAACCTATTTTCCTTGTCAGACATAAGGGGCCAATAGAAATGGTAGACCAGCCTGTTCCAGGTCCAGGTCTATTCCCAAATGTCCAGCTAAGAAGATGTCATCAGTCAATATGAGGAGGAACTCTCTGTTCTTCTGGGGGACCACCACTCTCCTAGTTGCCACTGGTTTGGGGACCCTGGACTCAGAATAGAGGACTCCATCCTCCCAATAGACTCTGTGGAAACCACTGACATCACCCCTCTCTTGCCTGGAGGCAGTCTGCCCCAGGCCCTCAAGAGTGGGACAATCCCTCGGTCCCTGGCACTGCTCCTTTCTGGAGGGTCCACCGGCTTCTTGCAACTCTGCCAAGTCAGACAGATCTTGCAGGGGTGGAGTCACTCCCTCTGAGGCCATATCTTTCCCCTCAGTGTTGGATTCCTCCTGGACCTGTTTGGGCTTGGAGTCTTGGCCTATTGTTCCAGGGAAGGAGTGTCCAGTACTCACCTGATGTGCAGCATGTGCCCTCATCACAGCACAAACCCACTCAGGAAGGTCCAACATCTGAGCACGGGCCTGCCTTTCCACCCCTGACCACTCAGAAGCTTTAATATCATTTCCCAGTAGACACTCTACTGGGAGGGCAGGAGACACAACTGCTTTCTTATGCCAGTCACACCTCCCATTCAAAGTTCACTATTGCCATGGGGTGGAGCTTGGCTCTGTTGTCTGCATAGAGAGCTTGGTGAAATGCACCAGGTAGGATCTGCTCTGGGGAAACCAGTTGGTCCAATACCGTGCTCACACTGGTTCCTGTATCCCTCAGAGCCTCGACCTTAGTCCAGTTGATCTTAGGCATATGCCTGTACTTCTCCATGCTTGGAGAGAAAGCTTCTAGGATTGCAACTTCCACGCCACCCACGAAAATGAAGGTCACCTCTGCATACCCTTTCCTCATCTCTGGGCAAAATGTCACCCCACACCTGCACTAGCAATCCCCTTGGACTGCCCACCAATGGGGGGCTCCTTTGTGCAGACTGCATCTTCCTTTTTGTGTCCTGACTGCAAACAAATATAGCACAACCCAGCTCTCATAGGATTCAAGTGTCTTCCCTTATACCCCTTCCCCTTATATGCCGATTGCTACTGGAAAATCCCTCTTTGTGCTGGGGTTTGGGGTCCTTTTGGGGTCCTTTTGGGGGCTTTTTCTGTTTTTTATCTTGGTTACACAGGGCTTTCCCCTGGGAGGGAACCTGTCCTCCTTGCTTCTGATCACATCCCTGGTTCTGATTGGTAACCCTGGTGCTAACCCACTAATCTGCTGTCACACCTAGTTCCCTGGGACTATTCAGGTTTGAGTCAAGTAGATACTGGTGTAACTTCTCTGAGAGGCAATTGCCCAACATGTGCTCTTTCATGATCAAATTGTATAGCTCCAGATCGGTACTTACCTTGTTACCCGGTATCCAGCCCTCTAGTGCCTTGACAGGCATGTCTACAAAGCCAATCCAAGATTGGGTACTGACATTCTAGGTGTCCCTAAACATTATGCTATACTGCTTAAGGGTGAAACCAAACCTTATGAGAAAGCTCTTCAATTTTTTGGGAAATGATTCAGCCTCCTCTCCCTCTAGGGCCAATAACCTATCTCTTCCTGCTACTGGAATAAGTTCCCAAAGGAGTGAGCCCCAGTATTGAAAACTCATCCTCCTCATCTTGAGGGCCCTATCAAAAGATGTCAGCATTTGTCTACATCATCACCCTCCTGGTACTAAGGGACAATCCCCTTGGGTAGTCTTGGGTCAAGCCCACCACCCCTGGACACTTCTGTCTCCTCTTCACTGCCACCATCTTCTGCTCTACTACCACTGGTGGCTCTCCTCTCCTCACGTGCCTGCTTCTTCCTGGCCAGGGCCAACTTGTCTGCTTCTAGGGCTTTATAAGCCAGTTATGCCTCAATCTTTCTTTCCCTAAGGGAAAGATCTGTCTCACCTCTGGTGGATCCTCCTCACCCACGAGTCCTAAGGCAAGGCCCTGGTCACTGTATTGTATTGTATTGTATTTTTAATTTGTACGGCGCAACAGCTACCCAAAAAGGGTTTCCCGGGGTTTCCTGTGTGCTGAGAGGTGTTCATCTTCCTGATCAATAAGGTCTAGGGCGTCTCCCTCCCCCTGTTCTTCCATCTCTGGAGCTTCCTCTGTATCAGAGGACTGATCCCCCTGGCTGGGCATCTGCCCAGGATGTAAGGATCTTTACTAGTACTGCCTACCTGGAATTGGAGGGTGTTGGTAATCCCTTAGCCCTACAGAGGTACCTAAGCTCAGTGACCTGGTGTGTGGGTGGGCTAGTTAGATCAAGCTCCAGGGTATCCCTTAGTTTTGGGTCACAAAAAAATCTGCAAAAATTGACGTCGAAGTAATTTAGAAAAATATTGTAAAAAAAATGAATCAATATTAGTCCAAATTAAAAATCACATTTTTTTGAACTAGGTCTATTTAGAGGATTTTTAGATGTCCAAATTAAATACTTAATGGTGTTATCAAACACAAGTTCCTGATCCCACCACTGCGCACCAAGGGGCATATTTACAAGCCCCTTAGCATTGCTACTGCACCACGCAACGTGGTGCAAGAGTGATGCAACTTAAAAATGAGATTTATAAAGCCACGCAAGGCTACCTTTCATGGCCCTTAGTGGCTTCATAAATCTAGAGTAATGCAACGCAGCCAAAGTCACTGGGTTGCATTACTCTGCACCAGGGAGGCATTTTTATGGGTGTTGCGTGTGTGTTCCCATGTGACATTCATGGATTTGGATGCATTCCCAGATTTGCCAGAAGTGGTAGAACTGGGAATGCACCAAAAATCTACGCCTCCCCAGGTGAAATATCTTCATTTCTCCTCATTGTTTTCTCTTTCTTTGTGTGCTGCATTCTGCAGGACACATAGAAAGAAGAAAATGCCTCAGGGGATTGTTTTGCTGCATGAAGGTGCCCCTTCCTGTCCAAAAGAACCCTCCTTACAATGTAGGCACCCTTAAACCATAGTGCAAGGGTACCTACATTGGCTCTAAGCAGCCAAAAGGGCATCAGTGCAGTGGAAAAGGTAGGAATGCACCATATTGACTTAAATACGGTGCATTCCTGCCCTTTCCCTGTCTTGCAGTGCAACACAGCAAGGTGACTTGCTGTGCGCACTGCATGACTTGGCCACAAAATATGACACCAAATGTAGAAAGTGGATTATTAGTATCTGGGGGTGTTCACCTTCAGCTAGTAATAATACCACAATGGCTAATAAATTCTATCAAGAATCAATAAGTTAATCCTTGCTCAGTGTAGGAGAGTAGGATCTGCTTCACATGGGTACCCCCACTTTTTGCAGATGCTTCACTGTTTTTCGACATTAGTCTGGCTGGGGCCCTGCTAATCAGAACCCCAGCCTAGCTGCTTCCTCTCTAAAATGGTTTCCATGTGCCTTAGGCACATCACTGATTGGGATCTGGAGTGCCCTTATAAGTCCCTAGTATATGGTATACTATGTACCAAGGGCATAGGTACCTCAGAAGCCTGCCAGGGGCTGCAGCATGTATTATGCCACCCCTGGAAGGCCATCCAAACTGACACCACAGGTCTGCTACTGCAGCCTGGGTAAGGTGGTGCATGCACCCCTTACTGCGATATAGGTTACCTATATCACTAAATACATACACACATATAAACCTATAAGTCACTCCTAAGGCAGGCCTTATCAATCCTAAAGGCAGAGTGCATGGTTCCTATGTGAGAGGGTGCCCCTGCATGAGCAGGGCCCCTCTGCAGCGTTCGGAGACCCTTCTCTGATGCTGTTTGTAGTGCAACCTGACCATATACTCTTAAGCGCATTATAACCTCGCGTTAAATGCTAACTTTGGAATGGCTACACCTAAACATGTCGTGTTTGGTGTCAAACATCTTGGAATACTACCCCCCGCCAATTCTGGCAGCGGGGGTAGCATTCCACCCTTCTAGAGGGAAACACATGTTAACCCTGGCTAGCCCGGTAACTTCTTTCCAAAGCCCTGGCATCACAAAATGGATGCTGCTGCCACAGACACGAGTCTGGCCTCCTGCTGCTGGACGAAACTCCGGCAAGGGAGGCCTGGACAATAGGTTTCCTGTCCCAGGGAGGTGTGACCACCTCCCCAGACAGGATAATGTGTATTGGGGCTGGGCAGGAGCACTTTCGGGTGCTTTGAAGTTCTGCACTGGGGGCACACTTGGTGTCCCTGTGCATACCCCAGTTCAAACCGGATCAGGGGCTTGCAGCCCCTGCTTTGGCGCGAAATGGACAAAGGGAAAGGGGTGTAGCCACCCCTCTGCCCTGACCCACCCATAGGTGGGTCCACAGAGTAGTCCAACCCCTATCCTTAGTATAAGTATAGGAACCCAGTCCTTAGGACTTTAGATTATCCCTGGACGAAACTCTGAAACTGAATCCTGGACCTTCGATGCTCTACTCACGATTAGAGGACAGAAGAATCTCCCTTGGGGTCAAGGAGTGACTCCCCTGCTTGGCAGGCACCAAAGAACCATCTGTCCGGTTCGCATTTCTGAAGCTCCCGCCGGACGCCGAAGTCATCGTATCACCAGAGGTGGATTTTCAGACTTCCCCGAGGCTACCCTGAGTCCCCAGCAAAGCTGAGGCCCGTGGCTATCGTGGGTGACTTGAGACCGTGACCCCTGGACACCAAGCACATTTGCAAGTGCATCCTCTTCTGGGTCTCCCCCGAAGTCGTGCTTTGGGCTCCGAGTAGCCCTAGCCTCCTGCACCAACTGTACCGAAGATCACTGGCCTCCACTCCACGAGTGTCCTGTGAGCCAGATCCACGTGCGGCATCTCGAGGCTCCTTTGCGGTCGCTAGCCCGTTGGCTAGTAGCCCTTAACGAAGGCCAATCTTTTTCTAACTTGGCATCCTGGTTGCTCCAGGCCTGCCCTCACTTACCCTCACTGGGTGAGTTCCCCAGACCTTGCTGGTCTGCACCATCGACGATCTTCCTCTGCATCAAGACTTGCCGTTGCCAAGGCTTGTTGGGTCCAATCTGGTCGCCGACACCTCAGCACTTGACAGACATCGTGTACCAGCCCGAATCCTGCTCCTGGTCGCCAACAACGCCTCCTGGACCTCATGGCTGAAGAGTCAAGACGACCATCAACGCACCTGAAGCACTCGACATCGGTGGGCATCTGTCCATCGCCTTCGTGGTCACTGTCTAGTGACCCAGACTCTGTCCCCTCTGCTTTCAGGTTCTTCAGAACTCCGATCCACTCTTGGATCCACCCGGACACTTTTCACTTGGTCGCCAGCAGCACTTTGCAGCAGATCGCCATTCAAATCGACGACGAAACCCGACCCCGAAAGGCACCTATGCACCCGGCTTCCCTGGGTGAGGTAACACGAGTACTCCGGTGCTCCCGTGGGTAGAGACTCTTCAAAGTCCTAGATCTCAAAGGGTTTGCTCCAAGTCCTCCTTTAAGTGTCCCTTTTCTCTAATTTCCCGATCACGACTTTCTCCATAGAAGTCAACGGCGTATCGCGGTTGTGTATTTACACTGCACGCGTCCCCCGTGGGTCCCCTGTGTCACTACCTTGGGTGGTTCCTTGTGGTCCAAGCACTTCTAGAGGCTCTAGGCCTAGTGTCTAGTTCAGTCATGGTTCTTATACCACTTTATTGGTATATGGTTTGGTACGCCCCTAGGGCCCAAACGTGTATTTGTGCTATTACTGTGTTTAAATAACTTCTAACTTATGTACTTCGAACTCTAGCCTCATAAAGAGACTAGAGGGGTGTGTTTAGCAATAAATACATATATTTTGAATATATACCTGGTGTGGTGCTCTTTCATTTGGTCACTCAAGAGATTATAGACTGGTAAAACAAGCTGCTTTACATTCCTTCAAGACTTAGCCTGAAGGCTGCTCTCCATAGCTACCACTAGGATAGCTTTCAATAAGGTTGTCTTTAACCTATCTCCAATAAGGGGTTGTTTGGACTGGTGCAAGGTGCCCACTATAATTAGTGCACAGCATATGCCAGGCCAACTTCTCACATTGGTGTGCAGCGTGTGGGATTCCAGCTTGCTATTGTTTTACCAGATAATCTCAATTGAATTGATCAACTGAAAACCACTAAAGGTACCTAAGGTACATATAATTTAAGCTTAGAATACAGTAAGTTCTACTGAACTTAGAGTTGTGTGTTAAGGGATAGCACAACCCTTTCTACAACTCAAGAGAGTTTAGTAGGCCACACTAGAGTAGGTAGTGCATACACCACACCACACTAGTAATGTCTTTAAGGGTAGGATCTAAAGAATCCTTGCAGGAAGCCACTGAGCTTCCACCCTCCAAGTATGATACACTCCCATTCTTGGAATTGAGAGCTTTATGCTACTTGAGAAAAATAAGGACAGGGCAAAGCCCCACCACCCAACACCTCAAGGAGTTGTTGGTGGCTTATGACCTTAGTAAGCCCTTGGGGACTGAAGGGGTAGGAGCTGAGGGTGGGGCAGATGATGAGGATGGGACCAGGGGTACCAGTACCCCCAGCCCCCTCTGAAACTGGCCAGGAGGGCGACAATGGCCCTGACCTGGATAATCCAATCCCTCCTGAGGAAGATGAAGAGGATGATCAGAATGATGCCCTCTTTGTCCCCCAGGAAGGATTATGAGTGTGCCCAGAAGGTCTAGGTCTCCTTCTCAGGAGTCTAACCACTCTGGCACCTCAATAGGGAGCTCTGTCTCATCTCATAGGAGGGAATCCTCTCATGAGAGAAGAAAGAGGCTGGTTCAATATGAGGAAGCTCAGCTTGAAATCAAAAAGAAGCAACTGGCTATAGACAGGGAGTCCCTAGATCTCTTTAGAGAGAGAAGAAAGTTGGGACTAGAGTCCCATGGTGGCAGCCATGTCCCTAGAGATAGGGAAAGGTCCTATGACCATAGGAACCTGAGCAAGATTGTCCCTCCCTATCAGAATGGGGATGACATCCACAAGTGGATAACTGCTCTAGAGAGGGCCTGTAAGGTACAGAAGGTCCCTCAGGAGCAGTGGGCAGCAATCTTGTGGCTCTCCTTTGCAGACAAAGGTAGAGATAAGCTCCTCACTGTTAGAGAGGAGGATGCTGATAATTACAAGGTCTTGAAGAGTGCTCTTATTGATGGGTTTGGCCTAACCACTGAACAGTACAGGTTGAAGTTCAGAGATACCCAAAAAGCACAGACTCAAGACTGGGTAGACTATGTGGATTGTTCTGCCAAGGCTCTGGAAGGCTGGTTGATGGGCAGTAAGGTGTGTGACTTCTCAGGATTGTACAATCTGATAATGAGGGAGCAGATTCTTAATAACTGTCAAAATCAGCTGTTGCATCAATACCTGGTAGACTCTGATCTGACCTCTCCCCAAGAATTGGGAAAGAAGGCAGACAAATGGGTCAGAACCAGGGTGAAGCAGAAGGTACAGAACCAAGGTGGGGAAACCAAGAAGCAAGATGCTAAGAACTCTGAAAAGGGTGGGGAGAAGGGTAAAGATCAAAAGTCTTCATCAGGCCCCCAAAAATCTTCTTCTGGTGGGGATTCACAGTCTACCAAAGGGAAAGGCCAAAGAAAACCATGGTGCAAGGTCTGTAAGCAAAAGACCCACTGGACCAGTGATTGCACCAAGTCCAAAGACTCCAGTCCAGCACCCACCAATGCCCCTAAGGCACCTGTTCCCCCTAGTACAGTTGGTGGGAGTGCTCCAGCCAAGGGTTTAGTAGGGTTCACCCTGGGTACTGAGTTGGGCTCTGACCTAGTCAGAGAACTGACTCAGGCTGTGTTAGTCTGTGATGGAGGCATGGATGTGACCTCCACTGTGAGTCCCAGTAATCTGGGCAAGTACAGACAACAGCCTTTAATCAATGGACGTGAGGCTTTGGCATTTAGGGACACAGGGGCAAGTGTCACAATGGTGATACAAGACCTTGTGAATCCTGGGCAAGTTATACTTGGTGAGATGTACCAAGTGACCAATGCTAGCAATGTCAGAACAGACCATACTCTGGCAGTTGTTAACTTCTCCTGGGGAGGGGTAACTGGCCTTAAGAAGGTTGTGGTGAGTGCAAACCTACCAGTCGAATGCTTGCTTGGCAATGACTTAGAGACTTCTGCTTGGGCAGAAGTGGAGCTCAGGACCCATGCAGAAATGCTGGGGATCCCTGCAGATGTGTTTGCTGTGACCAGGTCACAAGCCAAAATGTCTAGCACTGAACAGGCCTTGGATTCTGGAAGAATGGACCAAGTGCCTTCCAAGAGGAGGAGTAGTAGGGTTAAGGCAGTGCCTTCCCCCTTGGCTCAGGAGGAAGATCAGTCCCTTGAGGGGGATGATCTCAGCCCTGAAGAAGGAACTGTCCCAGAGGAACTTGAACCTGACCAGGTTGAGTTCTTGGGGACAGGGGGACCTTCTAGGGCAGATCTGAGCCAGGAGCAGCAGAGCTGCCCCTCCCTTGAACCCCTCAGACAGCAAGATTGCTGCTGAGGCTGCTGGGAAAGCTAGTGGTCCCCATACAGTGTATTGGGATGATGGACTCCTGTACTCAGAGAGTAGAGACCCCAAGCCTGGTGCTACCAGGAGGTTGGTTATACCTCTGAAGTTCAGGGGCTTCCTATTGACCCTAGCCCATGATATTCCCTTAGCAGGTCACCTGGGCCAGAACAAGACTTGGGACAGAATTGTCCCTCACTTTCACTGGCCCCACATGTCTGAAGACAGCAAGGAGTTTTGTTGCTCCTGTGTAACCTGCCAAGCCAGTGGCAAGGCAGGTGGCACTACAAAGGCCCCCCTGATACCACTACCTGTGGTGGGGGTGCCCTTTGAAAGGGTAGGGATTGACATTGTTGGTCCCATGGATCCCCAAACAGCCTCTGGGCACAGGTTTATCCTGGTGGTAGTGGATCATGCCACCAGGTACCCAGAAGCTATTCCCCTCAGGACCACTACAGCACCTGTGGTGGCAAGGGCCCTCCTGGGAATTTTCTCAAGAGTGGGCTTTCCTAAGGAGGTAGTATCAGACAGGGGTGCTAACTTCATGTCTGGGTACTTAAAAGCAATGTGGAAGGAGTGTGGAGTGACTTATAAGTTCACCACACCCTATCACCCACAATGCAATGGTTTAGTTGAGAGATTCAACAAAACCTTGAAGGGCATGATTAAAGGGCTCCCAGAAAAGCTTAGGCGTAGATGGGACATACTCTTGCCCTGCCTTTTATTCGCATATAGGGAGGTGCCTCAGAAGGGGGTTGGTTACAGCCCTTTTGAACTTCTGTTTGGCCACCCTGTGAGGGGTCCACTGTGCTTGGTGAAGGAAGGATGGGAGTTACCTCTCAAGCCCCCAAAGCAAGATATAGTGGACTATGTACTTGGTCTCCGCTCCAGGATGGCTGAGTACATGAAAAAGGCAACCAAAAACCTTGAGGCTAGCCAGGAACTTCAAAAGGCCTGGCATGACCAAAAGGCTGTTCTGACTGTTTACCAGCCAGGACAGAAGGTGTGGGTGTTGGAGCCAGTGGCCCCAGCAGCTCTCCAAGACAAATGGAGTGGACCCCACACTATTGTTGAGCAGAAGGGTGAGGTCACCTACTTAGTAGACCTAGGAATACCCAGGAGTCCCAACAGGGTTCTCCATGTCAACAGGTTAAAACCATATGTGGACAGGGCAGACATGGGCTTGCTCATGGCTACTGATGAAGGGCAGGAAGAAGAGAGTGACCCACTCCCTGACCTGCTCTCACAGAACCCTGACGATGGGTCAGTAGATGGTATAGCCTTGGCAGGCAGCCTCACTACCCAGCAACAAACTGATTGTAGGCAAGTTCTCAATCAGTTTAGACATATGTTTTCACTGACACCCAGTCAGACCACCTGGTGCATTCAGGAAGTGGACACTGGGGACAGTCTGCCTATTAAAAATAAGATTTATAGGCAACCTGACCATGTCAGGGACTGTATCAGGACTGAAGTCCAGAAAATGTTGGAATTGGGAGTTATTGAACCCTCGGATAGCCCTTGGGCTAGTCCAGTGGTCCTTGTGCCAAAACCTCACACCAGTGGTGGAAAAAGAGAGATGAGGTTTTGTGTGGACTACAGGGGTCTCAATGCAGTCACTAGGACTGATGCCCATCCAATACCAAGGGCAGATGAGCTCATAGATACTTTGGCCTCAGCCAAATATCTCAGCACATTTGACTTGACAGCTGGCTACTGGCAGATCAGACTAGCTGATACTGCAAAGCCCAAAACAGCATTCTCAACCCCTAGTGGGCATTATCAATTTGTGGTGATGCCCTTTGGTCTGAAGAATGCACCTGCCACTTTCCAGAGGTTGGTGAATACAGTTCTCACAGGTCTGGAAGCCTATAGTGCAGCATATCTAGATGATATTGCTGTCTTTAGCTCCACCTGGGAGGATCACCTGGTCCACCTCAGGAATGTTTTACAGGCCCTGCAAAAGGCAGGCCTGACTATCAAGGCCACTAAGTGCCAGATAGGGCAGAGTCAGGTTGTGTACCTGGGCCACCTTGTGGGTGGAGGCCAGGTTCAACCTTTGCAGAGCAAGATCCAGACTATCATGGACTGGACTGCTCCCACTACCCAGACTCAGGTGAGAGCCTTCTTAGGCCTGACTGGGTACTATAGGAGATTTGTCAAGGGGTATGGATCAATAGTGACACCCCTGAATGACTTAACTTCTAAGAAAATGCCCAAAAAGGTTCAGTGGACAGTTAGCTGTCAAAAGGCATTTGATGACCTGAAGCAGGCCATGTGCACTGCTCCCATTCTACAGAGTCCTGATTACTCCAAGAAGTTCATTGTTCAAACTGATGCATCTGAATTGGGGGTAGGGGCTGTACTGTCACAATTGAATGAAGAAGGTCAGGATCAGCCAGTAGCTTTCATTAGTAGAAGGCTGACCCCTAGAGAGAAACGTTGGTCAGCCATAGAGAGGGAGGCCTTTGCTGTGGTCTGGGCTCTGAAGAAGTTGAGGCCATACTTGTTTGGTACACACTTCCTGGTTCAGACAGACCATAAGCCCCTCTTATGGCTAAAACAAATGAAGGGTGAAAACCCCAAACTGCTTAGGTGGTCCATTTCCCTACAGGGGATGGACTTTACAGTGGAACATAGACCTGGGAGTAACCATGCCAATGCAGATGGACTCTCTAGGTATTTCCACTTAGAACATGAAGACTTAACTGGGCAAGGTTAGTTTAATGTCCCTACGTTTGGGGGGGGTTGTGTAGGAGAGTAGGATCTGCTTCACATGGGTACCCCCACTTTTTGCTGATGCTTCACTGTTTTTCGACATTAGTCTGGCTGGGGCCCTGCTAATCAGAACCCCAGCCTAGCTGCTTCCTCTCTAAAATGGTTTCCATGTGCCTTAGGCACATCACTGATTGGGATCTGGAGTGCCCTTATAAGTCCCTAGTATATGGTATACTATGTACCAAGGGCATAGGTACCTCAGAGGCCTGCCAGGGCCTGCAGCATGTATTATGCCACCCCTGGAAGGCCATCCAAACTGACACAACAGGTCTGCTACTGCAGCCTGGGTAAGGTGGTGCATGAACCCCTTACTGCGATATAGGTTACCTATATCGCTAAATACATACACACATATAAACCTATAAGTCACTCCTAAGGCAGGCCTTATCAATCCTAAAGGCAGAGTGCATGGTTCCTATGTGAGAGGGTGCCCCTGCATGAGCAGGGCCCCTCTGCAGCGTTCGGAGACCCTTCTCTGATGCTGTTTGTAGTGCAGCCTGACCATATACTCTTAAGCGCATTATAACCTCGCGTTAAATGCTAACTTTGGAATGGCTGCACCTAAACATGTCGTGTTTGGTGTCAAACATCTTGGAATACTACCCCCCGCCAATTCTGGCGGCGGGGGTAGCATTCCACCCTTCTAGAGGGAAAGACATGTTAACCCTGGCTAGCCCGGTAACTTCTTTCCAAAGCCCTGGCATCACAAAATGGATGCTGCTGCCACAGACACGAGTCTGGCCTCCTGCTGCTGGACGAAACTCCGGCAGGGGAGGCCTGGACAATAGGTTTCCTGTCCCAGGGAGGTGTGACCACCTCCCCAGACAGGATAATGTGTATTGGGGCTGGGCAGGAGCACTTTCGGGTGCTTTGAAGTCCTGCACTGGGGGCACACTTGGTGTCCCTGTGCATACCCCAGTTCAAACCGGATCAGGGGCTTGCAGCCCCTGCTTTGGCGCGAACTGGACAAAGGGAAAGGGGTGTAGCCACCCCTCTGCCCTGACCCACCCATAGGTGGGGCCACAGAGTAGTCCAACCCCTATCCTTAGTATAAGTATAGGAACCCAGTCCTTAGGACTTTAGATTATCCCTGGACGAAACTCTGAAACTGAATCCTGGACCTTCGATGCTCTACTCACGATTAGAGGACAGAAGAATCTCCCTTGGGGTCAAGGAGTGACTCCCCTGCTTGGCAGGCACCAAAGAAGCATCTGTCCGGTTCGCATTTCTGAAGCTCCCGCCGGACGCCGAAGTCATCGCATCACCAGAGGTGGATTCTCAGACTTCCCCGAGGCTACCCTGAGTCCCCAGCAAAGCTGAGGCCCGTGGCTATCGTGGGTGACTTGAAACCGTCACTCCTGGACACTGAGCACATTTGCAAGTGCATCCTCTTCTGGGTCTCCCCCGAAGTCATGCTTTGGGCTCCGAGTATCCCTAGCCTCCAGCACTAACTGCACCGAAGATCACTGGCCTCCACTCCACGAGTGTCCTGTGAGCCAGATCCACGTGTGGCATCTCGAGGCTCCTTCGCGGTCCCTAGCCCGTTGGCTAGTAGCCCTTAACGAAGGCCAATCTTTTTCTAACTTGGCATCCTGGTTGCTCCAGGCCTGCCCTCACTTACCCTTGCTGGGTGAGTTCCCCAGACCTTGCTGGTCTGCACCATCGACGATCTTCCTCTGCAACAAGACTTGCCGTTGCCAAGGCTTGTTGGGTCTAATCCAGTCGCCAACACCTCAGCACTTGACAGACATCGTGTACCAGCCCGAATCCTGCTCCTGGTCGCCGACAACGCCTCCTGGACCTCGTGGCTGAAGAGTCAAGATGACTGTCAACGCACCTGAAGCACTCGACATCGGTGGGCATCTGCCCATCGCCTTCCTGGTCACTGGCTAGTGACCCAGACTCTGTCCACTCTGCTTTTAGGTTCTTCAGAACCCCGATCCACTCTTGGATCCACCCGGACACTTTTCACTTGGTCGCCAGCAGCACTTTGCAGCAGATCGCCATTCAAATCGACGACGAAACCCGACCCCGAAAGGCACCTATGCACCCGGCTTCCCTGGGTGAGGTAACACGAGTACTCCGGTGCTCCCGTGGGTAGAGACTCTTCAAAGTCCTAGATCTCAAAGGGTTTGCTCCAAGTCCTCCTTTAAGTGTCCCTTTTCTCTAATTTCCCGATCACGACTTTCTCCATAGAAGTCAACGGCGTATCGCGGTTGTGTATTTACACTGCACGCGTCCCCCGTGGGTCCGTCACTACCTTGGGTGGTTCCTTGTGGTCCAAGCACTTCTAGAGGCTCTAGGCCTAGTGTCTAGTTCAGTCGTGGTTCTTATACCACTTTATTGGTATATGGTTTGGTACGCCCCTAGGGCCCAAAGTATTTGTGCTATTACTGTGTTTAAATAACTTCTAACTTATGTACTTCGAACTCTAGCCTCATAAAGAGACTAGAGGGGTGTGTTTAGCAATAAATACATATATTTTGAATATATACCTGGTGTGGTGCTCTTTCATTTGGTCACTCAAGAGATTATAGACTGGTAAAACAAGCTGCTTTACATTCCTTCAAGACTTAGCCTGAAGGCTGCTCTCCATAGCTACCACTAGGATAGCTTTCAATAAGGTTGTCTTTAACCTATCTCCAATAAGGGGTTGTTTGGACTGGTGCAAGGTGCCCACTATAATTAGTGGACAGCATATGCCAGGCCAACTTCTCACACTCAGCCCTTTGTAGCTTTGCAATTGAGCAGTCAGGCTTAACTTAGGAGACAGGTATGTGTAAAGCATTTAATATCATCACAACAGTAAAAAAGTCTAAGACACAACGCAATAAAATAAATGAAATGAGACCACAACAACAAAAATCCAATGTAGGGATCCAGAGTTAATAATTTTGAAGATGAAATCAAAAATGGTGTATTCTAGTGCTAAAAAGCTTAAAGCGCCACTCACGGCTATCTGGTCGCACTGGACCAGGACACAGTCAAAGATTTGGGCCGACAGCGATGGAGCGTGGGTTAGATAGGATAAGTGCTAGGTTGTGGTCAAAAGTTTACGTTCGAATTTAGGGGCATATTTATGAGCCCATTTGCATTGCTCTTGCACCACACACTGTGGTACAAGAGCGACACAAATGAACAGTGATATTTCTAAAACCATGCAAGGCCACCTTGTGTGGCCCTGCATGGTTTCATAAACCTTGAGTAATGTAACGCAGCGCAAATTTCTGCATTGCATTATTCAGGAAGGCGTTTCCAGGGGTGCTGTGTGGGTGCTCCCAGGCAACATTAATGGATTTTGATGCATTCCCAAATTTACAAGAACAGGTAAACCTGGGAATGCGCCAAAAAGATATGGGCCCTCAGGAGGTGCGTAATGACGAGAAATATCTTTATTACTCCTCAATCTTTCATCTTTCTATGTGTGCTGAATTCTGCAGCACACATAGAAAGAGGAAAAAGTCTCTCAGGATTGTTGGTGCCCCTTCCTGCACAAAAAACAATCCTGAATGCAACGTAGGCACCCATGCACCATGGTGCAAGAGTGCCTACGCTGGCGCTGGGCAGCCCATTGTGCACCAGCGCAGGTTAAATACGGCGCATTCCTACCCTTTCCCAGTGACGCAGGACAGCAAGATTAATTATTGCCCTGTGCCACCTTTTCATAAATATAGGCCTCAGTCTTTTTCTCTGAATTTTCTCTCATCCACTAGTTTGTTGGCGGGTCCTCGGGCTACTTGGATCCAAAGTTTGAGTCGATGAAGGTAGCCTGCTGCTACGCAATGCCTTGGTGAGTCTCTGGAAGTCTTTGTCCTCAACGTAGATGGCCAGGAGCTCCGGAGGTTTCAGTGGGATAAACCAGCGTGGTTAGGTCAGTTTGCAAGTCGATGGTGGTGGCTTGACACTCAACATCGAGCCGATTTCCTCTTGGATCTTTTCAGCAAAATTTTGTAGAAAGTTTCCAAACTTTCAGATTTTGTTCCTTGTTGGTTCCTTTGGGGAAGGAAGTGCCCAGCAGCACCAGTCAAGGATTCAGGGAATCTGGATTGCCTCTTGAGCGCTAGGACTCTATTTCCCACAATGCACCTGCACAGGCCAGGAAAAATCAATTTGCAACTGGCCGGATGGGATGATCCTCTCATTGGGTTTCCAGGTGACTTCTTCCAGCTCTGTTGTACCTGTTGCTGGTCAGGAGTCCACTACATTTATTTTGAGTCAGGTACAGTCCTTTCTTTGTGGAGCCTTTTGAGTGCAAGCCTCTGTGGTGCAGTCCAAGGGTGCAGCAGGAGAGTCCTTCCTCTTCTTTAATTCCAGGTAATGTTCTGAGAAGCTCCTGTAGCTCTCCCATATTTATTTGCCATTCTGGGCCGGCACGAGGGGGGACATACCCCAACCAATAGGGGTGAAGTTATCTCCATATTCTATGACCAGCTCCTGCGATGTGTGGCAAACTTTTGATCTAGAATGCACTGTCCTCCAAAAATAAAATGGAGAAATTCTCTACTTGATGTGCTGTGTGATCTGGCTGGGGTCCTGTGAAATATGGTCTCCTGCCTTTAAAGTCCAGCTTATCTCCCAAGCCCCCTTCCCCTCCCTGGCTTCTCACCAAATCCCAAATCTCCTCTCACCAAATGGCTGTTTTGTTTTAGTCCCACGCCTCTTCCCACCTACTCATGGAGCATCTTGGCTCAGGCTGTCAAAAGGCTGGCCAGTCAGAAGAGGCTGCTAAATGGTGGCTTTAGGTAACTTCAGGATTGTAAGTTCTAAAACTACTTTCCTGTAATAGTTATAATAAATCTGACTTTGGCAAGTTGTTGGATTTATTGTAACCATTATACTGATACTTTGAATGATATTGTTAGCTAGCTACCATCAAAGATTAGACTTTATTAAGTTTAATAAAGCCTTCCCATGCTAGCCCACTGGGCTAACAGCACTACAATAGGGGAAACAACCACAGCTGTTTTTCCCTATCAGGGCTTATAAAACAAGTTTTATATTGTCCCGGCTTTTTATAACAATGCACCCTACACTTGGGGCATTTATACGTAATAAAAAGGTAGTTTCAGACTTTGGAAGTACTTTTAATTCCAAACTCGAATTTGGAACACTGTTTAATTTTAAAACTAGCCTGCAAAGCAGGCCTGGCTTTAAAATGACACCAGACACCTTAGCAGTGAGCACTTAAGTGCATTATGTCCACTGGGATCACTAAACCTACATGCCCTACCATATACTAGGGACTTACCAGTAGATTGTCTTTGCCAATTAAAATTATACTAATTACCATACACATTTAGATACAGCTCACTGGTCCTGGGCCCAGAAAGCAGAGCACAGGGCACTTTCAGGGTCAGTAACCACCATCATCAGTCGAAAAATGGGAGTGATCAGGACATAAAGGATGACTTTCCACAAGGTCTATTATTTTTATTGCTAAATTGAAGATCAAGAATTAATTCTAAGATGTGTGTGAGTTATTACTTTTTTATTGAATCTCCACATATTCTTTAACTTGTGATGATACCTAAGCTGAATCCCTGATCAGTCTATACGTTTCCCAGACTTTCCA
Organism: Calotriton arnoldi; assembly: GCA_963921515.1. Classification (NCBI taxonomy): domain Eukaryota; kingdom Metazoa; phylum Chordata; class Amphibia; order Caudata; family Salamandridae; genus Calotriton; species Calotriton arnoldi. The sequence goes on from CAWUFW010010796.1 coordinate 310,537, forward strand.
TATAATTGTGACAAATTGAGTTAATTATTTTTTAAATAATATTGTTTTTGTGTAACTTTTATATGTCGCTATGACCACAACCATCTCCAAGAATAATTAATTGACTGTGGGAGCTGAAGTTGCTTGTTTGATTTGTGGGGACTACCTGTCCCAGCTGACTCTGCACCAGGAGGGGGAGGAGCAAAGTAGCACCCTCCCATATGCGCTATATAGTGCCATCGCAGCCCTGTTGTCTTGGGGGCTGAAGTTGCTTCTTTGCTTTGTTGGGATTACCTGTCCCAGCTGATTCTGCTCCAGGATGGGGAGGAGCATAGCAACATCCCCCCACAAGCGCTATATAGCGTCATAGCAGCCTTCTGCCTGAGGGGCTGAAGTTGCTTGCTTGCTTTGTGGGGACTATCTGTTCCATCTGATTCTGCTCCAGCAGGGGGAGGAGCGAAACAACACCCTCCAACAAGCACCATATAACACCATCACAGCTCTGCTGCCTTGGGGGCTGAATTTGATTGTTTCCTTTGTGGGAATACTTGTTCCAGCTGACTCTGCTCCAGGAGGGGAAGAAGCGAAGGAACACCCTCCCACAAGCGCAATAGAGTGCCATCTCAGCTCTGCTGCCTTGGTGGGGGGGGGGGCTGAAGTTGCTTGCTTGCTTTGTGGGGACTACCTGTCCCAGCTGACCCTGCTGCAGGAGGGGTAGGAGTGAAAGAACACCCTCTCACAAGCGATGTATAGCACCATCTCAGCCCCGCTACTTTTGGTACAGAAGTAGCTTGTTTGTTTTGCGGGGACTTCCTGTCCCAGCTGACGCTGCTCCAGGAGGGAGAGGTGTGAAGGAACACCCTCCTACAAGCGCTATATAGTGCCATTGCAGCCCCACTGCCTTGGGGACTGAAATTGCTTCTGTTTGTTCGGACTACCTGTCCCAGCTGACTCTACTCCAGGAGGGGGAGGAGCAAAGCAACCCCCCCCACCCCACAAGAGTTATATAGCCCCATAGCAGCCCCAATGCCTTAGGGACTGACGTTGCTTGTTTGCTTTGTGGGGACTGCCTGTCCCAGCTGATTCTGCTCTAGGAGGGGGAGGATCAAAGCAACCCCCCCCCACAAGAGTTATATAGCGCCATAACAGCCCCAATGCCTTAGGAACTGAAGTTGCTTGTTTGCTTTGTGGGGACTGCCTGTCCCAGCTGATTCTGCTCTAGGAGGGGGGGGATCAAAGCAACACCCTCCCACAAGTGCTCTATTGTGCCATCGCAGCTCCACTGCTTTGGGGGACTGAAGTTGCTTGTTTGCTTTGAGGGGACTGCCTGTCTCAGCTGGCTCTGAACCAGGAGGGGGAGGAGTGAAGGAACACTGTCCCAGAAGTGCTATATAGTGCCATCGCAGCCCCACTGCCTTGAGGGCTGAAGTTGCGTGTTTGCTTTGTGGTAACTACCTGTCCCAGCTGACTCTGCTCCAGGAGAGGGAGGAGCAAAATGCCGCTACGAGCAGCACTGTACTGCTACATTGGTTAAAGTAGTTCTGGTAGCCTGTGAGAAGCCCCCTAGGTTAAAAACTCCTAAACTGGATGCCTTTTTGATGACAGCAAGTGAACTGTCCGGCATCAATAATGGGGAAAAGGAAAATTATTGAAAAACACTCAGGGGAGCCTACAAGTAAGAAAGTTCCCAAGGCAGCTTCAAATAACTGCACTTTACGAGAAATCAATGGCCTCATCAAGGAAGTGGAGCAAATGTTATGCCCAGATAATTCTAAGCCAATAAATTATATAAAAGAGAAGCCAAAAGTGGCTCCACTATTTGCAAAAAAAGATCAAAAACCAGTGCACTTGCGACCTTTATGCCCACTATCCCAGACAATGTGTCACCTATTCTTGCAAGTTATTATGAAATTGTCTCCCACACACACAAGGAATCTAACGTACCACTTTAACCTCAGATACTCTGCACCAATCGCTATGCCCTGTTGTTACTAGCGACCCAAATAAAACAGAGCATGCGCCTCGAATATCAGGCAACATACAATCTATAATTTCTGATAAGACAAGCATTAAATGAGCCATGGGACATTTTTAATCTTATGAAAGCAGAGATAACAGATCTAAGAGCTAAGGTGCGTTTGCTGTCTGAGTACCCCCAGACTGTTATGTCCCAGAGTTCACACCCCAATGAGGCAGAGACTAATGGTATAGGGGTAGTTCCTAATTCTCTCCACCTCGCTAGGAGGGTTAAACCCCAATACCAACAGGCTTATAGTGGATCCAATCCTTTAGTGCAAAAGATATATCATTATGATAGACACTCAGAAATTGATCCCAACTCTTTCAACCTAGCAACGGGGGTTAACCTGCAGTACCAACAAGTAAGCTGTGAACCCAACTCTCTAGTACAAAAAAATGCACCACTTTGATGGGCACCCAGAATTTGCCCAGGGAACATGACTAAGTGACCTGAATCCATTCCAACTCAAAAGACCCCCATTATCTTGCCCAAGACCTCTCTCAGGTAATAAGCCAATTACTTACAAGTCTCAAAATACCAAACAGCCTGTAGTGTAGTTCCTATTTCCCTAATAGGCTCTGCGCATTGGAATAATATAACCTATAGGCTTGACATAGGACTGAGGTCGGTATGTCCCTATCGAGTATATTAAACTTAATTACTTTTGTGCCAGCTAGCTCAGAGGCCACTAGAAACTCCTTGAGAACAAGAAGGGAGTAGTTTCTGGCAACCGCATAAACATGACTACTTTGTTTCCCTTTAGAATCGGAACACGTCTCAGAATCGTGGAAACAATAGATAACAGTTTCACTCAGTCAATCGTGCATGCTTAGTTTCTACAGAGTTACACAGAAAGGAAAGACGGGCGTTTCAATAAAGAGGTTTTATTGAACAGTCTTGTTTCTTGTGTAAGAGATATGTGCTGTTATGATCACAAGACAGTATGCAAGATAAATAATGTACAGCGTAAGCAGTAGAAATAAATAATACTGCACTAGCATTATCTTTTAGCATATATTCACGTACATAAATAACATGAGCTACAAATGCGAGTACTCATTCGATGCGTCTCTAAGCTAGTTCTACCCCAATGTACCTAACCTAGTCTAGGTGTAGGGAAAGGTAAGAAGTAGGTGGAGTATTCTCTAGTATGGTATACTAAGAGTATGTTAAGTCTAGTATGCCAAGAGTCCCTCTAGGTTCTAGTCAGCTCCATACCTTCAGAATGAGAGAGGTGGGAATCTCGGCCGGATCTGGAACTCTAACACCCCGCGAAGGGAGTCAGAACACTAGAAGCTGGATTCTTCTGCGAGCAGGAATGACAGCGTCTTCTCAGTGCGTCAGGCCGGGATACGGGCTCCTCTGAAGTCGAGGTCTCCTCTAACTTGCTTGGGCAAGGGAAGGTATATTTATACCTGGTAGGTGCCTTGGAATGTTAGCATTGACGTGAAGTCGGACAGAGGAAGACGTCAGGAATGAACCCTTAAGGTATAACGGTTCATACATAATAGATGAGTTCTTGGAGAAATCAATAATCCTGTGCTAGGGGAACTCCCGAGAGCTTAAGGGTCTGGTTTCTAAGAACTCGTTGTGACGTTAGGGTGGACGGATGTCGGTGACCAGGCCTGTATTTTTGAGTGCACGGCTAATGCCTAAATAAGGACTAGGATTCTATGCCTATATAAGGGCAATGCGAATTGTGCCTATATAAGGACATGATTCAGGAAAACCTATATACGGACACCTAAAGCGGAAAACAACTCCCACTCCACTTTCGAATGAACGATAATACTAAATGCTAAACATTAAATTGAGTACCACATGTTGCTAAAAACATTTCTAAAAGCATATTAAAAAAGTTAAAAATAAACTGTTGAATGCAATAGGTACTGTACATTTAAAGCATCGTTTTCATTCTAAGCATATAATTGAAATAAATGCAACATGAATGAATAAACAGAAATATATGCATATGATGAAATGGTTGACAAGTTTTCAAAAATCAAAGCCATTGCATATCATGGTATCAAATGAAATGTTAGACAAGTAAGGTGACAATGTGTCCCTGGAAGAATTCAAAGAAGTCCGTTTTATAAGAATAGTTCTACTGTAAGCAGATTGTTTTGCCATGTATTTTCAAAAATTAAAAAGAAAAAGTTCAATTCTGGGAAAAGTTCCAAGTTTGGAAAATATGAAGGGCAAATTTCATTGCTTCCCTGGTACACTGTGAGCCGAATCAAAGTCAGTGTATGGGTCTGGCGTAAACATGAGATCATCTATTTCTGTAGCCAAAATATCGCCTACCGAAGTTGGTGACATTTGGAACACCTCGTTCAGAAGGTTAATTGCACAGAGATGAGAAACATCGCCTTCAGCAGATGCCGTAGCAATGTTCGCATCCGTTGTTACCTGTGTGCCTGTTGATCCATCTCGTACCTCAGCATCTGCAGGAAGCGTCTGTGAGATCTCAATGAATGCCGTCATCAGGATTGGTAGCCTCTGGGGACAACACAGAGCATGGGCCGTTATCGGGTCCAGCAGGGTATCGATATCCGTTGGCATGACTGATGGAAGTGTAAGACAGGTGTCTAGCATGCATTCTTCACCGCAAAGCAGGCAGCGTAGAACAGGTAAGATGCAATATTGCCAGATTGGTCTGAATGACAGGAACCACGTTGTATTAAGTTCCCGTAGACGAGGCATGCCCAAAAGCTGTACTATTCGCTCACTGCACTTTCGTTCAAGGAGAGCTTTCTCCACATCGCTCGGAGTGATGTTGGCGAAAAGGCTGGCCATAGCGTAATAGTAGGAATAGAAATATAATTCCTGCAACAAGTGCTAGAATTAACGGCACACCACCAAACACCGAATGTGTGAAGTTTGGGATGATTCCGAGGACTGCCTGGAAAGGTGCTAATAGTCCGGAACAGATGGTCTTAAATACATGTACAATTCCGCTCGTATCAGACATGTTAAAGATACGTCCCATCATTTCTACGATATGTATAGGGCAGTTTGTACGAATTAAAGCCTGTATCTCAGCCGAAGTCCTTGCAACTTGTAAATCATAGATTTCTTCGGCCGAGGTCAGAGGCACTGTTTGTTGTATAAGCATGGCTTTCATTCTGCTTAAAGTATCAAATCGTATAAAAGAAACATTCAATGAAGGCCATAAAGGCGACTCCCTGACTGTGTCTATTGGGGGGAACAATACTTGCATACAGCAAGTGACCCTGGAGTCCACCGTTACTAGATATGGGATGCCTGGCAACATGCCACAGCAACTCTGATCATTCAACATGAGGTAACTCTCGTTAGAAAGTTGGCCAAAAGTTGGATTATTCACAGTAGCTGGTGTACCCTGCTGGTGGCAGGACAAATTTGCCACAGAACCATTACAAGCCCCGTGTAAAGAGATGTCCTGACATATGAGCGAGCCGCTTAGGTCATTTTCACAGTGTGTACCGTTTAGAAACACTTCACGATCCCCACTCCAACATCTATATGTGTAAGGTAAATTCCAGGATGTCTTAATGTACTCTTTACCCAACCTTTCATATTTGCCTGCTTGCATTTGTTTGAGGCAATACTGAAACTGAAAAGTAGTGACAGACAGAGTGATTTTGCCATGAATAAGCCATTCTGTAGCTGGTTTTTCTGCCACTGTGAATGGTAATTTTTCCAGTTTTTCAATGCTCAGCACTGTATACTTTGCTCCTCTTTGTGCCAGTTCGATCTGTTTATCAGTTAGATTGTATTCTGCAAACAGAGCCGATGTGTTGATAAAACGCCAAGGCACATAGCCCGCACGCAAAGATTGCAGCGTCCAGCTTAATAACATAATAGAACGTAACTGAGATTGGCCTTGCTGTAACATGGCTAAATCTTGTTCCAGTATGTCAGTAGCAGAGGATACAATGTTGTCCAATGAATAAATTCTGAATGAAAAAGTTGTTAACCCATTGTCGACCACAGTGAGAGTTTTCTCCAAGTTAATACGATCAAGTTCACATATTCGTTCTGCGGTCTCTGCCTGTGAAACCTTCCATGCTTCATTATAAGCAGCATAGATGCCAGCATATATGAAATGTTTTTGACGCGGTTTTCTTGGTCCAAGCAAGAATTCTCTAAGGTCTGCGTCTTCTTTAAGCAAAGATAAGTGTTGTTTCACATCCTTAAGTGTAGATTTTTGCAGCCAGTCGAGGCACAATTTTCCTACACTGTATGTTGTTACTACCCCCGGATGTTGTCTTTGGACGTATCGTGGGTCTGGCCTATGAATAGTAAAGCCCTGTGCTTTATTCAGGAATCTTTCTTGACAGATGTTTGTGTCTGTGGGCTAGATCAACCATTTTCTCCAATCAGGATTTGTTCTGTTGATTTGTAGTATTGTGTCAACTGTAACCGCTGCCTGTGTATTGTTATTACTGGCAGGTGTTGGTACAGAAGGAGTTTTCATGTCTTTGATCTTGGCTAAACCAAGGCAAGACGTTTGTTGCACAGTGTCATTCAAAAACATTATTTGCTGAGGGATGATACACGCTCTAAACAAAGCTTCTATCCCCTGCACTTGCCAATCTTTAGTACCCCAGACAGATTTTGTCTCTATTGTGTTTTTCCACAAGTCGAAACCATGTCTAGACAGTTGGGCAGTAAATGCTGCAGAGTAAATCTGTTTTGTATTAGTTAACATAATTTTCAGTCCTGTTTTGTTTACATTTTTATAGTAAAATGTTTCTGGATCAGATGTATTGTATCCTGAAAAATATGGAAACTTTTAGCAAACGTTTTTGAACTACCTTTTGGTGGTGTAGGACAATGCTCCCATTGGTTAAACATAAACACATTTCTAGGTGTTGCAGATTTATGCAAAAAATGATGACCATAGTGGTTATAGCAATACAGCTGTTCATAGTCTGATGAACCCTCTAAATATTCATTATTAGAAAATGCAGCAGACCTTTCTAGATCAAACATCATATCATTTACAGTTTCAAAGTCCCAATCATCAGAATAGGTACTGGATGAAATAAAATCACTTAGTGAAATTTTAAATAAATGTGGAATGTTCAAAAGTTCCGTAGGGCCGAAGATATCGAAATCTGTTTTGTCCCACACTATACCATCCTGTATAGGAACGGCTGTGATGTTCACTGCTGACAAGTCTCTTGCTTCACGATGGGATGATTTGTGTGGTTTTAAAAGTAAGTTCACATTTTTACTTTCAATGTCCAAATGGATGTATCTGCCATTTATAAGCACGCTCATAGTCATAACCAAAGCAGAAAGAAAAATATTCCAGAAATAATCCATAGTTCAATCCATGGTGAAACCAGATAAGTTTTTCTCGGAAAATGAAAAAAGTCTTGTACTTGCTGTTTAAAAGTTTTTGATGCTGGCGTTGTTTCAGGCTCACTCAGATCCTCAGAAAACGTATCAAAGTTAATGAAATAGCCAGAAGCAGTTCTGTCAATTGTTGGAATTGCATCAGGATTTGTTGAAATCGCTGGAACCAGTTGATCACTTGTTACATTGGTGTAGACAGGTGTATTTGGACGAACTGTTACTTGAGTTTCAAGAGGGATGAGTTCCATAGCATTGTTGCTTAGTCCTTCATCTGTTACTGCTGAATTCTCGATGGTTATCAGTCTTTCAGTCTGAACCTCTTGGATAGTAGCGAGAGGAGTGCGTCTGCTACTAGGTCGGAGTCCACAAGGCCTACTATTTAGTATTGGCCACATACTGTGGTTTGATGAGGTCGATTGACACAAATCTTTTCTCCTTTTTTCCAGCAAGGGGCGGCAGAAGTACTGTTCTTGTTCCGTGTACGGCTAGGACAGGTACTGGTTGTCTGTAAGAAGGTCCAAATTCCTTCTTGTCCGCAATCTTCTCTCTGACTAGATCCCCAACTTTTGGAATCCAGACAGGCCTTGCTGGGACTGCCGGTTTTTCCCCAGTGGTGGTTGGCTTCAGGAACACGTTGCTTTGTTTCGATCTTAGTTCATTTAGATCCTGTAAAACAGCCAAACGATCTTTGATATCAAAGGGTTTATTTTCCACCACTGTGCCTTTACATTCGAGCTCGGGAACCCACATTCTTGTCCCAAATAGGACCTCATATGGAGTGACCCCCCCTAGAGAACTTCTTGGCAAATTATTTAATGAGCGTTGGACCCCATAAAGATGTTTGACCCACCCATCACCCGAACCTAATACCCTAGCTGTTATAGACTGCTTTATGTCCCGGTTTTTCCTTTCCACAACAGAATTTCCCTCAGGATGAAACGGAGAGGAGTACCGCAATGCAACGCCCAGACTGGCCATGGCTTCTTTGTAAGCCCGAGAGCTAAACGCAGGGCCCTGGTCAGAATGTAGCGTGCCTATTGCGTATCTGCCGATAAAGACTCGCAAATCTTTTATAACAGTTCGAGCGTCAGCCGAGCGCTGAGGCCATATCCATAGGAACCTAGAGCATGAATCCACTGCGACCATTATATATTTATAGTTTCCGTCCCTTTGCAAGGGACCGCAGTGGTCCAGGTAAACACAAGCTAATGGTTTGTCTGAAATTAACAGGGGTGTCTGCGCAGGACGTTTCACTGTGGAAACTTTCATCTGTTGGCATATTTCACATTCCAAAACATAGTTTTTGGTCTGTTTCCTAATGCCAGGCCACCAATATCTTTGTTTCAGTAAAGATACTGTTGCAGAAATACCTGCATGGGCAGAGGCTATCCCTTTGTGTGCTGCTAGGATTAGTCCTAATCTACGTTCCTTGTTTGGAATTACCCTATCCCCCACTCCAGGGATTTGAGCAAAAGGAACGTTGTTCGCATCAATTACATAAGAGTACTTGAGTGGAAACTTTTTTGGTAACGCTGCACCACTGCCTTTGCTCTTGGCATTGACAGCCAACAATATCTCACTGTCTATTCTCATTTTTGAACGAGTGATCGCAGCTACGGAAGTCGTCTGAACAGCCCCCTTTGCGGCTTCGTCAGCCAATGAATTCCCTGCAACGTGAACGCCATCACGTTGATGACTCAGCATGTGTATCACGTGAGCCTTTGGTAGTTCGTTTTTTAACTGAACTACTTGTTCCCAAAGCGTTTTATGGTTTATTGTGCCACCTTTTGCATCTTTGAACCCATTTTCAAGCCAATTTTGTATATATTCATTATACGACTGAACACAGTAGAAAGAATCGCACACTATTAGTGTGGGGAATTCGCGAACTGTACTTTCAAGTGCCAGTTTGAATGCTTGTAGTTCAGCTCGCTGAGCTGTACAATCTCCTAGAGATTGAGTTTTAGTGACCATTGGTCTGAAGTTACCATCGCGCATGCGACCTTTAACGATCGCGCACGCTGCACTGTAAGCTTGCTTACTCCCTGTAGCGGGTTGTGCGGATCCGTCAGTGTAAATTATAAATTCGTACTGATCTAGAGGCAGAATTTCAGTGGGCAGAGGACATTCATGTTCATATTGCAGGAACGCTTGTGTTTTTAAGTCAGGATCAAAAACATATTCAACATCTGTTGCAGCAAGAAAATTAACCCATTGTATCCATCTAGGATGTAAAGCTTTTGCATTTGGAATGCTCGCTTTAGTTACAGCCTCTAAGGCCGGTACTGGGGTTACGACAATAATGCGTTTCCCTTGGGCTAGAGCTCTTTCTTTTGCTACAGAGGTTTGAACTGCTGTCAGTATTTGTTCAGTTGAAGTGAAGCGCATTTCTGCTTGTGTATACAAATGTGATTTGTATGCTATTGGTACTTTTTCACCCTCATTAAATGTTAAGTAGGCGAATCCGCATTGACCTGAAATTATTCGGATCACTAAATAGCGTTGACTTACGCGTGTTTGTAAGTGATTTGTTGCTAACATGTTAGCTTGGAGTGAACACAAGATTTCTGTGTGTTCTTGTGTCCAATTTTTGATTGAAAAATCAGGTTTGATTAATGCGTAGAGAGGTTTAACCCTTTCTGCGTAGTTTAGAATGTAAGTTCTTCCAAAATTTAGGAAACCCAGGATGGATTGTAAATTTTTCAGCGTTTTTGGAGGTTGGAGCAGCGCACACCTTTCTAAAAAGTTGGCTGCCAAGCTCTTGCCTTCACTTGAAAGCTCATATCCTAGAAAAGGACATTGAGATGGGCAATTCAGGATTTTTTAAAGTTGAACTTATAGCCCCCAGAGGCGAAGCCCAATAAAATGGTGCTCACCCTGTTCAAGTGCCTATCCAGGTCATCGTCTGTCAGATAGATGTCATCGATATATGACAATGCCTCATTATCATAAATTTGTAGTAACTCTGTTACCCTCGCTGAGAATAACCCTGGGGTGTTCTTGAACCCTTGTGGGAGTCGACAAAATTGACGCTGGGTCCCCATTATTGAGAAAGCTGTTAAGTACCTGCTTTCAGGTGCTATGTTTTGACAAAAGAAACCATTTGAGATATCCAATGTTGTTTTATATTTTTTACGCACAATGTTATTCATTAATGCTGTACTATGTGCATTTTGCACTGCAAATGTTTTAGAACATGTGTTTAAGTGTCTGTAATCCAAAACTAGACGATATGTATTGTCTGGTTTGGAGACAGGAAACAAAGGATTGTTCATTGAGGAGGTGCATGTTTCAATCACCCCTTGGTATTCAAGTTGATCTAAGATCTCCCTGACCTGTTTTTTAGCTTCTTGCTTTATTGGGTACTGCCTTTGTGCAGTAGGTTCATTTTTAGATGTATTTTATGGTGAGGTGAGTCCTCATCCCATCCTACATGATTTTTATATAATGCTGGGGCCTGGGCAACTGCCCATTTCCTGGCATAAGTATATTTTAGGTGAATTGGAATATGGTTGGAGAAGGCAGGCATAATGATGTCTTCACAATGTGGGCACTCCCTGGCAAATTGTGGTGGCCAGTCTTTTTCTGCTAGAAGTATGTCATAACCCCTTGAAAGTTTCTCCCAAAAGAGTGTTTTCACCTTTCTTGGTATGTCTCCCTCCATTCGGAGTGTTATTTCATATAACTTTTGTGGAGTACTAACCCTGGTGTCCACAGTCTCAACTGTGATGTACTCATTCAAGTCCACTGTCTCCAGAAGTTCCTTCAGGTTCTGGCGAGCTATTGTGGCTTCTGCCGCACTGTCCAGCATTGTCTGAGCCCATTCTCCGTTCTTGAGTTGTGTTCTCAGTATCCTCGGCATGTCTGATCTTCAGACCTGCTACCTTCTTTTTTGAGAATTGAGGTTATGATTTATTTTTCGGAACGTGTTTGTCGTCTTTCGATTTCACGCGTTCTTCTCTATGTTCTGACCGTCCTCTTCTTTCCGATGTCTGTGACGATATCTGAAAGGTACGAGAGGAACGTGTATCAGTATCTTGATACCTGTCAGGCTTTTTTAAATTATCCCTATTCCTGAGGTTATACCTCCTTTCAGAGGGCTCCTTTTGAGGAGACCTACCTCAGGATTGAGAACGTTTCTCGTTTGAATTTTGTTTGTTAGTTTCCCACTTCTTTTTAGAAGATGTAGGGGTTTGTTTAATAGAGTCCTTCTCAGGACTTTCAGATAGTTTTGGCTTCAATGGTCTTCCACCTAAACTATCTCTGCCTAATTCTGCATAAGATTGTTCTATTATTCTGGGTAGTTCAGTTTGATGTTCTGTTACATCAAATTCTCTTAATCGTTGGCGGATCGCCACTGCTGCTGCCTCTCCTTTAATATTAGATAATATTATTGTTGAGACCTGGTCGAAGTTTTTCAGTAATTTCATACCTAAATTCAGAGCAGGCTCTGCCCCGTATTCGTTTTGAATTTGTTTCAGGACATCTGGTATTACTGCGATTGACGGAACACCATGTGTTTTAGTATAGATGGCAGCAAAGACTGAGCCCCAAGTGGTGCAGTCTTCCAGTTGTGGTGTGAACCCTATTGGTAAACAGATTGTTAGGATTCTGTGTTTCTCATAAGGGCTAGTATTAGGAAATACTGCTTCTATTTGAGTAATTTTTTGAGCTATCCAGAATGGAATTTGCTCACGTTTTGTGGGCATTTTACCCATGACTGCGTATAAAGTCTGTGGTGTAATTTTTAGTGTATTCCCCTGTTGAGGAGTTTGATTTGGAATGGTCAATGGTGGTTGGACTGTGAAAGTCCGCATGACATATTGGACCAATTGTCTGTAAATTTTTATTAACTCTGTAAGTTGAGTAAGTAATTCCTCGTCTGACATTATATCGAGGTCAGGATGAGGAGTGTAGCCGGCTAGAATCGGCCATGTTGCTCCTGGTCTACCTAGTGGACCGAACCTGGTAATGTTTCTGTGATGTTTTAGGGCGCCTTTAAACCAGAGCTGATGCTCCTGGTATGTTAGTGGAATTTCAATATCCTCGAAAGGAATATATTCCTCTGGTGGTTCATCTTCTTTGTAGAAGTGAAACAGTTTTGTTACTGGATTTGATTCAGGGAATACTATCCATGAATAGAATACCTCTGTTTGAAAAGATTTGTGTGCCTCTATCACGAAAACTGCTCTACCGCCTCTTGGTGGTAGGCCGTGTTTTATAAGTTTTAGAGTGATGGCTCTTCTTAAGTTTGGATGGGTGTCTATAACACCCTCCTCGGTTTCATTTAAACCTGTAAAGTTAAAAGCTGCTACGACTGGGTCAGCCGCAGCTACACCGTTCCTGGTGTCAGACATTGTTTTTTGAAAAATGTAGAACAAGTTTCAAGGAAACAAAAGATAAGGTGCACAATATTTTGGAACACTGTATCCTTCAACGTTGAACAAACCAAGCAACTAATATATAGGGTTTTTTGTCCTATTTAGTTTTGGCGGATATTTAACCCTACCCACTCCAGACGTCTTATGGAGTATGTGAGTAGGGGTCTCTGAGAGAAAAGCACGACTGAGTTACTCAGTATCTAGCGTTAAATTACTGCCTTACCAAATGTTTGGGCGCCATGTAGTGTAGTTCCTATTTCCCTAATAGGCTCTGCGCATTGGAATAATATAACCTATAGGCTTGACATAGGACTGAGGTCGGTATGTCCCTATCGAGTATATTAAACCTAATTACTTTTGTGCCAGCTAGCTCAGAGGCCACTAGAAACTCCTTAAGAACAAGAAGGGAGTAGTTTCTGGCAACCGCATAAACATGACTACTTTGTTTCTCTTTAGAATCGGAACACGTCTCAGAATCGTGGAAACAATAGATAACAGTTTCACTCAGTCAATCGTGCATGCTTAGTTTCTACAAAGTTACACAGAAAGGAAAGACGGGCGTTTCAATAAAAAGGTTTATTGAACAGTCTTGTTTCTTGTGTAAGAGATATGTGCTGTTATGATCACAAGACAGTATGCAAGATAAATAATGTACAGCGTAAGCAGTAGAAATAAATAATACTGCGCTAGCATTATCTTTTAGCATATATTCACGTACATAAATAACATGAGCTAAAAATGCGAGCACTCATACGATGCGTCTCTAAGCTAGTTCTACCCCAATGTACCTAACCTAGTCTAGGTGTAGGGAAAGGTAAGAAGTAGGTGGAGTATTCTCTAGTATGGTATACTAAGAGTATGTTAAGTCTAGTATGCCAAGAGTCCCTCCAGGTTCTAGTCAGCTCCATACCTTGAGAATGAGAGAGGTGGGAATCTCCAGCCGGATCTGGAACTCTAACACCCCGCGAAGGGAGTCAGAACATTGGAAGCTGGATTCTTCTGCGAGCAGGAATGACAGCGTCTTCCCAGTGCGTCAGGCCGGGATACGGGCTCCTCTGAAGTCGAGGTCTCCTCTAACTTGCTTGGACAAGGGAAGGTATATTTATACCTGGTAGGTGCCTTGGAATGTTAGCATTGACGTGAAGTTGGACAGAGGAAGACGTCAGGAATGAACCCTTAAGGTATAACAATTCATACATAATAGATGAGTTCTTGGAGAAATCAATAATCTTGTGCTAGGGGAACTCCCGAGAGCTTAAGGGTCTGGTTTCTAAGAACTCGTTGTGATGTTAGGGTGGCCATTGCAGCGTTGTGATTGGCTTAGGGGAGGGGAGGGAGGCTACCTGCTGGTTGCTTCCTGTTCCTGCAGGAAAGCAGCAGGAAAACGCGGGACCCGGCCAGGAGCGGAGGCGGCGCGGGACCCGGCAGTAAGGTAAGTTTTAAAAAAATGTTATTCCCCCCACCCGCAAAGACCCGCGCCAGATCCCCCACCCCCCCACCCCCCGCGAGTCATGCCGGCCGCGGCTGAAAAAGTCATGAAATACGCGCTTCATAAACACTTTGAAAACCCAAGCCTTATCATTTCGTGGAGTACGGTCTATGGTTGCAGCAAGAACATAGAGCAATGCAGAAACTCTTGAAGTGTGCTAAAGCTGTTTAAGCACACAAAACAAAACAGTTATTAATAACAGTCTGTGCAGCTTGTTAGTGCACAACGGATTACGATCATATCTCCAAGATTCCTTCTAATTCAGCACCCAAGTTTTTGAGCTTTAATTTCTTGTGGATTTCTTGGGTAAAACTAGGGATAATGTGCAGTGTGTCGGATCTTCTGTTAAATATCTTGCAGATGTGGCACGTTTACCCTTAAGTTCTGTTGTTTTCTCTGTGCAGTAGGGAAACTGTACCGTGAGAGAGAAAAATTGTGTGGTTTCTGGGCGTTTTCGTCTTCCTTTTGGTGCAGCTAACACCCTCCTGAGCGGTTTCTGAAATGACAGTGTGGATTACTTTTGCGAGTTACATGCACAGAGCTGGTGGTATGTTCTCTGTGCAGAGTGTGTATGGACTGAAAGTACTTGAACCCTAGTGTGTGCATGTGATGTCTCTGTCTCCACAGCTGCATGCCTGTGGTTTCAGCTTCAGTGTGCGTGCATCGTGCCTTGCGCACAGGTATTCACATTAGTAATGATGTCAGTGTTACCCGAGCTCAGAGTTTTGTGCAGAATGCACATCTAGACTATTTTACAGTGGCCGTGCTGTACACTTACAATAACAAGCCATCAAATTGTGTAGCGACTCAGATCGATGCTTACTTTGAAAGGTGGGGACCCGGATCGAATTCTGGCATTGACACAACTGAAAATTGTTTGATTCTGGGCGAACGACTCAATCTCCCTGCGCCTAAAATGTGTATATGCCAAAGGTGTGAAATGTATTCATTTATGAAGTTCAAAGATGTAAATCCACTCTTGATGTACATGAAAGATCATTTCTCAAGACCTCTATAATGTCCAGAGTTCTGCTGTTCCCTAGCTAGGTTTGCGGTGCACTACATAAATACCACTGCATACAACAAAGTGCTGCTGAGTGGAAGCCTGGAAGCCTTGAAGCCATTCCAACCTATTATTAACATGTGTAGGGAAGCCTCCTCAGGCAACTACAGGCAGTTAAGCTGCTCCCCAATGCTTCTCTCACCAGTTAGCATGAGTTACACGTCTTCATTAGAGAACTACTTTCAACATATCCTTTCTGTTGACAGTTTAATACCAACTGGCATAGTTGAAGTACTGGGTTTTATTGGACCCAGCGGTGCCAGGGAACACACCCAATGACCTCGAGTTCTTCCTGTCTCAGACTACAGAAACACAGAGTCTTCTTGGTGGCTTCAAAGATCAATTTATTGGCTGCAGCCAGCAACAGGTATCCTAGAAGTACAACACGGTGTATGTTCTCAGGAGACTGCTCTCCTTCATGGAAACCAGCTATCTCTTTTATACAGAATATTATGCTTTAGGCAAACATTCCTTATTTTTACAGTGGGTCATTCACATATTTCTTACAACAAAACAAAGACAGATTCAGATGACAAGCCCATTTTCAGTTTGTCCAGCCCACAACCAAATACCCAGTGAGGCCCAACACCTGCAACAGATATAATCTGGACCCCTAATAAAATCGGGCACCTCCTCCTCGTAAAGCAGGTCATAAAGAAAGAGCAGTGACAGGTGTGGATAAGATTTAGATATAGATGTGTGCAATGAAGGGTTTATGGCATGCTGCACCTGGGCCCCTAATCTCGATCGGCCACTGGGAACTAAAACTGGCCGAACAGGTTCTGGCTCTGGACAGTGGAGTCAGCTTGCCCAGGTCACTGAAAGTGTACGTGTCCCCTAAGGCGCGTTTTGGCTTTAGTCATTGCCTTATGTGAGGGCAACCACAAAATGGCTGCCGTACGCAAAATGGAACCCGAGGGTTCACAAGGGAATCGTTAATATTAGAGTGATCCCGTCACTCGAATATGACGCAAATACTCAGATATAGCATACCTGTCATTACCGGTCTGCTGATACCAAAATCGTCATGTTACAATGATGTTAATGACACAGGTCCAGAATTTTCAGTACCACAGACCCTCCTTTTGCCCTTACATAGGCAATTTACTTACACTCATGCTAATCTGAGTCTAGGTCTATGTTCATGAATTCATTGAGATGTTGCTGTAGCATCATCCTATTACTTAGCTCGTCCCTTGATACAGGTTTCCTTACACATGATGTAACACATAGGCCGCATATGGCAGGAACACACTGTATGCACAGACAAAACAGGAAAAGGATGGCTAGAAGTATCCCAATGACCATCAGAACTTTCCATTCCCAGGTGGATAACAGTTCCCGGAACCATCCCATCAACGACCAGTCTCCTTCATCTACATGGATGGATTCAGAGATCCTATGTAGTTTGGAGATGGCCTGGTACACTGTTGGAGCGTTATCTGGAATGAAAATGCAACAACTGGATTGGATCACTCTACATACCCCACCACGGTCTGCAAGTATGATGTCTAACGCGACCCTGTTCTGCAGGGTCATAAGGCGGTCCGACTGGAGCTCAGCATTCAAATTATTAAGGGCACCGACAGTTTCGACTATGGTGGATTCAACCACTTGCGTCAATTTCCTCACATTCCTGTTGTTAGCCATAGGTCCCCAGAACGGCAGAAAACCCCTAAAGAAGTCTCCCGCTTCTTGTCCTGCAGTGTCTTCCTTGCTGAAGACACCCCTAATTCTTCTTATCTTATGGTAATCTGCCGCAGCTGTGTAGGTGGGAGGCAACAGGAATGAAACGAAGCATGTGCCCGAGAAGTCAGGGGGCAACCAAGTGTAGGCCCTATCATGGCAGATAAAGTAGGTACCCCTAGCTGCTAAGAACAAAGGGGAAGTCTGAGACGCAAAAATATACGTTTCAGTGCAGATACTCTTCTCTAACTGAGCTCTTGGATTCTTGCCATTACCTTGCAGACATAGATGACCCTGATGGGGTACAATCCAAATTGGAGCGGATCTTTTTGCTTGCTGGTTCTCGCTCAGACTCGCTCCATATCCAGTCACGTTCCATCCAATATACGCTAGTGTCTCATCTTCCGGGATAGTTTCGTAGGAACTAGTTCCCCTTATCATGTCGACTATCCCCTTAACTAGAGCACTATTCTTTGGGTTGTCTTTGACGGAACGTAGGGGGTGGATTTCGCGAGCATAGATGAACATCGTTCGGTAAGCCCACACAGAACCATTGTAGCTGAATGGCAGCACTAGGTAGGGAATACCTTTCTCAGTAGTATGAGGCATAAGGCCACACACCCAACAGTTGGTTCTGTTCACTACTAGCTGGTGTTGGTGTAAGAGCTGAACAAAGGAGTTGTTCATAAACTCTAATCTTCTAACGGACTCGTGTTCAGGTAGAGGGTGAAAAGAATGTGAGGAGATAGTAGAGGAAGGCATGGGCTGTACAGTGGGTGCAGATGTCACTTGAAAAGAGAATATGATATACCCCACTAAAGACATCATTAGACTAAGTAAAATACAAAGACACATAATTAAAAAACATTTTCTGCTCATGGCTGCACATATTTTCCTCTTGAAACTTATTCTTTCAACAGGTCTCTCCATCTGAAAAGGCTCCATCCTCTAACGTGCTGTTCGCGGCGGTTGGTTTTCTTCACTTGAGAGTGTTTCTGAATGTCCCAGGGAACGTCCTAGAGCAAACCAGACCCGTAGACCTTGTATCCGCAGGCTACACACTCAAGTCTTTTCACCACGACCCTACAGCTGAACCCGGATGGTGGTTCAAAAACAGGTTTTCGGATGGGAGGACCAAAATTTCATTTTATTTGTCCATGACTCTCGGTCGCAAGTTATAACGGCTTTTTCCAGGCAATGTCTGGTCGCAAAACAAAAGTTCAGGCTCAGTAGTGTCCAATCGAAGTGGTGATGGTATTGCTCTTTGGAGAAGATCGTCACTTTCTCGCTCAGAATTTGTCCCTGTGACGCGTGCGTCACTAAAAGGCAGAAAACGAGGCACTGTTTCAGTTTCCGAGTCAGCAATTCCCTCCTGGACCCACCGGTCATATGGTAGAGGCAAAGGGACCCTCTTACAGTGTACGCCGTGGATCCAGTTTTTCTTCCCTTGTACTCGCACTGCAGATCTTGTGGACAAAATCACCAAATAGGGGCCAATCCAGCGGGGCTGATCGTTCTTTGTCCGCTGAAAGTTCTTGATTAACACCCACGATCCGGGATTGATTGCATGCCCTGGATCTTTAGAAGCCTGAGGCAGTGTATTATGAACCTGTTGGTGTAAAACACGCAATTTAGCCGTCAAATCATGCAAGTAATCAAGCAGTACAGGGTGTTCAATCTCGCTGAATTTCGTTGGCCTTGGCACTCCCCATATGTTAGCCGGGCGACCAAACACTATCTCATGAGGACTAAGTCCTACTCGGGAATGTACGGTCATCCTAGTTGACAATAGTGCTAATGGCAACGCATCAGGCCATTTAAGGCCAGAGCTTGCTTGTATCTTGGCCAGTTTTAGTTTAAGAGTGCCATTATAGCACTCAACTAATCCAGCTGATTGGGGATGATTTGCAGCATGACATTTCTGCCGGATTCCTAAACCTTCACACACTCGTTTCATCACTTGACCCACAAATTCACCCCCATTATCACTCCACACCATTCTCGGCAAACCAAACCTAGGGAAGAACTCTTTGAGAAGGGCTTTCGCTGTGGACAAGGCAGTATTATCTTTCAGAGGATATGCCTCTACCCATCTTGAAAAGGCACAAACAACAACGAGTACGTATTTCAAATTGTTGCACCTCTCCATGTGGATGAAATCTAGCTGCAAAACCTCGAACGGATACGTTGGAGGCGCAAAATGACCAGCTGGAGTTGGGGTTCCCTTACCAGGATTGTATTTCAAACAAACCATACCATTTTTGACCACATTCTCTGCACATTTGGGAATTCCAGCATTTTGCCACACTGGAGCCAATAACTTACAGATTCCTTTCACACTGATGTGGGCCATCCCATGTGCCATTGTAACCACTGCAAGCACATATGTATCGGGTAACAACCATCGCTGATGCTCTGACAATTCAACCCAACAACCATTTGCATCCAATTTACCCGTACTCTCTCTCCACGTACTTAATTCCTTCTCCGTAGCTTCAGCTTGGATGGACTTCACACTCTCTATCGTATCTTCACACATTCCAACGTCACCAATCCATCTTGCAGGGCCCGCAACATACATTCGACTCATCACATCTCTTGCTGTTTCTTTCGCAACTTCATCAGCAAACATATTACCGCGACCAACGTCGTTAGTGACCTTCTTATGTGCACTGCATTTCACAATCGCGACTTGCAATGGCAAAGTAAGTGACTCCAGGAGCTCATTCACCAATTGACCATGCTGTATTTTCGTACCGTGAGACGTGAGGAACCCACGTTCCTTCCACAAGCGTCCAAAACTATGGGCCACACCAAACGCATACTGGCTATCGGTATATATGGTCACTTTCATTCCTTTTGATAATACACACGCTCTCATAAGTGCAGTCAACTCTGCTGCTTGAGCTGAATTATGTGGGATACGTGCAGTTTCAACAATCGTATGTAAAGTCGTGACAGCATATGCCGCAGTCGTATCACCATTCGGAAGCTTGAAGCATGACCCATCCACCCATAAGGTACCATCACACTTTACAAGAGGAGTGTCCCTAAGATCTACTCTCCCTTTCGTTTCTTCTTCTGTCCTAAGAAAGCAATCATGCTGTTCCGGAACATCAGTCTTTGTTATAATTGGCAACAATGTAGCTGGGTTCAGCGTGTTGCATTTTCTTATGTGCACATGGCTCGCTAAAAGTGTCAACTCGTAACCTGACAATCGAGCACTAGTTAAGTGCTGTGTCTTGGTCCTGTTTAACAAAATATCCACTGCATGTGGGACCATCACGACCAGCGTATTATTCATCACCAAACCAGCAGACTGTCGAATAGAAACAGCTGCTGCCGCTGTGGCTCTCAAACAACTCGGCAACGCTCTAGCTACCGGGTCCAAAATCGACGAGAAATATGCACATGGACGTTGCTTGTCCCCAAAAGACTGTGTTAACACTGACAATGCACATCCTTCTCTCTCATGGACATACAGCGTAAAGGACTTGCTGTAGTCGGGGGTACCCAACACAGGAGCCAAACACAATGCATCACGCAATTCGGAAAAACTTTTCTGACAATCTTCGGACCAAGGAAGGGGATTCGGCGTGTCTTTATAGGTCAATGCTACCAAAGGTTTAGCCATCAATGAAAAATTCGGTATCCATTGTCTGCAATAGGATGTAATACCTAAGAAAGCACGCACTTCTCTCTGTGTCATTGGCACACTTAATTTTGCAATTGCCTGAATTCTTTCTGGGGTCAATCTTCTTCCCTCTTTCGATAAGAGGTGACCTAAATAGGTCACTTCTTGTCGACAATACTGTAACTTGGAAAGAGACACTTTGTGGTGTAAATCAGACAAATGACGCAACAATGACAAAGTGGCTTCTTTACAAATCTCCTTAGTATCTGCAGCAATTAACAAATCATCGACGTACTGTAGAAGGGTAGCGCCATCAGGTAACACAAGAGTGTCAAGCTGAGACTTCAGAGCCTGACTATAGATAGAAGGACTTTCACAAAAACCTTGAGGAGCTCTCTGAAATCGGAAGCTTCGGCCTCCTAAACAGAATCCAAAAATATCCCTGCTCTCTACGGCAATCGGGATGCTGAAGAAAGCATTCTTCAAGTCAATCACCGAGAACCAAGTGGCTGAGGCTGGAATCATTGTCAGTAAAGCAGTGATATCGGGAACGACTGGAAACTGTGGCACAACTATCTTGTTTACCTCTCTAAGATCAATCACAAACCTATAAACAGGTGGCTGAGAATAGTCAGTACGCTTCAAGACAGGTAAAACAGGACTATTGCAAACATTACCTCTTGTCTCTTCAATTACATTTTTCTCAATCAAATCATAAATGATCGCTAGCAACGCTTTTTCACCTTCATTAGAGATCTTGTATTGGGGAATGCGCGGCATTTTAACATTGGCTTTCAACGTTACAACATATGGCGGTATTTCCAAAAGACCTACATCATTGGGACCAGTAGCCCAAAGAATATCAGGGAGAAACGACAATTCTGTTGGAAGTTTGTCCTTTGACAAATATATTGGTGAAACCACTGTCTTACCCAATGTGAGTTGTACTCCCGAAGGAGAACAATACAATGTCGCATACAATCATTTCAGCAGATCCAATCCTAACAAGTTCTCACCACAACCTGTCGTTAGAATAAGTGGTGCTTCGATTTCACAAGGTCCAACAGAAAGAGACATAGGGCTAGAAATCGGGTTCCTAACCGGGCGCCAGAAAAACCTACTGAAACATTAGTTTCGCCAGACAAAGGTGCGCCAGGTAATTTAGAGTGCATAATAGAACTCTTTGTAGCACCAGTATCCAACAGAAAAGGCTCTGACACACCTGATGTAATCACCTCAATATAAGGTCCACTCTGATCTACTGGAACTGAAACAACTCCCTCTCTTTGTCTATGGCTGTCCTAGCAATCATCACCTTCCATACTCTCACCTTCTGCATAGTAGTCATCAGCATAGTACTGAGTCGTCCTACCAGACGCGTTATTCTGCTGATCAAAACTATTCATTGAATTTTGAGGAGGAAATGGGCGCGCGTTCTGGGTGAAATTTCCGCGTCCTCTAGCTCTAGGTGCTTGTGGAACACCTCGACCTCTTGCGCCAGAAATACCATTCATACGCTGCAACAAAATAGGGCAATTATATTTAAAATGACCTTCTTCCTTACAATATGAACATTGGTTAGGGCCTATCAGAGCACGTTGTTGAGGATACTCAAACCTTTGCGAATTCCTCTGATACTGTTGAGGTTGCTGATAGTCACGCTGATTACTACGAGGCGGATACGCTTGTTGTAAAAGAACCTTTGTTTTTAACTCTTTAGTTTTCTTGTCTGCTCTATCTTTCTCATCTTTATCTCTATTTTCGTAGTATTGTGCAGTAGCCAATATCTGTGCTGAAGAGGAAACGGCCCAAGAACTCTCTGAATCTTTCAATTTTTTTACACAATTCGGGAAGCAAATTATGCACAAACTTGTCAACAAACAACCTTTGACCACCTTCTGTACTCATATCCTGACCACTGTGGTCGATAAATGTCTCTTCAAACCTAGTGAAGAAGTCAGATACACTTTCCTCCTTCTTCTGCTTGCATGCAGACAATTTATCCCAATTTACACGCATTGCAGGCATCAAAGTCTTCATGTAAGTAACGATCCTACCAGGGAGGTCTGCTACTAAAGGCTCTGGTTTAGCACCGCCTACTTGTCTGTCATTTGCCGCATTGATATTAATCCATGTGTCCCCTAACTCCGGCGCATGATCCGTGTGACGGATCACTCTCCATAAAGGCTGTGGGACCACATTTCCAAACAACATGTCTATATCAGCTAAATTCATAACACAGGAGTCTGCAGTCTGTGATAATTCCTTATAATAAACTGCAGGGTTTTTACGGGGGTCGGGTAGAGTCTGCTTAAGAGCCAGGACTTCAGTTCGCTTCCATGGAACATGTACCCACACACGTTGAAAATGAGGCTGAATAGGTGGAACAGCATTTAGGTCTCCTTCTTTCCAAACTGGGGGAACTTCTCTCATGGGATACTGTCTGACCTTCCTTTTAACAGAGGGTTCTGGCTCAAACAACAGTCGAGAAATACCCTCACTCCTAAATGATAATAATGTCGCAACTGCTTTCTCAATATCGGAACCCACAATCGTGCCTTTGGAAAACTCAAACCGTACACGACACAACTCAGGCGGATTGGCCTCCATATCACAATCTTTTAATCTTTCAAGAAGAACTTCGCACATTTTGTCAAAAACATATCTCTGTTTCGGTGCTTGCCATTGGTGGAAGACATCCATAACAGACTCTAACTCATATCTTGTAGGGTCAGTGACCCATTTATGCGCCAAATGATCCAATACTCCCTTCTCTCTAGAATCGGGCAATTGGCTACGCAATTGTTTACGCTCTAAAACGGGGGTCGTAGTCGGTGACCCAAAGAAAGGAGACAAAATACTAGTAACAGTGTTTGTCATTCTCTGTCGGACAGAAGGAGAAGTTGACAAATGAACAGGAGGAAAAACAGGAGGAGACAAAGCAAATGCAGAGGCAGTGTCAGAAGGGATAGTGTGGAGGGAAATAGATGCAGGGGGCAAAGTCATAGGAAGTAAAGATGGAACAGGTAGTAAAGGTGGCAGCCCTTGAGGGGGCTGCGCCATAGTAGTAGGTGCCAACTGAAAAACAGCTGGTGGTTGTGGAAGAACTGGAGGTACAACAACTGGGGGTTGTACAACTAAAGGTTGCGGAGGTGCTGTAGCACTCTGCGCATAAGGAGGTGGTGAATTCAACAAATGAGACATTAAAGGATCCTTCTCAAGTTCCTTCACTGTATCTTGCTGAAGAGGTGGCAAAACTGGATAACATTTATCAATTGCCAATTTACGTTGCCTGTGCAGCTGTTCACTCGCTTGTTCCTCTTCATCAGCCTTATACTGCATAGCAGCTTGCATTATTGAAATACCCTTTTCTCTTTTATTCTTCTTTACTAATTTAATTTCTTTCTGTTTGGCTTTTTTCGCCATAGGCGGAAAGAGTCAAACATCGCCGGCCGGGCTTTCTTCTTAAAAAGTCTAACCTCTAAATTATCCAGAATTTCGGTGTCAAAACTACCATATTGGGGCCACTTTAGGACACCATCTTTCCTTGTGTACCTAACCCATACGTTATTATACGTGATAGGGCCCACTCCATGCTTCACGTAGAGCTCATAGGTTGGAGTTCCAATTGGAGGAACCGGACACGAGTCCTCCAATCGGGAATCCCTATTACAACCAAGACAAAACAAATTTCCAAGTCTGCTAAGACCAGGCATCTTTGCTCACTAGTCTAGCTTCAAACTTCAAAGGATTATCGAATACGACAGTCTCGTGAATACACGAGTCCTTCGGCTTTGGTACTTGCAAGTTCCAAATCAAAAAAAAATCCTAACAAATCAAAGATCCCATGGGATACCCAAAACTAAGAACCAAGACTAAGGACTGGGAGACGCTCCACTTATACTTAACTGAGGTATCGATGACGTCACCAGAAGACTCGTCTATTGTCTCGCTCTACAAATCATAAAAGGGTCCAAGACAGGGCGATAGTCAGGGCAGCAGTCCTTCGTAGCCGTCGGGACGCGGGGAACCTCGCAGCAAAGACTTTCGGACCACGAACGACATACAGGGGTCGATGAAGTGGTTGGCCTTCCTCCAGAATTTTACACGAAGCTCCTCACGACCTCTGGCTTGGACCGGTACCGCTGAAATCGCCCCACGTTGGGCGCCAATTGAAGTACTGGGTTTTATTGGACCCAGCGGTGCCAGGGAACACACCCAATGACCTCGAGTTCTTCCTGTCTCAGACTACAGAAACACAGAGTCTTCTTGGTGGCTTCAAAGATCAATTTATTGGCTGCAGCCAGCAACAGGTATCCTAGAAGTACAACACGGTGTATGTTCTCAGGAGACTGCTCTCCTTCATGGAAACCAGCTATCTCTTTTATACAGAATATTATGCTTTAGGCAAACATTCCTTATTTTTACAGTGGGTCATTCACATATTTCTTACAACAAAACAAAGACAGATTCATGATGACAAGCCCATTTTCAGTTTGTCCAGCCCACAACCAAATACCCAGTGAGGCCCAACACCTGCAACAGATATAATCTGGACCCCTAATAAAATCGGGCACCTCCTCCTCGTAAAGCAGGTCATAAAGAAAGAGCAGTGACAGGTGTGGATAAGATTTAGATATAGATGTGTGCAATGAAGGGTTTATGGCATGCTGCACCTGGGCCCCTAATCTCGATCGGCCACTGGGAACTAAAACTGGCCGAACAGGTTCTGGCTCTGGACAGTGGAGTCAGCTTGCCCAGGTCACTGAAAGTGTATGTGTCCCCTAAGGCGCGTTTTGGCTTTAGTCATTGCCTTATGTGAGGGCAACCACAAAATGGCTGCCGTACGCAAAATGGAACCCGAGGGTTCACAAGGGAATCGTTAATATTAGAGTGATCCCGTCACTCGAATATGACGCAAATACTCAGATATAGCATACCTGTCATTACCGGTCTGCTGATACCAAAATCGTCATGTTACAATGATGTTAATGACACAGGTCCAGAATTTTCAGTACCACATAGTTACCCTTGTAAAGTTTAACTATTGCTCTGAGTGGGCTGCTGAAAGTTGGGATGGCTTCATTGTAAATAATAGTGATACCAGGATATGTATCATGAAAAGTCAAGCAAAGTACCTCTGTATGCGCAATATTCTGTGTCTTCTGTTATGCAGTTCTGTGGTTATACTGAATAAGCAGCTACCTACATAAGTATCATATGAAATCTCTTTATTGATAACTACACTTTCACAATTGCTTTATTAACCTTGTTGCTTTCTCAAATTTGCTTGAAAATACACAATTTGTACACTCTTTTTCAAAATGTATGCCGGTCAGTGACACTTGCTACGCTCGCTCGCCACAGTGCACTCACCCGCATTTTCATGCCTCACCGCTTTCAAATGTCACCAGCTGCCACTGCAAGGGGGTGAGCAGGGGTTTTCTAGAGTGTGTATCCCCCTTACCCTGACTAGAAGCAAGGGTCCCTATTTGGACAAAGGTACCTACCTCTGCCAACTAGAGACCCCCATTTCTAACACTATGTCTCTAAATGATTTAGAGATGAAGAATTAGCTGATAATAACTTGAGCGGACCTACCAGTGTAGATTCAAACTCATGTCAGGAGGACATCCCAGTTACTGCTTCACTGCCCTCAACTTTCCCAGCTGTTTTATTAGAAATGGACCCTATAACATCACTCTTTCAGGTAGATTTTAGCAGTACTACCCCATTAGATATGGTGCTTCCAACAACACCCATACAGGTGGACCTAGTTAATGATACCACAGAATTCAACACCTTAGCAGTAGTATCATGGAAAAATGCGGGATTATGGAGCAAAATGCCACAAGAAGATTGGTGTACATTTATTGGCAAAGCTGACGTCATCATATTCCAGCTAACAAGGGAAATAGATCCACATCATAGGCATGGTTGTAAAACCTTTTTCATACCGGCTCTGGCATCACGGGCAGATAGACCATCATGGGCTCTTGATACATGGGTTAGTAGCTCAATATGATGTCAGGCCAAGCAACTAAATATCAACTTGCCAGATATATAGGGATAGAACTATCATCATGGAATGGCAAAAACACATTTCTTATATAATATATACAGTAGGAGTACTGAAAGGCTGCTGAATCTCAAATTATATCACTACTGATAGAGTGCATTGCTATGGTTGATAAGACTATGGTTGTTGTTGGGGGAGATTTGAATGTATGTTTCGAGCCCTCAACCTTTATCAGGGATATAACCTGCGACGAGGATCAACAGTGGGGTATTCCCCGCTTGCAAGGTTCTCATCTTCTGTTTACGTCTAGGGATGCCCTACAGATGGTAGTCTTGTCACTCACTCTCCCTTTGAGAGCATGAAATGGCCGTATTGCATCTGACCTGACCCAGAAACCCACCTTTAGAAGAAACAAGCATTCAAGTAACATCAATTACATTTTGAGGACCTGTATTCATGGTGAGATCTCATTGATATGGAAGCTATACCTCGTTTTGAGAGCAACCACTATCCCATTCTTCTCACCCTATAAAGAAACCCAGATTCTTATAAACCCAAACATTCAGGGCAGCCCTGTTGAGATTATTACTAACAATAGGAGGAATGACAAATGGAACATAATAGTCAGCGATGATGTTGTTCATAGTTTTTTATATCAAGACTTAATTCCAACTTGATGCGCTTTTGATGACCCCCCAACCTTCCACTACATATGATTATGGATCTACATTCCAAATGCTTTGAGGACCTGAAGAACTCTTCTTTTTTGTTACCACACTCAAAACCCTTGATCTAGGTAATTCCACATGGTATAATAGGGACTGAAGAGAAGCTAAGGCATCGCTTATGAAAACTATCAAAAGAGACACATCACTTTAGATTCAAGTTGCTGGAGCAAACTATATGAGCCCTAAAAAATGCAAAAATATCCTGGAACACATCAGTATGGGGGGGACATTTTGGAAGCTGTCCGTACTGGGAACCAGGCAGCTTTTTGGTACACGATTAGCCATGGTGGCAAAACCAAAATAATGAGATCAGAGTCCAACATTCTACCTCAGGACTGGTTCATTCAAATTCAGTCTCTTTATAGTGAGGGAAGCATTCAATTCAGCCCATAGAACATTAGATATAGACGTGCTGTCTACAGAACCGGACAAAGATTCTCCAGGAGATACTACTGGGCTCTCTCTGGAGGTAGTACATGTTATAGCATTCTTTTCATTGGACGAAACGCATAGAGCTATTTGTGTGCAGAATGCAAGTAAGGCTCCAGGACTGGATAAGATCCCTGAGGAGTTATATGAATTAGAGCCAGATGTTTGGGCACCATATTTAATCCAAATTGCTAACAGCATTATGGCAGGTGCACCAAGATCTGACCCAGCAAACTATCACCCAATCAGTCTTATAGACACTGGCCAGAAATATTTCACAAACAAATTCTGGACCAACTGATG
Source organism: Calotriton arnoldi (assembly GCA_963921515.1). NCBI lineage: Eukaryota > Metazoa > Chordata > Amphibia > Caudata > Salamandridae > Calotriton > Calotriton arnoldi. The sequence continues at coordinate 338,614 of CAWUFW010010796.1, forward strand.
TCCTGGGTGTAGGACAATAAAAGATTATCCCAGTTTCAAGCCAGGTTCTGGTGCACAACAAGCACAATAGAACAAGGCTTCAGATTCCAATTATTAAGATGGAAAATGGTAGACATAAACAGGGCAGCCTATATGTAGCATTTGCCGACCTAAAGGCTGCCTTTGATATGGTCCTTAGAGCCAGAATCTGGAGTATCTTAAGACATGCCAGGCTACTGTCACCTTTGCTGGACTTTATAGTGCACCTCAATTCAGAAAACTTTGCACAAATCAGATGGGGTGTTAATGGGGAAACAACCGGCCACTTAACAGTTAAGAAAGGGGTTAGGCAGGGCTGTGTCCTTGCTCCTACTTTATTCTTATTATTCATCAATGGCTGTGTAGATTTTTTCCTGGATTGTGAAACTGATTCCCTCGTATTGGGTGGTTTTAAAACCTCAGCCTTACTCTTCGCTGGCAACACCCTGTTAGTATCGAAAACTCAAAAGGGAATTGAGACCCTTCTTGCTAGATTTAACCTTTTTTGCTCTAGCCATGACCTAGTCTTGAACACAAATAAAACAACATTTATGACAATAAATCCCCATAGATATTTTAGAGGGTCCTTGACACTGCATGGAGAAAAATTGGAGAGGGTCTTGGACTTTGATTACTTGGGTTTTCACTTTTCAAGCAGCAAACCTTGGGCTAACCAAATAACAAACAGCACACTTTTGCTAAATCACAGGGTGGCAGCCAGGCTAAGCCTCGCAAAAAATACTTTGTTTCACCCAATAGCCCCTCATATGGAAATCTGGAGAGCTCAAGCTGTTGCTGCTACCGTATATACAGCTCTGAACTCGGGGTTACAGTAATGTAGAGCCATTGAGGGTTGCCAAGAATAAATTCATGAGGGCCTCACTAAGTCTTCTACAAAGCACCCCACTAATTTCCTTAAAAATGGATGTGGCCATGCAACAAATAGCTGCTAAAATTAGGCTCAAACCAATCTTGTATTGGTTGCAGTTATGGTCAACTGATGAGCTAGAACCCTATATGTCAGGGATTAAAGATATGCTGGGCAACCAAGGTTCAGCGACACTCCCCTGGCTGCAATATGTCAAACAGACTTTATTTAACCTGGGTTTTCCTGATCTATGGAGATACCCTGCATTTATTACCAATTCCTCTACCAAACTCATGAAGCTGATGTTAAGGGAAAATGAAATGGGAAAACTACCTCAATAAATGCATCATGATAGACTAACTGATCAGTTATTAGAAATAAAATCTACCCTGATGTTTCTCGATGAAATTGAAAACCTATTCACTAGATCTCTCTACATAAGATTCACGTTTGGGGAATTACTCCTTGCAACTTTAATAATAAATGGAGGCATTCTCCAGAATCCCCTCTGTATTGAGTGCAGGGAGGCAGTTGAGTCAGAGGAACATCTTTTGTTCTTTTTGGCCTGCGTACACCAGACAATGCAGGCACTGGATAGTGCAGCTCTACTGTTGTCTGGGAGTCCGACAATACAATCTGGCTCTGAGAATCTGTAGCTCTGACACTATACTGTGTACAGTTTTCTCCTTTTTTAAATATCTCAAATCCATATGGCTTATCAGAACTAAGGGGCCAATTACGACTTTGGCGCAGTTGCGCCAGCTCCCTGCCAGCACGGCTGCACCAAAGCTGCGCAAGGACCACCGACCTGATTACGAGTTCAGCTCGTGCAGGCGGACAGTCCTTTTGCTTTTCCCCATGGCGGTGCCAGAAAACCAGCCACCTCAATGGGAACGGCAAAAATGTTCCAGCACGGCATGGACGGTAACGTCCATGCCATGCTGGAACTTGGGGTGCAAGCAGACAGGGGGGCACATACTGTGCTCCCCTGAATTCATCCCCATGGTGGGGGGTAGGGGCCCTATAGGGCCCCCTTTGTTCCTCCAATGCCCGCCTATTCATGGCGGGGAGCCCACACTGAAATAGCTTACAGTGGAGTGAACTAGTGATATGCTCAGCAGGACTGCTCCAGTCCCGCTCAGCATGTTACATTGTGCCTCCGCTGCACCAATGCAATAGAACGGTAGTTCCCTGGTGCAAGCAGTGGTCCACCGCTGGTAGGACTTTGAAAGTCATAATCTGGCGGCAGACGGTGGACCACCATGGCTGCGCCACCACGAGTGTGGCGGTCAAAGACTGATGCACTCGTAATCGGGCCCTTAGATCTTGACGCAGTTGATATCTTCTTCTGATCCAGTTTAGAAGTGTTCTAGACAATTTGACTGTTCCTGGAATTTTCAATAAGTGCATCCTTATTAGCATAGGCTTGTGTCCCAGAACCCATCAGAAGATACTATTGTACTTTATTGCTGTGTTCTATTTAACGTTTTTTTGGGCCCCTATCAATCAATCAGGTAATTGTAAGCGCGCTACTCACCCGTGAGGGTCTCAAGGTGCTGAGGGGGGGTCCGCAGATCTGTTTAGCCAAAGAGCCAGGTCTTGAGGGTCTTCCTGAAGGTGTTCAGGGAGGGGGCGCGTCTGATGTCTGCCGGTAGCTCGTTCCAGGTCTTGGCTGCAATGTGAGAGAAGGATCATCCGCCTGCACTGGCTCTGTGGATGTGCAGGGTTTCGGCCAGTGCGAGGTTGGAAGATCGGAGGTTTCTTTTGGGTACGTGGAAGTTGATTCTGTTGTTGAGGTATTTGGGTCCGTTGTTGTGTAGGCATTTGTACGCATGAGTGAGGATTTTGAAAGTGGCTCTTTTCTCCACCGGGAGCCAGTGGAGAGTTTGTAGGTGTTGGCTGATGTGTTCGTGTCGGGGATTCCGAGGACGAGTCTGGCGGCGGTGTTCTGTATTGTCTGGAGTTTGCGGAGTAGGAACTTGTTGATGCCAGCGTAGAGTGCGTTTCCATAGTCCAGTCTGCTGGTGATGAGTGCGTGGATGACTGTCTTCCTTGACTCAGGGGGGATCCACTTGAAGGTCTTGCGGAGGATGCAGAGGGTGTTGAAGCAGCTGGAGGTGATGGCGTTGACCTGTCGGTTCATGGTGAGTGATGAGTCGAGTACGATACCAAGGTTCTTGGCGTGGTCTGAGGGGGTAGGTGGGCTTCCGAGGGCAGTCGGCCACCAGGTGCTGTCCCATGCAGAAGGGGTGGTACCGAGGACGAGGAATTCTGTCTTCTCGGCATTGAGATTCAGGCAGCTGTTGGTCATCCAGAATGCGACGTCTTGCATTCCTTTCTGGAAGTTGAGTTTGGCAGTGGTGGGGTCTTTGGTGAGGGAGAGGATGAGCTGGGTGTCGTCGGCGTAGGATACGATGTTGAGGCCGTGTTGTCGGACGATGGCTGCGAGGGGGGCCATGTAGATGTTGAAGAGGGTGGGGCTCAGTGATGAACCCTGTGGGACTCCGCAGGTGATTTTCGTGGGGTTGGAGAGGAAAGGTAGAAGTCTGATCCTTTGGCTTCTTCCGGTGAGGAATGATCGGATCCAGTCCAGGGCTGTTCCTTGTATGCCTGCTTCGTTTAGTCTGGTGACTAGTGTGCGGTGGGAGACGGTGTCAAAGGCCGCTGATAGGTCGAGTAGGATGAGGGCTGTGGAGTGGCCTTGGTCCAGGAGGGTGCAGATGTCATCTGAGGCGGCGAGTAGGGCGGTCTATGTGCTGTGGTTGCTTCGGAATCCGGATTGGGACGGGTCGAGGACGGCGTTCTCTTCAATGAATCGTATCAGTTTCCTGTTGACTGTTTTCTCTGCAACTTTGGCTGCAAAGGGGAGGAGCGAGATGGGCCGATAGTTCTTGAGGTCGGTGGGGTCAGCTGTGGGCTTCTTGAGCAGGGGTCTGACTTCTGTGCGCTTCCAGTCATCTGGGAAGGTGCCTGTTTTGAAGGTGGTGCTGATGGTGCATTGTAGTTCAGGTGCAATGGCGGCCGCGGCTCTGTGGTAGATGTGAGGGGGTCGGTGGGGGCCCCCCAGTGGATGCTTTTCATGGTCGAGGCGGTGTCTTCGGCCGTGATCGGTGTCCAGTTGGAGATGGTGGGCTGGCTGGTGTTTCTGGGGGGCGGGGGGCCGTCTGGCGCCTGGTGGATGGTCGATGAAGTTGTCATAGAGGTTTTTGAACTTGAGGTGGAAATAGGTTCCAAGCTTGTCGCAGAGGTCTTGGGATGGGCTGATGTCTGTGGCTTCGCTGCGTGGGTTGGTGAATTCTTGAATGACACTGAAAAGTTCCTTGGAGTTGGTGGAGTTGGCCAGGATTTTGTTGTGGATGAAGTTCCTCTTGGTGGCTCTGATCTGGTTGTGGTAGTCCGTCATGGCGTCCCTGTAGGTGGTGTGGTTTTCGGTTGTCTTAGTGTTTCTCCAGTTCTTCTCCAGGCGTCTGCAGGTGCGTATGGCTTCTTGGAGAGTGGTGGTGAACCAGGCGGCTTTCCTGGGGCGTTGTCTGTCTGGGTTGCGTAGCGGGCGAGCTCGTCTGCGCAGTTGGAGATCCAGGTGTGGAGTTCTCTGGCTGCGCCGTTTGCGTCGGGTGCCCAGGTGTGGTTGTCTCGGGTGAGGGTGGAGTTAAGTTGCTCGTCGGTAACCTTGCTCTAGTTCCTTCGTGGTGGGCGTGGGGCTGGTTTGGGTGCCTTGGGTTTGTTGATGGCGAAGTGTACGCAGTGGTGGTCGGTCCATGGCGGCTGCGTTGTGTGGCGGAATTGGATGCTGTTTCCTGCCGCGAAGATGGGGTCGAGGGTGTGTCCTGCTCTGTGGGTCGGTGTGTTGATGAGTTGTTTAAGTCCGATGCTGGCGAGGTTGTCACGAAGGATAGTGGAGTTGGGGGGTCAAGGGTGTGTCCTGCTCTGTGGGTCGGTGTGTTGATGAGTTGTTTAAGTCCGATGCTGGCAAGGTTGTCATGAAGGATAGTGGAGTTGGGGTCGCTGGGGCTGTCGAGGTGGAAGTTCAGGTCTCCAATGAGTATGTAGTTTGTTGAGGCGATGGCGTGGGGCGCGATGAAGTCGGTGATGGTGGTGGCGAAGGGTGTTCGTGGGCCGTGGGGTCTGTAGATGAGGGTTCCTCAGAGTGTGGCTTTGGGGGTGGTCTGGATCTGGAAGTGCAGGTGTTCGGCGGAGGGGAAGTTTTCGCTGGAGGTGGTGAGGGGGAGGGTGCTCTTGTGGGCGATGGCGAGGCCCCTTCCTGGGTGGTTTGGGCGGTCTTTCCTCTGGATCTTGTATCCGTCTGGGATGGCGGTGCTGATGTCGGGGGCGGAGGATGCACTGGTCCAGGTCTCTGTGAAGAAGGCGATGTCGGGCGAGAGAGAGTCGAGTAGGTTCCAGATTTCCATGGCGTGTTTGTGTACGGAGCGTACATTGAGGAGGATGCATTTTACGGTGTTGCCGGAGCTGGCGTCGGCGGTGTTGGAGGCCGGGGTGGCGGTGAGGGTCTGGCGGCAGTGGCGACAGGAGAACTGGCTGCGGGTCGTGTTCGGCAAGGCCTGTTGGCATTCTCTAAGTCTTCCAGGGTTGAGTGCGAGGAGGGTGGTGGTGTCGTAGCGATGGGTAGTGGGAGGTCCAGGGTTCCTGGCACTGGCCGCGGTCGGGTCGCGGACGGGCGCAGACGGGCTTGACTTTGGCGCACCGGCGGTGCCCCCGCTGCGCAACTCCGCTACGCGACCGCACAGCGGCTGCCATTAAGTAGGGGAATGGGAGGGAGGAGAGGCTGGGAGGCGGGAGTGGGGGAATTCCGGAGGGGAATTCCGGGGGGGAGAGGGGGGGGTGCCGCAGGGGCAGCAGCGGCAAAAGGCGAAAGGAACAGGCACGCACGAGAAAATAAAAACAGTGGTGGAATTAGAGCAAGACACAGATGGGCACAATAACAGTGGCACAACAGGGAAGAAATTAAGAAAAAAAGGAGAGAGTGGACCTAGACCGAGGGTCGGAGGACCCTATTATTATTGCTAACAATGTTACTGTTTTTGCTATTGTCAGCGACTTTTAATTACTAATATACCATTGCACTAACTTTTATCCTGATCATTTTATATTACTTCCACATTGCACTTTATGTTAGATTTTAAAATAAATATTTTATAATTGTGTTTTTAGAACTGTTCTTTGCATATACTGTCGTGTTTAGGCTGTCCCTTTGTAAGAATGAACGAACTGTGTAATGTTGTTTATGAACTTGAGCTGAAATAAAGTACTTTTTGACTTTGATTGTGCCCTATATGAACACATGAAATGTGTCAAAGTTCCAAATAATGATTTTAGGTTAACTTTGTTAATTGCTTTGATGCCTCTGTAGCTTAGGTCTCTGTTCATTTTCAATTGAAAATAAATGCACAAACAACATAGTTGCCATAGATTTGGACAGTAACACCATGTTGGAGAGTAGAAAAAGATACAGACGTTTTCAGATATCTTTGGAAAATGTGGGTGTTACAAGAAATATTTTGAATAGCAAATAATGTTTGCTTAATGTCATGAATGCTTTGCATTAATTATGCTGCTCTTTACAGAACTATGGGCCATATTATCAAGAACGGACGATAATTTCTGGTGTGAAGGACATCAAACCTGGGCTTCTATTGGAATTCTATCAAGCCCCTTATCGCCGCTTTAGCTGCAGTTTCCTGCCGCTAAAGCGGCGATATGTTATCGCCCGTTCTTGATAATATGGCCCTCTGTGTTACCGGTGTTTGCCGAACTAGGCCCAAACTAGGCTTTGACTCCATCCTGAATTTCAAACATAATCATGTTTTCATCTCTTACTGACTTCACTCACAGCAAAATGTGCACTATTGCTTTGTGAGGACATGTGATTCTTGGTGAACCTAGGAGGAATCTCCCTTTTAAAATGTAACTCTTCAAGGGCCTTCCTGTCTGTAACTATATGTTCTATGAGTCTGACATTGTTTTGCGTGTAGCTAGATTTGCACTGTCATATCCAATAAGATTCCGTCAAATGTGTACTAATTAATATTCTTTTAGGGGATGGTGTTGAGATGGTGCAAGGTGATAATGTATTAATTCCGCATTGCGATTCACGGAGACTATGTAACAATTTGCTCACCTTCTGCTGACTGAGTGATTTTCACTCTGTATCTTCATCTAAAAAGGGACTATTCTGGAAGTAAGCAAGACTTGGTGCTACTTTTCTGAGTCTGAGAGAACAGACTAACATTGTTAGACCTGATAACCTTAGGGTGATCTTCCCCTAAACATTTTGCCTTCTCCCCTACTCTTTTGCTGAAAATTGGTTTTGTTGGATTTAGGATTTTGCACTTTACCACCGCTAGCCAGTGCTAAAGTGCTTGTGCTCACTCCTTTAAAAGTGGTAACATTGACATAATTCTTATTGGCACATTTAGGGGCCGATTACGATGCGTTCGGAAATGGCTCCGAATGGCATTTGGTTTGTCCGGACCCGTGTCAGAACCCATGTTTCCGACCAACTTGGAAACATATCCAACCGACTGATTACAATACAAGGTAACCGGTGGGTCATTCCGAATCAGTTCCGACCGGCATTCAGAGAGTCCGAGTTGGTCGGAACCGAATTGTACAGCTCAATGGGCCGCGATTCTGACTGACCGATTACGATGTCAGATTCCGACAGCTGTTCCGAATCGGTCTGTCTGACATGAAACAGCTGTCGGACACTTACTTTGGGGGCCCGAAGCAGGCCCACCTTCACCTAGAGGCCTCCGATTGGGGCCCGTGGGGGTACCCATGGGTCCCATCTTTCCAACCATGCACAGTGTGGTAGGCACCATGGGGTGCCTGCCACTTGGGTGAAAGGTTTTCCGCAACCACCCCGTTTTTTAATGGGAGCCTGTATTGTCAGTTGGAACACAGGCTCCCATTGAAGTCAATGGGAGTCCGACTGAACAGTGTTCGAAACCACCATAATGGCTCGGTTGGACTCCCTGAACCCGAATCAGTCGGAAACGATTCTGAAAAAGTGTTGGTCGGAAGGCTTTCCGACCGACATCGTAATGAGGCCCTTAATGTACATAAACGTCCCTAGTAAGGTGGTTCTACTTGTATCCAGGGCCTGTAAATGAAATGCTACTAGTAGGAGTACAGCACTTATTGTGCCACGCTCTTAAGTAGCCCTTTTAAAACATTTCTCAGCTCTGCCATTGCAGCCTGTGTGCAGTTTTAAACTGCCATTCCAACCTGGCAAAATAAACCTTTTGCCAGGCCTAAATCTTCCTTTTTAATACATATGTCACTCATAGGGTAAGTTAAACAGCCCGTAGGGCAGGGTGTATTTTATGTAAAAGGTTGGATATGTACTTTTAATTTTTAAATGTCCTGGCTGTGAAATATTCCTAAATTGATTTTTCAGTACTGCAAGGCCTACCTCTCCCATAGGATAACATTGGGCTACCGTATTACATTTAATAAGTGATAACTTTTGCGTGGGAAGGGTATGCGCAGACGTGGGTCACATGCTCACTGTGCCATTGGATTTAAGCTAGGCTGATGAGTGTTGATACCCCGGAAATGGTCCCAGGATGCTTGTTTCTGGTCCAGGGAGGCCTTGGCTTGGCAGTTCAGGCTGACTGTTCCCATGAGGAGCAGGGTCAATACTGATATGCATATTGCTGGGTCCAAACTGGGGTGGAGAGGTGAGCAAAGAAATAATGGATTAAAGCCAGATCTTTGCGACTGATGGTGAATGTTTCATTGTTCAGCATTCCGTCCATCATTTCTTCTTTTTACTTTTAGAGAGTTGGCTTTTTCTTGTGCTAACCATTTGGTGCCTGCAGTCTGTGTCCTGGGTCACATGTATCAAGACCACTAACCTGTTTGTCTTGTGCTGAGTTGGTTGAGTGACATAGTTCTGACCAATCCCTCCTCCCAGTACAAGTGCCAAAGAAGAAACATTGTTGGCCCGCGTATTGAGTCGGGGTAATGGGGGGTCTGGGGTTTGGAGGTGATGTCCTTGTACAGTTTGGATGCCTCAGAGTACAGTGTTCTCAGTCTGTGTCGGATTGTCCCAAGGACAGTGGCGGCTGGTGAACTCTGAAAATGGTTTGGGGGGCAGCCCACACGCATTTCGCCAGGTTTTGTGTCGTACAGTGTATGTGGTAAAAACTGCTGAATTTGTACTTTAGTTTGAACAAGCTCAAACAGGGTCCGTGATTCAAACACAAATTCTGCGAACCAAGGGCTGAGCCATTCCATGTGAATGAAGCCCATATTATATTTACCACTATCCAGCATTAACACATGACAGAAAACCTGCAGTGCACATTTCTGATTGAGTGAAATGGAATACTGTGACGAAGGAAATAAAAAACGAAGACCCGTCTTTTGGTGAAGGATAGGACAGATGTTTCCCTGCATTGAAAGTTTATGAATAATGTAACGCAGTGACAGGAGCGTTTCCAATCACTTCATCACTTTCCAGGACTTGGGGTTTTAAATAGCAGTAGGCTCAGCCGGTTTAATCGAGGTGATGCTTTTGAACTCACAGGGGCACATAATTAATCAAAGGCCTACCTTGTTGTACATTACAGCTCCTTTTCCGTGGTGCAATTTTTAAATCCTCAGTACCAGCGCATGCAGCATTTGTTACTCAGGCAAGTCTTTCACAGGTTCCGTCCGACCCCTATAATGGTGCAGTGAGTCTACACTGGCAGGAATGATAGAAAGCAGTAGCACGTAAATTGAGTGGAGAACAAGAACGTCACTTTACAACGCATGACAAAGAATAACCTGACCAATGACTTTATGGCTTCAAAATAAAGCCACACAGTGATTGGCCATATTAGTGATAGTATCACCCCCACGCTGTTGATGGACAAGAGCCCTACCACCTGGTACCCAAACCCAATCCAGACGCTGCTCTCATATTGTGTATGTTAGTAAATAACATGAAAGCATCACCAGGATTGGTAGGAGCAGGCAAGTCAAACGCTCCAAAGGAGACTGGGGGCCTGTGGCTGTAATCCCCATGACTCCTTAACATTGCACATGTTAGAGAAACCTCAAGTGCACATGTCAGGCTGATGGCAGTAAAGCACAAGTCCAGACTGACATGCACACTCCACTTCTAGTCATCATCAGAGACATCCCCGCTGTCAATCAAGCCCCACTCCACCCTCCAGCAGTAAGTTACCTGACCTGCAACTGCAACTCAGAGATTCAGCAAAGCACAAATTTTAAGCTGAAGTTTGTGGGGGCTCACAGGTCTGCGGGTCAACACCCTTATACTCTAAAGAAGGAACCACCCCTGGCCGTTAATCCGAAGTTCTGGATTATTCTTGTGATTACTGCTAGGTCATGGGGGTTACTGCACACAGAACATAAACAATAATTAGCACAGTTCACTTTCCTGCTGTTCCTCCCACTAACCCAAGTTACATCAAAATACCACCCCCTGAAAAACAGAACTTACTCAAGGTTAAACTCTATCGGGCTCAGTACGTAGTATCCACATCAAAGTTCCAAGGGGCTTTTGATATACCTCTTATTGATTATCTCAGGAAGACAGATCTCAAAAATGTCCAGTTGCTCTATCCCAAGATTTGTGAGTCCTTTTGAACCTTATACTCAGTTGCGGGGAACGTTTGGAGAGCGACAACCGTTTGTTGAATAGTTTCTAGTGAGGCGTGAAGAGAAGTATCCCTAGATTCACCCCCTTTAAGTATTGTGCAAATGAGATAAATTGTAATTCTTTTGGTAGAAAGTTAGTTGAGGGCACTAACCTTTGTCTTTCTTGCTTTGTCCTTTGTTTGGTTTGAGGGATCGGTGCAGCTGCAATGTAAAGAGAAAATCACAAATGCCTGAAGAAGTGCATCACTGGATGACGATGATCAAGATTCAGGTAAGTTCTGTCTCAGGGACAGTATAGAGGCCTACCGCAGCCAAAGGGCTGAAAGCAAGCATGGCATGGCTTTTATAGCTTTGCAATCCAAGATGGCTGCCATGTCACATGAATTGGGAAATTTCGCTAAAACTTTACAAAATATTGCCAAATCATTCCTGGGCCTATGATCAGGAAAATGGTGACTGGAAGTGCTCGTGGGTAAGCGGTTTAATCTGGAATTTTGGGGATCTAGGTTTAAGCAAGGGATAAGCCATCGGATCCTTGGGGGAAGACCATAGAAGGTGAGATGCCCAGTGCTCAGTCTGTGGGGCCCACAGTCATGTCTGGACCAGGCGTGCCATGTTCAGCAATCAGAGGTATAGGGGGTCAGCAGAGATAACAAGTCACAACAATATAGCTAAGTGTAGTTGGCAGTTGCCCTTTTTGTATTCCTCCCAAGCAGCGACTGGGTGTTGGTGGGATGAGCTATCCTGACAGGATGGGTCGGGCGGAACTGTCACCTACCACATTTGCACTTCAACATGGGCTGCCTCCTGCACTCGCAAAGAACTTCACACTAGCCTTTTTTCACCCCAGACATCTTGAGGCCTCATCATGGGGAAGGAAGGAAACTCCAGACCCAGATGTGGGGAGAAGTCTAGAAGTTTCTCTGACTTCAAAGCTGTCACTAGGTATAAATATTGGACCCAGAAACTCATTCTTTCAAGCACTCTTGGACCTGCAAACTCTACAAGAAGAAGGACTGCACAGAAGCCTGAGGGGTGCCCTGCTACCTGAGGACTGCCCAGCTGTTTGAAGACTGTTCTGATGCCTTAGGCCTGCCTTGCTGCAGAGTGTCTCCAAGGGTCAGTTGAGTGGCCTCCTGTTCTGAGCTACAGGGACACAACAAGCTCCTAACCGTCAGCTTTATCAGAACTGACGCAACACAATGATGCAAGTCCTCACCTCGCCAGCTCCAGACCATTGGCTTCATCGGAACTGATGCAGTGCACCGCACCTTGATGCTGGATCTTGCATCGCAGCTCCTGATTGGCAGCTTCACCAGCACAGACCCAGCACAATGCATCTAAGCGCAAGTCTCCAAAACACAGCCCTTGGGCAGTGGCTTCATTGACCCGACGCGTGTGAAGCATCTCGACTCTAGTATCACAGCTCCTGATTGGAGACTTTGACCGCATCGACCCAGCAAGACGCATCTGGGCACATCTCGAAGCAGGACACGCAACACAGCTCCTGCTTGACAGCTGCTTAAAGCAATGTGGCGCAGGCAGACACAAACTTCACACGGTACTAGCTCAAAGGGCCAAACATGGTCCTCTGCCCGGTCTGCGCTCCAACGCGGCCGGCTTTGTCCCAGTCCAGCATGACCAGATAAAACTAATTGGTGCTATTTTCTTCTGAGCACTATTTACCCTAAAATCTTTGAAACTGCTTATCTTTGGTTCTTCTTATTGGAGTTTTGTCATTTTGGTCTCATTTTATTTATTAACACGTATTCTACTTTTTAAAAATGTGTGTGAAATTTTTCCAGTGTTGTGTTTTTGACTCACTACTGTTTGTGTGCTGCATAAATAGTTTACACATTCCCCCTAAGTTAAGCCTGACTACTTATGTGCCAAGCTACCAGAGGGTGAAGCACAGGTTAATTTAGTGGCTTTTTGTTACTTGCCCTGATGAGGATTGTGGGCGTTGCATGAGAAAGGTTAACACCCCCCTCAAGCAATAGCCAATTTTTTTGCAAACATTGATTTATTGGAACCTCTTTTTTGAGAGAGACACTCAGGGGCATATTCTCAAGGACACATCACCGAGTTATCGGCACTTTACCGCAGCCAAAGTCGCGATAAAATCATCGCCCCATTCACAAGCTGGTGCAAACAGCCGATATCACCACTTTACCTGCGATAGCACCCGCAAAAAACATCTCCACAGATGAGCCCGGCAACTAACGCTAATGATATGCAGAGTAGGCGTACCCGTGCAAAAACCCGCGACAACACCCCTCCACAACATTCTCAACGACCAGCCAGATCTGCGATAAGAGCACAAAACATGCGATAAGGCGCGTTAGCAGCAGGAAATTAATACCTGCTCTTAGCTGGTGTAAAGTAGGACGACAACCGGCCCCAGACAAGGTAGCACAGCCCATAGCCACACATGAAGAACAACAGATGCCATGGAGCCACCCACCATGCATCCCGTAGCCCCAAGAGGGCAACAACACCCACCGCCACAACACCCAGGACCCCCCCCCGAGGCCCCACACCGGGCACCCCCCAACCACCCCCGGGCAAAGATATGGCACATCAACGTTACGAAACCATCAACAAAACAATGTGCCAGATGTCGCACAATCACAACACCCAACATACATGTGCCGTCAGACAAATGAGAATCAGACATACATCTTAGATCTAGCAAACAATTCGCCCAATACAGACTAAACACAAAACAAACATTCTGAATAGTCATGGCGGGTCCCCCAGGACAGTCTGCAAGTCACAGCCTGCAAAACGAATTGACATATAAGAAGGTGTGTCATGCGCTCACCAAAGGGAGAGCGAGCGAAAGAGAGAGACAGAGAGACAGAGATAGAGAGAGTGAAAGAAAGAGAGGGGTTGGGAGAGGGAGTGAGAGAGAGAAAGAGAGAGAATGCACAAGGAGTGCAAGGCCAATCAGGCTCCTGGCTCATACATGCCAAATGTTGTGTGTGTATCCACATTGGTGCACACCAAGTCAAACGCCCGGCAGCAATAGCAACGCGAAGCCAACATCACCTTTCAAAAATGCAAGCAGTAGTCAGACCAACATTAGGAATGAAAGATCCTTTGTCCCGACACACAAGGCCGAAGGACATCAGAACCCCCGACCTTGGTTCTGAATGTGGCTGGCACCCCCTGCGAGAGATACCATACCAGATCCTGACGACTCCCACACCACGAACTGTGCGAATGAAAGACCAATGTGTCCACACCCCACACACACTTGTCCCTGCTTGGGGTACACCTGCTCTGGATGCCCCTGACACATAAGTAAGAAAAAACCCATACGCACAAACGTTGCACACAAATACGACTCATTGCTCCGAGCAGTGGCAGACCATCCACATGACTGCCGCCTGTCAGAAGAGTGCCGGTGCCACGAGACCAACAAAGGCAATGGCTGGCAATACCTGGCACATGCACAACCCCTGTCACGTGGAACTGTACCGTGCACAAATGCTGCATCTGTTGGGATCACTGCCACTGGCAGTGTTGCGCATCAGTTACCGTCTGAGTATCCGGCTTGCGTACGTCACCCTCGTCCAGCCCTGGTTCCACTGTCGAACATGCACAATCGAGTGGCCCATGGATGTCTGTCTATCCAACACAATGGTAGCCGAACTGGATTATTACATGTGTGTGCGCCCCCTATTGGCCCACGAACAGGAGTGTAACCATGATACCCGTGCATGGATGCCTTGACATTGGGCGTATGTGCAGGCAGTTGGGCATGGGAGATTGCACAACTCCTCGTGTGCAGTGACCACATTGATGCGCTCCCCAATTGGGCTGTATTGTGGATTGGTGAAACGGCGTGGACGGAGCACAGCTGCACGGACCAGGAAATGGATTGGCTCGCCCTTGTGTACCTTGACCCCGACAACGAGGAACTCTTGGAACAGATTGCCCATGAAGCGGCGCTCGCATACATGGACAAGTAACTAAGTTCCTGCAGCCACAACTGATTGTCACCCACAGCACAGCTCGCCACACCTTGTAGCACCTTGGAGGAATGGCCACATATCCCACCACAACAGTGGACATGTCTGCCTTCGTAAGGACTCAGAATGCATGTGCGTGGACCTACGCGTGTGTACACACACCTGTGCAAGGTGATGCAGTCCCATGGGCTGTGAGTCGTGCACCCTGACACGGGCCAATGAGCAGACACCAAACATCACATGGCTCGTCCAGCAAGGCAAGGAGAGGCGGGACCGTTGACATCCGTGATGTGTGGTGTTCATTCCTGCCACCCCATTACTTGCACCTCGACATGTCCCTAAGCTGCCTGTAAGTGTCTTGAACATTGGTCTGCATGTTGTGGCCCTTGCCTTGCCCGTACTGACACGCACATGTCAATAAAGCCTACGCCACTGCACCTGTGTACTACTGTGATGAGTGTTCATCATGATGACAAATCGTGTGCCCACATGTGCATTGTCCGTATACATGGAGGGATTGACTGACGCTAATGGACTGCGTGTGGGTCCCCATTGACAGCTCCACCTCCGTGGGCCAGACATTGTGGCTGGAATAGTTGGTGGCAGAACTGTGCTCTTACGTGTCACCAGCAATGTGCGTATGGTGTCCAACTACTTGCTATGTAGAGCAAGGTCATCCACAAAACAGACTGTGTCCACACAGATGTGTGTGAGTAGGAATGCAAAGACACGTTCTGTTGTCACCTGTGAAGGGGGACACTGCTTCAGGACTGCTACCTATCATGAGATTTCTACACACAGCCCGATTTGACACATGGACGTGGGGCTATGTTGGGGGGTAACGAGATTGTCGTTAATGTGCAATGAGGCCACAGCTAGTCCATACCTTCACAGTCATCTAACTGGCCATGTGGGTCAGGCTCAAACATGCGCATTGAGGACATTTACCAGGGTGTACCTTTTGGTGCAATCAATGTCCCTGCACCCATCCAAACATTGATACGTGAGTGAACATAGACATGACACATCTGTGTGATTTGGAATGTTTTATTTACATTCTGGGGGGTGTCAGGGCAGGAGCCGTACATGGCCACTTCAGGCCCACATAACATGGTTGCCCAGTGGTGGGCCAACCAGAGTCCTTGGGGGAATGCAAAGTGAATCTGAAGAGGTAGAGTTCAGTCCGCTGCAGGATGGCTGTGTCATTGGTACCAGAGCAGATATGGCAGTCCATGTCGGGGGCCAGGTGTATGTCGCAGAGTGTTTCGGGGGACATTGGGAGGTGTTGTTCCAGGGCAGGATGCAGAGTGCACAACCAGGCAGGGACAGGTCATATGGCTGGGACTGATGCTACTGCCTCCTTCCTCACACAGTCATTACCCTCGACATCTTACTCCTCTGAGAGGTCTTCAGTGTCTGGTGTGTCAGGTGTGTGTGGTGGTGTTATGGCTGTGTCACTGTGTGCCACTGACACATCAGGCTGCGAAGGTGATAGGGCTGCGTCACTGTGTGCCACTGACACATCAGGCTGCAAAGGTGATAGGGCTGCGTCACTGTGTGCCACTGACACATCAGGGGGCGGAGATGTGTGTGTCGAGCTTCCTGCAGCAGTCATCTGGTACAGGCTCAGTGGCAGCAATGGCAAGATGAGGATCCGCAAGGCATGGAAGATCGTAGCTACATCTCGCTGGTGTTCAGCAGTGGCAGCCATACTTCCAGCCTGCATCTGCTCCATGGTCTCCATTGTCCTCCGCATCTGTGCCAACTCTGTGCTGTCATCGCTGGAGCCTGTCTGCCTAGACAGTTCTCGTATCCGGGTAATGGACCCAGCGAGGTCAGCCAAGGGTTGTTGTTGAGCATGTTGCGGACAGTGGGTGTCCGTTCGGGACTGTAGGTAAACCCTGATGGGACCCTGGCACCCACGTATGGCATCGAGTTTGTCTGCCATGAGGTCGAAACCCATCCGCAGCTGATCTGCCACCTTCTCCTGGCACCCTAACACACGGCGTTGGAATTCCATGTGTTGGTCGTGGGGGTCCTGGGGGCCAGCCGTGGTGGTGTGTGCTTCCTGCTGTGTGGGCTGTGCAGGTGGTGGGGTGACCGAGATGCAGCTGGGCTGCCCTGCTCCTGGGGGTGGGGTGCGGAGACTGTCCACGAGTCATTGGAGGGTGTCTGTGCAAATGGGCAGGGTGTCCTCTTCATCATCACTGAAGAGCTGTGTGGTCTGCTCTGCAGGAGGTGTTGATTGTCCTTCTGCAATGTAAAGGGGAGATGCAGGTTAACAGTGTGTTCCATGTATGTTGACGCATTGTAGATGTTTAATTCAGACTGCATGACGATGTACATTGTGACTGTTTGGGTAAAGCTGGCTATTTGGTGGGAAACAGTGTACATTTCGACTACATGACGGATGTGTGGTTGTACTCGTACATTACCATCTCACAGTGTCAGGCATTGGCGGATGTGATTGGCCAGTTTCTACGCACGGGCGGCGCCATTTGTGTCCTCTGTCCTGTGGTGTAGGGGTTGCACTCTGTATCACATTGTCGTCAGTGTTGGGGTACTGTGATTGCTATGTGTGTGTGCTGCATTGTTGCCTAATCGCCCCTGCAGCTCTGCTTTGGTGGACCCTTATCCCTTGGAGTCGGTGTGAATGTGACTTGTGTGCTTTTCGGGTGATGGGATGTTTGCGACTTGGGTCATTTGTGCGACTGGAGAAAATTTGTACTCTTGTGCATTTTGTGTCTGCTGATGTGTTTTTGACGTCATGGGTCGTAGGGACACGTGGATGTGTCAGGGTGTGACCTGCTCCTTTACGGATGTGGTCCACACTCAGCCACCTCAATGTCATTTCGTGCGCCATGTCATGTCTTGTGACTTCAGCCATGCTATTGGTCATGCAGTGTCACTTGCATTGTCAGTGTGGCTCACAGAGCCGCTGATTTCATGGATTGGACACGTGCATGGGTGGGTTGTGGCATTAGTGATATGGAGGGTGGCCCATTTGTGCACATTGTGGAATTGGGGCCTACTTGGTGTTTCTATGTGTGCTGCGGTGTGCCAAGGGTATCAGGGACATGTTCCGCACTCATTGTGGGTGTGCAGTGTGCTGCACATGTTTGTGCATGTGTGCCATTGTGCCCATCTCCCCCCGTCCCCCCAGTCCCTGGTTGTTACTCACCCTGTTTCTGTTGGGTCCGGTCATATCGCGCTGTGTCCAGACCCCGACTCCTTGCACCGTCTCCACACTGATGACTGTGGCCACCATTTCCTCCAGCTCATCCAGCTCCTCCTGTGGTGCCGGACTCCCACCTCCAGTCGCCTTTGCTGCCTTCAAGTTGGCAGCGAGTTTCTGTTTGGTTTTGCTGTGCACTTCATGCCAGCGCCTCTTGACCTCCTCCATTGGCCTCCTCGACACTCCGACTGCATTCATGTTGGTGACGATGGACTGCCATATTTCCGTTTGTGTTGCCAATGACGCAGTGGAGGTGACGAACAGTTGTTGGTGGTGTTCTATCACCTCTGTGACGATGATCCGGTCTTCCTGCGGACTGAACCACGTCTTCCTCTTCTCCCTGCCCTTCCCCTGGCACGGGGTTGCTGGCTGGTCCTCCTTGGGGCTTGTGGGGTTCGGGTTATCCTCTGCACTCGGTCCGTGTGCATCCATGGTGCTACGCAGTTTTATTTGGTTGTCTTTTTTTTTTTTGGTTTGCTTTTATGGTGCTCTTTCTCGCATGACGCGTGGGAATTTCAGGCCTGTAGCTGGTTGTCGCTGATTTTTGTATCACGTTTGGGGCATCACAGGTTTTTTTGCGTTCTTGTTTCGCAATTTTTCTGTGTCGCGTTAATTTTTGGGTGGTCATTTGGCGCATTATCCTACTACTATCGCATGGTGCCGCCGGGTTGGGAATACCACGTTGACACAGTGTTAGTTTCACGCGATGGACTGCGATGTGAAGTGTTGCGTTAAGCAACTTTTGCAGAAGTTATCACACGTTCTTGTGAATATGCCCCTAAGACTCATGCTGTATCTATTTCCTTAGGTGCCAGCACTGCCAACTGATTTCTGCAATTTTATTGAGTCCTTATACTAATTCCCCATATATTATTTGATATTAATTTCTGCCTTATTTCGAGACTAACCATATTTTGCCTTCTGTAATGTTGTCTCAAGAAAGCTGATTTAGTTGATTATGTCACTTGATTTGCTGTCTACATCTAATCTAAAAGGGGCACATTTCCTCATATGTTCTTGAAGACAAGCACACCCAAATCTTGTGTAGGCCCTTTATCTTTAGATTATCTGTTAAAATAACATCAACAGTGTGTTTGCGCTTTATATTTGTAGTTTGCGTCAAGCTATATTTACATGGAGTTTTGACTATTACTAGTGTACCATGCCAAGCAACTTTGCTCATGTTATGTCCAATTTGACACCACTTTAGAGAATGTTTCGAGTACCATATGCACTGAAAAGCAATAGTAGTCATTGGGAATGAATGTCATTTCAATACTGAACAACTTGTTTGGTATTGTTGTGAAAGTTAGCGGTTTCATTCCACTGAATTCCGCAAAATTGCATTCAAATTCTGTGAAATTCCATGGAGTTCTGTGGAATTCCGCAAGAGAGCAGAGTGGACACCACAATGCCCTTTGCATACCCCTCGATGCCCATACATAAGTGTCTAAGGGAAATGAGGGGTAACCACTCCAGTGCATACCCCTCGGTGCCCTTGCATATTTATGTAAGGGCACTCTGAGGGGTATGCAGTGTTCTCCAGTGCAGTGCATAACTCTCAGTGCCCTTATATACTTATGTATGGGAACCAAGGTGTATGAAGTGCACTTCTTCACACCAAGGGCACCGAGGGCACTGAGGGGTGTGCACTCCAGTGATACCCCTCGGTGCCCTTACATACTTATGTAAGGGCACAGAGGCGTATGTGCACCGCAGTGGTACTTAAACAGGGCTGGAAGAGGGAGCAGTCCCTCTGTGTCTAAAAATCACTGCAGATTAAAGTTTAATCTGCAGTGTTTTTTAAAAATAGAGTTACTGCTCCTTCTCAGCCCTGATTAAATACCAGTACAGTGCTCATTTAATACCGCCGGTGGAACAAAGGAATTAATTTGTAATTCCATGTTACAGGAGTAATGCAAAACTACTAAATTCTGCCCACTCTTAGTAAAAATACCCACCCTCAATGGGAAACTGCCACCACACTGATACATTTTGCATGATCTTGACCCCAGAAGGCAATACAACAATAGTGTCAATTCATTCATTTTACACAGTTTGTTTCACTGACAATGAATCAATGAACTTTAAATATTGTTTTAGAGAATCATTTATTAAAGAAACATTGAGGTTACTTGTTTCAGGGCAATTTTAAGTCAAATGTGGTGATTTCATTTATGCTTCAGAGCACATGATGGGTCTACCTTCTTCCATTCGCTGCTAAGTGAATTACACTTCTCCCGGATTAAGATTATGGGTCATCTAAAGATATTTTAATTGATAACTGCTGTGCTTAATTTGTAAAACAATGAGTGCCAGGGCCAAAAGCACCGCTCAGAAACCCAGCCGGCGCTGATGAATGTTGGAGTGCCCAATTCCAATGGCGTGTTGTCCTGAATCCACCTCAGACCTCATTAGGCCACTACCAGGCACTGCTGCCCCTTAATCTCACTCTTGCAGTATCTTTCTTTCTCCTTTGGTGACTTTTTCCATATTTCTCTTCCTCCTTCTTTACCGTTTGTGGATTTTCCCTCTCTTGCTCTCAGGAAATGTCCGGTGAGGCAAAAAAAAAATGTTGGTACCCAAACATTAGTGCTGGTTTCCTTTACCGGCAACGACCGGCTCAAATTAAGCACTGGATAACTGACTTTGGTGTTTTCATATTGAACAAAATGTAGGAAAAGTTATCATTACCAACAAACGCCACAGGTCCTATTGCATCTACCATGTGTTTTGAAGTACTACAAGTTTACTTTGAAATGGGCCCTAGAAGGTATGTGTGAATTATGTCTGAATGCCACCCAGACCTCTTTAACATTGTTGCCTGCTGACAAAAATTGTTAAACAAGTGAACTAAGTAGCAAAAACGCAGGCTTGCAGCATAGATAGCCTTGATGGAAATGAATGTGATTGATACCACAAATTATGTATGTAACAAGCGGTAAAATAGATTCATCTCAGATAAATACGTTAATAGCAGAATACATCTAAAAATACAATGCCTCTGGAATTTGAACAAAATGTATTCTCTTAACAGCAGCACAGCTAAAAATAAAGTCACGCATAACATACTGTCAAATTTGGAAGTAAAACGAGCAGCGAATTGTGGAAAAAAGTCTCCACAGTGGTTACGATACTAGTGCTGTGGAGAATAATTATTTTCGTTTTCTTTAGTTTTTGAAAGGAGAACAAGGCTATTGTTTGTTTGCCTGATAATGCGTTAAAACAGATTCTTGTGTTTTAAGGAGCATCTTCTGAACCTTTTGCTAGGTTAGTTCTATTGCAATTCAGTAGTAAATGAAAGGTGCATATTTCAACACGATACAGCTATTTGTTAATTATCCAAAGGATAGAACTTTTCTTTTTATTTTTCATCTCTCATTGTGAGCAATTTACAGATTGCAAAAATCCATTGTAAATCTGATAGTAAATGTTTTGCCCACTGTCCCACGCTAGTCAGAGATCAGCCACATCTAAACCAGACTTGGTCCTGCCCCAATAGGCACAGTTCAGCCCAAACTGCCAGGCCAGTTCCTCTCCAACCTCAGAACAGTGCTGGCCTACTTGAGCCTCATCAGTGAGGAACAGCTTCGGTCCAATAGCACAGTAAGCATAGCATAAACGTCTGTGGTTATCAGTCTGTTTCAGTCCATCTAAATTCTTCCCATCTCTGTCCATGAATTTTACTAAATTGAGGGTCTTTTCTTCACTACTAGAAAAGCATATGGCCAAACCTCTCATACTGGGGGGGGCATGGCTTCGGCGCCAAAGAAGATGGACGCTCTGCCGTGAGGCTCCGGGACGGCATGAGGGAGCGAGCTCTCTCCTGGCGGCGCTTCTTGTTTCCTGGACCCCGCAGCCGAGTATTCCCTGCCATGAAGCTCAGAGGCACATAACGCAATGTTTTTCGGAGTGCAGGGTGAGCGCTGACTTCTTTTTTCTTCACCGGTCGGCTCCGCAAAGACACTCGCGGCCGCCATTTTGTTTCCGTTTTGCCGACCGGACTCTCTCCTCTCTCCACATGTCGCATTTTACGGCCAGCCTTACACCTTTTGCCATTTAAGCTCTTTTAGAGCCAATTTTGTTGATTTTGTGCCCCATTTGCTCTCTGCCTTCTGTTATGTAATGGCTCTAAACATTTCTTCATATTGTGACTTTTTACCTCCTGTTTCCCTCATGCTCTGTTTATAACGCATACCATTCTACTGGGGAGAATCCTGTCACAGACAGTTATTTTCTTTTTTCTTTTGGCTCCTGACGTCTCTGACATTACTTGGTACTTCCATTTGCTACTTTGGTGTAAAGTGCTCCTGTTTGGTCTCTCTTATGGCAAAAGCGCGCTCTTCCCGTGGTGTTGTTATCCCTTCTAATTCCTCTTCGCTGGAAGATTACAACCCCTTCAACATTTTACAAGAAAATATGGAGGAATTGGACTCTGGTCCTGCTGCCATTGGGGGGTGTGACGCCTACTGTGCCTCGCAATGCATCCAAACAAGTCTCTAAAATTCCTGCTACCTCATCGTCTGTGACAGGCAAGCATGTCAAAAAAGACCCACCTTCTCCCTCTAATTCTTCGACAACAATATCTATGGAATTGCTTTTGGAAGAAATTTGTGCTCTCAAACCTTATATGGAAGACACAAATACTCGTCTCCAAAATCTTGAGAGTAAATGGACTGTCACGGAACAAAAAGTTACTCACCTAGAACAACGAGTGGACTCTATTCAAGGTGTTGCCAACCAAGTTCCTGCCTTACATTTGGAGATTTCGCACCTTAAACAGCAAGTGGAAAATTTTTGAAAACCGTAATAGGCGTAATAATTTGCGCATTTATGGCCTTGCGGAGGGTCTTGAAGGTGCGGATCCTCTCTCCTTTTTTCAATCTTGTCTTCCGAATCTCCTGGGTCTTCCTGAGACTCCAAAATTGAATATCCAAAGAGCTCATCGCTTGGGGCCAAACCTAAGGTCATCTTCTTCTTCTGTCAAACCAAGAGGCGTTATCTTGTATTTTTTGGAATACACTGATTTACTTAAAATACTACAAGCTGCCAGACTTAAAGGAAAAATTTCATGGCAGGGATCCAATCTGTTCTTCGCTCAGGACTATGCTAAAGCAACTGCAGATCGACGGAAGACATATTTGGACATGAGACCTGCTCTTCATAGTCTGAATGCTAGATATGGTCTGTTCCATCCTTGCCTCATGAAAGTAACTTATAACAATAAAACTACTGCCTATGAAGATCCGGCTCGCCTACAGCATTTCTTGGATACCTGCAGAGAAGAGAACATGGAGATTCCTCGTTCATCGATGTTTTGATTGTTTTTCTTGTAGTTTGCTACATGTCTGCATCTTACGCTTTGTATCCATATTGATGTTTTGTTCTTTTTGATGTTTGCTGTATCTCTTATAATCGATTCCTTTTCTTTTTATCTGTCAGGTGCAGTTTATCGTGGTCCCCTGCTATTTAATCCCCTATTTCCCGCCTGGAGGATGTCTCCCTTCCTCGTCTTCGTCCTGGAGTTCCCCACCTGATCGTACCATCTTCCTTATGTGGCTCCACCACCCCCTTGTTCATTATTTGTCTGTGGTATGTCTTTTTGTTTTTCTATTCTTTTTTCTATTTTTCTCTTTTTGTATTGTTCTTTTCCACCGTATCTCCATTATTCTTTTTTCCTTATCTGCTTTGTTTTCTCTTTTATTTTCACCTCTTTTTATACAGTTTCTAAATTTTTCTTCTCATCCATTTCTTCCTCCTTATTTCTCTTATTGCCTTTCTCTTCTCTTTCCATCATTACTCATTCTTTATTTTGCTATGATAATCTTTCCTACTTCATATCTCTCTTATGCATATTGCTTTTCTTCTTGGGTTCTTCTTATTGGTGGATTTATTATGATGCATTCTTGTATTTTACTATTTGTAGCCCATAATAAGTTTTCTTAAATGTTTTGCTTGTATAGATGTCGTTAAAGGTTATATCCTGGAATGTTAAAGGTTTGGGTTCTCCCATAAAACGTCAACGGGTTTTATCTCATATTGCTGGGTTAAAAGGTGATATAGTTTTATTACAAGAAATTCATGTAACAAGCAAGGAAATTGCCAAACTTCAACGCTAATGGGTGGGTCATGTCTATGTATCACCGGGTTCAGGCAAACGTAACGGTGTGGCTATCCTTTGTCATAAACGTTTAGATATTCAACTTATCCATCAAGATGCGGATTCTGAGGGTAGATGGGTTTCAGTCTCATTGCTAGTTAATACAATCCCTTTAACTATTCTTAATTTATATGCGCCCACCACCCCAGATAAGCTCTTTTGGCCTCAGATTTTATCTAAATTGATGTTATATACTGATGATTATTTAATATTGGGTGGACACTGTAATATGGTTATGGACCCCTTCACAGATAGATGCTCTAAATCTAAATTCATTCCCTCCTCCATTCACACTCAATTTACATCTGCTATATCTCAAAGATCCCTTGTTGATGCTTGGAGACTATGTCACCCCACTCTCCAAGAATATACGTATTTCTCACCAGCTCATTCCTCACAATACCGTATAGACTATTTATTTCAAAAACCCTTACCCAACATATTTCCCATTCAGACACAGGTTCTATATTAATTTCTGACCATGCTCCTGTATCCTTGGATTTAGACTTACTCCCCCCCATTGAAGGAACTAGAAGATGGAGATTTAATAATGCCCTTTTATTAGACCCTAAATTTACATCCGCTTTTCAGAAATTTGCAGACACTTTTTTTCTAGAAAATGAGTCTCTGCATATTTCTCCTCCACTTATTTGGGACACTTTCAAAGCTGCTTCTAGGGACTTCATTATTTCTTTTGTAGCTCGGAAGCGGAGAGCATCCGCCCAAACCATACAATCGCTTGATTCACTTATTAAGCGTTTGGAGCATTCCTATTATTCCACAAAAGCCTCTTCTGACTTGAATGAACTTATTAAAGCCAAATTTACTTTTAATAAACTTTCAACTGAATCTGCTAACTTATATTTACTTAAATCTAGTGCTAAATATTATAGCGCACAAAATAAAGCCGGTAATCTTCTTGCCAACTATCTCAAGATTAATAAAGAACGCAATAAAATTGAATCTATTTCAACTTCAACTAATACTACAGTCCATAAAAATGAAGATATTCTTTTTGAATTTTCAAACTTTTATCAACAGCTCTATACTCCTGAATCTCCTTCTCAACAGTCTGATATTACTCAATATCTATCCTCTATTCCCCCACCATCATCTCTTAATGTAGACTTTTCTTCTTTGGAGGAAGATATTCACAGTAGTGACATTCTTACTGTTATTCACGCTATTAAAACAGGGAAAGCTCCTGGTCCTGATGGTTTTACCATTGAATTCTATTCCCATTTTTCCCCACTCATTCTCCCCAAATTGTACCACTTATTTACATATTTTATCTCTGCTCAAAAATCGGAAGGAACTTTTCAGGAAGCGTTGATTTGTTTACTCCCAAAAGATAACAAAGAACACACACTCTGTAAGAATTACAGGCCCATTTCTTTAATTAATTTAGATTATAAAATATTTGCAAAAATCCTTGCCCTTCATTTGGACTCCTTTTTGCCCCAGTTGAATGGAAAGGAACAGTGTGGTTTTATTAAGGGGGCACCACTTATCTGATAATACTAGATTATTTTTTAATGTCCTAAGTAAATCTAAATCATATAAAAAATCGTTAGCAGCAATTTCATTAGACGCTGAAAAAGCTTTCGATAGAGTCAGTTGGTCTTTCATCTTCTCAACCCTTGCCTGGTTTGGTTTTGGCCCAAAATTCATTAATTATGTCTCTTTACTCTATTCCTCTCCCAGGTCCTTTATCCTAGCTAATGGTCTTGTATCCCCCTTCTTTTCCTCTTCAGCGAGGAGTTCGGCAAGGTTGCCCATTATCTCCACTTTTATTTATCCTTTCCCTAGAGCCTTTCTTAATCAAAATTCGGTCAAACACAAACATCACAGGTTTCTCTTATGGCAGTAACCAATTAAAACTTTCAGCGTACGCGGATGATATTCTATTATTTATTTCCAATCCGCAATCCTCCCTACCGACATTTTTATCAGAGGTCACTGACTTTGCTCTCGTTTCAGGCTATAAACTCAATGCTGACAAATGTGAGATCCTCCCACTGAACAAACTCTGTTTTCATGCTGATTTCTTATCTTCTTCTTTCCATTGGAACCCAGTTAAAATTAAATATCTTGACATTTGGTTTACTCCATCTATTAAAGATACTGTCGCTTTAAATCTAAAAGAACTTCAAGCATCTTTAACTTCTTCTACATCACGCTGGCATCCCTTATTTTTATCCTGGTGGGGTAGACTAGATTCTATAAAGATGATGCTTGTTCCTGTGATATTGTTCTATCTATCCAATATTCCCATTAATATTCCTAAGTCTTTTAAAAAAACTGTATATAACATTCTTTCAAAATTTTTATGGTGTAATAAACGTCCTAGGATGTCTCTCTCTGTAAACTTAAAAAACCTAAACACATGAGTGGCGTTAATTTTCCGGATTTTTATTCTTATCACACCTCATTTTTTCTTAAGCATATTTCTTTTTTATTATCTGAAAGTGGAACTGATTCTAATCTTTACCTATTGTGGGTAGATATTGAAAGAGCCTTTTTTCATCCCTTTTCCTTCGAAGAATATATTTCTCTTTCCCATGTACCCGTATCATTATCTCTCCCTATTCTTAAAAATGCTCGTAAACTTTTCCAACCAATTTTTTTATCTGTTCTAGATGAGCGAAATCAATTTTTAAATTCATCACTTTGGTACAACAAGCATATTAAACTTAACAATAAATATATTTTCTGGAAAGATTGGTTAACTTACGGTCTCAAATGGACTCATCAACTTTTTCAAGATGGTGTCTGTTCACCCTTCTTAGTATTGCAATCTCATTTTTCCCTTCCCTCTTCATACCATGCTAAGTATATATCTTTATTAACAGCTGGCCAAGCTTCTTACAATTCTTTAATCTCTTTTCCTGCTCCTACCCCCACAACTTCTATTACCACATCATTTTTGAGTAACTCTCCTTCTGCTTCTCTAATATACAAAAAGTTAACGGATATTCCTATTTCTCGTGATAAATCTGACGTGGAATGTAGTTGGGAATCTGATTTGGCTGAATCTTTCTCTAGTCCAATGTGGAATAAAATCTGGACTAAATTAAGGAAGTCCTCTAGAGCAGCAAACACTACTCAAACTTTATTTTTTATTTATAATAGACTTCTAATCACTCCAGCTAAATTGCATAAGATTGTGCCTACCATCCCCTCTACCTCTTGGTCATGTAACACTCCATTAGCAGACCTCAAATATATGCTTTTTGAATGCCCAGCAATTCATACTTTTTGGACTCGGGTCTGGCGACAAATTAACTCTATTTGTCATTCCCATATCCCTTTCTCTTTTTTACACATTTTTCTAGGTAGCGTCTCCGAAGTTTGGTCCTCTTTTCCTACCAAATTTTGTATTATTGATTTACTCATAGCTGTTGCATTTCAACAGATCACAAAGTCATGGAAAGATACCTCTGCGGTATCCTTTCAAGCATGGTGGTATGGCATTTGCTATAATCATAGATTAGATAGAGCCTATGTGCACCCAACCACACTTGCTATTAAGCGAGAGATACTTTGGATGCCCGTTACTGAGTTCTTAAATGTTTCTGCTAAAAAGCTATCTTCCCATAACCCCTGCATTGAAGAAGTACCCAAACCCCTTGATTTTTCAAATAGTGATGTTTTAATTAATGTTTACCTTATAGTTATAGATTAATTCAATATAGTAGGAATTTTTTCTGCATTACTGTTTTTTTGCATATATTGCCTAAAATGGATGCTCTACCCCTTCCCCTTCTTTATTTCTCTCTATCCCCCTATCTTTTCTTCCTTTTGTTTTATCCCTCTTTTCTTAGCTACTTTAGCCATATTATTCTGTACTTATGTAATATTTCTTTGATTACTGTATTATGTCTTTTTTTCTCTTTATCAAATAAACATCTTTCAAACTAAAAATAACCTCTCATACTGGCAGGCTGCCAAATGATTTCCAATCACCCCTATCCCTGAAAACGCCTGGGTTGAATGGTCACAGAATGGCTCTAAGGATACCAAGAATAATACCATAAATGCCTTTTGGCCCATATGAGGGGCAGAATTATCATTGTTGAGAGCAGGAATGAGCAGCCGAATACACCATGCCCAGCAACGGATGAAAGAAAGATAGCTCTGCTTGAACCGAGTTGGACTCTACCAAATGTACTATTTCCCTGGTCCACCAGACTAACACCTGCTCTTACCACCTCAGATCCAGCAAAGAATCTGGGTGTCTTTTTAATTTTCCCAGCACATGAATGTCATAGTTAGCAATGGCAGTCTACAACTATCCTTGATTACTAAAATACTACCACGCTTGCAAATTGCTCAATAGCTTGAACAGATGCATACCTGTTCGATGACAATCTCGACATCTACAATATGATCTGTATATGCTCTCAAAAATCTCCTTGAGGCAATTGAAACATTTCAAATTCAGGCTGCCAGAATGTGCTTGAACGTGAGGAGACACAGCAAAGTCGAATGCAGCAGCAGCCGGCACAGATAAGCGCGGGGCAGGGCGCGGCAGGGGTGGAATCTGACAGATGATGGAATAGGTATTATTTATTTATTTATTTAATTATACCTATTCCGTCGTCTGTTGACTCCCCCCCCACCACGCCCCATGCCACCGCCCTACCGCGTTTACCTGTGCCAGGCGCTGCTGGTCAAATCAACCCTGAAGGTATTCCACTGGCTCCAACTGAAGTGGATTCAATTCAAGACTCTTTTCAGCCTTCATAATGGCTACTGTAACAAAGGCCCTGCATACCTATAGAAGAGGCGTCTCTTGCTTCTAGGTTGAAAGTCCCAAAGATTTCATTCGAAATAACTTTACTTTGAAACATTGAGACCCTAATTTTGAGGCACCCCATAAATGGGCCACATTTTTCCCTCCCCCCAGAGTTACTCAGACCTGGGATGCCAGTAAGTATGTAACAGTTGTTGCTAAAAATGAATAGAAAGTTACTTTTTTTCGCATAGAAAGTAATAATCAGGTAAGAACAAGAGTAAACCACCCTTTTTTTTTTCTCCAAAATCTATATTTACAATCAGTATAAAAAGATAAAAATACCAGAAATATTTTGACTGTTTAAAGAAATCAAGAGCACAGTTGCTGGTACTTCTAATGTCTATACACACTTCACAGTAACATCCATACATGTTCAGTTCAAAGCTTATAGTTCATCATGTGCATTTTTTTAATGCACCCCAAATATCTAAAATTTTTCCCTCTGTTCTCCTAAAGCAAAATTGAATTTCTGATGTTTTACATTTTTCGGTTCAGGTGGGTTTGGCTTTTTCCAATACTTAGGGGCCGATTCCGATTCGGGCCGGAATTCTCTCCGACCGAGCCGGACCCGGAGAGAATTCCGACCGAATCGGACCCTAGCAGTCCGACCGAACGAGTACGATGCGTTCGCATGCCATCGGACTCGATTCGGTCGGACTCCCATTGAAGTCAATGGGAGCCTGGCGTACGACGCGTACGCGGGCTCCCATTGACTCAATGGATGCGAGGCGGTCAAGGGCGCTCCCTACAGCGTGTACGCGTCCATGCGCATCGCGGCGTACATGCACAGGTAGGGGGACCCATGGGTCCCCCCTGTGTGCGACTCGCGCGCCTACGCGTACAGGGGGGTCCGACGCGGACCCCCAAAGTCCGGATCCGACAGCTTTTTCGAGCCGGACGGCGCGAGTCTATCGGAGTGGTCGCGGCGCGCATCGTACTTACCCGGCCGGGAAACGTCTCCATAGCGCGGTGCGAGTCGTGTCCATTCGAGTCGGTCGGAGCGTGTTGAAGCCGCGTTCGAGTCGGTCGGAGATTTCGCGGGTGCCTGCATCGTACTCGCTCGGCCGGACCCGCGTACGATTCGGTCGGGAAACAGGGCTCCGAATCGGATCCGGTAAATCCGAATCCGATTCGGAGCACTACCGGCCGAGATCGGAATCGGCCCCATAGTGATAAGAGATCCATAAAAGTATACCAATAAACACAAATACTTGCACCTCATTAGTGAAGAACTATTAATATTCTTTAAGCTCCAGCACAGCCATTCTTACAGATGGATTTTACTCTTGCCCAGGATTGGCTCTGAAAACTTGAATTCGTATGTAAATGGAATTAACAAATGAATATTGAAAGAACAGATAAGTCAAATACATTTTTCTCTATTGCCTCATACATATTCTGAATTGTAAAAACAATTCAGCAGTGCAATTTAGTGCCCCACCCCGTTATATGCAATTTATATGCTCAACGTGTGTTTCATTTTATTCATCTGCGTTCACTATATTAATCAACTGCAGTGAGTGGCTATGTATTCACATTGATGAGAGGCACCCATATATTTAGAGGAATTAAAATAAATGTATTTGTTATATGAGGGAATCTTTATCCTTGTTAAATATATTTACTTATGCTAACTGCACTTGTTCAGAATAAATTTTGAATCTAATAATGGCCTAACTTGTAACCAGGCCTGAGTTGCATATGTTGCATTTTTATAAAATGTCTTGCAAGTGCCTTATTTTTACTTTCCTCTGCAACTGTCTTATCATGTTCCTCGTTAAGTTAGAGTACGCTTAGAGTGCATTGTATTAGATTTGGAGACTAATGAACTTTTATTTAGAAGTTGGCCTCGGATATGGAGAGCGAGAGACGGAGGGAGAGAACTTCCTGTACACGACAGACTGGATTGATGTTACATCCAAGGTCGCCCAGATGATTTCTCCATTGGTTGAGAAATGGGAGAGTGTGTAATTGTACACAGTGCCTAATTTGTAAGATAGTGAGTGCTGTTGGGTTCCACCAACATCCACCAGGTCAAATTAAGCACGGGTTGTACATATGTGATAGGGTTACTGTAACAGCAGAAGTATGGCGATCTTGCCTTTAATGGCTGCCATCAGGCAGGTGGCTCAACCCACATGCCTGCCGGCAATGCTGAATTGCAGCATGAGCTTGTCCCATCTTTTACAAGGGTTTTCTGTATTTATGAGGGACCTTGATATGGATATAAACTACTCTAAATCTCATGTAATGGTTTACGGCCCCAAGAAGTCCAGAATGAACTCCATGTATGCCGGCGTTAATTTGTTATCTTTGGTGGCCAGTTTCCCTTATCTGGGAATTTGATTTCAAACATCTGGTCACTGGCACTTCAATACATTTGCCTGACAAAATTCATCCACTGCATTGGTCCCCATTTTAGCCTGTGCCCTTTGGTAGGTAGGAAACCGGTGGCGCTTTTTAAAACATTTTTAAATCACAAGGTGTCCCAATAGCAACTTACGGGGCTGGCATCTGGGACGATGCTGATGTTAACAGAATCCAGATAAAAGAAAGCCCCTAGTTGCTCCAATTTTGTATGTCATGAGGAGTTAGGACTTCCCTATATCGAGGACTGTATTAAGCTTGCTCCTTTAACACTGTTGATACATGTATGGTGTAATCCTTGTGCCCAGTTCAATCAACAGGTGATCAACAATTGCCTTAGATGTAAGCAGGAGCTGAACATTCCCAAACTAGCTTACGTGACACAATCATTTTCCCAACTAGATTGGTCATATTTCTCTGCTAACACTACATGCATAACAAAGCTGGATAAATCCTGGCTTAAGCACACCTTCATGGATGCCAGGTGTCGATATTGAGATCTTAGGGAAACAACAAAGGAAAAAATAAACAGTACCTTCTCTTACAGATGACTATAGGAATTGAACCCTACTTATTGCAAAGTTCAAGTCAGTGTGAGAGATCCCTTCTGTTGAGATTTAAATCCGGCTCTGTTTGCACTTTGTTATGTTGTCCATATTGCTGCAATGGGAATGCTAACTGTCCAACTTGTCCATGTGATCAAGTATCAAAGCAAACGTTACTGCAATTGACTTTTTTTGCAAATGTTATGGGAATCATACAAGGTTATTTTTTATTGCCCATCTTAAAATTGTACAATTTTTAGGTTGTGTAGGACAGCTCTCATCTGCCTTCAGACTCTTAATGATAAAAACATATGCTTTGCTGTTTCCATATTTTAAGAAAGCACGGTTCACTGCCTTAAGTCCTTGTATGAATAATTTAAAATTGTTGCTTTCTGTATGTATTACACATTTTTTGTTGCAATTACATTTAATATTTTTCTGATTACGTTTCTTAATCAAACAAAGCTTTTGATTGATTGATTGTTTGCTGAAATACAATGCTTTGGCACAGACAGACAAAAAAATAAAAAGTAGCAAGGAGCATGCATACTGTTGAGAACTGACATTTATTCGCTGTTGCTTTATTATTTTTCTTGAAGAAAGAGGTTGTTGATGAAGCAGTGGATTTAGATGTATTATATGAATATTTGCAATTGATTCTTTAGCAAAATTCCAATATTTTCCACTGACTGATTATTGGTGAAAACGAGAAAAATAGAAAAGCTCCAGTTCCCTTTCTCATTGTAACATCAAGGTGAAAAAGTGTGTTATTCATATTTGACTACAAAGAAATCAAGATGTATGTCTGTTACCCACACTGTAATTGCAAAACTATCAAAGGAATGGGCTGATGGCACGATGAACATTCTGATTAGGCCTGGGTGGTAAACTCCGCTCCGCTCGTGGAGTTTGCGGAGTTTTTCCCACTCTGCACTCCGCATAGAGCGGGGAGTTCTGAAAAACTCTGCGGAGTGGCACATTCAGTTGGCAAGCGCGAGCGAGGAAAATCCAATGCTAGACCACCTCCCGGTGAGATTTCTCAACGTGGACGGTCGCGGCAGGTCGCTACCGCTTACATTGAGAAACCTGCCGCTGACGTTGAGGAAGCAGATGCTCAAGTAGAACACCTACTTGCGCCAGAAAGAAACTGCAACCTCTTGCACTGCATGTGGTGCAGTTCGTGCAGATTTTACAATGTGGACAAACACCTGGCACTAAAAATCAGCGTGAGCAGCATGACTTACCTCACTCTGCCATATGCAGAACTCCGTGGAGTGCGGCAGATTTTGTTTGTCACTTTGCGGAGTTCCGAACTTCTCCCAGGCCTAATCATGATACAATCTGCCACTTTGGGACTGGTCAGCTGATTTCTGCTTCAGTATCGTCATAGTAAAATCAGTGCTCACATGGACAGAGAACACACCAAGACAGCACATTATATTTTATTATATTTACACTGATAATAGAGTTATACAATTTAGTGCATCTTTTGGTTTTCAGCTTTAATCTGAATCAATCTTCACCACAATGTTTTGATGATTTACCCTTATTACAATAGCCACCCCTCAGCAAGCTGCCACAGCCAGTGACTAAATACTCTTTGCAACTACCTATATTCAGATAATGAACATTTTACTTCTTTTGCTTCATCAGATAAATAGAGGTTATTATCCCTTTTTGCCCCGCCCACTCACTTTACGCCACCCTATTTTGCCATTTACCCCCTACACCACACTCCTGACTACTATCCCACTGGCTCAGAAAAGATTTCCCAAGGCCCCCCTATATATGGGAATTCTATCTATGTATTCTGGGAAGGGACCAGGTGAGATAGACAGAGGGACACAAACTATTACTCTTCTGTTGCTGTAAGTGAATATCCAAAGATTCCCAACACCTATATATCTGTGAAAATTGCTCCTATTCTAGGGATTGAGCAGCACAGCAATTCATGACACTTATTTTGATTAAATGTCAATTTTCTAAAAGTGGCATTTTCAAAATTGTAATTTAAAATCTGACTTTGTCATAAGATAGGATTTTTCATTTCAATTCCAAAGACACCAAACATGAACCGGCTACCTGTTCCCATTTGGAAGTTACAGCTTATTAAATGTAATAAGGTAACCCCAATGTTATCCTCTGGGAGAGGTAGGCAATGCAGTAGCGAAAAACAAATTGAAGAGCTCTTCACTACCAGGGCATGTAAAAACTTGAAATTATATGTCCTACTTTTTAAATACACTGCATTCTACCCGTGGGCTGGCTGTCCAGGGACTACCCTAGGGGTGACTTATATGTATTAAGAAGGAGGGTTTCGGCCTGGCAAAAGGTTTATTTTGCCAGGTGGAAATGGCAGTTCAAAACTGCACACACAGGCTGCAATGGCAGGCCTGAGAAATGGCTAAAGGGCTGCATAAGTGGGTGGCACAATATGTTCATTTGTACCATTTAATTTCCAGACCCTGGGTACATGTAGTGCACTTTACTAGGGACTTATAAGTAATTTAATTATGCCAATTATGGATAAGCTAATGTTGCCAGTTTTAGGGAAAGAGCATATGCACTTCAGCCTTGTTAGTAGTTGTAAAGTGCACAGAGTCCTAACACCAGCAAAAACGAGAGCAGCATAAATGAAAGGTAATAGGTTTGGGGGGAAGACTGCCATAAGGCTGACAGATCCAACATATAGTGATTGACATTTGTTGCGTATCCAGGACACAATAGTGTTCTCTGGAGTCATATAATTTAGATATATAATTGGATGATGCAAATGAACAGTGTGGCCCAAAAATAGCATTTTGCTCCCATGCTACTACTGAATATTCGATGCTAAATTTCCTTGGCCTTACTGGACACTTAAAAAAGCCAATTGGGTTTAATCAAGTTCACAGGACATGATTAGGCTAGGGCAGTGAACTCTGCTCCGTTTGCGGAGTTAACGAGTTTTCCTCACACCGCGCTCCCCGGAGCTTGCAGAGTTTTCTCTCGCTCGCCCTCGTCAATGTTAAGTTGCTAAGCGCGAGCGAGGAAAATCCAACGCTGGACCATCTCCCAGTGAGATTTCTCAACACAGGCTGTCGAGGCTGGTCACGAGTGCTCATGTCGAGAAACCATCCGTTCCCATTGAGGAAGATGCCGCTCGAGTAGAAAATCTACCCGAGTGGCAGAAAGAAGCAGCGCTCTTGTGCGCTGGGCATGGTGCAGTTCGTGCTGATTTTCCGGTGCTGGACAAACCCCCAGCACTAAAAATCATCACGGACGGCACAAACTAATGCACTCCACCACTTTTGGAACTCTGCGTAGCGTGGCAGTGTTTTTTGGTCACTTTACGGAGTTCTGCATAGCGGAACTCCGCCTAGGCCTATACATCATTAGGGAAATAGCATGTGCACATTGAAAATTAATTGCACTTTCATAGTGCAAAGAATCCTAATACCAGCAAAAACAACAGAAAAATGGGGCCATAACCACAAAAATATGTCATTCCTTGCATGCGTTTTATATGGTAAGACACAAATTTAAGACAGTTGCCTGATGGTTGTTAAACAGCGTGTGACAAGAAGGCAGAGGCATGATAAAGTAACTTGAAAAAAGCATAAAGATGTGTGTATGAAAATTGCTACAGCCCTATGCTATGTATGCTAGGAAACAAAATGTGACAAAAGGAAAATAGTAAATCATTGCACAATCAATTAGTGGTCTTATGAGTAAGGGAACCCTGCCAGATATTATTGACCTGTTAGTGTTAATCGGAAAACACAATTGATAGAAGTGGTGCTCGATCCAGACCCCAGTTTATTTAGCAATACGTTGTATATAGAAGACATACCATATTTTCTGCTGTGTCATGTCTTACATCATTCATGGATGAATGTAGGGTCAGTGATTCCCCCTAACGTCAATGATGCTCATTTAGTGGGATTCCAGTCACAGTGTACTACATTGCCGTTTGCGTTCCGGGTGCCGTAGACACTACAACAGGGACACACGCATTAGTCACTTCCTTGTCCGGACATGGACTGAACCACGCCCAGAGGCCCTGAGTCATTGTTGCAAGCCCTGCGCTGGTCCTGCGTACGCCATGCCAGACCACTCCGCTTACGCTCCGAGGGGGGGGCCACATAGCTACAAGTCGCAGGTTTACACGCTAGTGGTCTGCAGGTCGCTGGTCTAGTTGTCAGCATGTCACGGCCTCTCCCTGAGGGCAGGTTTGCACGCACACGACACCCATCCGGCACAGGCGTCACAAGCCATGTGACCCCGCCAATATAAGGGGCCGACAACGTCACATTCCCCACTGCCGGTGGTGACTGGATGATGGACGTTCCACGATTCTCAATCATAAAGGGCCCATGAGTTGCTGCGCACAGGGTTAGTGGCACCCGAAACCTTGCGGCCGTCACGGGCCTACCACCACGTGGCGCTGACTGGGGTTGCACAGGGTTAGTGGCACCCGAAGCCTTGCGGCCGTCACGGGCCTACCACCACGTGGCGCTGACTGGGGTTGCACAGGGTTAGTGGCACCAAAATTGCTGAGCGGGTGTGCGGCCTGCGATGATGACGTGTGCACTGATGTGGTCTCTGCCATTGATGCCTCAGGACTCAGCGTCATGTGTGGGACCTGCTGGGCCGCAGTGCGGGTCCGCATGATGTGGAGCATGCCATGGTGGCGGGACCAGGGCCTGGAGCTTGCACGGGCACGTGGTGGGCCCACTGGTGGACACACCATTGGCGGCAGGTGAGCAGTGGGGCCTGGGTGCGCAAGTGCGGACAGCCAGCGCTGGCCGGCGGGAGGGGGTAGGGTGTGGCTGCATGTGTGCGCAGAATGGACAGTCGTTGTTGCAGTGTGCAGTGAGATGGACTCTGCCATGATTGACTCTGGCCTCGATTACAGATTGCAGACCTGGTGGCTTGCAGTGTATACCATTACAAAATAATTGGGTGACCCATACTAGTCCATGGACCTGGTAATGCTCGGTATAGAAAACAATGGTCCTAGACTAATTTCCTTAGGGAGGTATTCATTAAGTCAAAATCTATGAACATGGTACACATAGAACTCAAGTTACATCATAAGTGTACCCCAGTAGTTTCTCAATTCTATTAAGTATTTCCTCAAAAACACACACAAGCACCATAATTAGCTTCAATAGTGACTGTTTAATCTCACAGTTATTATAGCAGATCACTGTAGAGAGCGTTTCAAAACAGAAAGGAGGGTTGCTCCAGGGGGAGTGTGGAAAAGGATTGTGCTCGTGAGAATAGAACAGATATATAGGGAGGGAAATCAGAGAGTAGTTAAAACAATCAATTTACACATAGTAATGTCCTTAGTAAACTGGTCGTGAAATGAAATTAAATGAATTTGTACTTGTAAAGCGCACTGCTACCCTGAGGCATCCTGGCGCTGAACGCATACCGCTGTGGAACCCTTCCTGGCTTTTCCCTGTGAAATGTCCACTCCTGGGCACCCCCAAGGTGAAGCCAGGCATCCCAGCGCTGGTGGGGCCGTTGTGGAGATTAAGCAAGCTATTGCCCAGAGTTGCAGAGTGGGACCCATGATTAGAATAGGCACCGAGGCGAGAATTATCAGGTCCGAGGAAGTTGAGCCCAAGACCCGCCGAGGCGGGAGTTGAACCCTGGTCCCGGGCTAGATCTCTGCATCAGGGTCTGCCGCTCTAACCATTGAGCCACACTTCTCCACTGTTCTCTCTCTGCTGTTCTAAGGAGTACTAAGGAGTACAGCGCTGATCACCGGGACTGCGCTACGGAGGCTTACTAAGATGCCTTAATCCACCAGTGTTAGGATTCAATCGACACTGCTGCCCTGAATACTGCACATTGAATTCCAATACCTATTCAAATTCACCGCTACAATTATGCGGACCGCCACCTGAGGGGCTGTAACCCTGACTTCGCCTTGATACAGGTTGTTTTCCCCCCCTATCCCCGTCCTGAGGAAGACCCACCTGCAGAGGATACAAACCACCTTCTATGCGCCAGGGTCGAAACGTCGACACTTCCCCTAGTGGGCCTGTACCCTACTTCACCCCATCCCTACTTCTTTACATAAGATTATACTCTGTACAACATCAAGAACCAGAAAAGTACTTTCGAATCCATGAGAGACATGCCCCATTGTAAAACTGGTGCTACTGTAAACCACGACCAGTTTACTAAGGACATTACTATGTGTAAATTGATTGTTTTAACTACTCTCTGATTTCCCTCCCTATATATCTGTTCTATTCTCACGAGCACAATCCTTTTCCACACTCCCCTGGAGCAACCCTCCTTTCTGTTTTGAAACACTCTCTACAGTGATCTGTTATAATAACTGTAAGATTAAACAGTCACTATTGAAGCTATTTATGGTGCTTGTGTCTCTTTTTGAGGAAATACTTAATTGAATTGAGAAACTACTGGGGTACACTTATGATGTAACTTGAGTTCTATGTATACCATGTTCATAGATTTTGACTTAATGAATACCTCCCTAAGGAAATTAGTCTAGGACCATTGTTTTCTATACCTTGCAGTGTATACCGGCACGTGGTTGGAGACACACTGGTGGCAGCAGGTGACTAGTGGTGCATGGGTGCGCGGGGCGGCAGTGTCCCTCCTTCTCCCTTCCTTTCCTTCTCTCTCTCTCTCTCGCTCTCTCTCTCTTCCTTTCCTTTCCTTCTCTCTCTCTCTTTCCCTTCCTTTCCTTCTCTCTCTCTCTCCCTTCCTTTCCTTCCTTCTCTCTCTCTCTCTCTCTCTCTTCCTTTCCTTCTCTCTCTCTCTCCCTTCCTCTCCTTCTCTCTCTCTCTCTCCCTTTCTTTCTTTCTTTCTCTTTCTTTTTCTCTGCCTTTATTTCATTCTCTGTTACTCTGTGTCTCGCTCCTTTGATGTGCGCATGACACACGTTCTGATTTTGTGCTTTATTTTCCAGGCTGTGACATCTAGATTGTCCCGGACGGACCCGACAGGAGTTTTCCGCATTGGTGTTTTGTGTTGTATTCAATAAAGTTTTTGGTTGTTACTTCACTGATGAGTGACTGTTTCTCGTTCTTCTGCCCACACATGTGTTTCTTGTTGTCATTGTGCGACATCATGCGCTTTTGTGGCTCTTGTGTCGTGCAAGGTATGTGTTTGTCCCGGGGTGGTCCGGGGGGGGGGGCGGGATGGGTCCTGGGGGGGGTGGCGGTCCTGGGAGTGGTGGCGGTGGGTGTTGTGGCCCTCATGGGTCTCGGAGCTGGGCTCCCTTTCATACTGCAGGTAGTCGTCCTGCTTAACACCAGCAGTAGGCAGGTGTTAAATACCTGCTGCTACCGCGGCTTATCGCCTGTTTTTGGTTCGCATCGCAGATCTGGCAGTTTGTTGTGAATGTGGTGTAGTGGTGTTTTCGTGTGTTTTTGCACTGGAACGCCTACTCTGCATATCATTAGGGTTAGTTGGTGGTGTCACCCGTGGAGGTAAATTTTGCGGCAGTTATCGCGGGAATACTTGCGTTGTCTGCAGTTTGCACCCGCTTGTGAATGGGGCATTAAATCTATCTCCACTTTTGATGCGTTAAGGTGGGGATAACTCGGCGATAAGTCCTTGTGAATATCCCCCTTAATGTCACGCCTAGGTGCATTGACAATATACATGTTATAAGATGTCTTTCTAGGAGATACTTAGAATCACCGGAAACTGTCCATTGTTGCTCTGCAATATCCCAATACCTATGTGCAAATAATGAACATCTACGACTCACCATGTTTCCGAATTTTTCATGGGATTGCGCATTGTGAACAGCACAGAGTACGGTAGAACAGCAACCATACCCTGTACACAAGCTTTATATACATTTTGTGGAACATTTCTCCTCTGCAGCACTCCTCATTTCCATATATTCTCACATTGAGTCTTTCACAACTATGCTCTGAGTTTATTTTTCACTTTTGGCAGAACTTACTGGGGCAATATATATTCCAAGGTCCCACACTTCTCTTACAAGCATTTAATGTAAGCTTCTCCTTTGTTAAACTTTTAACTTACTTCACTTGATTGGCATTTCAGACCACACACTTACCTCTGGTGCCTTTTGCATTGTGCACTGAGGAATAGAAAAGCAGGTCTATTTACACCAAGCATTCCTGCCAACCAGTAGTGGCTGCTACTGAACGGGGGTGGTGGGGCAGGGGGAAGGGTGGAGTGCAGATGGGAGGAAATAAATAAAATAAATGCACTTACCTGGGTACGGCCAGACACCACCTCTCCTCCGTCCTCTTCTCTTCTACGGTCAGCAGGAAGCACACAGTCTCCCAGAATCCCCTAGCCAATCACGACGCTGCATGACAGCAGCGCTGTGATTGGTCTGAGCACTGTAGTTTGGCGCTCAGACAGAGGCTGGGAGGCTGTGCATGTTCTCCACCCAGGCTGTGCAATGCAGCCTGGTGGAGAACATGCAAAGTGCGCATGACTGTTTGGCCAGGCCAAGACGGCTGGCCAAACTGTCATCCGGACTTAGAAAGGGCCTACTACTCCTCCCCCAGCAATGAACAGCCCAGCCCCGCCCCGTCTCCCAACCAACTGAGCCAGTACGGTAAAATAAAATATTAATAACGTTGCGTTATTATCATTTTATTTTTCCATTTTGAACTGCTCAGTGAGCAGTGGGGCAACGCTCCTCTGCCTTAGCGGAGGAGCCGCCACTGCTGCCAACACCATATTATTTAAACATTACATAGCATATTGTTTGTACAGCACCCTCTATACAGGCCCTTTAAGGTGTTGTACATCCTGTTGCTTGCACCAGCCAGAAGGTGGCTGGAAGCCCATGAAAAACGTATGTTATAAGAAGTGATTTCAATCTAGCTTTTCAGTGTTCTAGTGTCAACAGGAGAGTGCATTCAAGAAATAGGCAGCATTTGTGAATAATCTATGGCATCCCACGTTCTCTAATTGAAATGGATGAGCTGAGGGGGCCGGCCTTTATTAGAATATCTTAGTGTTTGTATCCTCTCTGGGATAGACAACTTCCCTATTAGATATTGTGGGTCAATGGCATAGATAACTAAGAGGCCCTAATTGTGAATGCCATGATTAGGCATTTGTTAACAAAAAATTTCAAACACTTACCTGTAATCATCGTTTCTCAGAGTCCTGGCTTCCTCTTCCAGGTAGAATCTTACTTGAGTAATGTCCCATTTCCTGGCTTCACTATATTAGACTTGTTGGGACAGGAATGACCCCCTACATGGTAAACAGGTGTGTTCTTCTTCTTGAGGCCATGCCTTGTGAAACTGGTATTCTGACTTTTATTTTGCCTTTGGTGTCACACTAAAATAGTGTGTTCACTTTGGCCTATACATGTCCTTAATAATGTGAGGTTAAGGACCTGTCCTGTGACCTAGAGTGGAACACCCTCATAATAAGCACTGGACTAAAGTTGAGGCCTGGAGTTTATCACAGCAAGCAGTGGTGGCAGCGTAGATCGAGTGTGTGTAGGAGTCTGAGTACTGTGGCCAGGAAGATCTATTTTGGATGCCCATGGTTTAGTATGACACAAGATGGAGGATAAGAAGAACTTTCTCCCGAAAGTGGAAGTATATTGCCTGTATTCTTGTTGGTGGAGGATCAAGACACAGACACAGAAATGAGGAAGATGACGAGAGTGATCTCTTTAAAAATTCAATGAAGTCCTTGTTAGCAAAATACTGGCAATTAATTCTAGGCCTGGGCAAAATTAAAATTGTGACTCATTATTTGTGTAATTTCAGGAAATTTGTGTTATGCGGAAGTCCCAAAATTAAGCCATTATGCACTTCATGTGATTACGATTCAATCACAGTAAAAAAAAAACACAAATGCCCCATTTGCAGTAATAATTTGCCGCAACTACATGGGATCATAAGAGCACAAGCTGGTGCTGTTTCCCGGTGCTTTTGCTAAATGTGTCCTCATGCCCAATATTGATGCAAGGATGAATTTCGTGGGAAAATATTGTGCGAAATGACAGATTAAATTTTTGCATCATTTTGCCCAAATTTCATGTAATTACGTGAAAGCAAATTATGCACATTTCGCACACCTCTACTTATTCTTCCATAGCACTGCCATTTGGTTGATGGTAGGGGCCAGGGGAGGAAGATTCTAGGGAGGGCCTGCACTTTTTTCTGTCCATGATTGCAACTTCATTTGTTTACTTACCCAAAACATAATTGCTTCACCCTGATAACACCCAGGTGCAGAGATATCCCACTTCATTGTGCCCTTGTTTTGGATAACCCTGATTGGAACCAGCACCATTGGTACTATGTATGAGAGCTATCACCCTGCACAAAGGCTGTGTCTGAGGAACAGCCAGAAAATGACATTTATAAGAGGATAACCCAAGCCAATTCTGAATCCTCAGACAGCTGATCGACTTCCTCTCCCTGGAAATGTAATACAATAGATGGATCCAAAACAATCTGCTTTATTCCAAGTCTAACTTTTTTATGATCAGGGAGGGAGTGCTCTGCAAAGTATTTAAAGTATTGCTCTGAAATGTGCTCCGATATCTGCCCGACAGCTAGTTTCCCAGAGGTGAGGGCATGTCACCTGAAGTCTGGAAATTCTGCTGCAGAAGCTGTGGGTCTGCCTAGTACCTAGAAGCCTGTCTACCTGCTGAGAAAGGAAAGGAGAGTGCTTTGCTGTGCAAGAGGAGAGACTGTTGTGGAGGAAAAGCCTAGCATGTTCTAGACACAAGCAACACCAGGGAAAGAGGCCAGCCTAAGAGAGCGAAGGCAGGAATGGTCCATTCAATGAGAAGGGTCTGTCAGTCTCTACTTTGTGAACTACACTAAGATTTTACAAGCACGAATACCATTGTGAACACTGGCAACCACTGTGGGTCCAGGAGTTGGTGATGGCACTGCCAACACTGGAGAAGATAAGCTGCATTGACACTGAAATGGAGCAAATCCACATGAAAGACCTTAACGTCTGAAAATAAATCACTGTTTATGAATTGGCCCAGAGGCTTAAATTGCTTTTTCTGTGGATCTGTCTGCACTAGGCCTGGATGGCCACACCTGCGGAAGATGTTGTGCCACTTTGCAGGAACTGCTGAGCTTATTTCATTCAGAAGTTCCTGTTCTGAACCAAAGCCACAGAGAGGTCTCTGCAGCAAGGAGATGGCGCTGCGAACGGCATGAATGTAGGTTGTGCCTTGAGCACCGCACATTCTGCAACAGTAGCCAACAGGGAAAAGTGATGATTAGCCTGAGTAAAGAATGAGGAACATCAGCAGAAGAATCTGGCCCAAGGACTTAAGACTTTTTTTAAATACCTGGGGTGAGAACTTTTGAAATGAGTTGAGTCTCTAATCAGTGGGTGTTAAAGTGAAGTAATTTGGAGCTGTGCCTTATTCATGACTCTACTAATGATATACAGGGAACGATAACCATTAGAATAACCAGAGTGAGGACAGGGTATTGAAAGGGGGAGGGTAATGCTAGCTGAACAATATAGCCATCATCCTGACACTTACAATTAAACTGTGCAGTATTTAGCTTTGCTGTGTTAAAGTGGTTAAAGTGGACATTACGTTATTGAGTTCCCTGGTTGACTTTTGAAGTTTGAGCACTTGCTGCCCACACTACCTCCCTGAGAAGTCTGTGACAGCTTGCCATCACTATCCTGAAAGTCAGCTGTAGAAAGGGTTGTACTTGGCCAAATTTGTTGACCCCGGGACTCGAGGGGGAAATTACCTCAACCACTACGGTTGGGGCCCAATATCTACTGTCTGTCCTCTGGCCCACTGAAAAGGGTCTGAGAGGCCCCCTTTCTATTTCCATTCTGGTCTTTCTTTTCTATTCTTCTCATATCTTCCTCCTCAAAATGAGACACTTACTGAGAGTACCAAGCCTTAAATTAGGAAGAACTATCTGGGAGGGAGGGAATTCTTAAGACTAGGGTGCAAAAGCTAGGACTTAGTTGAACATTACCTCCTCGCCCCCTTCCTCATTCCAATCCTAACTTTCTTAAAGATATGCCAAGATAAATCCTTCCAAACATAATGAAAAATAGGGATACCGAAAAACTTAATTCTCTTTTTATGAAAAAAGGAAACAATATTTGATAATTAACAGCACAGAAGCATTACCAAAAGAACAAGATTTCTCACTACCTACTTGTAGTTTACAATGTTTTGTAAATGTGTTAATTACAGCCCATGTTGCTGCACTTCCTATCTCTTTAATTCCAATTCCTCTTGCGTTTGCCCAGGAGCCAGCTATTGCCCTAGTAGATTTAATTTCTAACTCACATAACTGAATAGGCTGAAGTAATTGCACATTTGTTCCAGTGACTTAGTATGACTACGGTAGGCTTAATATCTCTTTTAAAAGCACAACACATAGCCAACACACGAAAATGAATTGCGAATAATAGTACATTCAAGATACATAGATGAGGCTCTATGAATGTTCATGGTATGCAACTCTACCTCTTAGGGAGAAGAGAGATTAGGACACCAAACAGGTGAGACTAATTCCTGATACTTGTGAAAAACGGAGGAAACCTGTGGATGATTTTATGGATTACTCTATCTTCAGAAATTGAAGCTATGAGGCAGGTCAAAGTAAAGATCTATGCTTTCAAATCCATCTATAGGATATAGCTATACCTACCAGGATAGTAATCTTTGCCACCAGGTATTCAAAGGATACATACAAAAGGGGTTCAAAAGGAGCCTTCTGAAGGACTCTAAGAACTAAAAACTCTAAGAACTAAAGGCAAGAACCAAGAAGGAACTGAAGGATGAACAATAAACTGTAAATTAGAAAAACTATTTAACAGCTGAGTAGCTAAATGAATGGCTACTTATAAGTCTGACCAAGGACCCTTAAAGGACACTGAACACTTAGAACCAGATTAACAAACATTTTGTGCTGGGTTTGTGTCACAAAAGAGATGCAAACCTGCGCATAATATTTTTTTTAATTTACTTTTCCAGCGCAAAACTTGTTTAGGTTGCCTGAAAGTAACACAAAACAGCAAAAGTGCTGCTTTGCTTTACTCTGTATCAAGGGGGAGTTCCATGGGTAGCACATGGACATTCCCATGGAATCACTCATGGTTTTCGATGCAAAACCCTGTCTGAGAACAATTGTAGAAAGGGCTTTAAGCCAAAAAATAATGGCAGGCATTAAAAAGGAGGAATGCTTTTATTTTATAACCTATGCTAGTTTCAGGCAGACACCTTTGCACTATGGTGCAAAGGTGTGTGAGTGGCGCTCGGCAACCTAATTGTGTTCCACCCGATAGGGCAACCCAATAATCCCTCTTGAGGCTGGGTACAAATATACAAACAGAAATCAACACCTGAAGGAGTAAT
Source organism: Calotriton arnoldi (assembly GCA_963921515.1). Lineage (NCBI taxonomy): Eukaryota > Metazoa > Chordata > Amphibia > Caudata > Salamandridae > Calotriton > Calotriton arnoldi. The sequence goes on from CAWUFW010010796.1 coordinate 383,569, forward strand.
TTTAGGAAAAGTTAGTTAGTGGATTGGTAAATATCATATCCAATCAGACAATCACATTAATAGTACATTAGATTATTTGCATTAGTTTTACATCTGAAAACAAATTACAGTAGGCGTCCTTCTTTAGTATAACAATCATATGAATTTATTTAACAACAATCCATCTTTGTTTAGGGTCAAGGAAGTACCACCTGTCTGCGATCTTAAAAGATCACAACGATATCATCTACTGCAAGGTGTGAGGCTTAACAGCATAGGCAACCACTCAACAGAATTATAAATATTCTTGCAACCTTCTCAAGTTCTTTCCTTGTAGAAGGGTTTTAAAATCCATTCAAAAGCTGTTGTAGTGGTCAGTACATCGTCATTTTGGTCTCCAGGTATCTAATGAGTATTGAGACCATCCTCAGGGCTAAGTGTTGGACATAACATTTGTTAAAGACCCCTCAATGAAGTCTATCTTTGTAAGAAGTACTAATTAAGTATTAGAAAATGGGTGGAAATCACCAATGTAACTAGCAAATGTCACCAAAGTTACAATTTAGCGTGGGATATATCATATAGCTGGAGCAATGGGACCGTTCACCATCCTCAGTTATGTAACTCAAGATCAATGCACTGCAACAGTCAAGTGTAATCAACTTCCACACCACCGAAGAACAATGAAGTATGCAGACGTATATGCATCCTAATCAGCTAAATCAATTTGGTGGACCAGGACTGGAATTGGGCTGGAAATTGGCCACTTGCCCACCATGCCAGGGATCCATGTCTGGGCATACCCAGACTCACTGTGTTAATGGAACCAAGCTACACCGACTGAAGAGTCCCAATCAGGGCAAAACCAGTCTTGGTTTGTCTTTGTTCCAGTTCAGAGAGGACCTGGCTTGGCAGTTTGGGCTGGACTGTTCCTATTGGAGCAGGGTCAAGACTGATTTGAATATGACTGGTTCGAATCTGAGGTGGCATGTTGGGCAAAAGAATGATGGGTTAGAATGCTACTCTGAGCGACTGCCAGTGATTAGACTTATTGCAAGCATCCTCCCATCACCTTTTGTGTGTTTGATGTACCACGCTAAGTTACCAAGGATATGCCCAGACGTGAGTCCCTTGTTCACTGGGCTACTGTAACCAAGTTACCCCTGACTGAAGAGTCCCAATAAAGGTGAAACTGGTCTTGGGTAGCTTGTGGTCTGGTTCAGAAAAGACCTGGCTTGACAGTTCAAGCTGGACTGTTCGTATTGGAGCAGTGTCCAGAATTATTTGCATATAGCTGGGTCTAATCTGAGGTGGCATGGTGGGCAAAAGAATGATTGGTTGGAATGCTACTCTGAGCGATTGCCAATGGTTAGACTTAATGCAAGCATCCTTCCATCACCTTTTGTGTGTTTGATATGTGTTGTAGTTAAACATTACATTTCTGAAGAACAGAAATCAGTTTTGTGTGATCAATATCATTCACAGTCCAAGGATGAAGGTGTGTGCACAATGTAAATAATTGCAACCATAATATGAGAAAGTAACCACATTCTTCTCCAAAAGGAAGGCCATAATAGTATAATTGCATAAAGCTTCTTTGAAGATTATGTACTTAGATTTGTGTAATATACTTACTCACTTTAAACATTATGTTATTGTGAAACACATACCTGAAAGAACTGTGGATGTATATAAATGTAACCTCAGAATTGGATTCATGCTTGTGATTCTAAACACAATTTAAACATTTATTTCCACATAAAAAATGTTAACTTAAATATCACCATTCTAAACAAGAAAAACTAAGACATATTCTTTATGAAGAAATGACAGGTTGTATTTCTATACATGGTGAAAAAATGTTTTTTGCTCATTAGGTATATGATATTTGTCAACATATGTTACTATATGATATGACATTTGAGACAATTCATGTCCTCAACTTTACTGAAGATGAAAACCAGGAAAGCAAACAAGAATTGTAAAAAAATAAAGAAATATCATTGTTTGTTGAACATAATAGCAAATGGTGGACATTACCATTAGATAAAAAGGATGCTTCATGACAACATTAGATTAACAACAAAAAAACGATAACAATAACAGAGGACTGCAGTTGAATGTGAATTAAATGGCATGATGGCAAACACAGGACTAAATACATAACTGACCAAATGGTACTCACTAATGCTTACCTTGATCTCAAACTGGGGAGCAGTACATCTTCATTGTCTGATAATTGTGCTGCCTCCTCTGGTTGTGGTTATGCTTCCAGTTGAGGATCTGGAATACCTCTAAATGGCTCGAATGTAGAATCACGAGATGTAGAAGATGTAGGAGCCAATTTTAAGAGAACACTAATGAGTGTCATGAACAGTGCATAGAAATCCCTAGCAAGGGTGTGCTGATTTTGCAAAACAGCAACGATTTTGGTGTTGAGGGCACTCGTAGTTGACATAAAGCAGTCCATCTTGTCCTCCTTTCTTTTCACACAAGCCTCCAGTTTATAATGTAAGAAATGGATAGAGGAATTGATGACTCCTAACTGGGTGACAACATCACTAGTGCTTGAGGAAGAAGGCTGTTGTTGTTTGCTCTTCTCCATCATAAAACCAGCAATGTGCTAAGAAGACACAGATTCCATGGGTGACAAATGGGTGTCCCGTATAGCCTCTGTTAAGACTTTACTGGGGCTTAGACACCTCCAAACTCCTTCTAGAGTTCCAGATAAGGTCTCCATGCTCAACGTGACTTATTCCAACATACGCTGCAGTACTCCAAAGACAAGACTTTGTGCTCAAACTGGACTTGTGCATCCTCCTGAAATTCTTGAGCAGAATGTGCAGCAGCTGTATGGGAAACAGCCTGGGTTGGTTCAGTTGGAGACACAACAACATCTTCTTCTTTTGCCAAGATTGGCAGAGGACTATAAATTGATTCCAGGAGTTGGTTGAAGGAGTCTTCATCCAAGGAGGGCAGGTAGGAGTTGAGGCAGGACCTGCATCAGTGACAGGTTTGAAACATTAAATTGGCATCCTGATTATTTATTTTAAAATTGCTTATTGGAATTAATACATATAAAGTTAAATATTACTTTTTCAATGTTCATACATAACAAAAACTAACTATTGAACTGTACATATCACTATGACAATATTCCAATGTAGTCAACATGCAACATTATTTAATGGTCCGATTATTTGTAATCCTTATACCATTATGTTGTGATGTTTATATGTAAGAACAACAACAGAACGTATAGTTCCATACATGTAATGTATACTTAGACATAACTATTTATTGAACATTTCATACATGTAATGAGTTTAGTTGCACTAACATCATTTACCTTATTGTAGCTTTCAACATTACATTTAAGGTAAGTAGCATGACTCTTCACATTCATACACACAAATATATTTTCAACTGTTTCTATTATTGAAGACTTCAACTCTTGATTTTGTATTAATATTTGAAAGATGACCGACAGAGCCATAACCAGGATGATGCTGATTAGTTATCATGGATATTTCCACTTTTCATTTGCATTACATTGTGTAGACCACATATATCAAGGACTGTGCCTCTAAGTATTATTGTTGTGCAGGAAGGAGCCCCTTCCTGCCCTCAAGCAATCCTGTTTGCAAAGTACGCACCCTTGCAGTATGTTGTAAGTGTCCTAGCACTGACAATGTTCACAACACAATACCCCAGCATAAGGAGAAAGGAACAATGCAACTTATATCTTAAAAATTGGAGTATTTATGTTCTCTCTCGTTCATGCCCTTTAGCACAGCAACTACCCATGATGTGGCCCTTTCCATATTAGATTACTACAGCTGGCCCATATTGCAATTTAGTTGAAGTTAGTTTTAGAGAGCGCTGCATAGGTACTCATCTTCCTTACTTTAGTTTAGAGAAAGTTAGAGAGAGCAGCAATGTTCCATATTTCTATGGAGAAGTTGCATTTCTGCTTTATCCTTGGGTTAGCAAACTGTATGTTTGCTATGACCAACACAGCAACGTTGCACCATAGTTTTGGGTGGAAGAGTTATAGGTATGAAATGTTTTGCCCAGGAGGACTAGCAGACATATTTATCAACATTAATGAATATTCATCTGTCTATGTGTGCTACATAATGCAGCTCAGATGGAATAAGACATTTATACACACCTACAAGAAATATTATGTATTTGGATTGATCACTCAGATAGGTATAAGATTTTAAGAAAAAGTCAGGATGAGCAACATGATTATGTCTGGGCTTGCATATATTTACTTGAGTGAATGCATGGAATGACACATGCTACACGCATGTAAGAGTTGGCCAACACAAGGTAATAAGAAGCATCACTATGTGGTGAAAGTACATTACTTGGTATCAGTTAAACCAAGCAAACAAAAGCAAAGACGCTTGCCATTCCTTTGCAGTACAGAAAGACAACCATATTTTAAAGGCAGGACAGATTTTGTACAAAGTGGTATGGTTTGTGTTAGAAAACTATTTTGTACATCACATGTGGCCTTGGTGGTATATTGATTTCGTTAGACCTGTCAGCCTTAGGGTGATGTTGCCCCCAGCTTTTTGCCTTCACCCTCCTATTTTCTGAATTCCTTTTTGCTGCCCTAGGACTCTGTGCACGTTATCACTGCTAATCAGTGCTAAAGTGCTTGTGCTTACTCCTAAAAACATGGTGAAGCTGGCTTACACCCAATTGACATATCTAATTTAGTTATAAGTCCCTAATAAAGTGGTATACCATATACCCAGGACCTGTAATTTAAATGCTACTGTGGGACTGCAGCACTTATTGTGCCATTTGGCAATATACCTCCCTTGCCAAGCATTAAACTCCCCTTTTATTACATATTAGAAACCCCTAAAGTAGGCTCTAAGCAGCCCATAGGTCAGGGTCCATTGTAATTAAAAGGTTGGGAATGAACCTTTAGGTTTTACAGGACCTAGTAGTGAAAAACTCACAAACTTTTTTTCCATTACTGTGAGGCCTAACTCCCCCATAGGATAATATTGGGTTTCCTTATTACATTTAATAAGTGCTAACCTTTGATTGCGAACAAGTGGGAAAGTCATATTTGGTGTCTGAGAAATTGTTATTTAGGACTCTCTTTAATTGTAAAGTAGGATTTTAAATTACAATTTTGAAAATGCCACTTTTAGAAAGTTATTATCCAAAAAATGTTCTAGCTGTCTATTTATGCCACTATACAATTTTGAAAATAGGACAATAATTCAATTTACTTGGCCCTTGTATTTATTCACTATGATTCTTTCATTAATTTCCATAAAATCACAGTTCATTTTTTGTCATAAAAGGGACCACTTTCATCATTTTGGATATGTACACAAACACTTTAAATACATCAAACAAAACCAAAATGTGAAAAACGTATTACAAGACAGAAACAAAAACCAGAGAAACCAAATTCACAAATTAAAAACAATTCATGTGTACAGTTTCGCAAGTACTTTTTTCCAGTCATATATTCATGAAATCAAACAGCGGAGACCATAACTCCCTTAATCAAAATGGTTATATTCTGCTGTTGTTAACTCTTGGTGACTGCTGACTCGATTTTAGTCTGTAGTATAGGGTTGGGAAATTGCCACTAATCCTGTCATATTTGGTGCCTGCAGCCTGCTCCTAGGCGAAATGACTGGCTGTAGTGGCAGTTGGACTTTTTTTATTTCTCCCAGACAGACACACAATAGAGGGATTTGGTGTGTCTGAATGGGCCATCACTGGCAGGATGGGACGGCAGTGCTGGACATATTCCACATGTAAACCAATAGTCTGTGCCCTGCCTTCACAAACAGGATTTCACACTAACCCATTGTGCCTGAAGCCAGGCAGGAGCGAGGGCAGGGAGGCATGAAATTCTAAACTCTTCAACTGGAATCCCTAGAAACATCTCCTACTTCAAAGAATACACCAGGTATAAAAATAAGACCCTCAGACCCACTCTTCATTTCACTTTCTGGACCAGCAGAAGAACTCTCAGAGAACGGCCTGCTGCTGTGTACTTCAGAAGACTGCTTTACTGCACCAAGAAGGACTGCTTTGCTGCCTGAAGCCTGCATTGAACCCCCAGAGACCTTCCTTGCTGCTTGAGCCCAGTTCCACTGCTTGAACCCAGGACTACCAGAGTGACACCAAGGGCTTGTTGGCTGGCATCCTGGTCAGAGCATCATGGACAGCAAAAGCTCCAAATGTCTCGAAAACGCACATGTAACCAGCCATAAGGAGTCCTGACCCACCAAGTGGTGCCTCTCCAGTCCTGGACCCTTGGATGTGGTGCTCAAGGTGCCCAGAGTGCTCTGAAAACCGAGTGGAGACTGGGACCTACCTTCTCATTGATCCACGCATGGTCCAATTTCAGGTTGGTCTGATTTCACAACAGCTCCCACTACGTTCTTCTCCACAGCAGCAAATCCTGTCTCTTAACAGAAAGGGTATCCAGACTCATGGAGCCCTTGTCGGCTACAGTCTGCAGCATCATCCCACTGGAGATTTTTGTCTTCCAAAAAGAGACTAAGGGGTCGATCACGATGTCGGACGGAAAACATTCCGACCGACTCGGTTTCGGAATGGTTTCCGACCGACTCGGGTACGGGGAGTCCGACCGACCGATTATGATGTTTCCGAACACCGTTCAGTCGGACTCCCATTGACTTAAATGGGAGCCTGTGTTCCGACCGACAACACAGGCTCCCATTTAAGAAAGGGGTGGTTGCGGAAATCCTTGCACCCTGTGGCGGGCACCCCATGGTGACTGCCATACTGTGCATGGTTTGAAAGAGGGGACCCATGGGTACCCCCATGGGCCCCATCCAGAGGCCTTAGGGTGAAAGGGGCCTGCCACGGGCCCCCAAAGTCGGATTCTGACAGCCGATCCATGTGAGAAAGCCCGATTCGGAAAGGCTGTCTGAATCCGACATCGTAATCGCTCGGTCAGAAACTCGGCCCGTAGAGACGTACAAGTCGGCTCCGACCGACTCGGTGTCTCTGAATGCTGTTCGGACGGAAGTCGGAACCGAGTCGGACAGTCCCAATGGTTTCCAATCATCGTAATCGGTCAGTCGGAAATGTGTCCGAGTCGGTCGGAAACAAGGCTTCCGAATCGGATTCTGACAAACTGAATGCCGTTCGGAGCCTTTCCGACTGACATCGTAATCGACCCCTAAGTTGGAATGTAGAAATCTTCACCGTGATTTCGTCCAGTGGCCCCCCGACGTCGAAGCATCCTCCTTGGGCACTGCCTGCAGCCTTGCCTCTCTAAACTTTACCTTCTCAGACATTTTTCCATGAAATGTTCTCTAAGTCTGAAGGTAAGCGCAGACCGGGCCCAATGCACTCCTTGTATCTGACCCATGCTTCATCGCAGTCAGTCATAACTTTCGTCTTTGCTCGGTCTTGCGGAACTAGATGTCCGCGGTTGAGGCTTGGATCTTTTAGACGCTCGTTTTCACCTTAATCTTTAAAAATTCATAACTCCGGTTCTACTAATTGGATTTTTGCAGTCAAATAGTTTATTAAAATGTGCTCTATTTTTCTAAATTAGTATGGGAGTTTTCCTGTGTTGTGTTTTCACTTTATTACTGTTTGTGTGCTGCATAAATACTTTACGCATTGCCTCCAGGTTAAGCCAGACTGCTTTAGTGCCAAGCTACCAGATAGTTAAGCACAAGTTCACTTGGTAACGTTAGTGGTTCACCCTGAAAGGGATTGTGGCTGTTGCTTGATCAGGAATACCACTCAACCAACAACCCAATTTCTCACAGATATGGTACAGTAACCCATACACCTTTGCCCTATAAGGCTAAGGTGTGTAGATGGCAAACAGCTGCAGAAATGTACAGCAGCAATTGTGAGAAAACAGGATAATGCAAAATTGCTGCTATTTATGATCTTTCACGCTTGAACCCTATGACACAATGTATAACTACAACTTGACTAATGATGCACATGGTATAATACTTTTTAAAAAGTGCTGCAATGTCTGACAAATGTATACATAACCTGATACACTAAAACGGCACTTTAGGCCTATGAATGCTTACATAATTTGGTAATTATTATAACTTTCTCATCATGTGGAAAGAATAATTGGTAAGTTATGTAGGATTCATTGTGTTCACACTTACCATGTGCATTCTCCAGATCTTCAAAGTCAGCACTGTCCATTTCCTTGATGCCTGCAACCCATTCCGCTGAGATAAGTGATGCCACCTGCTCCTTTTGCCTTTGGAATGCTTGCATGGAAGGTGGCCAATTCCAGTAAGTTTCATTGGCGCAGAGAGAAGGTCTCTCGAACCTTCTAGTGTGTTTTGAGACTATAAAGCTGAGGTTTGTTGACTTAGAAACCGGGCTTGTTTGAGCCTGAACGGTGGACGCATTGTCAGTGCAGGCATCTGGTTGCTGAGTCCCCCAGTCTGGAGTGGGTCAGGATGAAGATTGCACCAGGTGAAGTGATTGATCTCTGATTGTTGCCATTGTGATGCGTGGCTGTTTGTGCGTGCATATTCTGTTTCCAGTGGCTATAACCGTCATTCTGATGTGTGGCTGTTTGTGTGTGCACCTTCAGTTTCCAGTGGCTATGATCATCTGAGGTGTTTTCTTTGAGTATTGACTTTGTGATGTGTCAATGAGTGTGATTGTACCATCTGATGTATTTAATGTGTATATCTTTCTGATTTCTTGCAGGACGTCCAGTATTATCTGCTGTTTGTGTTTATTATTATCCATGCATTTAACAGTTGCATTTGCCAAGTGTGTTATTATTGCCTGCACATACATATATATTTCTATACACATTTTAATGTTGTTCATTTGACATCTGGGAAAGTCTTTCTATTAGAGAGCATTGCATAGATAAAACCCCAATCCTTAATCTGAAAAGAGAATCTTTGATGTGTTTCATTTTATAAAGTAAAATCCATCTCCAGGGGGTGTAGTGTAATGTTCATTGCTTCATCGTGATTGAGTCACCGTGTGAAACTCTGTATTATCTGGAGGGCGAAGCAAGACAGGCTTATTCCTCAAAATCCTTCAAAAGAGTTGTAGAAAGTGCCTTTGCTTCAGAGTCTCAAAGAGTGTTAGAAATGGGGTTTCTGGTTGGCAGAGGTATGCACTCTGTTCAAGCAGGAACCACCACTCTAGTCAGGGTAAGCTAGATACACACTAAAAGATACCCTGTGCTCACCCTCTAGTAGCTTGACACACAGCAGTCAGGCTTATTTAAAGAGGCAATGTGTAAAGTATTTGTGCAGAACACACACAGTAACACAATGAAAACACCACAAAAATACTCCACACAGAGTGAGAAAAAAAGATTATAATTTTATGCTTAAATCAAGACTAAAACGATAAAAATCCAATATGTAGAACAGGTGTTATAAATGTTTAAAGATTAAATGAAAATATAGTGCTTAGAGTCATAAAGCGCCAACCGGGTTCATCTGATTGGGCTAGACCGGGATAAATCCAAAGTTCAGGCAAACCGCGATGGAGTGCAAGAAGCTATAGGACTCATGCAGGTCCCGCTGATAAAGTACCTTGGATGGAGGAATCATCGACGCCTAAGAAATGATGTGAGCAGCAGAGGAGGTGATGCGTCGTCGTAGATCCTGTGGAAGGAGGTGATGTATTTGTTCTGCTCCGGCTCATCATTGGTTTTTAAAATTACGAAGTGCCCTGATTATATTTTTATTTTTGGACTAAGTTTAGTAATAGGGCTATTTGTTTTATTGTGAATATCTTGCTAGGAGGTTGGGCACTCAAATAGATGTCCGAAATAGGGTAAATCTCACACTTTGCCTTCTTGTTCTTGTTATAGAGTTCATCAATACCTTGAATCCTTACCCAATCAATTGAGACGATTGAATGCGCCCAAGAGGTTTATCTTCATGAAAACTACAAGTGTGTCTCTATACGGACTTTGAGGTGAGATTAAGACTTACCGGGTGTATATTATTTCTATGAGTATGATTATCTCTAGACTCATAGGGCCTCATTTATGAGGTTTTGCCGAAGGGCAGCGCAGCAGGCCTTCCTGCTGCGCTTCCCTACGGCAAAAGAAAAGGGCAGGAATGCGCTGTATCTATAAGATACAGCGCATTCCTGTCCTTTTCCCCTGCGCCGGCGCACAATGGACTGCCGTGCGCCAACGCAGGCACCTTTGCACCATGGCAGAATGCAGCACACATAGAAAAAGGAAAAACGAGGAGAAATAAATATATTTCTCCTCGTTGTGCCTCCCTTACGCCTCCCCTGGGGAGGCGTAAGCTTTTGGCGCTGCACGCCCCTTTAACGCAGAACACTGTGTTAAAGGGACTGATATTTATCAGGCAGCATTAAGCCAAATAAAGTGGCTTAGTGCTACCTGATAAATATCACGCAGGCTTCTGCGCCACGGAACGTCAAACAAAGTGATGTTCTGGAGGCGTAAGGAGTCTCATAAATGAGGCCCATTGCATTTTCATCATCCATAGGTGTCCTAAGGATGTTGAGCCTCTGTCATTTGCCTTGTGAATACATGCGTCTGTTTTATCAGCAAATAAATATATAAATTGCCTCGTCAAACGGATTGAAGGTGAGATTTATACTTACCTAATTTAATCGCCTTCATGAAGAGGGATTACTTTAGTTTACACTTATAGAAAAAAAACATTCTACTTATAGGTTTCCTAAGGTCGATGAGCTCTTGCCATTCTGGGTACAACAGTAATTGGTTTTGACTAACACCCACGACCTTTTGAAGATCAGTCTGAGTAGGTAGTGTCTATGTATTTCCACAGCTTTCTACTTAGAATTAGCCCTATCAGGCTTAGTGTAACCATGTACATATTCCTTGTAGAATCCCTACCTGTGACTTCCATTGTTGAAGAAAGATATTGGGAAACTCTGATTTGTGTAACGCCACTCTGCGCGTTAGGTGAGGCATCAACTGCCCTATATGCGCCCATTACCGATAGGTATGTTATTTTTTTATATTTTAGTTGGTTAAATTTGTCTCTATACCTACCTTATGAGCATTTAGCTAGAGGCTATTTATATATAACCGGCAAAACCTGGATTGTGACGAACTTTGTGAATGATGTTTAGAGTGTTCTTATTATTTTTTATACAATAAACACTAGGTTGCTGTAAAATGTATTTCTGCACAATGTAACATATCTTTTAGATATTAAAACAATTAATATTTTTCTCATAGTGATGTCTAGATAATGTGCAATACTTTACTATTCACCGAAACGCCGCGTCAACAGTTGTTTTATAGTTTTTACGAGATTTTAATATTTCGCAAGTACATTGTTTTTTACTATATGAATGATACATACAATGATTATGGTACTTATGTATATGTGATAATGTTTACATGATTTGTTAATCTATGCATTTGCACTTTATCACATGTTTGAAATACTATGAATGTTTTTTAATAAAGCACAATATATTTCTATATATGGTCTTTATTTAGTTTTGTTTTAAACATTGTCTTTGAATTTTTTCATTATCATTATCTTAGAATTATGCAACCATGATTTTTTTTTCCTTTTTTGTATATTTAATAATACATCCTTTGTGAAGTTTTATATATATCATATCACTAAAGTCCTCCATTTGGTTTGCCGAGTTATTATATGCACTAGTGTTGTTTCTCTATCTATGGAAAGGGAATTTCTGTTTTTGTTCTTTGTTCTGCTCTGCGCATTCAGTGAGATTTCCTCGCCGAACTCCTTTGTATGAAGGCTATGCGTCGTCGCCGAGCCACGCAGTCCGTCATCATTGAGCTGCACAGTCTGTTGAAGCGATGTCGTCGGCCAGCTGCTGCATCGGCGTCAAAGGGAGATGTGTCGGTTCCGATCAGCGCAAAGTAGTTGATGCATGGATTCTGCTGGATCTGCACAGAACAAGTCACTTATAAGAGCCCAGGACTAGGTTGACACCACTTGGTAAAGCAGGACTCACAGATGGCAGAGTCAAGTTGCTGTGCACGGTTAAAGGATGTCTTAGATGGCCCTGAGACTTCAGAACAGGGGTCAAGCCAGCAAGCCCTTGGAGTCAGTCTGGGTTCAAGTGAGATGGGTCTAGTCCTTTTCCTCAGCAGGGCAGAGAGCAGCAAGTGGTAGACAATAGGCAGCACAGCAGAGCAGAAAACAGTTCTTCCAGAGCAGCAATCCAGCAGAGTGGTGGTCCTTGTAGCAGCGCAGCAGTCCTTCTTACTGGGATAGTTCTTCACAGGTCCAGTAATGTACTAGTTGTGTAGGGTCAGAGACCCAGTACTTATACCCAGTTGTGCCTTTTGTAGATGGGGTGATTTCAAAGAGGGTCTTTGAAGTGCACAGAAGCCCTTTCTTCCCACCCCTGACTCCAAATTATCAGTAGGGAGTAATCAGCCCTTTGTGTGCGGACAGGAAACTACCTATTCAGTTGCAAGTGTCATCTTCTTCCCTTCCTGCCCAGAAAGGGCCATCAGAATGCAGGTGAGTGCTCAGAAACACCTAACCTTCCTGTGTGTATGGCTATCTTGAGGGAATCCACAAAGTGAAGCTGTCACCCACCCCAGACATGTATTGCAGACAGGCTGCAGGCACAAAGAGCAGTAAGAGCAGGGCAATGCCAAATTTAATATACAGGCCCTGGCTTTATGGTATACCACATTACAAGGGACTTGCAAGTAAATTAAATGTGCCAATTGTGTATACACCAATATTACCATGCTTAGAGAGAAGCACAGGCACTTTAGCACTGGTCAGCAGTGGTAAAGTGCTCAAAGTCCTAAGGCAAACAAAACACACAGCAAATAGATAAGGTAACCAGGCAAAAAGTGCGGCGGAAGACCACCCTAAGGATCACAAGTCTAACAAATAGCAATTAGCCAATATTTCTCTGGCATTCCTAAACCCTTTCTTTTGGGCTAGGTTCAAAATTGCCCTTTTCCAGGATGCTTGAACTATTTATTTAATCATGGCATGTTTAAAGAAAAGGCAGAGGCACAAACCAATTCTAAGGGTCAGATACAAACATTGAGGTGTATGTACCATTCCAAGTGAGAGCCTTATCTAGTCTCAGTTCTTTAATTCTATTAGCCACAGCTCCTGTGGGTTTCTCAGAACCTCCATCCATCATCTTGGACCTATTCTATTGTTCTTATTTTCATAAATATAGGACAAAATATTCAAACTTTAAAGTTCTGTTGGCGATAAACTGGAACTATGTGGAAGGGATCACACATGACATGGGGTAGATTTACAGGACTGTAGTCAGTTTAAGGCATTTGAAAACACAAGTCTACAGTGGTGTGTAGTTGCTTGGCCTTGTGCCACTGAAAATCTCACAAGCCATCCATTCCTAGAATCAATGCATGGGCTGTACTGAATTAAAGGCTGACCCTGGCAAGGTAGAAGAAGGAATCCGACTTATGACAGAAAGAGATGTGTTTTCAGTAATCTGTGAAAATTTAAAAGATTTCATTTGATGGCAGGCAGAAGACTGTTTCAAGGCTGTCACACTGTAGGTGTTCACAGTCCTCGTTATTCACATAAGTGGAAAAGGGTACTGAGCTCTCTCCATTCCATAAATCTATGCAGTGAGTAGCTCATACCCTCATATTGTTTTCCTTTGCATTCTTGACTTGTAGATGCAGCCTCAGAATGCAATACACAGGTCTGCAAATACCAGAATGCAAAGAAAAAACGGTACTGAATGAGATAGTCATTGACCTGGGCAATTTGAGAGATGTGTTCTAAATCTGAGCTTGCAGGGTAACTCCTTTATATTTTTTTATATTACATATTATATTATTTACATTATTGAAAATAGCTGGGGAAATAATGAACTCTACTGTTCAGTTGCGTTCAGTAAAAAAAGAAGAGGACAATGCATAATAATGTGTCCCATCCCTACAGACATACAACATTTTATTTGCTCTCTCTTAGACATAATAACCTGTTCTTCTGAAGATTGGGTAGCATTTGAGCACATCTGCAGAATCAACTGTTGCAAGGTAAGTCGTGAATGTAATGTAAGATGAGACGCTTTATTGTTACCTGGTGCAAAATGGTTTACTGTCCGCTGGAGGAGCTGCGGTCTCTAAGCTGTTGAGTTTGAGAACGGTAGACCTGTTTTTTAGGTTTATGTCATGGCACTTATGCTATTCATGGCACAGTTATTGTATTCCCTCAATGGCTTTGGTTTAGCCTTGTTCAGTCATTTGGTCCTTAGATGATTTAGGAACGTTCAGCCATCGGTTTGAGACATTGTTCATCACATCTTGCATCAGCCCGCAGGAGCATTTTAGTCTCACTTTCACAGTAGCAATGGACAGCCTGGTACAAATGAGGAGCTAACGCTGACAAAACCATCTGAAAACTAGATGCTACAGGATAAAAGGGTTGTTGTATTTTCTGCAGCGTTCATTTTTCAGATGCTTTTGTCTGCACTCACACCCCAGTACACAAACAAGCATTGGCAAATCCAATAGGTTTGATTTTTGTTCAGTGGGATTGCAAGATATTAACGTATATGTTATTGACCTTGCCAATATTTCTTAAGACTGATACTGAAAACTGTTTGATTCTAGTGAAATCACATCAACTCCCTGAGTCTTAAATTGCTGAAAGAAGAAATGTAATACAATTTTGATTTACTATACAAGCAGGACTTAAAGGGGGTAGGGTACTACTGGTGCTGAGGTTCTATAAAAACAGACACTGAGTCGTCACCCTATTGCACACACTATTTTTGACGTCACTTTCAGTGTAATAAAAAATCTGGGTTACAAGGCCAGGAGACCAAATCTGTCTGAGCTACACAGCAGTACCATTCACAGCCTTCGCTAAAACTTAAGAGCAGACTGCTTGGCTATCCCTGTCAGGACCCAAAGTATGATCACCTGCAAGCAATCAGAAAGCACGCGTGGCGGGAGGAGCAAGGGGTAACATGGGTAGTGGGCACAACCCAGTCTAAAAAGATGGCAATGAGGTAACATGAAGAAGAAAAACTAAAACGTGTGAAGGGTCAAAGGGAATGTTTTAAGACCTGGCGTGGATATACTCCCCAGTCACAAGCTAGATATAAACCACAATATCCACGGGTCTATTCATAAAGACATGCTAAATTTCTATGTGTTAGAGCCACATGAGACCTAAAGAAACCATAACCACTAACCTATACACCTCTTTACAGGCTACAAAGAAATATCCTTTAAAAGGACGGATTCCCATCACTCACCATTGGTGACATGCTTCATCATCTGGGTCTCCTCCTAGTAACACACTAGTGTCACTAAGGGCTGCAACCCTTTCAGAAGGAAAGGGGAGCTCGCATATGTTTTTATGCTATTCAAATGGTAGCGATAAAACACGCTGTAGTTGGTCCTACAGATGTGAGCAATCAATTTGTGTAGGGGTGATGAGTGCAGTGCAAAATAATGAAAAATAGTGAGTTAAAATTGAACAGTGAGAGAAAAAACCTTTAATTGGTATCTCCCAAAGCTCAAGCTTAAAAACAGTGCAAATGACAGTTTTCAACAAATAACTGTCTGTGAATGGAAAATAGGGGTCAACATGTTTTAGCAAAAAAGGATATATTCATCCTAAGCCTTCTTCAGGACCACAAAAAAGTTGCTACTGCATTAGTGAAAAACAAATATAAATAAGAAAAGGTTGGAACAGATACAACCTAATCACCTCTGTTCAGGGATAAGCAAGTCCTCTGCAAGTGACGGATTACTGTTAGCATCTGCAAAAGAGTGAAAAAACGATCCACTAGTAAAGGTTGACACGACTTACAATGGGACTCATGAGCTCAGGACATCGAAACATTACATAGTGACATATTTAATCATCATCTATGATTTATGATATTTCATAATTACATGTTTTCATGCTTACCCGTATTGCACGAGGAAAAGACCTCACCTCACCTGTCTGCGGCTCAGGAAAAGGAGGCACCGCTCTATGAGAGAACATAGAAAAGAACAAGAAATGTTCATGGTGACCTTATTCTCTCTTTACCCTCATTTATCTTATGTTAAAAAGAAGCACCACGCACACATACGACAACTGGACCCAGGACTAAAAACTAAAACTAAAAATGCTGACTTATACACTGGTGTGTTTAAATTCTACCATGCTGTATACTCGGGTTGAGGCTATTTCCATATGTAAGTGTGCACGCACAGTCCAGTGCTAAATCTGTGTAACAAAGCACTTTATATAGATGGGAGGTGCTGTTCCAATGCTCTCTTACCCTTGTTAATAGTATGTACATTGTACTGACGGCCTCCGCACATATATTCATATTCTCGGTTAGATTATAACACCCGTTATTACATGGGCTTACTGGCATGATATGACCTGCTTCATTAGCGGAGAGGTGACCACAAGACCGCACGGCCCGAGCACTCTCTCGTGTAATATTTCAAACAGTTGCCACAGACTTCCAAACTAGTCGTGCTCGTACACGACAGAACAGAGCTCATACATTACAACACAGAGCTATACAGGCTATCCAGAGCAATAGATGAGTGTCTAACCAATTGGTGCCCGGTTTCAGAGCTAAGCTGAATGCGCTGATGAGAAAATGTTTTAAACTGCTTAGTTACGGGGAAATTACCGGGATACCAACCCTCGAAACCAAAAATGCGGAAGTGGCTTTATCCCTGACAACTGCGCTTGTGCGTAAATGCGCAAATGCGGTTCCCCTTACAAACTCATATTTAAAACACAAGCTTTCAATTTTTTTTTTTAAACAGGATAGGAAAGCACAGAAAACCGCGCCGTGTCTGCAACAAATGCTGCTGCTCACCTGTCAGTCGGTACCTCTGGCGGTTCATTAAGCCGTCTGGGGAGGTACCGAACAACGGGAAACACCATCTTTAAAAACCGTCGCACTGGTGCGTCACACGCAATGTTTGGGCCCGCCCGAGTCATGTGACCTGCCCGAAACTAGTGCGCTAAAATTCATGGGAATTGTAGTTCTTAAATTAGAACTGTAGTTCTTAAATTCTGCGTACTTAATGAAACAGGGAGAAAAACTCACAAACTGCTCTTGTTTTCCGCAATTTATATTTGGCCATAAATATCGACAAACATCGATATTATTTTGTCTAAAATTACTAAATTATCTTGTTGTCAAAATAGCGATGCCACATATCTTCGTCTGGCTTTTTTTAATTTGTTTGGAACTACATGCACTCTACCAATATCTGGAGCTCACACAACGTTCTATTGAATGACAACAAAATAAGTCAGGTGCGCACCCATTTATCTATACAGGGGATGTCACTAACTTGCCTCCATACCGGAACTAAACCGTTTGATCATATCTTTACGTCTATGGTATATGTGGTTGCAGCAATTATTTCTCTGCACACCATGTGGTTGAGGCATGGTTAAATGATATATGTCCAATGTTACTAAACCCTTCATTTTCATTGATAGTATTACGTCTATGCTTATGACTGATGGAAGTGTACAATATATATGCCCAGTTTAATGATAGAGGTTACATTAATTGGACCATGTTCGCTACACCTCCTCTCTGGTGTGACACTCATCATTATAAGATACACACCACTTACATATAGAGACCCATGAAGACCGGTTTTATCAGGCATCTTAAAGAAAAACGGGTCATCATCACTCATATGGTAGTATCTCATGGCACAGTGATATGTAAAGCCCCTCTCCTCATCTTAATCAGAATTACGCATATGGCTGTAAACCCTCGGGTTCGAATTACAGTGCAACCCATGGTATTGCGACGTTCAGTCCTACTTTGTCACTCTGTAATTTAAAAACCCATTTCTGTTCTCGAACAAATAGGAACCTGTTAATATCTGTAATGTGTTCTCATTGTCAGTGAAATTGCTCTCCCACCCTCGCAGCTCCACCATTAAGTGAGGCCTGCCCCTGTACTCTCGAGTGTTGGTGATCGAGGCCCTCCTCCACCCGCAGGTTTCCCTGCGCCTCATCCCTGGTGGTCCAGTGGACCTCTGTCTCCTTCCTCTCACTCTGCTCTTTCACTCGTTTTCACTCGTTTTTCTACCCTTTTTTATCTTTCACCTTTCTGCACTTTTCTGCATCTCTGCTCTTTTGTGCCTTATTTCTGCTCATTTTCCCTTCCTCTCGCTCTGCTCTTTCACTCGTTTTCACTCGTTTTTCTTCCTTCTTTTATCTTTCACCTTTGTGCACTTTTCTGCATCTCTGCTCTTTTCTGCCTTATTTCTGCCTATTTTCCCTTTTTTTCTTTATCCCTTATTTCCTCCCTTTACCTTTCCCTGCCGCTGCTGCCCCCGCGGCGCCTCCCCACCAGCGCGACCGGCCCAATCCAGCTCCCCTCCCCACTCCCGCCTCCCAGCTGTCCAGCCCTCCCCGACCCCTACTTAATGGCGGCCACTGCGCGGCCGCGGGCAGCGGGCGCGCCACTGCCGCGCCGAAGGCGCGTCTAAGGCAAGCCTGTCTGCGCCCTTCCGCGACCTGACCGCGACCAGCGCCAGGAACCCTGGACCTCCGCACCGCCAACGCTACGACCCAGCAGCACTCCACGCACTCAACCCAGGCCGCAACAACAACTGCAAGCTAGCATCACCAGCCGACACCCACGGACCCTTCAGCTGTCACCGCTGCCGGCACACCTGCAGCACCACCAAGAACACGGATCCAGCACAACCCGCCCACAAGAACACAACCGAACGAAGACCCTGCAATGCATCCTCCTCAACGTCCGATCCCTCCACAAACACGCCACAGAAATCTGGGACTTCCTCGACAGCACCACCCCAGACGTAGCGTTCTTTACCGAAACCTGGACCAACACCACCTCGGGACCGGACATCGCCATCGCCATCCCCCAGGGATACAAGATCTCCAGGAAGGACCGCCGCACACGCCCAGGAGGAGGAATCGCCATCATCCACAAATCCAGCCTCCGCCTGAGCACACTCCCTGACGAGCCCACAGAACTGATGGAACACCTTCACTTCAAGATACTGGCCAGCCCCACCGCCACCCTGCGAGGAACCCTCATCTACCGACCCTCTGGACCCCGCGGACCCTGTGCCAACTCCACCACGGATATTATCTCCCCGCAGGCCATCGCATCCACCAACTACACCCTGCTGGGAGACCTCAACTTCCACCTCGACAACCAACTGGACCCCAACACCACATCCCTCCTGGACAACCTCCACAACATTGGACTGCGCCAGATCGTGACCGAGCCCACGCACTCAGCAGGACACACCCTCGACCCCCTCTTCACTACAGGAAACTCCATCACCTTCAGCCACACCACTGAACTCCCATGGACCGACTATCGTTGCGTCCACTTCACCTTCAGAACACCCACCATCCACAGACACCAGCACCTGCTTCCACGAAGAAACTGGACCAAAATCACCGACGACCAGCTCACCTCCTCACTCAACAACTCCACCCCAACCATCGCGGAAAACGACGACTCCAACACCGCAGCCCGAACCCTGCATAGATGGATCTCGGACAGCACCAACACCATAGCCCCCCTCAAGAAAAACAACAATACCCGTGCCAAGAAAGCCAGATGGTTTACCACCGAACTTCGAGAGTCCAGAAGCACATGCCGCCTCGAAAAGGCCTGGAGGAACACCAAATCCACAGAAGCCCACAACAACTTCAGAGCCGCCACCAACGCCCATCATCAACTCATCAGAGAAACGAGGAAAAAAGCGATTGAAGACAGAATCTCCACCCACGCGCACAACAGCAAGGAACTCTTCAGCATCATCAAGGAGTTCGCCCAACCCACTAGCGAGTCTACCGACATCCCTCCCTCACAAGACCTCTGCGACAAACTCAGCACCTTTTTCCACCACAAAATCAAGAGCATCTACGACAACTTCGACGAAGACAACCAACACACTGAACCCTCACCAACCACCCCCGACACCCGGAAACCAGCGATTGATGACTGGACAGACCTCACCACCGAAGACACACTGAAGACAATGAAGTCAATCCACTCAGGGGCCCCCACGGACCCCTGCCCCCACCACATCTTCAACAGAGCCACCGACACCATCGCACCCATGCTCCGCCACACCATCAACTGCTCCCTGGCGACCGCCTCGTTCCCCGACGACTGGAAACACGCAGAGGTCAACCCCCTCCTAAAGAAACCCTCAGCGGACCCCACTGACCTCAAAAACTACAGACCCATCTCCCTGCTCCCGTTCCCAGCGAAAGTCATCGAGAAAGCCATCAACAGCCAACTCGCCACATTCATTGAAGAACGCAACATCCTCGACTCCTCCCAATCCGGCTTCAGAAAAAACCACAGTACGGAAACCGCCCTCCTCGCCGCAACAGACAACATCCGCACCCTACTGGACAAAGGAGAAACAGTAGCCCTCATCCTCCTCGACCTTTCAGTGGCGTTCGACACAGTCTCCCACTGCACCCTAATACGCAGACTCTACGACGCAGGAATCCAGGACAAGGCCCTCGACTGGATCTGCTCCTTCCTCTCCGGCAGGACGCAGCAGGTCAGACTCCCCCCTTTCCTCTCAGACCCCACACCTACCACCTGCAGAGTCCCCCAGGGCTCCTTCCTCAGCCCGACGCTCTTCAACGTCTACATGGCTCCACTCGCCCCCATCGTCAGAACCTACGGACTCAACATCGTGTCATACGCAGACGACACCCAGCTCATCCTCTCCCTATCCAACGAGCCCAAACACCGCCAGACGCAACTTTCGAGAAGGCATGGAAGCCGTTGCCAAATGGATGAGAAACAGCTGCCTACAACTAAACACCAACAAAACAGAAGTACTCATCATGGGCCCAAACCCCGATGCCTGGAGCGACACCTGGTGGTCCCCGCCCTCGGAAACCCGCCAACCCCCACGGACCACGCAGGAAACCTGGGAATCATCCTGGTCTCCGAGCTCAAAATGGACCGCCAGATCAACTCTGTCTCGTCTTCCTGCTTCCACACCCTCCGCCTCCTTCGTAAGACCTTCAAATGGATCCCCCTCGAACACCGAAAGACCGTCACTCACGCCCTGGTCACCAGCAGACTCGATTACGGCAACGCACTCTACGCCAGAATAAACAAAAACCTCACCCGCAAGCTACAGAACATCCAGAACGCCGCCGCAAGACTGGTCCTCAACCTGCCAAAACACTGCCACATCTCCCAGCACCTGCGCACACTCCACTGGCTCCCTGTCGAGGTGAGAATCACCTTCAAGATGCTCACCCACGCACACAAGGCCCTCCACGGCACCGGACCAGCATACCTGAACAGCCGACTCAAATTCCACGCACCCCAAAGGACCCTACGATCAGCCCAGCTCTCCTACGTCGTGGTCCCCCACACCAGAAAGACCGGGCCAGGAGTCTCCTTCTCCTTCCTCGCAGCCAAAGCATGGAACGCCCTTCCGCTCCACCTCAGACAGACAACATCGCTCCCCATCTTTACAAGAAACCTCAAAACCTGGCTCTTTGACAGACCCCCTCCTTGATGGATGGAACCTGCACCCCCCTCCCCACCCCTAGCGCCTTGAGACCCTTACGGGTGAGTAGTCGCGCTTTAACAAACCCCTGATTGATTGATTGATTGATTGATTGAGTGGGAATGAATGGTTGTTCCAGAACTGTCCACCTAAAATCATCAGGTTGGTGGTTTGCTTCAAGGATCTGTCTTGTAAGTCTTGTTTCTTACATCTCACCGTAATCTTGTATTCCAAGATCCTCAGCTTGACCCTGCGAGTGGTCATGCCCACATATTGTAAGTTACATGGACACGTAATGAAGTAAATAAGTTTATCACTATTGCAATTGGTAAACTTATTTTGCACCCACGGTCTATTAGTCCCTATGTCCACAGATTTAGATTGTTGTGTTTGGGGACAGGCCGCACAGGACCCACAACAAAAGTGGCCCTGAACAGAAGGGAGATCCCAGAGGGCCCCTACACCTGGTGGGGGGTTTGGTTTTGGGTCTGGTATGGACGAGTTGGTCCCGAAGATTTGTGCTCCTTTTAAAAGAGAAAAGAGGGGGTGGAATTTGTTCGTTGCCAATGTTGAGTTTGCGCCAATGTTTACGCACACTCTTTTGGATGCTGTTAGACATGGTGCTAAAAGTGTTGACAAAGGTAAGCCTAGTCAGTTCTGGTCTGGGTCCTGATAGGTCCAATAGGGCCTCTCTATTGTTATTCATGGCCCGTTTGAGCGAGCGACGCACCAGTCTTTTGGGATATTTCCTAGCACACAGTTGGGATGACAGTGTGGTCGCATGATTCACAAATCTCTCCTTGGTGGAACAATTTCTCCAAACCCGAAGAAATTGGCCAAATGGTAAATTGTCACGAAGTGACTTTGGATGGTAGCTATCGTAACAAAGTAAAGAGTTTCTGGCCATCGGCTTTCGATATATCTCTGTCTCGAGGCCTGATGGTGTAGCTACAATTAATAGATCCAAGAAGGCTAACTTGTTTTTATCATATTCCACCGTGAATTTGAGAAATTCGTTCATGCTATTGAGCCATGTTTGGAATGTTATGATAGACTCTGTATTGCCTCGCCAAATGACGAGGACATCGTCTATATAGCGCTTCCATAGACGTATTGGGTCACGAAAAGGGTTAGTCTGTGTCAACACATGCTCCTGCTCGAATACATGAACATACAAATTAGCCAGACTGGGAGCGAAAACGCTTCCCATGCTGGTACTGGAGACTTGTAGGTAAATAGTATCTTCAAACTTAAAGAAGTTCTCTTTCATTGCAAGTTGGGCGCAGGCCATGATAAACTGCACTGGGGTAATGGAGTCCAAATCTCTCTCAGTCAGTAATAATGCAATAGCATCAAGTGTCTCATCCTGAGGAATTGAAGTATAGAGAGACTCCACATCGAATGAAACAAAAAAATCAGTTTCCATGTCAAAATCCACCTGTGGCAACAAATGCAACACGTCCTTGGTGTCTTGCAAAAATGTGGGCATTTCCTTGACCATCGGTCTCAGGAAATGATCCACAAAAGTGGACAGAGGTTCCAGGACTGAGCCCAGTCCAGAAATAATAGGTCGCCCGGGCGGTGGCCTTTGTGGTTTATGCACCTTGGGTAGAACATAAAAATAGGGCATAACTGGATGTTCAGTTTGTAAAAAGGCTGCCTCCTGGGTGGTTATCCAACCTTCATTCACCGCTTCTTCTACCATGATCGAAATGATGTTTTTTATTTTTTCAGTCAGATCAATTTTTAATGGGCGATAGGATCTTTTGTCACCTAATTGTCATAAGCATTCTGTGCGATAGATGTCAGTATCAAGCACGACAATCGCACCGCCTTTATCCGCCGGTTTGATTGTAATCCGGTCATCTGTTGTAAGTTTCCGTAATGCCATTTGTTCCTGTTTGGGAAGGTTGCAGTAAGGATTGTTCTCTCTTTTGCAGAGTGCCGTTACATCTTCACTCACTGCTTTCTCGAAAGTTAAAACTTGTGCAGGTATTAGATGAGCCGGTGGATTGAAGGTTGAACGTTTCTTTAAACCAGTATTCATGTTAAGAAAAAGTGCAAACGGATTTTGCGAAAGAATTTAGCAAGTTCGCATTGAGTCTGGAATGGATCACCTCTGAAAGTAGAGACAAAGCCTAAGCCTCTATTCAGAACTAGTTGTCAATTTGAGCTCTCGGTCATTATCTACGGATGAACAACTAGTTCTGAATAGAGGCTTAGGCTTTGTCTCTACTTAAAAGAAATGTTCAACCTTCAATCCACCGGCTCAAGCGGTGAATGAAGGTTGGATAACCACCCAGGAGGCAGCCTTTTTACAAACTGAACATCCGGTTATGCCCTATTTTTATGTACTACCCAAGGTGCATAAACCACAAAGGCCACCGCCCAGGCGACCTATTATTTCTGGACTGGGCTCAGTCCTGGAACCTCTGTCCACTTTTGTGGATCATTTCCTGAGACCGATGGTCAAGAAAATTCCCACATTTTTGCAAGACAACAAGGACGTGTCGCGTTTGTTGCCACAGGTGGATTTTGACATGGAAACTGATTTTTTAGTTTCATTCGATATGGAGTCTCTCTATACTTCAATTCCTCAGGATGAGACACTTGATGCTATTGCATTATTACTGACTGAGAGAGATTTGGACTCCATTACCCCGGTGCAGTTTATCATGGCCTGCGCCCAACTTGCAATGAAAGAGAACTTCTAGTTTGAAGATACTATTTACCTACAAGTCTCCGGTACCAGCATGGGAAGCGTTTTCGCTCCCAGTCTGGCTAATTTGTATGTTCATGGATTCGAGCAGGAGCATGTGTTGACACAGACTAACCCTTTTCGTGACTCAATACGTCTATGGAAGCGCTATATAGACGATGTCCTCGTCATTTGGCGAGGCAATACAGAGTCTATCATACTATTCCAAACATGGCTCAATAGCAGGAACGCATTTCTCAAATTCACGGTGGAATATGATACAAACAAGTTAGCCTTCTTGGATCTATTAATTGTAGCTACACCATCAGGCCTCGAGACAGAGCTATATAGAAAACCGATGGCCAGAAACTCTTTACATTGTTACGATAGCTACCATCCAAAGTCACTTTGTGACAATTTACCATTTGGCCAATTTCTTCGGGTTCGGAGAAATTGTTCCACCAAGGAGAGATTTGTGAATTAATTATGCGACCACACTGTCATCCCAACTGTGTGCTAGGAAATATCCCAAAAGACTGGTGCGTCGCTCGCTCAAACGGGCCATGAATAACAATAGAGGCTCTATTGGACCTATCAGGACCCAGACCAGAACTGACTAGGCTTACCTTTGTCAACACTTTTAGCACCATGTCTAACAGCATCCAAAAGAGTGTGCGTAAACATTGGCGCATACTCAACATTGGCAACGAACAAATTCCACCCCCTCTTTTCTCTTTTAAAAGGAGCACAAATCTTCGGGACCAACTCGTCCATACCAGACCCAAAACCAAACCCCCACCAGGTGTAGGGGCCCTCTGGGATCTCCCTGCTGTTCAGGGCCACTTTCGTTGTGGGTCCTGTGTGACCTGTTCCCAAACACAACAATCTAAATCTGTGGACATAGGGACTAATAGACCGTGGGTGCAAAATAAGTTTACCAATTGCAATAGCGATAAACTTATTTACCTCATTACGTGTCCATGTAACTTACAATATGTGGGCATGACCACTCGCAGGGTCAAGCTGAGGATCTTGGAACACAAGAGTACGGTGAGATGTAAGAAACAAGCCACAAGACTTACAAGACATTTCCTTGAAGCAAACCACCGACCTGATGATTTTAGGTGGACAGTTCTGGAACAACCATTCATTCCCGAACACATTACAGATATTAACAGGTTCCTATTTGTTCGAGAACAGAAATTGGTTTTTAAATTACAGAGTGACAAAGTAGGACTGAACGACTCAATACCATGGGTTGCACTGTAATTCGAACCCGAGGGTTTACAGCCATATGCGTAATTCTGATTGAGATGAGGAGAGGGGCTTTACATATCACTGTGCTATGAGATACTACCATATGAGTGATGATGACCCGTTTTTCTTTAAGATGCCTGATAAAACCGGTCTTTATGGGTCTCTATATGTAAGTGGTGTGTATCTTATAATGATGAGTGTCACACCAGAGAGGAGGTGTAGCGAACATGGTCCAATTAATGTAACCTCTATAATTAAACTGGGCATATATATTGTACACTTCCCTCAGTCATAAGCATAGACGTAATACTATCAATGAAAATGAAGGGTTTAGTAACATTGGACATATATCATTTAACCATGCCTCAACCACATGGTGTGCAGAGAAATAATTGCTGCAACCACATATACCGTAGACGTAAAGATATGATCAAACGGTTTAGTTCCGGTATGGAGGCAAGTTAGTGACATCCCCTGTATAGATAAATGGGTGCGCACCTGACTTATTTTATTGTCATTCAATAGAACATTGTGTGAGCTCCAGAGATTGGTAGTGTGCATGTAGTTCCAAACAAATTTAAAAAAGCCAGATGAAGATATGTGGCATCGCTATTTTGACAACAAGATAATTTAGTAATTTAGACAAAATAATATCGAGGTTTGCCGATATTTATGGCCAAATATAAATTGCGGAAAACAAGAGCAGTTTGTGAGTCTTTCTCCCTGTTATATTAAGTAATCACAAAATTCAAGAACTGCAATTCTAATTTAAGAACTACAATTCCCATGATTTCTAGCGCACTAGTTTCGGGCAGGTCACATGACTCGGGCGGGCCCAAACATTGTGTGTGATGCACCAGTGCGGCGGTTTTTAAAGCTGGTGTTTCCCGTTGTTCGGTACCTCCCCAGACGCCTTAACGCACCGCCAGAGGTACCGACGGACAGGTGAGCAGCAGCATTTGTTGCAGACACGGCGCGGTTTTCTGTGCTTTCCTATCCTGTTTAAAAAATTGAAAGCTTGTGTTTTAAATATGAGTTTGTAATGGGAACCGCATTTGCGCATTCACGCACAAGCGCAGTTGTCAGGGATAAAGCCACTTCCGCGTTTTTGGTTTCGAGGGTTGGTATCCCGGTAATTTCCCCGTAACAAAGCAGTTTAAAACGTTTTCTCATCAGCGCATTCAGCTTAGCTCTGAAACCGGGCACACATTGGTTAGACACTCGTCTATTGCTCTGGGTAGCCTGTATAGCTCTGTGTTGTAATGTATGAGCTCTGTTCTGTCATGTAAGAGCACAACTAGTTTGGAAGTCTGTGGCAACTGTTTGAAATATTACACGAGAGAGTGCTCGGGCCGTGCGGTCTTGTGGTCGCCTCTCGGCTAATGAAGCAGGTCATATCATGCCAGTAAGCCAATGTGATAACAGGTGTTATAATCTAACCGAGAATATGAATATATGTGCGGAGGCCGTCAGTACAATGTACATACTATTAACAAGGGTAAGAGAGCATTGGAACAGCACCTCCCATCTATATAAAGTGCTTTGTTACACAGATTTAGCACTGGACTGTGCGTGCACACTTACATATGGAATTAGCCTCAACCCGAGTATACACCATAGTAGAATTTAAACACACCAGTGTCTATGTCAGCATTTTTAGTTTTAGTTTTTAGTCCTGGGTCCAGTTGTCGTATGTGTGCGTGGTGCTTCTTTTTAACATAAGATAAATGAGAGTAAAGAGAGAATAAGGTCACCATGAACATTTCTTGTTCTTTCCTATGTTCTCTCATAGAGCGGTGCCTCCTTTTCCTGAGCCGCGGCCAGGTGAGGTGAGGTCTTTTCCTCGTGCAATACGGGTAAGCATGAAAACATGTAATTATGAAATATCATAAATCATAGATGATGATTAAATATGTCACTATGTAATGTTTCGATGTCCTGAGCTCATGAGTCCCATTGTAAGTCGTGTCAACCTTTAATAGTGGATCGTTTTTTCACTCTTTTGCAGATGCTAACAGTAATCCGTCACTTGCAGAGGACTTGCTTATCCCTGAACACAGGTGATTAGGTTGTATCTGTTCCAACCTTTTCTTATTTATATCTGTTTTTCACTAATGCAGTAGCAACTTTTTTGTGGTCCTGAAGAAGGCTTAGGATGAATATATCTTTTTTGCTGAAACATGTTGACCCCCTATTTTCCATTCACAGACAGTTATTTGTTGAAAACTGTCATTTGCACTGTTTTTAAGCTTGAGCTTTGGGAGATACCTATTAATGGTTTTCTCTCACTGTTCAATTTTAACTCACTATTTTTCATTATTTTGCAGTGCACTCATCACCCCTACACGAATTGATTGCTCACATCTGTAGGACCAACTACAGCGTGTTTTATCGCTACCATTTGAATAGCATAAAAACATCTGCAAACTCCCCTTTCCTTCTGAAAGGGTTGCAGCCCTTAGGACACTAGTGTGTTACTAGGAGGAGACCCAGATGATGAAGCATGTCACCAATGGTGAGTGATGGGAATCCGTCCTTTTAAAGGATATTTCTTTGTAGCCTGTAAAGAGGTGTATAGGTTAGTGGTTATGGTTTCTTTAGGTCTCATGTGGCTCTAACACATAGAAATTTAGCATGTCTTTATGAATGAGGTAACATGAACATAATTTAGCTGTTAAGAAAGCTGTAGCATTGGGATGCTTCTGCCTAGTATTAGCGGTTTTTGAACGTTTTTCAACCCATTGATTAATAAAAAAAATAATATTCTCCAGCGTCCAATTGTGGAGAGCACAGAAGTGCAATGCTATTTTTTTCATTCAATACTTCAGATAAACCATTTGTGGTGAATCAGCACTCCCGCCTTAAAACCACCTGGAAGTCTCTAGACATAATTTGTGCTTCCAGGTGGTTTTGAGGGGGTGTGCTGCTTCACCAAACATGGTTTATCTAATGTTCCTTTTGGTGCCTTGCAATCTTGTTCAAAAGGGTCAGGTCAAGAAAATAGCTGTAAGGGAGAGAGAGGGGTGGACACTGAATATCAGCGGGATTTCTTCTTTTCAATCTCTAAAAGAAAAAGTTTAAAACAGAGAATAGAGGGATAGACTTACAAACATTTTGCACTGGGTTAATGTCACAAAAGTGATGCTAACCAGCACAAAATGTTTTTTTCCTAATTTACTTTTCAGTGCAAAACTGGTTTTGTGCTGGAAAGTACCCTAAAAGTAACGCAATGCAGCGCAAAGCACTGCTTTGCGTTACTTAGTACAAAGGGGGCGTTACATGGGTAGGACATGGGCATTCCCATGCAACCACCCATGCGTTTTGACGCAAAACCCTATCTACAAACAATAGTAGACAGGGCTTAGCACCAAAAGTTAACGCAATTTGAAAGGAGGTGTTAAAACGAGAAATGTTTTTATTTTCTCCTGTCTTTTCCGACTTTCCAAGCGTGCTGCACTGTGCAGCACAAATACAAAGTAGGAAAAGTTTTAAAGTGTGTCTAAGCATAGTATTTTGTACTGGAAGGGTACCCTTCCAGTACAAAACCTATGGTGGACTCATGCACACAACCTAGCAATATGGTGCTAAGGTTTGTGCCTGGCGCACAGCAGCTAAAATCTGTGCCGGCGCTAGGGAGAGCCACATTTCTGTAGATATGGCGCTCTCCTGCTCCCTCCCTGTCACACAACACAGCACAGCATTTTTGGCTGTTGCGCTGCGTCCCGTGACTGTTTTGAAAATCTGACCATGAGTGTTCTGTGAAACACTTTCTTTTTAGGAGTGTGCAAAATTTTCATAAATTCCCTTGGCATAAGTGCGCAAAATTTAAAGAAATTTACACTCAATTACCATAAATTATGCAAACTGCACATCTGCCATTAAGCTCTTTTTTTGACGAAATGCATCCCTGCATCCGTTATGCAAAATTACACTGACATGGCAACAATTTTGACCAGGATTACTAATTTCTCCTCTGTTGCTGGATACAGTGTTCACTGCAAAGGTGAGTAGCAGCTGTAGAGTCTTTAAGACTATGAGCGCTAAGACCCTTGCGGGACTGGGATGACCTTAGCAGAAATTGCGCAAGCTGCTGGGAGGTGTTAAGGTGTGGTTATTAAAGCTATGATGCATGCGTGCAGTTGGCGAGTTGGTGATCATTTGCTGAAGAATAAAGATGTCTGTTACAGAGCTGCGTGTGTGCCAAGTTTACTTTGCATGCTCCCGGGCTGGGGAGGACGCTACAACTGAAGTCGAGTAGGGGATATGTGCCCTGAAGAAACAAGACTGCTCTCCCTGAGAGTTTGCAATGGTACAGCAAACTGCTTGTGTGTGCCGCATGTGCCCCAAATCAATGGGAAGCCCTAGAAGAAGTTGAAGGCCCGGCAGAGGAGCACATTTGAAAAGCTCACCAGAATCTGCTGGTAAGGCTGAAAGAAGAAATATTGTGCTGTGCCATAACACAGAGCCATCATCCATGCAAAGCAAACGCTAAAGGCAGTGACAACCAGGTACGAAAGCAGGACTTACCTACCGACATAAACAGGTGAATTGTTTTACGACCTTCATGTGCGGAGACCCAAGCACAAACACACAGGTTCTGTTTGCAGAAGTTACAGGTGCTAGGGGCTATCCTCCATCATAGTCGCCCAGACAGCACGTGCCAACACAATGTCGGCAGAGGGGAGCACAATATATATAGCAGACGCATTCCTGAAACCACCACGGCCAATCGGCAAAGCGACGAAACAGAACATTGGTTCCAGGTGGGCTGCATGGATCAAAACATTTGATGACTTCATAAATGCACTGGAAGAAGAAGATGATTAAAAAATCATTAAATACTTAAAGAACCTTGCTGGTGATGGAGTGAAACAAGTGATAAAGAAAATCTCACCAACTGAAGCAAAATCGTGCCAAAAGATAAAAGAAGCATTAGAAGCCAAGTGTAATCCAATGCCGAACATCTTCAATGAAAGATACATCATCAATAAAGCACGACAATATGTTGGTGAAATAATGGATGAGTTTGTTGAAAGACTTGATACCCTCATTAAGCATTGCAAGTTCTGTGATTTCACCAATAAAGAAGCCATGCATCTCAGAATCATCAATGGCTGCCTTTCCTATTTGTTAAGAAGGTGCATGTTGAGAGAAACGCACAGTTTGGAGAAAATATTAATGGCTGCAAGAGCAGAAGAATGAGCAGATCAACAGGCTGTTGATATGGAAGCGGGAACGGCCCAGCATGAATTGGCCCTGAATGTGAAAAGTCAAGCACAAGCGAAAACAAGATGCAAGTAAGTCGACATCTTTAAAGAAATCAAAGTTATGTTTCTGATGTGGATTTTCATTTCCCCACGAAGATAAATGTCCAGCCATAGCACAGACATGCAAAGGTTGAGGGAAAGAAAGCCACTCATCATTCTCACCACACCCACAAAATCAAAAAGCAACATCAACTACAACAAATGGAAAAAAGTCTAGATCAGTCGTCATGAAGCTCATCATACAAAGGCTTTTCGACATCGCTGTCGAATACCGATGAAGAAGATGAGTTTGCGCTAATGGTAGCCACCAAAGAGCAGTGTGTGCATGTAGGACCCGCTGCATGTAAAGACCACAGTTCAAAAGAAATCCACCAAGCGAAATGACAAATTTCATTTGGACATTGTCCCAAAATCATGCTGAAAGTGAATGGGCAACCAATAACTTTCATCATAAACAGTGGTGCCTCGAATAACATCATGCTTGAGGAAAAGTTTAACAGCCTGTTCGTTGAAACTCACCTCACTCCATCAGGCACAAAGGTGTACACATGAGCTGCTAAGGAACCACTGCACAACCAATGGTCATTCACAGCAACAATGCAACACAAAACGACATCAGTGCAAGAGCCAATCCATGTCCTTCAACGAACTTCATCCAGTGCATGCCTACTCAGTTTTGCCACTGCTGCTGGCATGTAACTAATATCTCTCAATTACAACATTTATACTCAGCCTGAAGTCGTAAATCAGTTCTTGTCATTCTTTCATGTCTTAGGAAAACTCAAGCGAATGAAAGTGCAACTTCATATTAATGAGGACATTCACCCTGTTGCACAACGGCACCACAGAGTCGCTTTTCACTTGCAAGAAGCCGTTGAGAAAGAACTCGAAATGCTGTTGAAGCATGACATAATTGAACTCTCAACCGGTCCTACGCCATGGGTCTTGCCCATAGTGGTAGTGCCCAAAAAAGACAGTGGAGGTGCAGTACACATTTGTGTTGATATATGCCAGGCCAACAAAGCAATTGAGAGAGAAAGACATCAAGGTCTTCACGTAGTGGACATGATCATGCAATCAAATGGAGCCAAATTCTTTTCCTGCCTCGACCTGAACAAGAGATACTATCAACTCGAGGTAGGAGAGAATTGCAGGTACATTATGACTTTTTGACTCATGTTGGTTTGTTCAGATACAAAAGACTGATTTTTGGAATATCTTCGGCTGTGGAAATATTTCAGTATGTTATACGCTGAATAATACAACCTGTTATACATACTTTTAATTACAGTGATGGCATACTGGTATTTGGAACAACACAAAAGGAGCATGACAGGCTCTTACACAAGTGTCCCAATTACATGCTGATGCATGCCTTACTCTGAATGCAGCAAAATGTGAGTTTCACAAGATCAAACTTAAATTCTTTGGGCACATATTCTCTGATGGGGGAATGACCCCTTACTCAGATATGGTGAAGGCGCTGTCATCTACTTGTCCTCCACAAGTTGTAACCATGCTGCGATTCTTCTTATGCATGGCCAGTTACTGCTTTAGGTACATTCATGACTTTGTGACAGTGAGTGCCCCATTGAGAGACTTACCAAAGCGAAATGTCCCATTCCTATGGTCTCCTGAATGTGACCAAAATTTCAAAAGGATAAAACATGCAATTGAGAATGCAACTGAAATGGCCTATTTTGACCCCAAGCTACATACTGAAATAAAAGTAGATATGAGCTTGGTGGGGCTGGGAGCAATCCTTGCTCAACACAATGGTCATCCAAATGCTCAGGGACACATTGCTGCCTATGTCAGTTGAAGTTTGTCTGAGACTGAACGTGCCTATCCTCAGCAGGAAAAGGAGAGTCTGGCAGTAGAGTGGGCCTGGAAACATTTTCATGTATTTCTATATGGAATAGTTTCACTATTGTCATGGCCCACCAGATGTTGATCACTATCTTTAGAAATCCAAAACCTAAAATGCCTTCTAGCTTTGAGAGGTCTGGGTTGTGACTGCAAAAGTATGTCTATAAAATTGTACACAAGCTGGGGAAAGATTGAACACTGCTGATTATACCGAATCGCTAAAAAAAAACGAATTTTTTGATGCATTGCAATTTGCGACTTGCAAATAGCGAGTCGGTAATATTCGCAAATTGGGAATCGCAAATCAGTATATTGATGCATATGCCCCTAAGTTTTGGAGTGTTATCAGCTGCAAAGCTATTCCAAGATGCCATTCGACGTATCATACAGCCTGTCATGAATGATTTCAATTACAGTGATGACATACTGGTTTGCAGAGCTAAGCAGGAGCATGACAAAGCTCTCAATCAAGTATATCAGTTGCACACTGATGCCGATTACATTTTGAATGCAGAGAAATGTGAGCTACGCAAGGCAAAGTTAAAAACTTTTGCCCATATCTTTTCTGACGGGGGCATAATACCTGATCCTGCTAAAGTGCAATCGCTGTCAACTGTCAGTGCCCCAAAAGATGTTTCCATGTTACGTTCATTCCTTGGCACTGCAAGCTATTGCTCTAGATACATACAAGACTTTGCCACTGTCAGTGCGCCATTAAGAGACTTGACTAAAAAGAATGGGGCTTATTTACAAGCCCCTTGCGCAACTTTTACGTCATTTTTCCCATGTTAAAAGTGACGCAAAATTGGCGCAAGGGGCTTGTAAATCAGCCCCAATGTTTCTGCATGCTCCCAGACTGGGGAGGATGCACTACTGCTGTGAATGATTTGTGATAAAAAGTTCTATCGAGAGGCACTTTTTCATTACTTGTTTATGACACTGTATCATTTTGTTAGACCTGTGGCTTAAACATACTGTAATATTTTCTGATGGCTCAAAGTGTGACATATAGCACGGGGGTTTTGTCAGCACAAATGCATGCAGATTCCTAGCCCCTCACCCACTAGCTTCTTCTGGGCTCTCGTTCCTTTTCTGGCTGCCATGGACTTTGGGTGCTGCTTGTCTCTCTTGAAGATTTCAGCCCTTCATTCTCCTGTCATTGCACCAGTATTACACCTTTGTAACTTGCCTGTGTCTGTAAAGACTTTGGGGCATATTCTCAAGGACTTATCGCCCAGTTAGCGGCACTTTATCGCAGCCAAAGTGGCGATAGATTCATCGCCCTATTCACAAGCTTGTGCTAACAGCCGATATCGCCAGTTTTCCTGCGAAAGCAGCCGCAAAAAACATCGCCACGGATGACACCGGCAACTAACGCTAATGAGATACAGAGTAGGCGTTCCCGTACAAAAAGCCACGGAAACACCACTGCGCAACATTCTCAACGACCAGCCAGATCGGCGATAAGAGTCAAAAACATGCAATAAGGTGCGTTAGCAGCAGGGATTTAACACCTGCTCCTACCTGGTGTTAAGTGGGACGACAACCTGCACCATGAAAGGGAGCCCAGCCCAGAACCACACCTGAAGAACAACAGATGCCATGGAGCCACTGATCATGCAGCTCGGAACCCCAAGAGGGCCACAACACCCACCGCCACCACACCCAAGTCCCCCAACCCCCCCTGCACCCCCCCCTGGGGCCCTACCCCGGGCACCCCCCCTTCCCCGGACAAAGATATCTCACATCTACCTTACAAATTCATGAACACAACAATTTGCCTGATGTCGCACAAGTACAGCAATTAACATTCATGTGTGGCCAGAAAAAGGAAAAACATTCATACATCTTAGAATTCCAAAAATAATTATTTTATTCAAATTTAACTCAACACCAATAAGTGGAAGAGTCATGGCGGGTCTCCTCTGGAAAATCTGCAAGTCAAAACCTGCAAGACAAAATTGAAGATAAGAAGGTGCGTCATGCGCCCAACAAGGGACAGAGAGAGAGAGAGAAAGAAATGTAGAGAGAGAGAGTGAAAGAGAGGGAGAGAGAGAAAGAAAGAGAAAGGGGGAGAGAGGGAGAAGGAGAGAGAGAGCAACAGAGGGAGAGAGAGACAGTGAAAGAAAGAGAGGGAGAGTGAGAGAAAGATAGAGAAAGAGAGGGAGAGAGAGAGACAGTGAAAGGAAGAGAGGGACAGGGAGAGACAGTGCCGACACTGCGCACCCAGGCCTCACAGCTCACCTGCTGACACCGGTGTGTCTCCAACCACGTGCCGGTATACACTGCAGTCCACCAGGTCCCTCATCTGAAACAGAGTCCACAGCTAATGATGACAGAGTACATATCATTGCACACTGCAACATCGCTTGGCCGCCCCTGCGCACACAGGCGGCTGCACCCCAGCCCCTCCCACCGCCCAGCGGGGATTGCCTGGCCCTGCGCACACAGGCCTCACTGCACCTTCCGCCACCGGCGTGTCTCCAAGAGGGCCCACCACGTGCCGGTGCATACTCCAAGCCCGGGGCCCGCGACCTTGGCAGCCTCCACATCATGCAGCCACGCACCACGGTCCACCAGGTCGCACACTTGATTCTGGGTCTTGATTTTGCAATGGCAGAGATCATATCAGGTCACATGTCATCATCGCAGGCTGCACACCCGCTCAGCTCCATAGGTGCCACTAACTCTGAGAACCGCGAGGCAACGCCACGTGGCAGTAGGCCCGCGCTGTCCGCTGGCTCAGGCCTACCCTGCGGTCCACCAGGTCGCACA
This sequence comes from Calotriton arnoldi, assembly GCA_963921515.1. Classification (NCBI taxonomy): domain Eukaryota; kingdom Metazoa; phylum Chordata; class Amphibia; order Caudata; family Salamandridae; genus Calotriton; species Calotriton arnoldi. The sequence goes on from CAWUFW010010796.1 coordinate 418,937, forward strand.
CTTGATTCTGGGTCTTGATATTGCAATGGCAGAGACCATATCAGTGCACACGGCATCATCGCAGGCTGCACACCCGCTCAGCACTTTAGGTGCCCCTACCTCAGTGCACAGAAAGTCACCGTCCCGTGGCGGTAGGCCCGTGCCGGCCACAGTGTAACCGGTGCCACCGACTCCGTGCAACACAAGTCATGGGCTCTATCTGATTGAGCCTCGTCATATGGCAGGCGGACGCAGCTATGTCACCTCAGGCAGTGGGGAAGAACTGGGACATGTTGCGTCGTCGTCCCCCCCTTTATACGTAAGCCGAGTGGGCTGGCTCGGCGTACGCCAGGCCAGCGTAGGGGTGTGAACAAATATCCCTTGCGTCTGGGCGTGGTTCATATCTGGGCTGCACAGGAAACCAACTGATGCGTGTGTCTCTGTTGCTGTGTCTGCGCCACACGGCCCGCAATCGACAATGTTGCACCCTGTGACGCAAGTCCCACGACATGAGCAACATGGACGTAGAGGGAATCACTGACCCTACATTCATCCATACTTTCATACTTGAATGATCAAAGACATGACACATCTGTGCGAATCAGAATGTTTTATTCACATCCAATGGAGTGGTGCAGCTGGAGCAGTACAGGGCCATGCAAACCCCACTTCACATAGTCGGCCCGTGGAGGGCCAGCCAGAAGTCCTTCAGGGAATGACAAGTACCACGGAAGAGGAAGAGTGCAGTCCGCAGTCTGATCGCTGTGTCATTGGCAACCAAACAGAATATGGCAGTCCATGTCGGGGTCCAAGGTGAGTGTCGCAGAGTGCATCGGGGGACAGTGGAAGTTGAGGATGCAAAGGGCAGGACCAAGCAGAAACAGGCCATATGGCGGAAATGAATGCTACGGCCTCCTCCGTACCAGTAAGGTTGCTTCACCCGCATCTTTGTCCTCTGATGTCACATGTGCCTCACACGTGGGTGGTGGTGGTATGTCGGCCGGACTGCGAGGCACTGACACATCAGGGGGCGGAGATGTGGAGGTAGAAGCAGCAGCAGCATTCATCTGCGCAAGGCCTTGAGGCAGCAATGCCATGACGATGTGCTGCAGGGCATGGAAGGACCCAGCCACAACTCGCTGGTGTGCAGCCGTGGCAGCCATTTTTTCCGCCGTCATCCACTGCATTTTCTCCATGTGCCCCCGCATCTGTCCCAACTCCCGGCTGACATCGCTGGAGCCACTCTGACTGGACAGTTGTTCTTGTCTCAGTATCATGACTCCAGCGATGTCAGCCATGGATCGTTGGAGAGCATGGAGCGGACTGTGGGTGTCCGTCAGGGACTGTATGTGGTCCCTGATGGGAATCAGACACCCATGTATGGCATCAAGTTTGGCTGCTATGAGGTCAAATCCCACCCGCACCTGATCAGCCATCTTCTCCTGGGCCTCCAACACACGGCGTTGGAAGGCCATGTGTTGTTCGTGGGGGTCCTGGGAGATGGCCGGGGTGGTAGGTGCGTCCTGCTGTGTGGTCTGTGCAGGGGGTGGGATCTCCTCGATGCAGCTGGGCTGCCCTGCTCCTGGAGATGGGGTGCTGAGGCAGTCAATGAGGTCTTGGAGGGCTTCGGTGTCGATGTCGGAGGTGTCCTCCCCGTCATCGGTGAAGAGTTGTTGGGGCTGCTCTGCAGGAGGTGTTGATGCTCCCTCTGCAATGTGAAGGGGAGATACAGCATTACTTTGTGTTCACATGTGTGTTGACGCATTGTACAAGTTCACATACAGACTGCATGGCAATGTACATTGTGGCTGTCCAGGAGGTGCTGCCTATTTGATGCGGGACAGTGGACATTTTGACAACATCACAGATATGTGATTGTGCCTGTACATTGACATCTCACATTTCCCTGCTATGCCAAATGTGATTGGCAAGTTTCTACACACAGGCAGCACCTGTGGTGTCCTCTGTCCTGTTGTTAATGTGTTGCAGTCTGTACCACATTGTTGTCAATGCTGATGTGCTCTGAATGTCATGTGTGTGTGATGCATTTTGGGGGGGTCGCCCCTGCAGCTCTGATTTGGCTGCCCCTTGTCCCATTTCAGGCGGTGTGCCTTTGACATCTGTGCCCATACAGTGCTGAGATGTTGCAGACTAGGGTGGATTTGGGTCTTGGTGGCAGTTGGGACTCTGGGGCATGGTTTGTCCGCAGATGTGTAGTTGATGTCAGGGGTTGTCTGTGCAGGTGGATGTGTCAGAGTGTGACCTGCTCCTTTACGGATGTGGTCCACACTCCGCCACCACAGTGTGGTGGCGTGCACCATGTCATGGTGATCGGACTGCAGCCATGCTAATCATCATGCAGTGTCACTTGCATTGTCAGTGTGGCTCACGGACCCGCAGCTTTGCTGGGTTCAGCACATGTGCATGGGTTGGTAGTGAGATGAGTGATGTGTGGGAGGGACTCCTCTGGGCACATAGTCGACGGGGGCCTACGTGCAGTTGCTATGTGTGCTGCAGTGTGCCAAGGGGTTCAGGGACATGATCCAGAGTCATTGTGGGTGTGCAGTGTGCTATACTCCATTGTGCATGTCTGCCATTGGGCCCATCTCACCCCGTCCCCCCAGTCCCTGGTCATTACTCACCCTGTTGCTGTTGTGTCGGGTCATGTTGAGCAGTGTCCGGTCCCCCGACTCCTGCCACCGTCTCCCCACTGATGACTGTGGACATCATTTCCTCCATCTCATCCAGCTCCTCCTGTGGCGCTGGATTCCCACCTCCAGTCTGCATTGCTGCCTTCTGGTTGTTGGCGAGTTTCTGCTTGGTCTTGCGCTTCACGTCATTCCAGCGCCTCTTGACCTCGTCCATTGTCCTCCTCCGCACTCCGACTGCATTCACCTTGTCCACGATGGACTGCCATATTCCATTTCTTGTTGCCAATGACACAGTGGAGGTGACGAACAGATGTTGATGGTGTTCTACCACCTCCGTGATCAGGATCCTGTTTTCCTGCGGACTGAACCGCGTCTTCCTCTTCTTCTTTTCCTTGCCCTTCCCTGTCCCCGAGGTACCAGCCTGCTCCTCCAGGGGGCTTGTGGGGTTCTGGCCATCCTCTGTCACTGCTCCGGCTGCCTCCATTGTGCGTCGCTGTAGTTTTGTTTTGTTTGTGTTATTTTTTGGTTCTTTTGTAGTGGTTTTTCCTGCCTGACGTGTGTGAATTGCAGGCCTGGCGCTTCTTTTCGCTGATTGTCTTATCGCGGTTGGGCCCATCGCAACTTTTTTCGTGTTCGGGTTTGGGTTTTCATCGCCGTCCCGGTAATGTTTTCGCGGACATTTTGCGCGTTAGCGTGAGACTATCGCATGGTACCGCCGTGTTGAGAATACAACGTTAACACAGCATTATTTTCCCGCGATAGACTGTGATGTGCAAAGTTGCGTTAAGCTAATTTTGCGATAATTATCACACGTTCTTGAGAATATCCCCCTTTCTGTATAAAAACAATCTTTAGGATAACTATTAGGCAACATACCTTGGCATAATCTTTTCAAACGGATAGGTACAATTACCGCTCAATTTGCTGATAAATAAGAGTATACAAAGCGACCTCCGTTACGCTTTTGTATGCAGTGCATGAAAACGGGCATCCTTGTGTAGCTAGTACAGAAAAAGTGTAAATTGTTTGAAAATTGAAAGCATAACTCCCCCCCACCCCCGCCCAAACTCCCCCTCTCCTATATTTCCTTGAGTGACTTTCTGTCGCTCACTGCCCAGAATTTTTTTATTATGTTTATTTAACCCTTTCAGTGCTCATGACGGAATGGTTCCGTCATGAGCACAAGTTCCAATGTGCTCATGACGGAACCATTCCGTCATGAGCACATGCTCAGAAAATCTCTCTGCTGCAGACAGCAGAGGGATTTCCCATTTTTTTTTTTTTTGCCTGGGGAGGTGGGGAAGAGCTTCCCCAACCTCCCCAGGCCTCTTTTTGAATTTCGTTGCAATGACGATCGCGCGCATGGCGCGCCATCGTCATTGCAACGAAAACGAAACTGAAACTTAGTTTCAGTTTCAGTGTTTCAGTGCTCGTGGGGTTATCTCAGCCCCCCGATCACCAAAAAAGATGGGAGGGGTATCGTTGGAAAGGGGAGAATCTCCCTTTTCCAATGGTACCCTTCCCTAGTGGATCCCTGCTTGGGTATCACCCCAGGGGGGCGATCCCCAAGCAGGGATCCACCCACTAGACACCAGGGAGGGGGGAGCTGCACCTTGGGCAAGGGCCTTTGCTCCCCCATATTTGTTTGGGCACCACAGTCTTTCTGCCCCCCCTGGGGGGCAGATGGGGCGGTAGCCCCCAATCTGCCACCCGGGGGGGGCTGAAAGCCCACTAGAAGCCAGGGATTATTTTTTTTTATTGACGTTGGGGTGGGGGATGCCCAAAAAGGGCATGGCACTGCCCTCACCCCCCCAGGGAAATGTCAGTCTTTCTGCCCCCCCAGGGGACAGACGGGGGCAGTAGCCCCTAATATGCCCCACGGGGGGCAGAAAGCCTACTAGAAGCCAGCGATTATTGTTTTTTGTTGACGTTGGGGTGGGGGATGCCCAAAAGGGGCATGGCACTGCCCTCACCCCCCCCAGGGAAATGTCAGTCTTTCTGCCCCCCCAGGTGGCAGACAGGGGCAGTAGCCCCTAATATGCCCCACGGGGGGCAGAAAGCCCACTAGAAACCAGGGAATTATTTTTTTTTATTGACGTTGGGGTGGGGGCTGCCCAAAAAGGGCATGGCAATGCCCCCACCCCTCCCCCCAGGGAAATGTCAGTCTTTCTGCCCCCCCAGGAGGCAGATGGGGGCAGTAGCCCCCAATCTGCCCCCGGGGGGCAGAAAGCCCATTAGAAACCAGGGATTTTTTTTATTTATTGATGTTGGGGTGGGGGCTGCCCAAAAATGGCATGGCAATGACTCCACCCCCCTGGGAAATGTCAGTCTTTCTGCCCCCCCAGGGGCAGATGGGGGCAATAGCCCCTGATCTGCCCGCGGGGGGGCAGAAAGCCCACTAGGCACAAGGGATTTTTTTTTTTATAATGTAGGGGTGGGGGCTGCCCAGAATGGGCATGATAATGCCCCGCCCCAAAAACAATTACCACAGTCTTTCTGCCCCTCCCTAGAGGCATAATGGGGCAATAGCCCCATATCTGCCCCCCGGGGGGGCAGAAAGCCCGCTAGGCCTCAGGATTTTTTAAATTTTTATTCAGGGTTGAGGTCAACCCAGAATGGGCATGCCAATGCCCACACCTCCCCAAAAAAGTGGGAACTAGGCCTACCCACACAAGTGAGGTACCATTTTTCTCTGAAGACTTTGTGGAACGCGGGGTGGGTGGAATTTTGTGGATCCACACAGATTCCCGAACTTTCCACCACAGCAATGTGAGGAAAATGTGTTTTTTTTGACAATTTTTTAGGTTTGCAAGGGATTCTGGGTAACAGAACCTGGTGAGAGCCAGTCAAGTCACCCCATTCTGGATTTCCCTGGGTGTCTAGTTTTCAAAAATGTATAGGTTTGCAAGGTTTCCCTAGGTGCCGGTAGAGCTAGGGTTCAAAAACTACAGCTAGGCACTTTGCAAAAAAAGGGTCATTTTTCATTGTGAAAATGTGGTGTGTCCACGTTGCGTTTTGAGACGTTTCCTGTTGTGGGCACAAGGCCTACCCACACAAGTGAGGTACCATTTTTATCGGGAGACTTAGGGTAACACAGAATTGTAGAGCAACTGTTATTACCTATTGACTTTCGATGCATTTCTGCCTTCCAAATGAAAGACAATGTGTAAAAGAAGTCATTTTGAAAAATGACCTATAATTCTCATGCTAGTATGGGTACTCCCAATTTCGGAAATGTGCAAATATCTACTGTTTCTAAACTCTATATTTTGTTCCCATTTCAGAAATACATAGGTGTCTTTCATATCGATTTTTCCATGTATAAATTTTCCCAAATGAATTGCTATATACCCGGTACATAATAAAAAACCATTGCAAGACGCTGCTCAGTTATTGGCTCTGAGTTCGTCGGGTTCTTGGTGAACCTACAAGTCCTATATATCCCCACAACCAGAAAGGTCTTGCGGATGTAATGGTATATTGCTTTCAAACAACTGTCATAATTAATAGAAGTTACAGGTGAAAACGTTGACACAAATGTCTGTTTTTTTCAACTAATTTTCAATTTTTCCTATATTTAACTGTTAGTTTCTATGAATAAACCTTGAAGGATCTACACAAATGACCCCTTGCTGAATTCAGAATTTTGTCTACTTTTCTAAAATGTATAGCTTTCCAGGATCCATTATTGCTTTCATACCCATTTCTACCATTAACTGGAAAGAGGTTGAAAGCACAAAAAATAGCAAAAATAGGCTATGTCCCAGAAAAATGCCAAAACTGTGTAAAAAATGTTGGTTTTCTGACAAAAGTCTGCTTGTCCCTGAAAGCTGGGAAGATGGTGATTTCAGCACCACAACGCCTTTTTTGATGCCATTTGCAGGGAGAAAACCAGACACTTTCATCTGTAGCCCTTTTTTCCCATTTTCCCCCCCCCCAAAAAAAAAATTGCTGTATTTTGGCTAATTTCTGGGTCCCCTCCAGGGAAATGCACCAACCCTGGGAACCTTTGGAATCCCCATGATGTTGGAACAAAAGGACGCAAATTTGGCGTGGATACCTTATGTGGTCAAAAAGTTACAGGGGCCTAAGCACGAACTACCCCAAATAGCCCAAAAAGGCTTAGCACCGGAGGGGGGGAGAGGCCTAGCAGCGATGGGGTTAAAAATACGTATATTAATGCTTGCTGTTTACTATTAAGGTTTTGGTTATAACTGTTTGTGAATGCATTCGTGCAGTGTAGGGTCATAGCCCATCTTTATTAGGCCACACCCTTAGCTACATAGGCCTCGGCTCCAATAAAGGAGTCTTAATTACGATTTATGGGCGAGCCTCTTTGAGGGCCCACACCTTTTCCATCCAATTTCAAGCACTGCATATACTTGTGTAATACCGCACCCAATGCCAAACGTCTTCCAACACCACACGATGGTGAACAGCACTCAGATACACAAATACCAGTGCGTAAAATAGCTAAATTCATGACGCATGAAACCCTTCATAATTTACAGAAACCTGTAGTCACGTCAATAAATGTACGACCTTCAAAAGCTTTATCTTTTTTTTTTACTTTGTGTCGTTAACGTTCCCTATTTATTTATTTATTATTTTATATGTTATAATTTAGAAACAGAAAATGTGTCCACGTCACTCGTCGACATGCATCTAATTTACGGCGTGCCAAGAGCGCCCAGACGTTTGATTGACTTCTAGCCCCTGCTGTATTAAGTCTTTTCCCTTTGATATACCGTTCTGGGAGAAGATTCGTTAATTCCGTAGCCTCTTCAGAACTAATTAGAGGGATTGGCAACACTGCATGATGTGCGCTTGATGTAAATCTGCAGGGCAGAGTTACTGGCCAGGAGGGAGCCATCAAAGAAGCCATAGAGGAAACGACGATCTTCGGTACTAAATGATTAAGAAACGCCTGCTTCTGCTGCATTCGGTGACTGCTTTCAATTAGCGTGCATATTTGCCATTCCCGTGTGTAACATGGAGCAGTTACCAACATGGCAGGCACAGATATCTAGCTTTTGTTCACTCTTCTTCTCGTCTGAATAATCAACACTGTAGTTAAAAAAAAGAGTATGCGCGAGCGCAACGAGCATTCGAGACACAGGTTGTCTGCTGAATTCCAGGAACAAACAAGCCAATCAGACTCCTGGTGAGGGAGTGCTGCACATTGCAGCATGTGATGCAAAACTGGCGTACTTCAAAAAACACACAAATGGCAATAATGGTGGAGGTGTCACTCAGAGAGAGGCAGAATGTGCGGAATATGCAAGAGTCCCATTAAAATCTGTCATTTAAATTCGAGTCATCACTCAAGAAAACCCTGCAATCAGGCAGGCAGCGTTGGGCTTCATGCCAATTATAATAATCGGAGACCCTTTCATGACCAGGGATTTCATGCTTCAAAAATGGTCTGGCTCGAAATTATTGATGTGTATAAATCCTGGTAAAAAGAACTTTAAAGCAGACAGGAGACATTCTGTTTTACAAGTCCAGTCCTTCACGGGCCCTTGTGGGTGGTAACTAATTGCTGCAAGCAAGTGAAAGGAGAAAGTCAAAGGCGAAAGGAACATCAATTCAAAGAAAGCTGCATGACATGGTCATTCATGCTGAGTAATGTTGCATCAGCAACTAGACTCTTGGAGTGGTGATTTGATTTTATAATTTATAAAGCGCTTCGTAAGCCCGGAGGTGTCTTGGCGCTGCCTCTGACAGATATTAGGATGTACCACAGTATTATTCATGGCTGAACAGCCAGGTTTTAATGCTTTCCTGACCCCAAAGTAATGAAGTGGGATTATTTAGCTCCAGAGGCAGACGATTCCAATTTTGGACTGTACTAATGACAAAGGTTCTGCCTCCCCAGGTAGAAAATTTACAGAAGTGGACAACCAGATCTCTAGAAAAACTGGAGGGAAGTGTCCTGGTGGGCTGATACCATCTCAGCTTGTCTCTAAGATAAGCGGGGCCATGACCATGAAGTGCTTTGTAGGCCATGCTCAGGCCTTTAAAAACAATCCACTTTCTAACAGGTAACCAACGTCATCTATTGATGGCTTGTGAGGCTGAGCCATATCTGGGGACCATCATCAGCATCCGGGCTGCTGAGTTTTGCAATAGTTGCAGTGTGTACAAATATTTTTTCTGCAGGTTTTGGTGAAGTCCATTGCAGTAGTCTACTCTTGATAGCACTAATGCAAAGATGACAGTCTTTAACATGTAATTTGGTAAGAATTGTGCAATTTTCCTCATAATTTGCAAATAGAAAAAGATGCTGAAATGACTCTATTAACTTGCTCTTTGTATGTAAGTTTGTCATCCACCACCACGCCAAGGTTTTTTACCTTTTCGACCGGTGTAGGAAGAGTGCCTAGTTCCTCTGGATACCAAGCAGAATATCAAAATGTGGGGTTATTGCCAAACAGAATAACTTCTGTCTTAGATGAATTGAGCTTTAGATAGTTTTTATCCATCCAGAGACTTACTGTACTCATGCAGCTCCAAAAGATGGCACTCATGACAGGACCTTTATCAGATAATGAAACCACAATCTGGGTGTCGTCGGCATAAGATATCAGCTACATTCCAAACGATTTGATTAAAGCTGCCAGGGGGGTAACATAGAAGTTGAACAATGTGGGGTTCAATGATGAGGCCTGTGGCACCCCACTAGGCAGCTTGAAGGTGTCAGATGTAAAATTCCTGAAAGATACTGATTGAATGTGATCCATGAGAAATGATCGCAGTAAGTTCAGGGCTGCACCCTGAATCCCCAAATTCTGTAACCGGTCAATCAAAAGGTCATGATTGACGGTGTCAAATGCAGCAGGTAGGTAGAGCAGGATACGGGCAGCATTATCACCCTTATCCACTGTGGCCCTGATTTCTTTGGTGACCACAATCAGTGCTGACTCCATACTGTGACCACCACAAAAGCCAAACTGTGTGTCATCAAGCAGACCATTGTTCTCCACAAAATCAGCCAGCTGGGTGTTCATGGCTTTTTACACCAGTTTTGCTGGAATCGGGAGCCTTAAAATAGGACGATAACTATTCAGGTCCTGTTCACTTAGGTTTGGATTCTTCAGAGTGGAAGTACTGAAGCAACCTTCCACTGCTTAGGAAACACACACCTGCTAAATAAAGCATTGAAACATTTGGTTAAAACTGGGGCCACTGCATCAGGGACTAGGTTGAAAATACTGGGCGGACAGGCATCCAATGGAGACATGCATTTTGTCATGGGGATAGCCCGAATTACTTGGTCTTCCAGTAGCGTGGCAAATTCAGTAAGGATAGATATGTCAGAAAGCCCCTCATTGATCACATTGCTAATCTTATAAGTAGAGCCGCTAGAGGGAAATTTGTTAAAAATGACATCCACTTTTTTGTCAAAAAATATGTGGCAAATAATTACAGAAAGCTTGGCTACCTCCCGCCATGTTATGCAAGTCTGGTATCGAAAGTTTAGTTACGGCTTGAAATAATGCCTTAGTTGAATTACGGGCCGATTTTATTTGTGCAATAAAAAGGATGATTAAACCTCCAGCACACATTTTTTATATTGCGCGATGCAGTATTTTTTTTCTTCTCTCTAGGGGGTCATAGTCCCTTCTCCTCTCTTGCCTACAACAACCTTGCCTTGCAGCTCTGAGAGTGTCATTGAACCAAGGTGCAGTAGGCTTACATCTTCTAGTAGTTTTCAATTTAGCCGGGCCAAATTCCATACCAGCCGAATTCAGCCAACCAGAAAAACTTTCAGACATTAAGTCCACATCGTTGGATTCTTGTGGTAGAGAACTTGCAAGTATGGAGCTCAGTACCGGGGCCTGAACCCTATGCCGTGCATAGCACATAGCATATTTCCTGACCACTGTTTGTAGAGGGAAGCTGACTGGGGAGCATAATCTCCCAGAGAATGGCTTTGTGGTCCACCCAAGTTAAAGGAAGCATGAAGGGGAAGAGAAAAAGGGGTTATCAGTGAACACTCCATTAGGGGTGTGCCCTGCCGAATGTGTAGGGCCAGCTACTAATAGCGCAAAGCAGAAACAATTCATAGTGTGAATTAACAATTCTGTGTCAGGGTCAGAATGAGTATCAAGATGAAAACTGAAGTCTCCCAATAGCATAAAGTCTGATTTGTTGGGAGAAGATTCCGGGAAAGATTCAATAGTATGGATGATAGTGCTTCTCGGCCCAGGTGTGAGGTAAATCAACAGACCATTAAAGGACTGAGTTTTGGCTAGTTCTATATTAAACAAAAGGCCTTCGTGCACATCCGATAGCTGCTGGTGTAAATGCCGCAGAGGAGTCACGAAAAATGACTGCAATCCCGCCTCCTTTTTTATTGGGTCTATCCAGCTTAGAGATGTTATAGCCTATAGGTACCTCCACAGTCATCTCAGGGCCTGATGTCCGGTCATTCCAGGTTTCCATGACAAAGACAATGTCGACCTGAACTCTTGGGCATGGTGTCCCTTCTTTGTTTAGCCCTCCCCCTAATCCTTTAGTCAATGAATGTCCAACCCTTTGGGGCCCTAGGTAAAAAATATTGGTATTAGACACCTGACAGTTCGAATAGATGGTTTCTGTAGCAGTGGGGATTAGAAGCCGGGAGGGGTGGTCATTACACGGAGGTCTAAGTGCTAGGAGTGCTTTTCTTGAATCATTCTTCCAGGGCAATCACTGTGGATCCAAATGGGCAGGGGGTCGGAACCTGGGCTCGATCCAGGCACAGACAGGTGTAGACGAGCTTGCCTTAGGCACGCCTTTGACACAGACGTGCTCCTGGAAGCCTTAATGGCCCGTCATTGTTAGGGGCATGGCCTGGGGTGTGCCGAGCACCGTGCTTTTACAGTGTGGACTGAACAAACAGGTGGGGCAAATCCAGTGGTCGAAGTGGGGGGAAAAAAGTAGGGGAACTGTGGGCGGAGAATCAGAGGGCGGGAATAACCCGTGGATTGGGTCAGTGGGCGGAGTCAGAGGTGTGGCAGAAAGAGCAAACTATCCCAATTTTTAGTATTTGTTTCCCATTTCACTATCCGGTTACAGCTTATTACGTTATGAAATTTAACCAATGGATACGCATGGTTAAGGTTTAATATGAGTTATTGACATTAAAATACATTCACAAAGTGGGTTACGTTTCCAATCACAGAATGTCCCAAATATCATTAAAAGTGGAATCGCAAGCCATTTGTCACCCAGCCATGGAGTTTCTGTCATCAGCACTTCTCCTCCCTTTTTCCACAAGAGCAGTTCAAACATGAATGGCAAAATATCCTAGTTTGCAAATGTTTTCCACATAATTATGGCTCTGCCATATTTGCCACATAATACATCATCTGCTGCATAATCTGACGATTTTAACTAATTGTTTATAGCTCAAACGGATCAAAAGGTACTAAAAAATGTGACGTGCTGCTGTGAAGTGGAGGGCCCTTTGCAAAGGTTGACTGGTCACCATTCTCACTACTGCAGTTGTATGTTCAACTGGTACTAATAAGGAAAAATCTTTGGAGAGACTGTTAGCATGTGTAAAAATGTCAAAATAATAAAGTATCAGAAAATTTACAGCACCACTAATACCAGTGTAGGGTATCAGAGCACTTTACATCACACATATTACACAGAGACAATCAATCATATGTGTGTAAATCACTGTATAGGAAATGTTACATAAGACAAAGGACTACAAGGTGTAGGAGTCACATGACAACCATACTAGTAGGCAGCATAGTTTAATAGTGATTGCACTGCACTGACCCGCTATAAACACCTGGATGTGACTCAATTCAAATTACGCACTAGACAAGAGCAATATGCTGCCTAAATTTTTTTTTACAACATCCTAGAAAAAGCAAACACTCATAGGGAATGCAAGATTAAGTAAAGCATGTGAAATGTAAGCAGGAACAACATGGTTACCTTTTTCTTTTTACACTCATTATTCAGAAATTAGTGAGTGCTTTTGCCTGAAAAGTTAAGGCCATGACTACAGGGCCCAGAAGGGACCCGTTTCAATGCCCATTGCTTATATCCTTACAAAACGTAAGCAGTATTGTTTAAAAAGACCATATTTGTGAACACACAGCAGCTGTACACATTTTGTTTTCCAATTTACCCATCAAGCAGGTATTTCAGTACCTCCAGGAATAGTGCACTTTCCCACCCAGGGAAAACAATGTTGTTCAAAGAGAGACGAGAAAACAAAAGTAGCGCTTTACTGGCAAACACTGTAAAGTGGCGCTAATGTGTTTAGGTGTGAATAAATCAATCTGGCCACCTTGCAACCACTCTGTCTTGCTTTAGTTAGTTATTTTCCATATTTTGAATGTTTTATTTCTCTCCACCCCGAGGCTGCTGTAGAAATTGAAAAATGTCAGAAAAAGACGACGTTTCCAGCAAAAGTGTTTTTCTTTTTTGGATCCATTTCACGGGGGAGCAAATAAACGAAAGGAGGAAAGAGAAGGTAATACTTGTTTCTTGAAATCTCGGTTTTCACTAAATGAGGAGGAGCGAGACAGAAAGAGAGGGAAGAGGGGGAACAAAGAGAGCAGCAGGTGAACTGGACACTGGCCTTGTCTTCTCTGGACACGAAGGAAAAGACAGAGTCCTTTTCCTTCTGTGTCCGCTCCGCCGTCCCCAAAAGCCGAGCCTTAACTATCGGCCATGGCGATTTCTACCGTCCGGTAGGAATGTTAACAATAAAGTAGGGAAACAGACTCTGTGAAATTAAAGAAGTAGGGGCACGCCGTGCCCTGCCGATCCCGCCCACTTCGACCACTGGGCAAATCAAAGATAACTGGCATTCTGCTACCCCCTTAGCAAGTTGCTGGCTCCCCTGCGAGGCGTAAGATTCTGGTAACTAAAAAACAACATAAATCAAAGGGGAAACATAAAACGAGCTTGAAAAGGGCAGCCTCTCTCTAAGATGGCGCCCAGTTCACCAGGAGCCAGGCAACTCCCAAAACAGTACCAAGGTGCTAGCAAGGAAATGAAAACACTGCACAAGCCTGTCAAAGGCTGCACGGGCACGCTCCAGCAATCCCTAAATGGCCCATGATAGAGAGGGGTGTGGCCGGGGGTGTGCCGAGCACAGCGCTTTTGCAACACGGACTGAACAAATAGGTGGGGCAATTCAAAAGATAACAGGTCCATCAACACCCTTTGTAAGTCGCAGGCTCCCCTGCGAGGTGCAAGATATTAGGAACTAAAAGCAAAATAAATCAAAGGGGAGAAAGGGAAAACATAAAACGAGCATAAAAAGGGCAGCCTCTCTCTAAGATGGCACCCAGTTCACCAGGAGCCAGGCAACCCCAAAACAGTACTGAGGTGCTAGCATGGAAATTAAAACACTGCACAAACCAGTCAAAGGCTGAGTAGACTCACTGCAGGAAGCCCTAAACGGCCCATCATAGAGAGGGGCATGGCTGGGGTGTGCCGACCACAGCGCATCACGGACCGAACAAACAGGTGGGGGAAATCAAAGATAACGGGTCCAGCAACCCCCTTTGCAAGTCACAGTCTCCTCTGCGAGGCGTGAGATACTGGAAACAAACAACATAAATCAAAGGGGAGAAAGCAAAAACATAAAACAAGCATAAAAAGGGCAACCTTTCTCTAAGATGGCGCCCAGTTCACCAGGAGCCAGGCGACTCCCAAAACAGCACCAAGATGCTTGCAAGGAAATTAAAACACTCCACAAACCTGTCAAAGTCAAACATGTTGCATATGCAGAGAAACATAGGTAGCATTGTCCAGCTGTGTATCATGAAACCTTTTTGGCCAGACAACATGCAAAAGAGAGGATTGTCGCATGACAAATGTGCCATATTTAAACTAGGCTCCTTAGGTCCATAGCAATTTAAAATAGTTACCCCCAGTAATGACTAGACCTGGGCAAAACTTCCTTTACGCGGATGTATCATCTCTTATTTTCGGAAAATTTGCGTTTGCTTGTTATTCAAAATTCTCCAAGTTACACTATTATGCCACTGTAAGAAATTGGGTATATTAGTTGCAAAGGATGTTAGTCTTTAACAACCAATAACTTTGCAAGCTTCTCTTTACTGGACACCAAGTACCCCATTATAGCACTTGACTCTCTCGGGGTAGTGAAGCAGAGCAGTCCAAGGTCTACTTAGGGGACGTAGTTTGGTATAGTAACCCCAGCTCACTGCTACACAACACAACACTCAATATGTTATTTCTAGTCAGTGTTTTTTCTCTTGAAAAGGAAAAGTACTTTTATTACACATACACACTACTTAATACTATGCATTAAATTACAAATGTGTACAATCAGCTACATTGAAATGCTTATGGTGACACCTGCATATCACGTTACACCCCTAGTGGATCCTGAACTCTATAAACGCAATACCCCCCATCTACACTAGATGCAATAATACAATATAGGGGGAATCATCATCAATAAGGCAGGCCTACTGGCTTTCTGAGGGTGCCAACACATTAGTAAAAGGAAAGAACATGTTATACTTCACTATTGCAACACCATTGAGATCAATGGAGACATTACTAATAATCAATACATGCTACAACCCACTAATGAAGTCAGTGGGAAGAACACCAACATTCGATAGAATCCCTTTTATTGAAGAAAATTGCATTGTTAATCTTCAACCCAGTTAATAAAGAATTGAATAACATGTATCCCAGAGCCTTTCTTTTACTATCCTGCTACTGCAGCTTTAGGACCATCCAACAGAGATCCCCACACTCCAGAGCCCAGAGCAAAAGCACCTTCTCCAGTAGGCTTTGAAAGAACATAGAATGTTCCCAGAGTCATAATAATAAGGCCCTAGAAGACTGAAGGTCACTTTGGAAAGCATTTATGGTGCTCAGGTTGGGGCTGCTGCACTCCTGGCACCCCCCCCCCCAAACCCTTCACTACACATTGGTTGTGCCCCTGCCATTCCTGGTGTATCTCATAAACAAGTATGTACATTTAAATAGCCGTCACAGGGGTTTATGCTGTGCTCCATTTTCCCCGGGCATGAACATTGTATTAGCAGCCTCACTGCTTTAAAAATAAAATGTTTTTTCTGTGCAAGTGAGCTCACATTGAATTTTTTGATAGAGACTAGTGTTCCTGCTCTTTAAATGGGGCGATCTGCGTGCAACTAATGTTGAAGCCATGTGGGGATCCCGCTCCCATGCGACCTTGCTGGCTCCCTCTGCAGCACAGCTGACGTGCGCTACACAGAGCCAGCACATTTTGCTTCTCTCTTCCCGCTGGTGGGTTGGAATCCTGATGCTGGGCCTGTGTGCCCCCAGACATGGCACAAGGGGCGGGAGAAGTGCCCAACCTGGCCAGCTTTAGTACCAGGAGGGTGAAGTTCATAGGAACAACTAGCATTACATTGGGTCCTACGGGATGGGATCACCAGGCCAGAAGTGGAGTCCAGGCCCACCACCCCCATTATAAATCTTAGAAATTTGGATGCGCGGACCCTCGGATGCGCGGACCCCCCAGGGGAAAATCTTTCCTTAGTAGTGGACACAGCAGAGTAGCACTTTGTTGTCCACCTGCCCCCCTCCCCCCCGGGGTGGGTGAAGTTCTGTTAGTTTCTTTGGCTTTGTAGAGCAGATTTGCATGTTTTGCTCATGGTGGCCAGTCTTACCCACTAGGAACATTTTCTTCAGGCCTCTTGGCCTCCAAAGGGTACTTTCTGTGGGTAGCTTGATTCTTACTGCTCCTTGCAAGAGGCTTGTCCTCTGCCTGGGCACCTTGTTCTCCCTCCTGCTTGAGGAGTTTCTTCCAGAGTCCATCCAAAGCCAGTCAGCACAATATCCTCCCTGTCATGCTCCCCAGGCCCCAGAGCCTCCCGGTTTCTTGAAAGGTGCCTGGGTGCCAGCGGAGTCAAGGGCCATTCCATAGAAGTCCCAGGGGAACCATCCAGGGTCCACCAGCAAATCATTTCTTGGAATGAGGCAGGCAGCAAATCTATCCAAGGGGTAAAGCATCCTCGCAACTATGAAATCAAATTGTTTCCCACTCTAAGCTTTTGTCACAAAATTAATGGCCTCAGCAGGAGCTCAACAACAAAGTATCCAGCTTCGTGGGATTCTTGCCTGCCCCAGCTTTGGTCTTTGCACCATTTGAAGACTTTGAACTCCAAAACTAGACTAAGCCCCTATGTGAAAATGTTGACCATTGTGACCTGCTTTGTCTAGCCGTTATCTGCTCCACTGCAGTCAGCCTAGGTCGTGGTCAACCGTGAACTGATACTTTACAGTGGTAACTGAATTTTCTTAGACATTTGTTGCCTTAAAACTTTACAAATTCATGTTTCTGGTTCCCATTATTAGATTTTGATCTTTTTGCTGTTTTTCTGTTTATTAAATGTTTCTCAATTTTTCTGAATTGCTTTGGGAATTCTATATTGTTGTTTACTTGAATTTTACATGGTTAGCACTGCTAGAATTCAACTCCCATTTCTATGGGGAATTACATGCTTCTGGTGCCCAGTTGCCAGAGCAGAGATTCTCTAAGAACTGGGTTTTACGTCAAGTAGACCTCAGCAGGTTTTGTTTATTAAATTGGTAGGGGAATACCTCTCCAACATTATAAGCCCAGTTTCTGACAATATGTAAAGCCCAATCACTTGAAGTTGAAGCAACCCCTGAAAACTGTTCTCTCCACACCTGCTATGATTTGAGATTGACATAGAACATAGGTTGTGATGAAGAGTATTGGTATAGTTACTCGCATAAAATTTCAAAAAGCACCAAAACTTTCAAAACTACATTCATAGTATATTTAAATTCTGTTTTCACATTTGAAAGTTTTACTCTTAAATCTGTAAATCTTCAGAAAATTAACATTGCTTCTGCAACCTTCTAAAGGAAATACATTGTTAGGAATACTAACATAGGAGATGCTTAGCCAGGGTGTAGAGTTTCACAGGCCTGTGACAGGCCATGTGAAATAGAGTCAAAGTTAAGCACTCCCTATGCTTTATTACCCACATACTCATGTTACCAGAGCAGCGATACTTTATATGTAATTGCAAGAAATGTAGTTGTTGTTTGACTGGGGTGTGGGCACTGGTCAGGCAGCAACCACAATTCCACTCAGGGTAAAGTCACAAGCAACCATAAATTAACCTGTGCTCAACCCTAAGTTAGCTTGACACAGAGCAGTCAGGGTTAACTCAGAGGCAATGTGTAAAGTATTTGTACAACACTTCAAACAGTAACACAGTGAAAACACACCACAAAAACATCCCATACCAGTTTAGAAAAATAGAGTAATTTTTAATAAACTAAACAAGATCAAAATTATAAAACTCCAATCAGTAGAACCGGAGTTATGCATTTTTAAAGATTGTAGGGTAAAATAGTCACCAAAAGGCACGAAGCGCCAACCGCGGCCATCTGGTCGTGTGAGAACAGGAGAAAATAACAACTTCAGGCCAACCACAATGGAGTGCGGGTCAGATACAGGGACCAGGTTAGTCCCACTGAAAAGTTACCTTCTCAGTACGGCGGCACATGTTCCCATCTGCGGTTGAGGCTGCCTCGAGGAGCAGGTATTCATCACAGATGATCAACGATGTAGCTTGAAGAGCAGGCCGGGCATCGCTGGTGGTAGTCGCTGTAGAGAAAATATCCTGTTGCCATTGTGGACAGCCAGGCCGGTGCTTCGCCGTGTTGCTCGACGCTAGCGGTCAATGCTGTAGCACGAAGAGTCGGGCTGACGGAATTTTGCATTGCTGGGCTGTGGGAGTGACAAGAGTCCAGTGCAAATGATCCCATTCATGGTCGCGAAGAGCCCAAAAACTTCAATTCAGCCTCTCTAGGGCCACACCAAGGATCTAGGACTTGAGGGGCACCACTTGTGGTTCCAGGGGCTTGCTCTAGCTAGATCTAGGTGCTAGTGCAGGTGGTGAGCCTGTTATGTCCCTGTGGCTCGAAATAGGAGTCCAGCAGACTAGCCCTTGGATTCAAACTGGGAGTCCTGGATTCAAGAGATGCAGGTCCAGTTCTTCTTACCCAGGAAGAGGACAGCGGCAGCAGGGAAGCACAGCAGGGCCACAGCACCTTCAGAGCTGCATTCCAGCAGAGTGGCAGTCCTATCAGCAGCACAGGAGTCCTTCTTTCTGGCAGAGTATCCACAGGTCCAGAAGTGTACTGTAGAGTTGGTGTTTGAGGTACAATACTTATAGCAGGGACCCTTCCTCTGGAAGGTGGTAGAAGCTTCTTGAAATTCCCTTTGAAGTCCCTAGGCATCTTGCATTCGCTGTCCTGGCTCGAGACTAACGACAGGGGGTATGCAGCACTTTGTGTGGAGGCAGGACACAGCCTATTCAAGTGGGGGGGGTTTGCAAGGAAACGTGCTTTGGACAGGCACGTCAATCGCAAACTAATATATACTAGCTACTTAGAAAACATAATACCAAAAAGAGCAGAGATGCAATGCCACCCTGCCCAAACCTACAAACCACTTGAGCCAGTGTGTGGTCGCCGGCGGCAGGGGGGTAGGTGACTTGGTGCATGATGCATAAGTGTGGTGATCCCGTGGCTTATAGGAGCCAGGCTAATCCACTCATTGTCTGCCACCTCTGTATGTGGCCACTGTGTGAGATACACTCAGCAGAACCAGGGGTCATGCAGGGCCTCAAGGGAGAAGGAGGGGGGTGACTAGTGTACTTGCATGATGCCTTGGCTCGTAAAGGAAAGAGGAGAAGGGGAAAAAAGGAGGGGGGAAGTGACCCCCAAGATATGTGTGAGTATGCACAACAGCAGACGGGGAGGAGGGCCTCCACCCAGGGAGCTGTTTCAGGTCAGGTCAAGAGGAGCAGGATCCCTCTCACACTGGATAGAGAAGTGGTGAGTGGAATGGGATAGGAGGTGGTGTCTACCTGAGTGTAGCAACATTACAGGTTAGATAAGTGAAGGAGGAGCAGTGAGGTAGTCAAATAACATCACCCACAGTTTATGGAGTCACAGTTGGTGTTGTGGCGAAGCCCGGAGGATGGAAGATGTGGAGCCCTCTTCGCTGATGGATCTGACGTCACCCTCCTCAGTGTCCAAAGAAGGTATGGAGTTGTGGAAGGCCACAGCCGCCCAAAGAGCACTCCTGTATCAATTGTTTCAAGTCAGGGGAGCAGGGCAACTGTGGAGAGACCCATAGTCGGTGCCCCCGACATCTTCTCCCACCATTACGGCGGGTTAAATGTGGGTGGACTGATTCTGAATGGAATGAGAACCTGATCCTCCCTGGCGCTCCGCCCATTCCCATGTACCCTTGGAATCAGTAAAGAAATTAGTCTGTCCATCTTTTGAACCCGGAGGCGGGTTGGAAACAGGAGAGAATATTTGAGATCTTGTTCTCACAGTTTCAGTTGACTGCCAGGAATGTGTGTTTTTGTCATTGAACATTGAGTGTATCATCTGGGAAGATAATTACTGTTGCATTGTCTATCATCAAGGTTTCGTGCATCTGGGCCTCTCGTAGTATGAGATCTCACTCTCTGTTGTGGAGCAGGCGGGCTTCCAAGGGCCGTCAGGGAGCGCCAGGGGGAGGCCGGCATAACAGCACTTGATAGGCCCATTCCACTGAAAACAAAGCTGTGAGGGCTGATGCGGCCCGCATTCTGATCTGCCAAGGCAGCAAACAGGCAGCCTAAGCATCAACGGGGGCCACTGCCGGCCTCCAGTGCCCTCCGCGTGGGGCCAGCAATAATCACTGCAGAGAGCCCCGTCAGGCCCCCGGCACTGGCCTACTGGTCCAAGGCCACGCCACGGCTCTAGCCTATGCAGTCGTCAGCACCTCAGTTTCCGGTCGTCAGCCCCACGTGGCCGGGGCAAACAGGCTGCAGGGCGGGCTCCCCGACAGGTGCTCTGTGCTCCCTCATTGGTCCTCAGTCACCCCTCTCCCAGCGGGGCCCTCTACTGTTGAGAGGTAAGGTGGATGGCGGCGATTTGCGGGGGATTAATGTCATATCACAGGATCTGGCAGCGGAACTCTTTCAGTGAGCATCTGCTATGTGGCTCGCTTTGGCCACGCCACCTCAGGTCACCCATGATACATAATTCCAAATCACCTTTCCGCAGTAAATAGTCACACAATCTTTCTGCTAGGGCAAATTGACAAGTGCATTCAATTTGATACTATATATTGGCGGGCCCGAAGCATTTCCGCTCACATATGGAACCTTGTTCATGATGGGCACCACTGTGGTTCACAGTGCAAGAAACAGAAAAAGTAAACAAGCATGAATACAGACTACCACAAGCACCATGTTCTACATATTCCTTCTTTGTACCATTTTGTACCGTATTTCTAGTGCATATTCAGTAAACTGCATATTTCTTTTGAAACGTTTATTGTAAATCAGTTTTGTTTGCAGTGGCACCTGGATACTATTGATGTCCCTGACGCCAACATTTTCTTTAATAATAGCTTTCAGAAATTATGGGGCTTATTTACAAGCCTCTTGCGCCACTTTTGCGTCACTTTTAACATGGGAAAAGTGACGCAAAAGTGGAGCAAGGGGCTTGTAAATCTGCCCCTATGTGTCTCTTTTCAAAATGTCATCTTACAAATGTTAACAAGGTCCTTGGTTCATCAAACATATCATATATTTAGTACACCTCTGTCCATCACCGCAACCACTGAAAAAAGAAAAGTATAAAAGCATGTATCATTTGCATTAAAACACGCCAAAGGCAACCCAGTTGCAAAGGAAAGACATGTTTTGCTACATTCGTTACACTCTAACATGGTTAGCATACAGTTAATCCATCGGTGCTATTCAAGCCATTTGGTTTGCGTGTTTATAAGTCTACAGTATCGTGAGATAAATACAATCCTTAATTCTTCCTCTCAATCACCACCTCTAGGATGTTGTAACACTCTTTCTATACCAAAATACGTTTTGTCCAATCAGCATTGTAGTAGGTAACAGAAATGCCAAAAGAAATGCCTTGCTACTAGGAATTTCTGATCGTTGTTAGGTATCGCCCTCCTGCGCTCATATAGGTTTTTTTTCAGCGGGAAAATGGTGCTTCCTATGTAATTATTTTGTCAAGGACACATTATGCAGTACACCGTATAATCTGAGTTGTAAATTATGTATTTTTTCATCTTGTGTGATATGTTTATTCTTATGGTCTCATAATCACTCCTATTTGTACTATTAATAACTAAATAATGCTGCCACGAATGTGATGTAATGTGACACTAATTTGAATTTTCTTGCAAATATTTAATCAACCTGCAGCATAATTTGGTCCTCAATTGCCACATAACACCACTGACTATAAGACACAAGAGATGTTGTGCATGAGCCAACCATTACTTGGTGTGAAAAGACCCTCTACAATGGCCATCCTTGACGTTTGCTGTGGCCCAGAGAATTACACACTGCTCCCAAAAGTCGATCAGCATGTGCAGTATGGATTTTCATTTAACAGTGCATTTTTTTTATCTATGGGTGTAGTAATATGTGATAAACCTACTCCACTCAGAATTACAAGCCAGAAATTGCTGACACAATATGCTGTCACAACATTTGCTAAGTGAAGGATGTGTTTTCTACCTTTCACCCAGCAGTATAGCTGCAATGATGTTTGACTCTGCAAAATGCTGCTTTAGATGTCCAGACCTTGCTCCTCTGCTACCACTTCACTTACTTTTACTGATAAACCCGCTCCTCTTTGGTATTACCATCAGATTATTACTTTAAAAATTACTTCCTGGCAACTAAGGGCCTAATTCATACTTTGGTGGACACAGTAATCTCGGCTGGCCTGGCGGAGGACTTAACATCTGCCAGGCCGAGACTACTTTGCCCCCCAAATTTAGAAATGACTGCCAAGCTGTTGGTCATTTCTAAAGCACTGGCAGGAGCCGCCGTCAACATGACGGAGCACTGCACAACAACTGTTGTCTTTTTCATTTTCAAAAAGAAAATTCTGAAATAAAAAAATAAAATGCTTCCCTCGCCATGGGAGTCCACTCCCATGGCAATGGGAACAATTAGCAGTTTACACTGGCCCTCACTGCCAGTGATTACCAGGTGGTGACGAGCTGTGAAAACTGACCTCTAATTATGGTCATCTAAATTAGATGGGTGTAATTAGAGTTCTGCCTCCGACTATCCTTACTCTGCAAGGCTGTAGGAGGGGTTTAATCATGGAGGAGATGGAGCAGTCTCTGCCGTGATTAGGCCTAAGGTCCACTTGCTTTTAAATTTGGGCTGACCATTATCTCGTTGCTATGTATACACCGTGCATATCACCAAGATATAAATCATGCCCTAAGATTGACATGTTACAACTTTTTCAGTCACCTGACACTGGAATGGAAGATGACATATTCTCTGATATAGACTAGGCATCTGTACTGTGACCGCATGTCCCGATGGGCATTGGGAAGGCGCCTGCCTTCCCTCAGAGCTGCCCAGCACTTTCCCTGCTGCAGTAAGTACTAGTATAAAAAACATTAAGACCATCTTGCATGCAAGTAATTTCAAAAGGAAAATTGCCATCAGTAGTTAATGCTTGTAATCAACTCCCTGGGTGGATCACCTCCGAGGCCATTATAGCTAATCTAGATTCACTTGCTGTTACATTTCCCAGATCTATAACCCTTTCTAAGGTACTGGTAACGGAAATTGACAGCATCTTCCTCAGTAATAGCTAGTTAATGGTGGAGGGAGGCTGCTTGTCCAATCATATGGATGGTATCACTTCATGTGTCCTAGCAGAGCTGACATATCCAGATTGTTACCAGGCCTCCAAGGGTCACAGTTGCATGGCACAGTGTGAAGCTGTACACATCCGTCTGTTCCTTATCCTATAAGGTAGGAATGCACTGTTGTGCTGTACATGACATTGGTTATTCAGGGTTCACTGATTGAACATCAATGACATAAATAGCTATGTTCTAAATATCGAAAAAAACATAAAGACTACAAAAATATCGACTCCCATACCTAAACAGGTAAGTACAAAAATATTGAATCAAAAATATTGATGTGAAAAATATAGATGTAAAAAATATCGATTTAAATATATAGATAAAATAAAATAATGTATAATACATATATTAAATAGTAATATTAATTTTAACAAAATAAATTACATTTAATTGCATTTTATCAAAATATAACAATTAAACGTAATTAAAAAAATAAACACACACACATAATAAATTATACATTTATATATATATATATATATATATATATATATATATTTACTTTAAAATAATTAATAAACTATTATCTTCAATGTATTTTAAAACTTTAAAAATATATAAAAATAAAATATATATATCAATAATTTAAAATATAAAAAAACATTCCACAATAATTTAAAACTTTAAACTATCAAAAAATATTTAAACTTACATTTTCCAATACAATCAGTGCAACAGTAGGGAAAGTGTTGGATAGCAAAATAATTACATTTACTATTCCAACTCCAGTGAGTGCAACAGTAGGGAAAGTGTTGGATAGCAGAGGGGTAAAAATTACTATTCCCACTCCAGTGAGAGAAAAAGTAGGGAAAGTGTTGGATAGTGGAGGGGAAAAAATTATTATTCCCACTCCAAAGAATGCAACAGTAGGGAAAGTATTGGATAGCGGAGGAGTAAAAATTACTATTCCCACTCCAAAGAGTGCAAAAGTAGGGAAAGTGTTGGATAGCGGAGGGGTAAAAATTACTATTCCCACTCCAAACCGTGCAACAGTAGGGAGTGTTGGATAGCAGAGGGGCAAAAATTACTATTCCCACACCAGTGAGAGCAACAGTAGGGAAAGTGTTGGATAGCGGAGGGGAAAAAAATACTATTACCCCTCCAAAGAGTGCAACAGTAGGAAAAGAGTTGGATAGCGGAGGTGCAAAAATTACTAGTCCCACTCCAGTGAGTGCAACAGTAGGGAAAGTATTGGGTAGCGGGGGGTAAAAATTACTATTCCCACTCCAAAGCGTGCAACAGTGGGGAAAGTGATGGATATCGAAGGGGTAAAAAATACTATTCCCACTTCAAACAGTGCAACAGTAGAATAACTGTGGATAGCAGAGAGGTAAAAAATGTTATTCCCACTCCAGTGAATGCAACAGTAGGGAAAGTGTTCGATAGCAGAGAGGTAAAAATTACTATTCCCACTCCAGTGAGTGCAACAGTAGGGAAAGTGTTGGATAGCGGAGGGGTAACAATTACTATTCCCACTCCACTGAATGCAACAGTAGAATAACTGCTGGATAGCAGAGGGGTAAAAAAATGTATTCCCACTCCTGTGAGTGCAACAGTAGGGAAAGTATTGGATAGCGGAGGGGTAAACATTACTATTCCCACTCCAGTGAGTGCAACAGTAGGGAAAGTGGTGGATAGCAGAGGGGTAAAAATTACTATTCCCACTCCAGTGAGTGCAACAGTAGGGAAAGTGTTGGATAGCGCAGGGGTAAAAATTACTATTCCCACTCCAGTGAGTGCAACAGTAGGGAAAGTGTTGGATAGCGGAGGGGTAAAAATTACTATTCCCACTCCAAAGAGTGCAACAGTAGGGAATAGTTGGATAGCGGAGGGGTAACAATTACTATTCCCACTCCACTGAATGCAACAGTAGAATAACTGCTGGATAGCAGAGGGGTAAAAAAATGTATTCCCACTCCAGTGAGTGCAACAGTAGGGAAAGTATTGGATAGCGGAGGGGTAAACATTACTATTCCCACTCCAGTGAGTGCAACAGTAGGGAAAGTGGTGGATAGCAGAGGGGTAAAAATTACTATTCCCACTCCAGTGAGTGCAACAGTAGGGAAAGTGTTGGATAGCGCAGGGGTAAAAATTACTATTCCCACTCCAAAGAGTGCAACAGTAGGGAAAGTGTTGGATAGAAAAGGAACAAACATTACTATTCACACTCAAACAGTTAAAACAAAAATAAAAAACATTAAAAATTATAAAAAAATCATAAAAATGAATAAATAAAATTTAAAAGTGAAAAATCAAATATATTAAATATATAAAAATTAAACATATTAGAATATTAATTATATATGAAAAACATACAAATAATATATAATATAAAATAATAAATACATTTATAAAAAAAAATCTTTTAAACTAGAAAATATTTACAAACCAATAAATTAATTAATACAAAGATGTATTTATTGTATTTCCTACCGTATAACACCACACCAATAACAAAACACTTCCACATTTGTTATTACATTTTTTCCAAAATTAACATAATTAATAATCAATTTAAAAAATATTATTAATAAAAAAACGAATAAACATTAATTGACTACACACACTTTAACACTATGATATCCACAACAACCACCTAAATTAAACTCGAAAATAATAAAACACAATTAAAACGTATTTATAAATTAAAAACTATTACTATAAGCAACTAATAATAAAGTAATTAAAATGTATTTAATAACCACCCTTTACTACTTTAAAAGTAAAAACACCAGAAAAAATTAAACAATTACCCAAAATACATTAAAATAATTACCAATAATTGACAACTATATAATAATTAATTAAATACAAATTACTTCCCACCCTTTACTCCTATAAACACCAAAACAAACACCTAAAATTAATTACACAATTACCATAATTAATGACCAATTAATTAATTAAAATTAATTAACAGCCAATTATTAATTCATCAATTAAAAAATAAATTACTTTCCAACCTTAACACCTATAAACACTACAACACACACCTAAAAGTAATTACACAATTACCATAATTAATTACTAGTTAATTAATTTAAATAATTAACAGCCAATTATTAATTAATTAAAAATAAATTACTTTACACATTTAACACTATAACATCTCAATAAAACAAATATTAATACATAAAAAATATTCAATACATTTAATATAATTAAATTACTTCCCACCCTATTCTCCTATAAACTCACAACCTGCTACGGAACTAAAAACGCAAAATTCAAATAAAAAAAAATCATAACTACTCAAAATTTAACACATATATTAAAAATACAAACAATTCCTATACAAAAAAACATACATCACATGCATATAAAATATATACTAAAATACATAACATTAATAAACAAACAATATTTTTAACAACTATATTTTTGCAAACGATATTAAACACTTCGATATTTTTAACATCGATATTGCTTACTTAAAATCGATATTCTTGACCACGAGAAAATGAATGTCGATATTTCTGACCCACGATATTTCTAACTCGATATTTGTGCAAAGCGATATTTTTGATTCGATATTCTGGGGCCGATTCCGATCTCGGCCGGTAGGGCTCCGAATCGGATTCGGCTTAACCGGATCCGATTCGGAGCCCTATTTCCCGACCGATCCGTACGCGCGTCCGGGCGAGCGAGTACGATGCGTATTCGCCGACCGACTCGTCCGGGCGTCCCGACCGCTCCGACCGACTCGATCCCGGGTCGAACCTCACCGACCGACTCGCACGGACACGACTCGCACCGCGCAATGGAGACGTTCCCCGGCCGGGTAAGTACGATGCGCGCTGCGAGCAATCCGACCGAGCCGCGCACTCCGGCTCGAAAGAGCTGTCGGAGCCGTACTTTGGGGGTCCGTGTCGGACCCCCCTGTACGCGTAGCCGCGCGAGTCGCACACAGGGGGGACCCATGGGTCCCCCCAACCTGTGCCTGTATGGTGCGAATCGCTTCGCCGCGTACACGCTGTAGGGGGCGCACTTGTCCGCATCGCACCCATTGAGTCAATGGGAGCCCGCGTACGCGTTGTACGGCAGGCTCCCATTGACTTCAATGGGAGTCCGACCGACTCGAGTCCGATGGCATACGTGCGCATCGTACTCGTTCGGTCGGACTGCACGGGTCCGATTCGGTCGGAAATCTCTCCGGGTCCGGCTCGGTCGGGGAGATTTCCGGCCTGAATCGGAATCGGCCCCTCTGTCTCTGCACCGTTATTCAGCAGGAGTATTGAATCCTGTTCCTATTCAGCACTGCACACAGATGCTGAAGATTTGGTGCACCAGTTGAATTCCAAAATTCCCTAAAAAGGCTTTCCACAACTATTTCACACCGGCCAGTTGTTAAAAGAGGAGGTTCATGTGTGACAACCCACATTTCTTGGTTCACGTAACCCTTTGCGGCACTCTGGAAATATAGAGAGAGGAACTGTAGATAAATTGAAGGTCGTGGAATGAAACTGAACGCGGAAAGAAATGCCTCTGACAAAGCACTTGTGTGGTAAGTAAATGGAACAGGAGCATATGCTTACAGAAAATGGTTTTAAATTGTAGATTTTTTGACATCTTATTGCGTCTAAGAATATACCACACGTAGAAATGCCTGCGAACCAACATCAGGATGAGGTGGACATTGACGAGGAAGCACAAATTATACAAGCAAGATGCCTAGTTTTTCACTTGTCATTAAAGCTTCTGTTGAATGGTTATGTGTGAAATGCATTGAATAACGATTATTGAAAATGATATTCGGAGCAAAAGACATTTGTTCCTTTCAGCACACCTCACATTGGAAACAAACGTGCTAAAATGTTGTCATTGCTTGAATAGTCAGCTTTTCGATTCAGCAATGGTTAGAAATTGCCCATCTTCTGCCCGTCCTGCACAGCAGCTGTCTCGCCTTACCTGTCTGAGAGTGGTCATATGCCTGAGATTTTCCTTGATCCTTTCACAAATGATTGGCAGCGAAGGGACGTTATTGTTGTCAGTTACTCCTTACTCTTAGGCAACACTTGCTTCTTCATATACAGGCTGCAGATCTCATCATGATATACGTTCTTCTTAGGACTTGCTGTATCCCAGTCCCGTACTATCTGTCTTATCATCTTTCCAGCACTCTGATCTGCTTGACATTGGTGGGTCTCTTTAAAAAAAAACCTGGAAATAAATACCTAAAGAAATTCTTAATATGGTTATAAGTCCCCTCCTCGCTATTGTCCTTTTACTTGGACCCTGGCTCTCCAATTCACAGGGCAACCCTGTAAAGGTTCACTACTTTGATGAATGCAAAGTTCAGTTCATTTGAGCATATTCTAAAAAACGCTTATCCCACATATAACACAGTTGGATCATCCAACCATCGATGTTTTGATCTTGGCATGGTTTAGCTCTAGTACTGCTCCTATATTTAAATTCCAAGGACTCTCTAAAATTGTAATTAAGTCATTTGATGGGTAACTGGCAGCCTATATCTGTTCACTGCATACTAAACTTTAGGTCAGGTCTGTAAACGTCACAAAGGGCCATCTGTACGGAGGCATTTTTGTATTTCCTAATGGTGCGATTCACAATTTCAGCCCATTAGGAGTCTGATTAACTTTCTCCCGCTCTGGACAGGCCGATGTGCATGCCATCCCATCTCACAAAAACAACTAAATGGGAGAGATGATATTTCTGGATGTGCAGGTTTGTTCTGTCCTGCTCAGATTCAATTCTTTTCTATGACTATGTGCAGTCAGGCTAGGGAATTTCCAGGGAGAGCACCTGTGGTAGGAACCCTTAAGTATTCTCGACACACTGGGGGATATTCTCAAGGACTTATCGCCGAGTTATCGGCACTTTATCGTGGCCAAAGTGGCAATAGATTTATCGCACCATTCACAAGCTGGTGCTAACAGCCGATATCACCAGTTTTCCTGCGATAGCAGCCGCAAAAAACATCGCCACGGATGACACCGGCAACTAACGCTAATGAGATGCAGAGTAGGCGTCCCTGTGCAAAAACCCGCGAAAACACCACTCCGCAATATTCTCTACGACCAGCCAGATCGGCGATAAGATCACAAAACAGGCGATAAGGCGCGTTAGCAGGAGGGATTTAACACCTGCTCCTACCTGGTGTTAAGTCGGACGACAACCTGCACCACAAAAGGGAGCCCAGACCAGAGCCACACCTGAAGAACAACAGATGCCATGGAGCTACTGATCATGCAGCTCGGAGCCCCAAGAGGGCCACAACACCCACCGCCACCACAACCAGGCCCGCCACCCCCCCGGACCCCCACCGCCCCCCCCCGGACTACCACAGAGGCAGCGCAGACAAAGACAGCAGACCTTCAGAAAATGCACCAGCCTCACAGACTTAACACCAGAGGATGTCATTGCCCACTACAGGCTCAAAAGGACAACCATCCTCCGCATCCTGACCATCATTGCCCACAGGCTGACGGTACCAACACAGCGGACAAACAACATCCCTCTGCAGACAAAGCTGCTGGCTGTGCTGCACCTGTTGGCCTCTGGTACCTTCCAACCAACAACTGCCAGAGTCGGAGGAGTCTCACAGCCAGCCCTATCCAAGTTCCTCACACCTGTGTTGGATGCCATCATCAGTTTGGTACCCCAGCACCTTCACTTCCCACACACTGTGCAGGAACAGCTGGAGACCAAGCAAGGCTTCTATGCCATAGCTGGCTTCCCGCACGTGTTGGGGCAATCGACTGCACACATGTACTCCTCGTGCCCCTGCCGCCACTGCACGCAATTACCGCAACAGGAAGCACACGCATTCCATCAATGTGCAGGCAATAGTGGACCACCTGGGACTCTTCACCAATGTCGTCGCCAACTACCCAGGCAGTGTGCATGATTCCTTCATCTTCCCACAGTCCATCATCAATCAGCGCTTTCAGGATGGCACCTATGGGAATGCATTGCTCGTTGGTAAGTACCAAATGAACACACCACACACCTCAACTCCACAGTCATGCAACTCACGACTCTGGGAATGCACACATTACAAACTCACATACAACATGCCAAACAACATGCCCACCTACCAGACACGACAGCACAGCTTACTGTGGTAACCTGGGCTAGCCATGTACACAAGCCATCAACGGCATGGCACCTCAGCCACACAATAGCAGAATGTGGGGCGAGGTGGGAACCAGGCATGTGCGAAGGAGGCAAGTGACCCATGAATGAGAATGCACACAAAGCCAAGTGTGGCATGGATGTGCTGGCCAGACAGCAGGATGCAGACCACAGACATGTCCATGTCGACATATACTGCTGGTGTTTGGAGTGTAGTGGACAGTGGACGCAACCATGTCACCCCAGGCAGTGGGGAAGATCGCGGGAATGTAGCTTGTTACGTCCCCCCCTCAAAGCATGAGCGGAGTGGGCTGGCCCAGCGTATGCCAGGCCAGCGTAGGGGTGTGAATAAAAAGCCTGTTGCTCTGGGCGTGGTTCTCTCCCGGAATGGCCAACGTGTCTGCCAGGGCGGCGCCTCTCAGCCCGCCACGAGGCAGACGACGTGAGCGGCGGTGCCTGCGATCCTGTGTGCCTGCTGCACCCCAGGCCGCTGGTCCCCTGACCCGTCTTGGACCCCCCTGCGCAACCAGGCCTCACTGCTCACCTCCCGACACCAGCGTGTGTCAAAAAGGGCCCACCACATGCCGGTGCAAGCTCCAAGCCAGAGGCCCGCGACCATGGCAGCCTCCTCAGACCATCACGGCCTCCGCGACACAGGCCCCCAGCACTCCTTTCTCGTTGACGTACTCCACTGCTGCCTCCGGCCTACACTGCGGTCCAGTAGGTCACACATTTGGAACTGAATCTTGATTTTTCAATGGCCGAGTTCATATCATTGCACGCAAGGAGAGGAGTAAGAGGAAGACGCGGTTCAGTCTGGAGGGAAAAAGGATCATCGTCATGGAGGTGATCGAACACTTCCAACAACTGCTCTGGTGCCACTAACTCTGTGCATCGCAAGCCAACGACACGTGGCTGTGGGCCCCTGCTGACCGCTGCCTCCGGCCTACACTGCGGTCAAGTAGGTCACACATTTCGAACTGAGTCTTGATTTCATGATGGCCGAGTTCATATTTCAATGGCAGCATTTATATCACTGCACTCCCTTTGATCTGGTGCCACTATCTCTGTGCATCGCAAGCCAACGACACATGGCTGTGGGCCCCTGCTGACCGCTGCCTCTGGCCTACACTGCGGTCAAGTAGGTCACACATTTCGAACTGAGTCTTGCTTTTTTCATGGCAGAGTTCATACCATTGTACAGGCCTCATCACAGACTGCATCCCCTTTCAGCTCTGGTGCCACTAACTCTGTGCCCCGAAGTTCAGGGACACTCTCTGTTTGAACTTTGGTGGCGTCTGAGTCTATGGCCTGGGGGTTGTCTTCATCATCATGTAGCTGATACTGACTTGGTGTTAAAAATGAGTCCGTAGCATTCATCTCCTCCATATTGCCTGTTCATGCTTGGTTCTGCCCTCTGCATCATGCCCTGGAAGAACACCTTCCACTGTCCCCCGAAACACTCTGCGACATTCAATTTGGACATCAACGAGGACCCGCTCAGCTCCCGTGGCCCTACCTCAGTGCACCGCAAGTCACCGTCCCGTGGCGGTGTGCCTGTGCCGGCCGAGGTGCATCCGGGGCCACTAACTGTGCAGCTCAAGTCGTGGACCCTTGCTGTTTGGACTTTGAACTACTGATTGTCTGAACACTGTTGTAGTTGTTGCCAGCACCAACCACTCCCTGAGGGCTGGCTTACACTCACCCCACACCCATCCAGCACAGGCGTCACTTTACATGTGACCCTGGCAATAAAAGGTGCCGGGCGCACATGCTTGTAGCCAGTTCCACAAACTATCTAAGTGTGTCCGTGTGGTCATTGTGTATGCATGAGGGCCCCGGACCCTACCACATTACATTGTGCTGTGTACAGCGGACGCAACCATGTCACCTCAGGCAGTGGGGAAGACCTGGGACATGTAGCTGTGTCGTACCCCCCTGTAAGCGTAAGTGGAGTGGGCTGGCGTATGACAGTCCAGTGTAGGGGTGTGGATGAACAGCCCGGGGCTCTGGGCGTTGCTATGTGTTGGCCTTGCCAAGGAAGTAACTAATGCGTGTGTCTCTGTTGTAGTGTTGGCGCCACCGTCCCGCAATGGACAATGTTGCGATGTAGCATGCCCTCGGTGTGTGGGCTCGGCCAAAGGGATAAATGAAGGAGCGCAAGCCCGCTCGGGGTCCGGGATCATACATGCCAACTGTTGTGTGTGTCGCTATTACCGCTGCATAGGCCATAGGACTACCCTCAACTGCATCGTGAGTTCAGCCAGCCATGAACTCTACATCTGTGTCCGCCCTATCCTCACCGTAGGCCTACACACACGTGGCCACTCACCGTCAGCGCACAACATCACAGTGTCGTTGTCAGGCTTGTGGACATGCGCAGACAGGCATGACAATGGTGTGCCGTAGTAGTGCAAGTGATGCAACCGCGCTGCGCACACTAGTGACTAGGCTCGGCGGGAGGGAGGAGCAGCAGTGAGGCTACGTAATACACATTGATGCCGCTCATTTGCTACAAGCGGTACCTGTCAAACAGGAATCACTGAGTCACACATATCACACACCAATCAACTACGGAGCCTGCCAACGCATCATGCAGAACCAACTTTTGACTCATGTCTCTCTGCACTGTCACAGGTGATCAAGAATATGCACTCTGCCCTTGGATGGTGACACCCCTCCGAGCCCCGAACACCCAGGCCCAGAGGCAGTACAATGCGGCCCACAAACGCACCAGGGGCATCGTGGAATGCACATTTGGCGTGTTGAAGTCATGTTTCAGGTGCCTGGACATCACAGGTGGAAGGCTCCTGTACAGCCCAGGCATCGTGTGCAAGATGATCGTTGCATGTTGTGTGTTGCACAACATATGTGTACGCACCAATGCCCATGGCTACAAGTGCCAGATGCACCGGACGATGATGAGGAAGATGAGGCAGGTGGACCACACCCCACTGCAGCAGCAGCAGGAATAGCCCGTAGGAACACCACCATTGACAATTTCTTCACATGAGCACATCACATTGTCACAGTCATTAGCAATTATGTGACAGTACAAAATGACCACAGGCACAGCATGTACAAATAAATTCATTACAACATGTTACTACTCTGTACAAGCACATCACTTTGACAAGTGTAAGTGCAACATGTAGTGCTAACAATCTCATAAATTGGAAATAGATGGTGGGTGTGTCACCTCTGTACAGAGAGGTTGTTTAGGGTGTCACGTATTCGAAATGCCATTTCTGTGTGTCAGAGATAGTACGGAATCCCACTCATCAGCGTTTCACATGTGTCCCAAATCATTACATGTAGGCTGTCATTTGTGACCTACAATTGACAACAGGGCTTATTTTGGGGTCAAATATGTACCACCATGATGCAGGGATGCACCCTGTGACTCAAGTCCCACAACATGAGCTACATGGATGTAAGGGGGAATCACTGCCCCTACATTCGTCCATGCTTTCATACTTGATTAATCAGGGACATGACACATCTGTGTGTATTAGAATGTGTTATTCACGTTCAGTGGGGTGTTGAAGCTGTCTTAGTACTGGGCCATGCAGACAACACTTTACAATGTTGCCCCGTGGAGGGCCAGCCAGAGTCCTTTAGGGATTGACAAGTTACTCGGAAGGGGAAGAGCCAGTCCGCAGGCTGATTGCTGTGTCATTGTTGAGCATGCAAAATATGGCAGTCCATGTCGAGGTCCAAGGTTGGTGTGGCAGAGTGTGTCGGGGGACAGTGGAAGGTGTTGTTCCAGGTCATGATGCAGAGGGCAGGCCCAAGCAGAAACAAGCCATATGGCGGAGATGAATGCTACTGCTTCCTCCTTACCACTAAGGCAGATTCATCCTCATCTTCGTCCTCTGACATTTCATGTGCCTCACATGTGGGTGGTGGTGTTTGGTTTGCAGCACTGTGTGACACTGACACATCAGGGGCCGGAGATGTGGATGTAGAAGTAGCAGCAGCATTCATCTGCGCAATGTCTTGTGGCATCACTCCCATGATGAGGATCTGCAGGGCATGGAAGATCCCATCTACAGCTTTCTCGTGTGCAGCCGTGGTAGCCATTCTTTGCGCCTGCATCCGCTCCATGTTCTCCATGACCCTCCTCATGTTTCCCAAATCATGGATGACATCGCTGTAGCCACTCTGACTAGACAGTTGTTGTTGTCTCCGAGTCATGACTCCAGCGACGCCTGCCATGCATTGTTGGAGGGCATGGGGTGGACTGTGGGTGTCCGTTAGGGAGTGTAAGTGGTTCCTGATGGGACTTAGACACCCACGTATGGCATCTAGTTTGGCTGCCATGAGGTTGAAGCCCACCCGCACCTGTTCAGCCAGCTCCTTCTGGCAGTCTAACACACGGCGTTGGAACGCCATGTGTTCTTCGGTGAGGTGCTGGGAGCCAGACGTGGTGGTGGGTGCTTCCTGCTGTGTGGTCTGTGCAGGGGGTGGGATCACCTAGATGGTGCTGGGCTGCCCTGCTACTGGAGGTGGGGTTCGGAGGTTGTCCATGAACTGTTGGAGTTCGTCAAAGTCGATGTCCTGGAGGTCGCCTCCATCACGCTAACGTGATGTGGGGTCTGCTCTGCAGGAGGTGTTGATTGTAACCCTGGGCGTAGTTCGCATAGTAGCGCTACGCGTAGCTACGCGAAGTGCACTTCGCACTACGTGAGCTACGTATAGCACTACGCGAACTGCGTAGTGCGGTAGGAAATGCTGTTCGCAATGATTGCACAGTGCCGGATGCTTGTCCGCACTGTGCAATCATTGCAAACGGCATCTTGCACAGTGCAAGCGGTTGTTTTCTGCCGCTCGAGTAGATTTGTACTCGAGCGGCAGTTTTCTCAATGCGGACTGGTAGTTTCTCATCGCGAGCGGTCGCGAGCATACGCGACCACTCGCAATGAGAAACCTGACCTCCCCACGTTGAGAATCTCGCCGGGAGGTTTATTTTCCACACTCGCGATCGGCAACTTGATGTTGCTGATCGCGAACGAGGAAAAAGTCTCGCCGGGATGTCATTTTGCTCGCTCGCGGTCGCCAACTTGACGTTGAGGACCGCGAGCAAGCAAAAAATGCCCGCTATGCTACGCTACGCGTTTTTGCACTGTGCTACGTGCAATTCGCGTAGCGCGTAGTTCCGCAAACTACGCAAACTACGCGAGCGTAGCGTAGTTTTCCGCCCAGGCCTAGTTTATTGTCCCTCTGCAATGTAAAGGGGAGATACAGTTTCACAGTGTGTTCCATGTATGTTGACGCATTGGCGGAGTTTACATACAGACTGCATGACAATGTACATTGTGACAGTTTGTGAGGAGATGCCTATTTGATGCGGGACAGTGCACATTTGTACTACATCACGGATGTGAGGTTGTACTCGTACATTGTCATCTCACAGTTTCCTGCTATGCCAGATGTGATTGGCCATTTTGTACACACATGCAGCAACAGTTGTTTCCTGTGTTCTGTTGTGAAGGTGTTGCAGTTTGTATCACATTGTTGTCAATGTTGAGGTGCTCTTATTCTTATGTGTGTGTGCTGCATTGTGGGTGAGTCGCCCCTGCAGCTCTGATTTGGCTGCCCCTTATCCCTTTCAGGCGGTGTGCCTTTGACTTCTGTGCTTCTACAGTGCTGAGATGTTGTGGACTTGGGTAAATTGGGCTCTTGGTCGAGTTGTGACTCTTGGGCATGGTTTGTCCGCAGATGTGTTGTTGATGTCAGGTGTTGTTTGTGCACGTGGATGTGTCAGCGTGTGACCTGCTCCTTTCTGGATGTGGTCCACACTCAGTCACCTCAGTGTCGTGGCATTCACCATGCCATGATAATTGGACTGCAGCCATGCTAATCGTCATGCAGTGTCACTTGCATTGTCAGTGTGGCTCATGGACCCGCAGCTTTGCTGGGTTCAGCACATGTGAATGGGTTTGTTGTGAGATTAGTGATGTGTGGGGAGGGCCCCCTCTGGGCACATTGTCGACGGGGGCCTACTTGCTGTTTCTATGTGTGCTGCAGTATGCCAAGGAGATCAGGGACATGATCCAGAGTCATTGTGGGTGTGCAGTGTGCTCTACTTAATTGTGCATGTGTGCCATTGTGCCCATCTCCCCCCGTCCCCCCAGTCCCTGGTCGGTACTCACCCTGTTGATGTTGTGTCAGGTCATGTTGAGCAGTGTCCGTATCCACTTCTCCTGGCACCGTATCCCGATTGATGACTGTGGCCACCATTTTCTTCATGTCATCCAGCTCCTGGTGTGCCGCTGGACCCCCACCTCCAACTGCGTTGCTGCTTTCATGTTGGCATCGAGTTTCTTCTTGGTTTTGCCCTTCACATCATTCCAGCGCCTCTTGACCTCTTCCATTGGCCTCCTCAACTCTGCAACTGCATTCACATGATCCAAGATAGTCTGCCATGTTTGCGTCTTTGTTGCCAATAACACGTTGGAGGTGACGAACAGTTGGTGGTAGTGTTCTATCACCTCCGTAACGATGATCCTGTTTTCCTGCGGACTGAACTGCGTCTTCCTCTTCCTCTTCTCCTTGGCCTTCCCCGACCCCGAGGTTCCTTGCTGGTCGTCTGTGGGGCTTGTGGGGCTTGTGAGGTTCGCGTTGTCCTCTACACTCAGTCCGGGTGCATCCATGGTGCTACGCAGTTTAACTTTTTTTTGTTTTTTTTTAGTTGTCTGCTTTTATGGTGCATTTTCCCGCATGACGCGTGGGAATTGCAGGCCTGACGCTGGTTATCGCTGATTTTTGTATCGCAACTTTTTTCGCGTTTGTGTTTCGCGTTTTTTCGGCATCGCGTTACTTTTAACGCGGGCATTTTGCTCGTTGTCGTGAGACTATCGCATGGTGCCGCCGGGTTGAGAATACAACATTAACACAGCAGTATTTTCCCGCGATAGACTGCGATGTGCAAAGTTGCGTTAAGCTAATTTTGCGATAATTATCACACGTTCTTGAGAACATCCCCCACAGTTTCATGTTGAAGAATGAGTTCAGGATGGGTGACTTTGTCTGTTTTTTGTGAAAACAGAAAACCTCCATGTTGCACACACATACATACATACATACAATTAAATGCAGAGTTTGGAGAGGGGTATGGTGCTGTTGCCATGAGGAGAAAGGGGGCCCAAAGCACCAGAAGTGTCTGGACGTATCAACCCAGATCTTTTAGTGACTGGGGGTGAGTGGCTGAAAAGTTTCAGCGCTCCGTCCATCATCTCCTTGTGTTTGCTTTGTTGGCCCTAAGGTGGCAGGGTATGCCAATGACGTGGGTCCCTTGCTCACTTTGCCACTGGATTCAAGCTAGCCTGGCTGTTACCTGTTACCCCCTTACCCTGAAATCGGTCCCAGGATGCTTGTTTCCGGTCCAGGGAAGACCTGGCTTGGCAGTTCGGGCTGGACTGTTCCCATGAGGAGCAGGGTCAAGACTGATTTGCATATGGCTGGGTCTGAACTGGGTGGCGAACTGAGATAAAGAACGATGATGGATTCAACCCATATCTTATAGTGACTGGGGGTGAGGGTCTGAAAGTTTCAGCGCTCCGTCCATCATCTCCTTGTGTTTGCTTCGTATCATTGGAAAGCCAGTAGTCCAGCTGGACCTTCAAGAACTAGTAATGCTATCATCATCCAGCACCCAGCATTCAGAAAGCGACTTTTCCTAAATTGCACTTTATTATTTGGAAATCACAATTTGCGATTTACAAATTAGCAATTTCCTAATTGCGATTGCGAATTTGTAGAAATCGCTATTAGTCGAATACACTCCTACATACATCTCACTTTGCGATTCCCTAATAGCTATTTCTACAAGTTTGCTATTTGGAAATCGCTAAGCCTTTCTATCGTACATATGGGCCAATGATTTTGTTTTTGTTAAAAAGCTGTTTCATTGTGGTTCTATGACGTGCTTTCACAATTGCCCCTAACATTTATGATCACTGGCGATTATTTTGGAATATAATTATGTAACATATGATTTGATTAATTGTTTGAAAAATATGAACCGATACAATCTTGTTAAAAAGTGTATACTCGAACCAAACGTTGGGAAACAATTAGAAAATACACACCGGCAAATGATACAATCTTAAAAAGACTCGTGTTTGTTAATTAATTATAAAAGGGTCACAATAATACAGCTTTGGCACATTTTGCCTTTCAAAATTGTGAATATCCGCTAAAGTTTTGCAAACGTTTAAAGCGGAAATTGTGAATTTTGCACAAAAGAAAAAGACCCAATAGAATATCTGGCAATCCAATATTCATGGATGCCTGGGGGCTGTGCGAAACATTAAGCATGGATGAATACTTTCTGGCTTTGAAAAATCTGTATATGCGAGCAGAGAGAGACACTTGAAAGACTGTTCATACACCTTTTTAAAAAACAGAGAGGATAACACTTTTCCCAGCTGGCCACCGAGGTGTTTATTGTAATAATGGCATTTCAAGCATACATACAGTAGTTACAGTATATGAAGAAACGTTATAAGATATATCAGAAAACAAATATTAAATTGCAATATGCAGTACTTTCTCCCATGGCTAAACTCTTTACAAGCATGCACATATCTGTTGTTGTTTCTATAAATGTCAGCTGAAATGGCAATATAAATTAGCTTGCCTTGACCTGTCTGTAATAGGCAACAGACCCACACGACCTTTTATGAAAATGCTCCCTTTGGCGCTGTGCATGGGCCTCTGGTCTGAAAGTTCCTGGCTGAGTGGGGGGGGGGAGGGTCCATAGACTTTGCAGGGGGCCCCCTCAAGTTTTGTTATGCCACTGAGTGCCGGTGAGCCTCACCTGCATTCTCCCACTCAAATTAAGCACAGACTCTGAAATGCATACACTTATCTAAGATTTTCATTTTGTTACTTAGTTCTGCAGCTAGCAAAGCTGGGAAACAGCGAGACAACCACTGTGCCCCGTTTTTAAGCTGTGCTGCCTGCGGTTCCTGAAGCAACGTTTTAGTCACTTTAGAAAGTGCTATAGCATAAAAACAGGCACACAGCAATGTCCTACCCGATCACACATCTTTATGATAAGGCCTCTGATGTTCTTCTTAAAAAAGAACCCAGAAGGATTCATAACTTCTAAACATCTGTCAATGGCATCAAAGATTATGAGGCCTATCACTCTCCTATTATCTGAATTATGGAACTCTTAGCCATTTTAAGACACAAATGCCAAAGAATGATTAACATTTGAGGCAAAGTTGTGGTTTCTGATCACTAACTATATTCCTATACCATAATCTTGCCACAAATTAGCCAATGGAAGAGTCTGTAATCATGATGACCTCAATTGCGTAAGGTGTTCTTCTTCTAGGAAACCTTTTGTGACACTGGTATCTAAGCTATGAATTTTTAGGTTTTGGAAATCTAAAAATAGATGAATTTCCAATTGTATTCACGTCCCCCAAAATTAGGCAATACTTCAGCATATGTTGCATTCTGTCCATTAAGCTCTCTCCTCTGACAAGAAGGAACAAGCATTTACAATGCAATAGGTCTCGCAATGACATTATTTTGAGCTATTGACATTGTAAATGGCAATGCCTTTAAAAAATTAAAAGGCATTGTTATTTACAATACCAAAAGCAACACCTATTGCATTGCATAGCGCGGTGTCCGTGAAGACGGCGCCGCGCTTATTAAAGTAAAAAAAAAAGAAAAAGAGTGTGTTGGGGGGTGGGGGGGGGCAGAGAGAGAAGAAGAATTGACGAGACATGTGAGATGGGGAAATAAGGCACGGAGAAGACAGTATGAGGAAGGCATAGATACATATATGGAGGATGTAGAGTAATGGATATAGAGATGCCAAATGAAAGAAAATACAAAGAACTATAGCGAAGGCATGTGATAGGAAGAAACGATTACTGAGAAAAACAAGCAGCTTCAAATTAGCAGCACTGCACTCTCTGCTCGCATCGTCCCCCGTGCCGCCATTTTGGGGTCAGGCGTACTGTGCCAACTCTGATTGAATGCTGGCCTACATCTTCTGATGTTTTAGGTCTTTAAGAGTAGGATTATGAATTCTTTCTGCGGTTCAATGTATAATCAACAAAAAAAGAAAAATGCAGCATATTGTGGATGGAAATTTAGTCACATGGGCAGGGTTCAGGAAGGGAGTCATGATATACATTACTGGGATAGGAAACCAGGAAATGAGCTATACTGAACCTGAACCTTGTCAGGTAATACCTTTGTGTATGGTTTAAGGGGAACAAAAGGTAGGGTTCCATGCATTCAGTAGTTACTAGGGGGAGGTATTCTGCCACTCTCTTCTTGCCCACCTGTGCACGTTCTCTTTGCTCTTTAAGTGTAGGTAAAAGATCGTGCTTTAACTGATGTTGGTGATGGCGGTAATAAGTTGAGGATTGTGAAAGCAGTCGAGCTAGTTCTTTACATATCTTAGCCATGGAATTTTATGTGTGTGGTCAAGACGCAGACAATCATGGATTATTGCTCGATTAAATGCGGGTTCGCTTGAATAGTCTTGGATTCATTTGGCACCCAAGCTAACTCGGGGAACGCAGCAATGCAGCGCGGGCTCCACGGAGCGGCTCACTCGGCCGGGGTTTGTTGTTCGGCTCGAGCACTCCAGCGACTAGCCGCCTCGGTAACTTCCGCGTCCGCAAGTCTGAAGCCCTCACGAACTGGACCGGGACTCAGTGGATCTGGGTTCAGACAGCCGTAAAAACCAGACGGATAGCAGCCGAGGAGCCGAGTGCATGACAGCCAAAACTCCACTAATCAGCGTCCGCGTCCTTGGATCACGTGACAATGTTTCTCTTCCGTCCCAGGCCAATACAAAGAAAACTTATGTTCCTCACTTAGAGCATTTGGAACAAGCTGTCGCCACGCAATGGAATCGGAAAGTGAAAGCGCGTTTTCTGAAGCAAAGCTGTGGGCTGCCACGAGGCAATCAGGGAAGTTGAGCTTGCGCTCCAAGTGTGTCATGGCTGCCGAGGTCTTGTTTGTATAGCGCTTTACACCGCCATAAGATCGCTGACAGCGCTAAGGGGAACAAGCCAAATGGGAAACCGTGACTTAGATGGGGAGAGGAGAGACACATGAAGGGAATGAAAGTGGAGTCTTCTTTAGGCAGCTCAGAACTTGTGCCAGTGCAGCGCAGGCCCAGTGCACCTCTGGACCAGGGCCTCTGCGGCGTAGGACAGAGGCTGTGCGCTTCGGTGTCGCTGAGGGCTCAGAGCAGTGTAGCGCTTAAAAGGCCCAGCTCAGTTCGGCACCAGTAGAGCGCATGGCCAGTGTCACTGTGGCTCAGAGGCAGCGTCAATACAGCTCAGGACTGACTTCCTTGTACCTCAGTGTCACTCTGGACTCGGGCAACGGTGCAGTGCAGTTTATAACTGATGTCGCACGGATCGGCATGGGTTGGTTCGGCACTTCAAGAGAACGATGTTTTTGTATAGCGCTTTACACCGCCATAAGAACACTAACAGCGCTAAGGGGAACAAGCCATATGGGAAACCGTGACTTAGATGGGGAGAGGAGAGACACATGAAGGGAATGAAAGCGGAGTCTTCTTGTGGCTGGAGTGGTCTTTGCCGGAACTACAATATCTCACTAGACAGAGCAATAGTGGCTTGTGGGCAGCTGGACTTTGGCGTCTGGGGGCTGGCAGGATGTGAGGGCAACATAATGGGAGGGGTTAAAGGAGTCTGGGAGGAAAGGAGGTTGAAGGCAGGATGAAGGGGTGAGTGGTGACAGTGTGAGAGGAATTTGTATCAGACATCGTGGTAGACTATATGAGTGACCGTCCCAGGCCAATACAAAGAAAACTACTTAGAGCATTTGGAACAAGCTGTAGCCATGCAATGGAATCAGAAATTGAAAGCGCGCCATGCGCGTTGTGCCTGCCTGCAGCCCTTCCTCCTTTTGGGATGGCCCATCCGGACTGGATCCTTTGCTTCACGGCTTGTTTAGATAACACGCCTCCTTTAGATAAGAAATTGCTTCACGACAGCCGTGAAGCAAACGATCCAGTCCAGATGGGCCGTCTCAAAAGGAGAAAGGGCGGTAAAAAAGAAGCCTCATTTTCAATGGGAGGCCACCGTTTACCATAAACCATGACGCCATCCAATGAAAATGAGGGGCGGGGCTTCAAGGCCCCTTCTGAAATGTCCTCTCTCACAATATGTC
Source organism: Calotriton arnoldi (assembly GCA_963921515.1). Classification (NCBI taxonomy): domain Eukaryota; kingdom Metazoa; phylum Chordata; class Amphibia; order Caudata; family Salamandridae; genus Calotriton; species Calotriton arnoldi. Next base: position 461,597 of record CAWUFW010010796.1, read on the forward strand.
TCGCAGAGCGAGCAGCGCATGCGCGCTGCAACGCTAGGCGAGACCTAAAAAGGGAGTAGAAAACTGCATGTATGCAAGTTTCCATTGTCAGAAAAATGCCTCACAAAGAAACATCAGGCAGTCTAAAAGAGAATCCAGAAACATTCCTTTTTTAAGTCTGGCATTTAACAAGACCTTTTCAATTTAAGTAATATTACACATATAATAGCCTTACTCATACAGACTTTCAGCCAGTCACCTTCAACCATTAGTCTATTGTGGCATTCTCAGTTTTCCTCCCTCTCATTACAGCATACAGCCTGGAACAGTGGATCAGCCCACTTCAGCTATTGGCTAACTTCACTGTGAGTGACAACATTCTACTCTTTCACAAGGAGCACATTTGCACACAAAGGAGCTGATTACGATGCCGGTCGGACACGCGTCCGACCGGCATCTTAGTGGAAGCGGGACTGCCTGCCAAGGAGTCGGAGGTCCCATTTCCCAGATTATAATCTGACCGCCAAGTTGGCAGTAGGATCCTGTATTTTTTCCATTGAGGCTTGTAATGGAAAAAAAGGCAGATTTTAAACATCCCTGCCCAGTGTGGCAGACACCATGCGGTTCCTGCCACATGGTGCAAGGATATCTAGGGTGGCACCACCGGTGCACCCCAGGCCCCGTAGCAGAGGGCTAGGAGGAAATGGGCCTGTGCTAGGGGCCCCCAAAGTCACTTTCCGCCTGCCTTTTTGTGTCGGGTGGACCACCATGAAAGGGCAAGCATAAAGCAAAATTGTAATCCCGACGGCAGAGCCGAGGCGGGCTTTGCTGCCATTTCGGAATTAAATTTCCGATTGCTGTCCCGACGAACTCCGTGAGTCCGTCGGAAGTGCAGCTGAAGAGCTGTCAGATGTCTTTCCGCCGACATCATAATGAGGCCCAAAGTAGTCTCCTTCAGGGCCTGCAAAAAGTGTGTGTGGTTTTCGAGACAAAAAGCTATTTTTGCATTTAGCCAATTTACTTTTATATCGGCGAGTGCCCAGAAGCTCCTCAAACTATATATATATTTTTTTTTAAATGACAAAACAAGGTAAAATTTCTCAAAGCCAAAAAGCTGAAAGCCAATGACAGAACTATTGGCTTTGCCCATGCTTGTTTTAAAAAATGTTGCAGTGACCATAATTGTCCTCAGTAATGAAGCAGTGCGGGCTGCTCTCAATGTAATTAATAGTCTAAGAGGATGGACCATTTAATTTACTTGTAAGTCCTCAGTAAATGGCACTATCTGTACCCAGGCCCCAGAAATTAAATGCTACTCTTGGGTAGCAGCCCTCTTGGTGCCACCCAATACAGTAGCACTGTAGTAAATGTCTTAGGCCTGCCACTGCATCCTGTAAGGCAGTTTTTAAACTGTCATTTCAACCTGGCAAAATAAACCTTTTGCCAGGCCTAAACCTTTCTTTTTAATACGTATAAGTTACCCCTAAGTTAGGTCCTAAAGGCTCATAGGACAGGGTGCACAGTACTTAATAAGTAGGACATAAGTGTTTGAGTTTTACATGTCCTGACATTCAAAATCTTCTAAAGATGTTTTGCACCATTATAAGGCCTATACCTCTCGTAGACTAACACTAGGGTACCTTATTAAACTTAAGTGCTAACTTAAGTATGGGACCAGATAGAAAATGCTGTTTCCATCTAAATGAACTGTCATTTGAAATCCTCTTTAATGGTAAAGTCAGATTTTAAATTACAATTTTGAAAATTGCCTTTTAGAAAGTTGACATTTTTCTGCCCAAACCAACTGTGTCTTTTTGCCAGAGTCCTGGATCACATGACTGTGAATGGCTCTGCTGTGGTGGGTTATATATTGCTTTCAGACAGTGAGACAAAGGAAACCTGGGTGTACTTGAAGAGGGACTTCCTGACAGCATTCCTGGGGAGGAGCTGTACCCTGCCCTGATTGCACTTCATAGAGCCCTGCCTGAAGTGCACAAAGGAACCTGCCTCCAGGCCTGCCCTTGTCATCCTAGACCGTTTGGAACCAGGACAAGGGGAAAGGAAGAACTGGTGAGAACCAGTTTTGGGAGTAGGTCAGGAAGTTCCCTCAAACAAAGGGTGGCATCAGATATTAACATGGGACGTTCAGACCCTCTTATCAGAACACTCCTGGGCCTGTGGAGGATTCAGAAGTAGGACTGCCTCGCTGGTGGAGGAAGAGAGACAACCGCCTTTGTATCCAAACCTGTGGTCCACCATGGTTGGCCTTAACTTGTGACTTTCACTCGATCCAGCGCAGCCAGGTAACCACGAGTGTTGATTTCTGATTTGTGGAGGTATTGTGGAGCTATTTTCACCTAAAACCTTAAAAACCCATATCTTCAGTTCTACTGATTGGATGTTTGTCATTTTGGTGTGGAAGTGAGCTAAATAACGATGATGGATTTAACCCATATCTAATAGCGAATGGGGGTGAGTGTCTGAAAGTTTTCAGCGCTCCGTCCATCATCTTATTGTGTTTACATTGTTTGCCCTAAGTTGGCAGGGTATGCCCAGATGTGGATCCCTTGCTCATTTTGCCACTGGATTCAAGCTAGCCTGGCTGATGAGGGATGTTACCATGAAACCGGTCCTAGGATGCTTGTTTCCAGTCCAGGAAACACCTGACTTGGCAGTTAGGGCTGGACTGCTCCCATGAGGAGCAGGGTCAAGACTGATTTGCATATGGCTGGTTCTGGACTGGGGTGGCGAAGTGGGCTAAATAAAGATGATGGATTTAACCCAGATCTAATAGTGACTGGGGGTGAGTGTCTGAAAGTTTTCAGCGCTCCGTCCATCATCCTATTGTGTTTACATTGTTTGCCCTAAGTTGGCAGGGTATGCTCAGATGTGGGTCCTTTGCTCACTTTGCCACTGGATTCAAGCTAACCTGGCTGATGAGGGTGTTACCGCGAATCCGGTCCCATGATGTTTGTTTCCGCTCCAGGGAAGACCTGGCTTGGCAGTTTGGGCTGGACTGCTCCCACAAGGAGCAGGATCAAGACTGATTTGCGTATGGCTGGGTCTGAACTGGGGTGACGAATTTAGCTAAATAACGATGATGGATTTAACCCAGATCTAATAGTGACTGGGGGTGAGTGTCTGAAAAGTTTCAGCGCTCCGTCCATCATCCTATTGTTTTTGCATTAACACAATAGTAGCAAATATTGAGAAAAATAGTTGGCGGTGTTCTTCCATACCTGCTGAACTCATGACATGCCTGTAAAATGTTTTTTGCTTAGTAATAAACACATATCAGAGACTGAAGTAACAAACACAGAGGCCTAGTCACAAAGGTAAACTTAGACATAAGTAAATCTACTCATGGCATTTTACTCTTGCACTTTGATTAACTTTGCTACTTTAGGCTATTTACCATTTCCATGTCAAAGTTACTCAAAAGTGTAAATGTACAGGCCCCCACCCACTGAAACGGGAGGTGGGGAGGGGAAGGGGAGTGAGTAGAAATGTCATATATGACCATACATTTACTATTAGTAGTGACTTAACAATAGTATTTTACGCTTAGTACACTTGACAGAGATATTTGCAAGTGAAGTAGAGATCTTTGTAAGATAACGTTTACCAAAAGCTTTGTAAAAGGAAATAAAGATTAAACAATTTATTTAAAAGTTGAATGTTAATGTAAATTCATTTTATATATGTATTTTAAATGTAGAAATTTCAAATAAATGCTACATCACTATAACTAAATTTTAACTTAAAAATGAATTAATTGAAGAGTATTAAATGAAATAAAAATTAAAGGCCTTGAGGTTGCGGAATCTCCCTGATGTTGTGAGGAGATGCCACAGGTAAGGCTTCTTGAGTTAGGAGTCAGTCCCGTTCGCAGGGCCTAGGCCCAGTCACACTGGGGGCCACTTTACCCTGGTAGGTCTTACAGTGTCTGGCAGCGACTCCTGTGCCATTGTGGACTCTAGTGAGGGTCATGTGTGCCACTCATATCAGACTGTAGCTCGCTCTAGTGATTGTTGTCTGATGAGGAGGGCAGTATACTGGAGCCTAAACAAAGTATCAGCTCCTGATTGCACTTGCTGAGGGGCACTATGGCAAGCTAGCATGCCCAGCTTCTATGGTAGTTGAAGAAGAAGAGGATCCCTGTTCGAGGCTCTGATATGGGCGGGCCCCAGCGGACTGTGAGGAATTGAGCTCTGTATGGTAGCAAGGGGCATATGGAAGCCCATCTGTGGCCTATGGCCCGACTGAGCCCTGGACACCGCCCCAATGACCACAACAGTTGCCTTGGTATTGAGAGGGGCCCAGGGGCATACAGCCACAAAGAAGACCTTGCAGCCCTGGATGGACCATTTTGAGCTTTAAGGCTCAGTTTAACGCTTCCGGCTGATCTTTCCTCTTGGCACCTCATTCCCTAATACCCCCCCCCCCCCCCATGGCTCCAGCTTGTAGGATAGGTGTAGTGGTGTGAAGGAGACTCTCTGACCTAGCAGTGGAGGCTTTTCCTGCTGCTATGTGGCTTGGGGAAGCACCCATATGCACCCATAGAAGAGGAGTGAGGACTCATTGGGGGGCTTTCTGGTCTAGTTAGATAAGTCCAGACTGGGGCCCAGAGGCATCTTGCATCCCCTCATTCTGTAGACATGTCCTTAAAGAAGTCGGGCCTGCTGGAGAGTCTCTGCACTTTCAAAACAGAACTGCAGGAAGATATATTTTTGAAAACAGCTGGTTCTGGGTCTTCTGAGATGGGAACATATTTCCTGTCATTTACGCAATCTGCACTGTCTTTCCATTGAAAAACAGATTCTTTTTTAAATCATCTCCCCTAATGCTTAGAGCTCTCCATCAGTCTGGGCCTGACTATCTTTTGCTAGAATTGCCTTTTACAGCCCTGACAGATTCTTACGCTCATCTTGTAATCATCTGACCAAGGTCCCTAGGGCTCGTCTGGCTACAGCAGGCGGTCGCTCCTTTTCTTTTCTGGGCCCTGTAGGGTGGAACAAGCTCCCTCTGCAATTGCGTCAAGCAAAGGTTGAAGCTGTTTTTAAGAAAAAGCTTAAGACCTGGCTTTACTCTCATAATTGCCATCTGCATCTGCCTCTTTTTCACATACCGTATAGCGCCGGGCCACTCTCGAGTCGCTGTGCACTCTATGAATCATCTCACAATCACTATATTGTTGTTAATTATATAATTTTTTAATTATTTTTATGTATTTAAGTATATATTTTATTTACATATGTTATAAATTGTTTGCTTAGTTATTGTTAATGTTTTCTTAATATAGTTTGTACATTTTTTGTTGTTTTTAAATTTAATTTAAAGTATATTGTCATTTTTAGTCACATACTGGGTTGTGGGATTTAAGGGTGGGAAGTCAATTAATTATAATTAATTAATAATAAATTTTTACTTACTATTGATTATTTAATTGATATTTAATGTTAATTGTGTAATTGATTTTTATTAAGTTAAGTTTTATGTGCGGATTGTGGGGTTTAGGGAGGGAAGTAAATTCATTATAAAGAATTCATAAAACATTTATAATTATTATTAATTATTTAATTAATAATTAATTATGAACATTGTGTAATTAATGTAAGTTTTTATTCATATTTTTGATTTGGGTTATGGTTTTTGTAGGGTTAAAGGGTGTAAATGAAATAAATTATAAAAATTAATAATTCATGTTAATTATTAATACTTATTTAATTGATAATTAATTATGTAAATTGTGTAATTAAAATATTTTGGAAATTATATATCAGGTGCAGGTTTAATTAATAATTCTGTATATTACGTAATTAAGGTTTTTTTATTTATATATTAGGTTTGGGTTGTTTAGTTTGTAGGGATAAAGGGTGGGGATTTAATTGAATATAATTATTTTATTATTAGTTTATTACCATTAAATGTTCAATCGATAATTGATTATGTAAAATGTGTAATTATTATAATATTTAAGATATATTTCAGGTATGTGTTGCTTAGTTTGTAGAGGTATAGGGTAGGAAGTTATTTAAGTAATAATAACTGTAAAAATGGTTATTAATTCATTAAAAATTGTGTTATTTATTATGTTATGTGTCAATTGTGTTATGCTTTTCAATTGTCAATAACATTAAGGGGCCGATTACAATGTCGGTCGGAAAGCCTCCAACCGCTAGTCGGAAGCTTTTGTAGTGTAGTTCCTATTTCCCTAATAGGCTCTGCGCATTGGAATAATATACCCTATAGGTTTGACATAGGACTAAGGTCAGTATGTCCCTATCGAGTATATTAAACTTAATTACTTTTGTGCCAGCTAACTCAGAGGCCACTAGAAACTCCTTGTAAACAAGAAGGAGTAGTTTCTGGCAACCGCATAAACATGACAACTTTGTTTCCCTTTTAGAATCAGAATACTTCTCAGAATCGTAGAAACAATAGATAACAGTTTCACTCAGCTAATCGTGCATGCTTAGTTTCCTCGGAGTTACACAGAAAGAATAGACGGGCATTTCAATAAAAAGGTTTTATTGAACAGTCTTGTTTCTCGTGTAAGAGATATGAGCTGTTATGATCACAAGACAGTATGCAAGATATATAATGTACAGCGTAAGCAGTAGAAATAAATAATACTGCGCCAGCATTATCTTTTAGCATATATTCACGTACATAAATAACATGAGCTAAAAATGTGAGTACTCATACGATGCATCTCTAAGCTAGTTCTACCCCAGTGTACCTAAACTAAGTGTAGTGCAAGGTAAGAAGTAGGTGAAGTATTCTATAGAATGATATACTAAGAGTCTGGTATGCCAAGAGTCCCTCTAGGTTCTAGTCAGCTCCATACCTTGAGAATGAGAGAGGTGGGAATCTCTTTCCGGATCTTCGAACTCTAACACCCCGCAAAGGGAGTCAGAACACTGGGAGCTGGATTCTCTGCGAGCAGGGATGACAGCGTCTCTTCTCAGTGCGTCAGGCCTGGACACGGGCTCCTCTGAAGTCGAGGTCTCCTCCAACTTGCTTGGGCAAGGGAAGGTATATTTATACCTGGTAGGTGCCTTGGAATGTTAGCATTGACGTGAAGTCGGACAGAGGAAGACATCAGAAATGAACCCTTAAGGTATAGCGGTTCATGCATGATAGATGAGTTCTTGGAGAAATCAATAATCCTGTGCTAGGGGAACTCCCAAGAGCTTAAGGGTCTGGTTTCTAAGAACTCGTTGTGACGTTAGGGTGGACGGATGTCGGTGACCATGCCTGTATTTGGAGTGCACGGCTAATGCCTAAATAAGGACTGGGATTCTATGCCTATATAAGGGCAATGTGAATTGTGCCTATATAAGGACATGTTTCAGGAAAACCTATATACGGACACCTAAAGCGAATACAACATCCACTCCACTTTCGAATGAACGATAATACTAAATGCTAAACATTAAATGCTAAACAGTAAACTGAGTACCACATGTTGCTAAAAACATTTCTAAAGGCATATTAAAAGAAGTTTAAAATAAACTGTTGAATGCAATAGGTACTGTACATTTTAAAGCATTTTTTCATTCTAAGCATATATTGGAAATAAATGCAACATGAATGAATAAACAGAAATATATACATATGATGAAATGGTTGACAAGTTTTCAAAAATCAAAGCCATTGCATATCATGGTAATAAATGAAATTTTAGACAGATAAGGTGACAATGTGTCCCTGGAAGTATTCAAAGAAGTCCGTTTTATAAGAATAGTTCTACTGTAAGAAGATTGTTTTGCCATGTATTTTAAAAAAAAAATAATAAAAAAAGAAAAAGTTAAATTTTAGGAAGAGTTCCAAGTTTTGAAAATATGAAGGCCAAATTCATTGCGTCCCTGGTACACTGTGAGCTGAATCAAAGTCAGTGTATGGGTCTGGTGTAAACATGAAATCACCTATTTCTGTAGACAAAGTATCGTCTACCGAAGTTGGTGACATTTGGAACACCTCGTTCAGAAGGTTAATCGCACAGAGATGAGAAGCATCGCCTTCAGCATAGGATGTTGCAGCAATGTTCGCGTCCGTTGTTACCTGTGTGCCTGTTGATCCATCTCGTACCTCAGCAGCAGCAGGAAGCGTCTGTGAGATCTCAATGAATGCCGTCATCTTGGTAGCCTCTGGGGACAACACAGAGCATGGGCCGTTACCGGGTCCAGCAGAGTATCGATATCCGTTGGCATGACTGATGGGAGTGTTAGACAGGTGTATAGTACGCATTCTTCACCGCAAAGCAGGCAGTGTAGAACAGGTAAGATGCAATCTTGCCAGATTGGTCTGAATGACAGAAACCATGTTGTATTAAGTTCCCGTAGACGAGGTATGCCCGAAAGTTGCACTATGTGCTTACGGCACTTCCGTTCTAGGAGAGCTTTCTCCACATCGCTCGGAGTGATGTCGGCGGATAGGCTTGCCATAGCGTAATAGTAGGAATAGAAATAGGATTCCTGCAACAAGTGCTAGAATTAATGGCACACCACCAAACACCGAATGTGCGAAGTTTGGGATGATTCCGAGGACTGCCTGGAAGGGTGCTAACAGTCCCGAACAGATGGTCTTAAATACATGCACAATACCGCTCGTATCAGACATGTTAAAGATACGTCCCATCATTTCTACGAAATGTATAGGGCAGTTTGTACGAATTAAAGCCTGTATCTCAGCCGAAGTCCTTGCAATTTGTAAATCATAGATTTCTTTGGCCGAGGTCAAAGGCACGGTCTGTTGCAAAAGCATGGCTTTCATTCTGCTTAAAGTATCAAAACGTATAAAAGAAACATTCAATGAAGGCTATAAAGGCGACTCCCTGACTGTGTCTATTGTGGTGAACAATACTTGCATACAGCAAGTGACCCTGGAGTCGCCCGTTACCAGATATGGGATGCCTGGCAACTCTGATCATTCAACATAAGGTAACTCCCGTTAGAAAGTTGGCCAAACGTTGGATTAATCACAGGAGCTGTTGTACGCTGCTGGTTGCAGGACAAATTTGCCACAGAACCATTACAAGCCCCGTGTAAAGAAATGTCCTGACATATGAGTGAACCGCTTAGTGTATTTTCACAGTGTGTACCGCTTAGAAACACTTCACGATCCCCACTCCAACATCTGTTTTCGTAAGGTAAATCCCAGGATGTCTTAATGTATTCTTTACCCAACCTTTCATATTTGCCTGCTTGCATTTGTTTGAGGCAATACTGAAACTGAAAAGTAGTGACAGGCAGAGTGATTTTGCCATGGATAAGCCATTCTGTAGCTGGTTTTTCTGCCACTGTGAATGGTAATTTTTCTAGTTTTTCAATGCTCAGCACTGTATACTTTGCTCCCCTTTGTGCCAGTTCGATCTGTTTATCAGTCAGATTGTATTCTGCAAACAGAGCCGCCGTGTTGATAAAACGCCAAGGCACATAGCCCACACGCAAAGATTGCAGCGTGCAGCTTAATAACATAATAGAACGTAACTGAGATTGGCCTTGTTGTAACATGGCTAAATCTTGTTCCAGTATGTCAGTAGCAGAGGATACAATGTTGTCTAATGAATAAATTCTGGATGACAAAGTTGTTAACCCATTGTCGACCACAGTGAGAGATTTCTCCAAGTTAATACGATCAAGTTCACATATTCTTTCTGCGGCCTCTGCCTGTGAAACCTTCCATACTTCATTATAAGCAGCATAGATGCCGGCATATATGAAACGTTTTTGACACGGTTTTCTTGGTCCTAGCAAGAATTCCCTAAGGTCTGCGTCTTCTTTAAGAAAGATAAGTGTTGTTTCACATCCTCAAGTGTAGATTTTTGTAGCCAGTCGATGCACAATTTACCTACATTGTATGTTGTTACTACCCCCGGATGTTGTCTTTGAACGTATCGTGGGTCTGGCCTACGGATAGTAAAGCCCTGTCTTCTATTCAGGAATCTTTCTTGACAGATGTTTGTGTCTGTAGGCCAGAGTAAACAGTTTTTCCAATCAGGATCTGTTCTGTTGGTTTGTAGTATTGTGTCAACTGTAACCGCTGCCTGTGTAGTGTTATTACTTGCAGGTGTTAGTACAGAAGGTGTTTTCATGTCTTTGATCTTGGCTAAACCAAGGCAAGACGTTTGTTGCACAGTGTCATTCAAAAACATTATTTGCTGAGGGATGATACATGCTCTAAACAAAGCTTCTATCCCCTGTACTTGCCAATCTTTAGAACCCCAGACAGATTTTGTGTCTATTGTGTCTTTCCAAAATTCAAATCCATGTCTAGACAATTGGGTAATAAATGCTGCAGAGTAAATCTGTTTTGTATTAGTTAACATAATTTTCTGTCCTGTTTTGTTTAAATTTTTATAGTAAAATGTTTCTGGATCAGATGTGTTGTACCCTGAAAAATAGGGAAACTTTTTAGCAAACGTTTTTGAACTACCTTTTGGTGGTGTAGGACAATGCTCCCATTGGTTAAACATAAAAATATTTCTAGGTGTTGCAGATTTATGCAAGAAATGATGACCATAGTGGTTGTAACAATATAGCTGTTCATAGTCTGATGAACCCTCTAAATATTCATTGTTAGAGAATGCAGCAGACCTTTCTAGGTCAGACATCATATCATTTACAGTCTCAAAGTCCCAATCATCAGAATAGGTACTGGACGAAATAAAATCACTTAGTGAAATTTTAAATAAATGTGGAATGTTCAAAAGTTCCGTAGGGCCGAAGATATTGAAATCGGTTTTGTCCCACACTATACCATCCTGTATAGGAACGGCTGTGATGTTCACTGCTGACAAGTCTCTTGCTTCACGATGGGATGATTTGTGTGGTTTCAAAAGTAAGTTCACATTTTTACTTTCAATGTCCAAACGGATGTATCTGCCATTTATAAGCACGCTGATAGTCATAACCAAAGCTAGCCAAAGCAGAAAGAAAAATATTCCAGAAATAATCCATAGTTCAATCCATGGTGAAACCAGATAAGTCTTTTTCAGAAAATGAAAAAAGTCTTGTACTTGCAGTTTGAAAGTTTTTGATGCTGGCGTAGTTTCAGGTTCACTCGGATCCTCAGAAAACGTATCAAAGTTAATGAAATAGCCAGAAGCAGTTCTGTCAATTGTTGGAATTGCATCAGGATTTGTTGAAATCGCTGGAACCAGTTGATCACTTGTTACGTTGGTGTAGACAGGTGTATTTGGACGAACTGTTACTTGAGTTTCAAGAGGGACGAGTTCTATAGCATTGTTGCTTAGTCCTTCATCTGTTACTGCTGAATTCTCGATAGTTATGAGTCTTTCAGTCTGAACCTCTTGGATAGTAGCGAGAGGAGTGCATCTGCTACTAGGTCGGAGTCCACGAGGCCTACTATTTAGTATTGGCCACATACTGTGGTTTGATGAGGTCGATTGACACAAATCTTTTCTCCTTTTTTCCAGCAAGGGGCGGCAGAAGTACTGTTCTTGTTCCGTGAATGGCTAGGACAGGTACTGGTTGTCTGTAAGAAGGCCCAAATTCCTTCTTGTCCGCAATCTTCTCTCTGACTAGATCCCCAACTTTTGGGACCCAGACAGGCCTTGCTGGGACTGCCGGTTTTTCCCCAGTGGTGGTTGGCTTCAGGAATACGTTGCTTTGTTTCCATCTTAGTTCATTTAGATCCTGTAAAACAGCCAAACGATCTTTGATATCAAAGGGTTTATTTTCCACCACTGTGCCTTTACATTCGAGATCAGGAACCCACATTCTTGTCCCAAATAGGACCTCATATGGAGTGACCCCCCTAGAGAACTTCTTGGCAAATTATTTAATGAGCGTTGGACCCCATAAAGATGTTTGACCCACCCATCACCCGAACCTAATACTCTAGCTGTTTTAGACTGCTTTATGTCCCGGTTTTTCCTTTCCACAACAGAATTTCCCTCAGGATGAAACGGAGAGGAGTACCGCAATGCAACGCCCAAACTGGCCATGGCTTCTTTGTAAGCCCGAGAGCTAAACGCAGGGCCCTGGTCAGAATGTAGTGTGCCAATTGCGTATGTGCCGATAAAGACTCGCAAATCTTTTATAACAGTTCGAGCGTCAGCCGAGCGCTGAGGCCATATCCATAGGAACCTTGAGCACGAATCCACTTGGACCATTATATATTTATAGTTACCGTCCCTTTGCAAGGGACCGCAGTGGTCCAGGTAAACACAAGCTAATGGTTTGTCTGAAATCAACAGGGGTGTCTGCGCAGGACGTTTCACTGTGGAGACTTTCATCTGTTGGCATATTTCACATTCCAAAATATAGTTCTTGGTCTGTTTCCTAATGCCAGGCCACCAATATATTTGTTTAAGTAAAGATACTGTTGCAGAAACACCTGCATGGGCAGAGGCTATCCCTTCATGTGCTACTAGGATTAGTCCTAATCTACGTTCCTTGTTTGGAATTACCCTATCCCCCACTCCAGGTATTCGAGCAAAAGGAACGTTGTTCGCATCAATTACATAAGAGTACTTGAGTGGAAACTTTTTTGGTAACGCTGCACCACTGCCTTTGCTTGAAGCATTGACAGCCAACAATATCTCACTGTCTATTCTCGTTTTCGAACGAGTGATCGCAGCTACGGAAGCCGTCTGAACAGCACCCTTTGCGGCTTCGTCAGCCAATGAATTCCCTGCAACGTGAACGCCATCACGTTGATGACTCAGCGTGTGTATCAAGTGAGCCTTTGGTAGTTCGTTTTTTAACTGAACTACTTGTTCCCAAAGCGTTTTATGCTTTATTGTGCCACCTTTTGCATCTTTGAACCCATTTTCAAGCCAATTTTGTATATATTCATTATACGACTGAACACAGTAGAAAGAATTGCACACTATTAGTGTGGGGAATTCACGATCTGTACTTTCAAGTGCCAGTTTGAATGCTTGTAGTTCAGCTCGCTGAGCTGTACAATCTCCTAGAGATTGAGTTTTAGTGACCATTGGTCTGAAGTTACCATCTTGCATGCGACCTTTAACGATTGCGCACGCTGCACTGTAAGCTTGCTTACTCCCTGTAGCGGGTTGTGCTGATCCGTCAGTATAAATTATAAATTCGTACTGATCGAGAGGCAGAATTTCAGTGGGCAGAGGACATTCATGTTCATATGCAGGAACGCTTGTGTTTTTAAATCAGGATCAAAAACATATTCAACATCTGTTGCAGCAAGAGAATTAACCCATTGTATCCATCTAGGATGTAATGCTTTTGCATTCGGAATGCTCGCTTTAGTAACCGCCTCTAAGGCTGGTACTGGGGTTACGACAATAATGTTTTTCCCTTGGGCTAGAGCTCTTTCTTTTGCTACTGCAGTTTGAAGTGCTGTCAGTATTTTTTCAGTTGAAGTGAAGCACATTTCTGCTTGTGTATACAAATGTGATTTGTATGCTATTGGTACTTTTTCACCCTCATTAAATGTTAAGTAGGTGAATCCGCATTGACCCGAAATTATTCGGATCACTAAATTGCGTTGACTTACGTGTGTTTGTAAGTGATTTGTTGCTAACATGTTAGCTTGGAGTGAACGCAAGATTTCTGTGTGTTCCTGTGTCCAATGTTTGATTGAAAAATTAGGTTTGATTAATTCGTAGAGAGGTTTAACCCTTTCTGCGTAATTTAAAATGTATGTTCTTCCAAAATTTAGGAAACCCAAGATGGATTGTAAGTTTTTCAGTGTTTTTGGAGGTTGGAGCAGCGCACACTTTTCTAAAAAGTTAGCTGCCAAGCTCTTGCCTTCATTTGAAAGCTCATATCCTAGGAAAAGGACATTGAGATGGGCAATTCTGGATTTTTTAAATTTGAATTTATAGCCCTCGGAGGCGAAGCCCAATATAATGGTACTCACCCTCTTCAAGTGCCTATCTAGGTCATCGTCTGTCAGATAGATGTCATCGACATATGACAATGCCTCATTATCATAAATTTGTAGTAACTCTGTTACCCTCGCTGAGAATAACCCTGGGCTGTTCTTGAACCCTTGTGGGAGTCTACAAAATTGACGCTGGGTCCCCATTATTGAGAAAGCTGTTAAGTACCTGCTTTCAGGTGCTATGTTTTGACAAAAGAAACCATTTGAAATGTCCAATGTGGTTTTATAGTTTTTACGCACAATGTTATTCATTAATGCTGTACTATGTGCATTTTGCACTGCAAATGTTTTAGAACAAGTGTTCAAGTGTCTGTAATCCAAAACTAGACAATATGTATTGTCTGGTTTGGATACAGGAAACAAAGGATTGTTCATTGAGGAGGTGCATGTTTCAATCACCCCTTGGTATTCAAGTTGATCTAAGATCTCCCTGACCTGTTTTTTAGCTTCTTGCTTTATTGGGTACTGCCTTTGCGCAGTAGGTTCATCTTTTAGATGTATTTTATGGTGAGGTGAGTCCTCATCCCATCCTACATGATTTTTGTATAATGCTGGGGCCTGGGCAACTGCCCATTTCCTGGCATAAGTATATTTTAGGTGAATTGGAATATGGTTGGAGAAGGCAGGCATAATAATATCCTCACAATGTGGGCACTCCCTGACAAATTGTGGGGGCCAGTCTTTTTCTGCTAGAAGTATATCATAACCCCTTGAAAGTTTCTCCCAAAAGAGTGTTTTCACCTTTCTTGGTATGTCTCCCTCCATTCGGAGTGTTAATTCATATAACTTTTGTGGAATACTAACCCTGGTGTCTACAGTCTCTACTGTGATGTACTCATTCAAGTCCACTATCTCCAGAAGTTCCTTCAGGTTCTGGCGAGCTATTGTGACTTCTGCTGCACTGTCCAGCATTGTCTGAGCCCATTCTCCGTTCTTGAGTTGTGTTCTCAGTATTCTCGGCATGTCTGATCTTCAGACCTGCTACCTTCTTTTTTGTGAATTGAGGTTTTGGTTTATTTTTCTGAACGTGTTTGTCGTCTTTGGATTTCACGCGTTCTTCTCTATGTTCTGACCGTCCTCTTCTTTCCGATGTCTGTGACGATATCTGAAAGGTACGAGAGGAACGTGTATCAGTATCTTGATACCTGTCAGGCTTTCTTAAATTATCCCTATTCCTGAGATTATACCTCCTTTCAGAGGGCTCCTTTTGAGGAGACCTACATCGGGATTGAGAACGTTTCTCGTTTGAATTTTGTTTATTAGTTTCCCACTTCTTTTTAGAAGATGTAGGATTTTGTTTAATAGAGTCCTTCTCAGGACTTTCAGATAGTTTTGGCTTCAATGGTTTTCCACCCAAACTATCTCTGCCTTATGCTGCATAAGATTGTTCTATTAATCTGGGTAGTTCAGTTTGATGTTCTGTTACATCAAATTCCCTTAAGCATTGGCGGATCGCCACTGATGCTGCCTCCCCTTTAATATTAGATAATATTATTGTTGAGACCTGGTCGAAGTTTTTAGTAATTTCATACCTAAATTCAGAGCAGGTTCTGCCCCGTATTCGTTTTGAATTTGTTTCAGGACATCTGGTATTACTGCAATTGATGGAACACCATGTGTTTTAGTATAGATGGCAGCAAAGACTGCGCCCCACGTGGTGAATCTTCCAGTTGTGGTGTGATCCCCATTGTTAAACAGATTGTTAGGATTCTGTGTTTCTCATAAGGGCTAGTATTTGGAAATACTGCTTCAATTTGAGTAATTTTTTGAGCTATCCAGAATGGAATTTGCTCACGTTTTGTGGGCATTTTACCCATGACTGCGTATAAAGTCTGTGGTGTAATTTTTAGTGTATTCCCCTGTTGAGGGGTTTGATTTGGAATGGTCAATGGTGGTTGGACTGTGAAAGTCCGCATGACATATTGGACTAATTGTCTGTACATTTTTATTAACTCTTGTAGTTGAGTAAGTAATTCCTCGTCTGACATTACTTCGATGTCAAGATGAGGTGTGTAGCCGGCTAGAATCGGCCATGTTGCTCCTGGTCTACCTAGTGGACCGAGCCTGGTAATGTTTTTGTGATGTTTTAGGGCGCCTTTAAACCAGAGCTGATGCTCTTGGTATGTTAGTGGAATTTCAATATCCTCGAAAGGAATATATTCCTCTGGTGGTTCATCTTCTTTGTAGAAGTGAAACACTCTTGTTACTGGATTTGATTCTGGGAATACTATCCATGAATAGAATACCTCTGTCTGAAAGGATTTGTGTGCCTCTATCACGAAAACTGCTCTACCCCCTCTTGGTGGTAGGCCGTGTTTTATAGGTTTTAAAGTGATGGCCCTTCTTAAGTTTGGAGCGATGTCTATAACACCCTCCTCTGTTTCATTTAAACTGGTAAAGTTAAAAGCTGTTACGACTGGTTCAGCTGCAGCTACACCGTTCCCGGTGTTATCGTCCCCGTGATTGGACATTTGTTTTTTGAAAAATGAAGTACAAGTTTCAAGGAAACAAAAGATAAGGTGCACAATATTTTGGAACACTGTATCCTTCAATGTTGATTAAACCAAAATAGCTAATATATAGGGTTTTTGTCCTATTTAGCTTTGGTGGATATTTAACCCTACCCACTCCAGACGTCTTATGGAGTATGTGAGTAGGGGTCTCTGAGAGAAAAGCACAACCTAGTTACTCAGTATCTAGCGTTAAATTAGTGCCTTACCAAACCGTTGGGTGCCATGTAGTGTAGTTCCTATTTCCCTAATAGGCTCTGCGCATTGGAATAATATACCCTATAGGTTTGACATAGGACTAAGGTCAGTATGTCCCTATTGAGTATATTAAACTTAATTACTTTTGTGCCAGCTAATTCAGAGGCCACAAGAAACTCCTTGTAAACATGAAGGGAGTAGTTTCTGGCAACCGCATAAACATGACAACTTTGTTTCCCTTTTAGAATCGGAATACTTCTCAGAATCGTGGAAACAATAGATAACAGTTTCACTCAGCTAATCATGCATGCTTAGTTTCCTCAGAGTTACACAGAAAGAATAGACGGGCGTTTCAATAAAAGGTTTTATTGAACAGTCTTGTTTCTCGTGTAAGAGATATGAGCTGTTATGATCACAAGACAGTATGCAAGATATATAATGTACAGCGTAAGCAGTAGAAATAAATAATACTGCGCCAGCATTATCTTTTAGCATATATTTACGTACATAAATAACATGAGCTAAAAATGCGAGTACTCATACGATGCGTCTCTAAGCTAGTTCTACCCCAGTGTACCTAACCTAAGTGTAGTGCAAGGTAAGAAGTAGGTGAAGTATTCTAACCCCGATGCCTGGAGCGACACCTGGTGGCCCCCCGCCCTCGGAAACCCGCCAACCCCCACGGACCACGCACGCAACCTTGGAATCATCCTGGACTCAGAGCTCAAAATGGACCGCCAGATCAACTCTGTCTCGTCTTCCTGTTTCCACACCCTCCGCCTCCTTCGTAAGACCTTCAAATGGATCCCCCTCGAACACCGAAAGACCGTCACTCACGCCCTGGTCACCAGCAGACTCGACTACGGCAACGCACTCTACGCCGGAATAAACAAAAACCTTACCCGCAAGCTACAGAACATCCAGAACGCCGCCGCAAGACTGGTCCTCAACCTGCCAAAACACTGCCACATCTCCCAGCACCTGCGCACACTCCACTGGCTCCCTGTCGAGGCGAGAATCACTTTCAAGATGCTCACCCACGCACACAAGGCCCTCCACGGCACCGGACCAGCATACCTGAACAGCCGACTCAAATTCCACGCACCCCAAAGGACCCTACGATCAGCCCAGCTCTCCTACGCCGTGGTCCCCCGCACCAGAAAGACCAGATCGGGAGGCCGCTCCTTCTCCTTCCTCGCGGCCAAAGCATGGAACGCCCTTCCGCTCCACCTCAGACAGACAACATCGCTCCCCATCTTCGCAAGAAACCTCAAAACCTGGCTCTTCGACAGACCAGCTCCTTGATGGATGGGACCTGCACCCCCCCCCAACCCCTAGCGCCTTGAGACCCTTACGGGTGAGTAGTCGCGCTTTAACAAACCCCTGATTGATTGATTGATAGTATGATATACTAAGAGTCTGGTATGCCAAGAGTCCCTCTAGGTTCTAGTCAGCTCCATACCTTGAGAATGAGAGAGGTGGGAATCTCTTTCCGGATCTTCGAACTCTAACACCCCGCGAAGGGAGTCAGAACACTGGGAGCTGGATTCTCTGCGCGCAGGGATGACAGCATCTCTTCTCAGTGCGTCAGGCCTGGACACGGGCTCCTCTGAAGTCGAGGTCTCCTCCAACTTGCTTGGGCAAGGGAAGGTATATTTATACCTGGTAGGTGCCTTGGAATGTTAGCATTGACGTGAAGTCGGACAGATGAAGACGTCAGGAATGAACCCTTAAGGTATAGCGGTTCATGCATGATAGATGAGTTCTTGGAGAAATCAATAATCCTGTGCTAGGGGAACTCCCAAGAGCTTAAGGGTGTGGTTTCTAAGAACTCGTTGTGACGTTAGGGTGGACGGATGTCGGTGACCATGCCTGTATTTGGAGTGCACGGCTAATGCCTAAATAAGGACTGGGATTCTATGCCTATATAAGGGCAATGCGAATTGTGCCTATATAAGGACATGTTTCAGGAAAACCTATATACGGACACCTAAAGCGGAATACAACACCCACTCCACTTTCGAATGAACGATAATACTAAATGCTAAACATTAAATGCTAAACAGTAAACTGAGTACCACATGTTGCTAAAAACATTTCTAAAAGCATATTAAAAGAAGTTTAAAATAAACTGTTGAATGCAATAGGTACTGTACATTTTAAAGCATGTTTTCATTCTAAGCATATATTGGAAATAAATGCAACATGAATGAATAAACAGAAATATATACATATGATGAAATGGTTGACAAGTTTTCAAAAATCAAAGCCATTGCATATCATGGTATTAAATGAAATTTTAGACAGATAAGGTGGCAATGTGTCCCCGGAAGTATTCAAAGAAGTCCGTTTTATAAGAATAGTTCTTTTGTAAGCAGATTGTTTTGCCATGTATTTTTTTTAAAAAAAAGAAAAAGTTCAATATTAGGAAGAGTTCCAAGTTTTGAAAATATGAAGGCCAAATTCATTGCGTCCCTGGTACACTGTGAGCCGAATCAAAGTCAGTGTATGGGTCTGGTGTAAACATGAAATCATCTATTTCTGTAGACAAAGTATCGTCTACCGAAGTTGGTGACATTTGGAACACCTCGTTCAGAAGTTTAATCGCACAGAGATGAGAAGCATCGCCTTCAGCATAGGATGCCGCAGCAATGTTCGCGTCCGTTGTTACCTGTGTGCCTGTTGATCCATCTCGTACCTCAGCAGCAGCAGGAAGCGTCTGTGAGATCTCAATGAATGCCGTCATCAGGATTGGTAGCCTCTGGGGACAACACAGAGCATGGGCCATTACCGGGTCCAGCAGAGTATCGATATCCGTTGGCATGACTGATGGGAGTGTTAGACAGGTGTCTCGCACGCATTCTTCACCGCAAAGCAGGCAGCGTAGAACAGGTAAGATGCAATCTTGCCAGATTGGTCTGAATGACAGAAACCATGTTGTATTAAGTTCCCGTAGACGAGGTATGACCGAAAGTTGCACTATGCGCTTACGGCACTTCTGCTCTAGGAGAGCTTTCTCCACATCGCTCGGAGTAATGTCGGCGGATAGGCTTCCCATAGCGTAATAGTAGGAATAGAAATAGGATTCCTGCAACAAGTGCTAGAATTAATGGCACACCACCAAACACCGAATGTGCGAAGTTTGGGATGATTCCGAGGACTGCCTGGAAGGGTGCTAACAGGCCCGAACAGATGGTCTTAAATATATGCACAATACCGCTCGTATCAGACATGTTAAAGATACGTCCCATCATTTCTGCGAAATGTATAGGGCAGTTTGTACAAATTAAAGCCTGTATCTCAGCCGAAGTCCTTGCAATTTGTAAATCATAGATTTCTTTGGCCGAGGTCAAAGGCACGGTCTGTTGCAAAAGCATGGCTTTCATTCTGCTTAAAGTATCAAAACGTTTAAAAGAAACATTCAATGAAGGCTATAAAGGTGACTCCCTGACTGTGGCTATTGGGGGGAACAATACTTGCATACAGCAAGTGACCCTGGAGTCGACCGTTACCAGATATGGGATGCCTGGCAACATGCCACAGCAACTCTGATCATTCAACATAAGGTAACTCCCGTTAGAAAGTTGGCCAAACGTTGGATTAATCACAGTAGCTGGTGTACCCTGCAGGTGGCAGGACAAATTTGCCACAGAACCATTACAAGCCCCGTGTAAAGAAATGTCCTGACATATGAGTGAATCATTTAGTGCATTTTCACAGTGTGTACCGCTTAGAAACACTTCACGATCCCCACTCCAACATCTGTATTCGTAAGGTAAATCCCAGGATGTCTTAATGTATTCTTTACCCAACCTTTCATATTTGCCTGCTTGCATTTGTTTGAGGCAATACTGAAACTGAAAAGTAGTGACAGGCAGAGTGATTTTGCCATGGATAAGCCATTCTGTAGCTGGTTTTTCTGCCACTGTGAATGGTAATTTTTCCAGTTTTTCAATGCTCAGCACTGTATACTTTGCTCCCCTTTGTGCCAGTTTGATCTGTTTATCAGTCAGATTGTATTCTGCAAACAGAGCTGACGTGTTGATAAAACGCCAAGGCACCTAGCCCGCATGCAAAGATTGCAGCGTGCAGCTTAATAACATAATAGAACGTAACTGAGATTGGCCTTGTTGTAACATGGCTAAATCTTGTTCCAGTATGTCAATAGCAGAGGATACAATGTTGTCCAATGAATAAATTCTGGATGACAAAGTTGTTAACCCATTGTCGACCACAGTGAGAGATTTCTCCAAGTTAATATGATCAAGTTCACGTATTCTTTCTGCGGCCTCTGCCTGTGAAACCTTCCATACTTCATTATAAGCAGCATAGATGCTGGCATATATGAAACGTTTTTGACACGGTTTTCTTGGTCCTAGCAAGAATTCCCTAAGGTCTGCGTCTTCTTTAAGAAAGATAAGTGTTGTTTCACATCCTCAAGTGTAGATTTTTGTAGCCAGTCGAGGCACAATTTACCTACACTGTATGTTGTTACTACCCCCGGATGTTGTCTTTGAACGTATCGTGGGTCTGGCCTATGGATAGTAAAGCCCTGTCTTCTATTCAGGAATCTTTCTTGACAGATGTTTGTGTCTGTAGGCCAGAGTAGCCAGTTTTTCCAATCAGGATCTGGTCTGTTGGTTTGTAGTATTGTGTCAACTGTAACTGCTGCCTGTGTAGTGTTATTACTTGCAGGTGTTGGTACAGAAGGTGTTTTCATGTCTTTGATCTTGGCTAAACCAAGGCAAGACGTTTGTTGCACAGTGTCATTCAAAAACATTATTTGCTGAGGGATGATACATGCTCTAAACAAAGCTTCTATCCCCTGTACTTGCCAATCTTTAGAACCCCAGACAGATTTTGTGTCTATAGTGTCTTTCCAAAATTCAAATCCATGTCTAGACAATTGGGTAATAAATGCTGCAGAGTAAATCTGTTTTGTATTAGTTAACATAATTTTCTGTCCTGTTTTGTTTACATTTTTATAGTAAAATGTTTCTGGATCAGATGTGTTGTACCCTGAAAAATAGGGAACCTTTTTAGCAAACGTTTTTGAACTACCTTTTGGTGGTGTAGGTCAATGCTCCCATTGGTTAAACATAAAAACATTTCTAGGTGTTGCAGATTTATGCAAGAAATGATGACCATAGTGGTTGTAACAATATAGCTGTTCATAGTCTGATGAACCCTCTAAATATTCATTGTTAGAGAATGCAGCAGACCTTTCTAGGTCAGACATCATATCATTTACAGTCTCAAAGTCCCAATCATCAGAATAGGTACTGGACGAAATAAAATCACTTAGTGAAATTTTAAATAAATGTGGAATGTTCAAAAGTTCCGTAGGGCCGAAGATATCGAAATCGGTTTTGTCCCACACTATACCATCCTGTATAGGAACGGCTGTGATGTTCACTGCTGACAAGTCTCTTGCTTCACGATGGGATGATTTATGTGGTTTCAAAAGTAAGTTCACATTTTTACTTTCAATGTCCAAACTGATGTATCTGCCATTTATAAGCACGCTGATAGTCATAACCAAAGCTAGCCAAAGCAGAAAGAAAAATATTCCAGAAATAATCCATAGTTCAATCCATGGTGAAACCAGATAAGTCTTTTTCAGAAAATGAAAAAGTCTTGTACTTGCTGTTTGAAAGTTTTTGATGCTGGCGTCATTTCAGGTTCACTAGGATCCTCAGAAAACGTATCAAAGTCAATGAAATAGCCAGAAGCAGTTCTGTCAATTGTTGGAATTGCATCAGGATTTGTTGAAATTGCTGTAACCAGTTGATCACTTGTTACGTTGGTGTAGACAGGTGTATTTGGATGAACTGTTACTTGAGTTTCAAGAGGGACGAGTTCCATAGCATTGTTGCTTAGTCCTTCATCTGTTACTGCTGAAGTCTCGATAGTTATGAGTCTTTCAGTCTGAACATCTTGGATAGTAGCGAGAGGAGTCCGTCTGCTACTAGGTCAGAGTCCACAAGGCCTACTATTTAGTATTGGCCACATACTGTGGTTTGATGAGGTCGATTGACACAAATCTTTTCTCCTTTTTTCCAGCAAGGGGCGGCATAAGTACTGTTCTTGTTCCGTGAACGGCTAGGACAGGTACTGGTTGTCTGTAAGAAGGTCCACATTCCTTCTTGTACTCAAACTTCTCTCTGACTAGATCCCCAACTTTTGGGATCCAGACAGGCCTTGCTGGGACTGCCGGTTTTTCCCCAGTGGTGGTTGGCTTCAGGAATACCTTGCTTTGTTTCGATCTTAGTTCATTTAGATCCTGTAAAACAGCCAAACGATCTTTGATATCAAAGGGTTTATTTTCCACCACTGTGCCTTTACATTCAAGATCAGGAACCCACATTCTTGTCTCAAATAGGACCTCATATGGAGTGACCCCCCTAGAGAACTTCTTGGCAAATTATTTAATAAGCGTTGGACCCCATAAAGATGTTTGACCCACCCATCACCCGAACCTAATACTCTAGCTGTTGTAGACTGCTTTATGTCCCAGTTTTTCCTTTCCACAACAGAATTTCCCTCAGGATGAAACGGAGAGGAGTACCGCAATGCAACGCCCAAACTGGCCATGGCTTCTTTGTAAGCCCGAGAGCTAAACGCAGGGCCCTGGTCAGAATGTAGTGTGCCAATTGTGTATGTGCCGATAAAGACTTGCAAATCTTTTATAACAGTTCGAGCGTCAGCCGAGCGCTGAGGCCATATCCATAGGAACCTTGAGCACGAACCCACTGCGACCATTATATATTTATAGTTACCGTCCCTTTGCAAGGGACCGCAGTGGTCCAGGTAAACACAAGCTAATGGTTTGTCTGAAATCAACAGGGGTGTCTGCGCAGGATGTTTCACTGTGGAGACTTTCATCTGTTGGCATATTTCACATTCCAAAACATAGTTCTTGGTCTGTTTCCTAATGCCAGGCCACCAATATCTTTGTTTAAGTAAAGATACTGTTGCAGAAACACCTGCATGAGCAGAGGCTATCCCTTCATGTGCTACTAGGATTAGTCCTAATCTACGTTCCTTGTTTGGAATTACCCTATCCCCCACTCCAGGGATTCGAGCAAAAGGAACGTTGTTCGCATCAATTACATAAGAGTACTTGAGTGGAAACTTTTTTGGTAACGCTGCACCACTGCCTTTGCTTGAAGCATTGACAACCAACAATATCTCACTGTCTATTCTCGTTTTCGAACGAGTGATCGCAGCTACGGAAGCCTTCTGAACAGCCCCCTTTGCGGCTTCGTCAGCCAATGAATTCCCTGCAACGTGAACGCCATCACGTTGATGACTCAGCGTGTGTATCACGTGAGCCTTTGGTAGTTCATTTTTTAACTGAACTACTTGTTCCCAAAGCATTTTATGCTTTATTGTGCCACCTTTTGCATCTTTGAACCCATTTTCAAGCCAATTTTCTATATATTCATTATACGACTGAACACAGTAGAAAGATTCGCACACTATTAGTGTGGGGAATTCGCGATCTGTACTTTCAAGTGCCAGTTTGAATGCTTGTAGTTCAGCTCGCTGAGCTGTACAATCTCCTAGAGATTGAGTTTTAGTGACCATTGGTCTGAAGTTACCATCTTGCATGCGACCTTTAACGATTGCGTATGCTGCACTGTAAGCTTGCTTACTCCCTGTAGCGGGTTGTGCTGATCCGTCAGTATAAATTATAAATTCGTACTGATCGAGAGGCAGAATTTCAGTGGGCAGAGGACATTCATGTTCATATTGCAGGAACGCTTGTGTTTTTAAATCAGGATCAAAAACATATTCAACATCTGTTGCAGCAAGAGAATTAACCCATTGTATCCATCTAGGATGTAATGCTTTTGCATTCGGAATGCTCGCTTTAGTAACCGCCTCTAAGGCTGGTACTGGGGTTATGACAATAATGCGTTTCCCTTGGGCTAGAGCTCTTTCTTTTGCTACTGCAGTTTGAACTGCTGTCAGTATTTTTCTGTTGAAGTGAAGCGCATTTCTGCTTGTGTATACAAATGTGATTTGTATGCTATTGGTACTTTTTCACCCTCATTAATTGTTAAGTAGGTGAATCCGCATTGACCCGAAATTATTCGGATCACTAAATTGCGTTGACTTACGCGTGTTTGTAAGTGATTTGTTGCTAACATGTTAGCTTGGAGTGAACGCAAGATTTCTGTGTGTTCCTGTGTCCAATGTTTGATTGAAAAATTAGGTTTGATTAATTCGTAGAGAGGTTTAACCCTTTCTGCGTAATTTAGAATGTACGTTCTTCCAAAATTTAGGAAACCCAAGATGGATTGTAAGTTTTTCAGCGTTTTTGGAGGTTGGAGCAGCACACACTTTTCTAAAAAGTTAGCTGCCAATCTCTTGCCTTCACTTGAAAGCTCATATCCTATGAAAAGGACATTGAGATGGGCAATTCTGGATTTTTTAAAGTTGAATTTATAGCCCTCAGAGGCGAAGCCCAATATAATGGTGCTCACCCTGTTCAAGTGCCTATCTAGGTCATCGTCTGTCAGATAGATGTCATCGACATATGACAATGCCTCATTATCATAAATTTGTAGTAACTCTGTTACCCTCGCTGAGAATAACCCTGGGCTGTTCTTGAACCCTTGTGGTAGTCTACAAAATTGACGCTGGGTCCCCATTATTGAGAAAGTTGTTAAGTACCTGCTTTCAGGTACTATGTTTTGACAAAAGAAACCATTTGAAATGTCCAATGTGGTTTTATATTTTTTATGCACAATGTTATTCATTAATGCTGTACTATGTGCATTTTGCACTGCAAATGTTTTAGAACAAGTGTTCAAGTGTCTGTAATCCAAAACTAGACGATATGTATTGTCTGGTTTGGATACAGGAAACAAAGGATTGTTCATTGAGGAGGTGCATGTTTCAATCACCCCTTGGTATTCAAGTTGATCTAAGATCTCCCTGACCTGTTTTTTAGCTTCTTGCTTTATTGGGTACTGCCTTTGCGCAGGTGGTTCATTTTTTAGATGTATTTTATGGTGAGGTGAGTCCTCATCCCATCCTACATGATTTTTGTATAATGCTGGGGCCTGGGCAACTGCCCATTTCCTGGCATAAGTATATTTTAGGTGAATTGGAATATGGTTGGAGAAGGCAGGCATAATAATGTCCTCACAATGTGGGCACTCCCTGACAAATTGTGGTGGCCAGTCTTTTTCTGCTAGAAGTATATCATAACCCCTTGAAAGTTTCTCCCAAAAGAGTGTTTTCACCTTTCTTGGTATGTCTCCCTCCATTCGGAGTGTTATTTCATATAACTTTTGTGGAGTACTAACCCTGGTGTCCACAGTCTCAACTGTGATGTACTCATTCAAGTCCACTGTCTCCAGAAGTTCCTTCAGGTTCTGGCGAGCTATTGTGACTTCTGCCGCACTGTGTAGCATTGTCTGAGCCCATTCTCTGTTCTTGAGTTGTGTTCTCAGGATTCTCGGCATGTCTGATCTTCAGACCTGCTACCTTCTTTTTTGTGAATTGAGGTTTTGGTTTATTTTTCTGAACGTGTTTGTCGTCTTTGGATTTCACGCGTTCTTCTCTATGTTCTGACCGTCCTCTTCTTTCCGATGTCTGTGACGATATCTGAAAGGTACGAGAGGAACGTGTATCAGTATCTTGATACCTGTCAGGCTTTCTTAAATTATCCCTATTCCTGAGGTTATACCTCCTTTCAGAGGGCTCCTTTTGAGGAGACCTATACCGGGATTGAGAACGTTTCTCGTTTGAATTTTGTTTATTAGTTTCCCACTTCTTTTTAGAAGATGTAGGATTTTGTTTAATAGAGTCCTTCTCAGGACTTTCAGATAGTTTTGGCTTCAATGGTTTTCCACCCAAACTATCTCTGCCTAATTCTGCATAAGATTGTTCTATTATTCTGGGTAATTCAGTTTGATGTTCTGTTACATCAAATTCCCTTAAGCGTTGGCGGATCGCCACTGATGCTGCCCCTCCCCTTTAATATTAGGTAATATTATTGTTGTGACCTGGTAGAAGTTTTTTAGTAATTTCATACCAAAATTCAGAGCAGGTTTTGCCCCGTATTCGTTTTGAATTTGTTTCAGGACATCTGGTATTACTGCAATTGACGGAACACCATGTGTTTTAGTATAGATGGCAGCAAAGACTGCGCCCCAAGTGGTGCAATCTTCCAGTTGTGGTGTGATCCCCATTGGTAAACAGATTGTTAGGATTCTGTGTTTCTCATAAGGGCTAGTATTTGGAAATACTGCTTCAATTTGAGTAATTTTTTTAGCTATCCAGAATGGAATTTGCTCACGTTTTGTGGGCATTTTACCCATGACTGCGTATAAAGTCTGTGGTGTAATTTTTAGTGTATTCCCCTGTTGAGGGGTTTGATTTGGAATGGTCAATGGTGGTTGGACTGTGAAAGTCCGCATGACATATTGGACTAACTGTCTGTAAATTTTTATTAACTCTTGTAGTTGAGTAAGTAATTCCTCGTCTGACATTACTTCGATGTCAGGATGAGGTGTGTAGCCGGCTAGAATCGGCCATGTTGCTCCTGGTCTACCTAGTGGACTGAGCCTGGTAATGTTTTTGTGATGTTTTAGGGCGCCTTTAAACCAGAGCTGATGCTCTTGGTATGTTAGTGGAATTTCAATATCCTCGAAAGGAATATATTCCTCTGGTGGTTCATCTTCTTTGTAGAAGTGAAACACTCGTGTTACTGGATTTGATTCTGGGAAAACTATCCATGAATAGAATACCTCTGTCTGAAAGGATTTGTGTGCCTATATCACGAAAACTGCTCTACCCCCTCTTGGTGGTAGGCCGTGTTTTATATGTTTTAGAGTGATGGCCCTTCTTAAGTTTGGAGCGATGTCTATAACACCCTCCTCGGTTTCATTTAAACCGGTAAAGTTAAAAGCTGTTACGACTGGTTCAGCCGCAGCTACACCGTTCCCGGTGTTATCGTCCCCGTGATTGGACATTTGTTTTTTGAAAAATGTAGTACAAGTTTCAAGGAAACAAAAGATAAGGTGCACAATATTTTGGAACACTGTATCCTTTGACGTTGATTAAACCAAAATAGCTAATATATAGGGTTTTTGTCCTATTTAGCTTTGGCGGATATTTAACCCTACCCACTCCAGACGTCTTATGAAGTATGTGAGTAGGGGTCTCTGAGAGAAAAGCACGACTGAGTTACTCAGTATCTAGCGTTAAATTAGTGCCTTACCAAACCGTTGGGCGCCATGTAGTGTAGTTCCTATTTCTCTAATAGGGTCTGCGCATTGGAATAATATACCCTATAGGTTTGACATAGGACTAAGGTCAGTATGTCCCTATCGAGTATATTAAACTTAATTACTTTTGTGCCAGCTAACTCAGAGGCCACTAGAAACTCCTTGAAAACAAGAAGGGAGTAGTTTCTGGCAACCGCATAAACATGACAACTTTGTTTCCCTTTAGAATCGGAATACTTCTCAGAATCGTGGAAACAATAGATAACAGTTTCACTCAGCTAATCATGCATGCTTAGTTTCCTCAGAGTTACACAGAAAGAATAGACGGGCGTTTCAATAAAAGGTTTTATTGAACAGTCTTGTTTCTCGTGTAAGAGATATGAGCTGTTATGATCACAAGACAGTATGCAAGATATATAATGTACAGCGTAAGTAGTAGAAATAAATAATACTGCGCCAGCATTATCTTTTAGCATATATTTATGTACATAAATAACATGAGCTAAAAATGCGAGTACTCATACGATGCATCTCTAAGCTAGTTCTACCCCAGTGTACCTAACCTAAGTGTAGTGCAAGGTAAGAAGTAGGTGAAGTATTCTATAGTATGATATACTAAGAGTCTGGTATGCCAAGAGTCCCTCTAGGTTCTAGTCAGCTCCATACCTTGAGAATGAGAGAGGTGGGAATCTCTTTCCGGATCTTCGAACTCTAACACCCCGCGAAGGGAGTCAGAACACTGGGAGCTGGATTCTCTCCAAGCAGGGATGACAGCGTCTCTTCTCAGTGCGTCAGGCCGGGACACGGGCTCCTCTGAAGTCGAGGTCTCCTCCAACTTGCTTGGGCAAGGGAAGGTATATTTATACCTGGTAGGTGCCTTGGAATGTTAGCATTGACGTGAAGTCGGACAGAGGAAGACGTCAGGAATTAACCCTTAAGGTATAGCGGTTCATGGATGATAGATGAGTTCTTGGAGAAATCAATTATCCTGTGCCAGGGGAACTCCCAAGAGCTTAAGGCTCTGGTTTCTAAGAACTCGTTGTGACGTTAGGGTGGACGGATGTCGGTGACCATGCCTGTATTTGGAGTGCACGGCTAATGCCTAAATAGGGACTGGGATTCTATGCCTACATAAGGGCAATGCGAATTGTGCCTATATAAGGACATGTTTCAGGAAAACCTATATACGGACTCCTAAAGCGGAATACAACACTTTCTGACCGTGGTCGGAGGCTTTCCGACTGACACGGTCGGTTTACAGTCCGACCGCCGAATTACGATGTTGGCGGTTGGAGCGTGAACCAGTCGGTCATTCCAACGTGGTTACGACCGGCTCTTGGAGTCTTCCGGTTGGTTGGAACTGCACCGTAATCCCCTATGGACGGCGTTTCCGCCATCGGGATTACAATGTTGCTTTCCCACAGCCTTTCCGTGCTGGCCTTTCAGACACAGAAAGGCTGTCGGAAAGCGACTTTGGGGGTCCGTAGCAGGGCCCCCTTGCCTCCATGGCCTACGGTTGGTGGCCGAGGGTGGTACCTAGGGTGCTCCCCTGTAAATCCATGCACTGTGTGGCAGGCACCATGGGGTGCCTGCCACAGGGTGCAAGGTTATACACATACACCCATTTCTTTATGGGAGCCTGTATTACAACTGCTTTATGGTGGTAACACAGGCTCCCATAGAGAAATGTGAGTATCTGAATGAACAGTGTTCAGTCCCATCATAATCAGGTGGTCGGAACTGCCGACTGGAGGTCGGTCAGTCCCGAGACCGAGACGGTGTCGGTCGGAGGCAACTCCGACCGACATCGTAATAAGCCCCTATATTTTTAATTTCTTATGGTTGTGAGAATATAAAAGATATTTATCAAACATTGTAATAAATATGTAATTAAAAAAATTAAAAATATATATACATATTTTATATTTAAATATTTATATTTCTTGGTATTAGATATAGTTGTTAAAATACTTTATTTGTTTGAATTGAACTACTCTCTACTGTTGCACAGACTGGAGTGGGAATAGTAAATATAACCCCTCCTGAGTCCCAACCTTTCCCTACTTGCACAGAACATTTGACCTCATTGTAATCCAACACTTTCCCTAGTGTTGCACTGACTTGAATGGGAATAGCAAATTTTAGCATTTCTGAGTCTAAGGCTTTCCCTACTGTTGCACAGACTGAAGTGGGAATAGTAAATTTTACCCCTTCTGAATCCAACCCTTTCCCTACTGTTGCATCGACTGGTGTAGGAATAGTAATGTTTACCCCTCCTGAGTCCAACGCTTTCTCTACTGTAGCACAGACTGGAGTGGGAATAGTAAGTTTTACCCCTCCTCAATCCTTTTTTTTTTAAATGTTTATTTTTTAATAAGCCATAAGTAAGACAAACATCATATACATGACATTAGAAGAGTAGACAAATCCAAAGATTCTCTTTTACAAGAAAAAGAAAAAAAAAGACTCCAATAGAATCGTTTGCAGAAAGAAAAAAGAAGAGAAGAAAAGAAAAGAAAGAACCAATCATATCCACATTTGTGGAAGGAGAGAAGAAAAAAAAAGGATAAAAGGAAGAAAAAAACTTATGTAATAGAGCCATGGGTAAGAAACATTAAAGAAAACAAAACATCATCATGGGTAGACAACGCCTTATTGCTCCCATAGCTGGTCAGTCCAAATCCGATTAAATTTAAGCCAACAGCGTTGTCCTCTAGCTTTAGCCAAAGAGAGTTCCATCTCATAAACCTGTCTAAATAGAACCCATAATTCATTAACACTGGGACTGGTAGTATCTACCCAAGCTCTAGCGATACATAAATGAGCACACACAATAATAATAGTTGCCAGAAGGCTCCAGTCGCTAACAGCCTCACTTCTGATCCCAAGAAAAATTTCTTTTTCAGTAAGCTGGTAATTAGGGCCCAGAAGTGGACTGAGAATACTAGAGACCCCCCTCCAGAATACGTCAAGCTTTGGACAGTCAATAAACATATGCCTGAGGTCTGCAGCATATAGCCGACATTTCGGACAAAATGATTTTTCCGAATTACCAGAAGCCCACTTAGATATGACCGCCGGAGTGTAATACAACATGTATACAGCCCGATGCTGTTGCAACTTTGAATTAACTAATGTTACCCCTTGATCAAGTACTTCCATACACTCCTAGATATCCTCAACGGTTATTTCAGCCCGTAGGACCCGGCTAAGTTTAGTCGCAACCTGTAAGCTATCATCATTGGCACAAGCCAAAAATTTCTGATAGACTGAGCCAATTACCCCTCGGCCGGTACGTGTATATATTCCGGCCAGTATTTCCGACGAGTTTGGCATTGTTAATAACTTTTTGCCTCAAATAAAATAATCCCTAACCTGTAGGTATTTAAAGAATGTTTTTTGTGAAAGGCCAAATTCGTCCTTAAGTGCAGTAAAAGAACAGAACCCCTGTCCATCATAGAGTTGGCCCTGTCGGGTGATACCATTATATTGCCAGTCTTTTCCAGTACAGTCCTGGAATATGTTGGGCATCATTGGATTGCCCCATAGCACGGTGTATTGATGCTGCGCCGGGAAAGAGTATTGCTTACAGATGTCAAGCCAAATCCGATTTATATCTATGATTACCTTAAACTTTACCCGTTTAAAGTAATTAGGGTCAGCAGTTTTAAACAGCATGAACCCCACTGTTGGGCCACAAGCAAGCTGATAACATAACAATGTTGGACCAACATCCAGTCCGCAAACCAGGCCATGTAGCCGACCAGCAAAAGAAGCCCAAAAATAGAGCTAAAAATCTGGGAGCTTAAAACCCCCCTGTGCATATGTTAATCTCATAAACTTGAGAGCCCGCCGAGCCCGCTTGTATGTCCATATGAAA
Source organism: Calotriton arnoldi (assembly GCA_963921515.1). Classification (NCBI taxonomy): domain Eukaryota; kingdom Metazoa; phylum Chordata; class Amphibia; order Caudata; family Salamandridae; genus Calotriton; species Calotriton arnoldi. Next base: position 493,306 of record CAWUFW010010796.1, read on the forward strand.
CTACCTATAACACTATTCAATTTCCTAAATAAGGACAGAGGGACGCGTAGTGGTATAGAGCAAAATAGATATAAAAATTTTGGGAAGATACTCATTCTTATAACGTTACACCTCCCATAAATACTTAATGGTAGCCGATGCCAACTACGCAGTTTAGCTGCGACAGTTTTCAAGAGGGAGTCATAGTTTAATGTAACAATATCATTAACCGGACTACAGATACATACCCCAAGATAAATTGCACTCCGGGTAACCCCCAGTGTTGTAGGGAAAGCATCAGATTGGAAATTAACGATTGTCTGAGTCTTAGCGACATTCAACTTATAGCCTGAAAAGGAACCAAATAACTCAGCCTCTTGCATAATGTGTGTAATGGCGTCGCCCGGATTAGTAGAGTAGACCGCGATATCGTCGGCATACCCCGTAACCTTAAGTTCCATACCACTAAGACAAACGGGGGAGATCCTTCCATTAAGCAGTAAGTGCCTTATGTATGGCTCGATGTAAAGAGCAAATAACAGAGGTGACAGGGGGCATCCCTGCCGTGTCCCGCGTTGTACATCAAGAGTAGCAGATGTCAAGCCATTCACTTTAATTCTGGCAGCCGGCTTTTTGTACAGTTTCTGTACCGCAGAGATGAACCTGGGACCAAAACCGAATGACTGCATAGTAAGCCATAGGGCCTCCCAGGCCACTCTATCGAACGCCTTTTCCGCGTCAAGCATGACCATGCCCATTTGTATATTAAGTTTACACGAGACGTCGAAAGCTGCTATAGCAGTACCTATGTGGGCCGTTGTATCTCTTCCAGGGACAAAGCCATGCTGCTGTGCTGATACCAGCTTGTGGATAAAGGGAGCTAAACGGGAGGCCAGAATTTTAGAGAAAATGTTGGCGTCCGCATTAATTAATGATATCGGACGGTAGGAGCTTCTATCATTGACCGGTTTCCCCTTTTTATGGAAGACCACAATATTAGTTACTCTCCATGAGTCGGGCGTATTGCCCCCATTGATGATATCCGAGCTGAGCTGCAGATAGACTGGAGCCAATAAATCCTGAAATACCTTATAGAATTCAGGCAGGATGGCATCATCGCCGACCGCTTTACCAGAGGGTAAGGACTTAATAGCTTCTTCAACCTCAGTCAACAAAATATCTTTCTGCAGTTTGTCATCGTCAAGGCAGTCCAAGCGAGGCAGACGGCTCGCCTTCAAGTATTCATAACAGGTGTGTAGACAGAATGAGGGAGCAGCAGAATATAAATCAGCATAATACAGCCTAATTTGCTCCGTTATATCCTGTGGTTGAGTAAATGACTGACCAACCTCCCCTCTAATAATTTTGACATTGGTCCTGGCCTTTTGATCGGCGATCTGAAGGGCTAGCACCTGTCCCACCCACTCCCCGTATTCGTATTTCAAAGCTTTATGTTTATGATAGTTAGAAGCGATCTTATCCACTAACCCTCTGTTGACTTTAGATCGTATTTTTAACATCTGAAGGTAGATTACCTGCGCCCCAGCATCACCAGCAGTGATTGCCCCAGCATGCTGGCGCTCTAAATCTAAATGCTCTCGCCGAGCCAGTTCGGTCGCCTCGGTAGACAGTCGATTTTGAACCAAGATAAAACGTAGAGTTTCCCCCCTGACGAACGCTTTCATACAAGCCCATACACTTGAGATGTTGGCTGTGCCTAGATTGTTATCTAAATACTCCCTCAAAGCCCTTCTGATGTTTACCACATATTGAGGGTTACTGAGTAAGTGTCTCGGAAATGAAAAAGGCTGGGTAGTTTTTCTAGCTCCAAGTTGTCTCTGTAGGGTCAGCATGACAGGATTATAATCAGAAATGATCTTAGGACAGACCTCCACCAAAGCATTTTCCAAAAGCGACCTCTTGGTGAAGATCATGTCTATACAGGAGTACCGTTTATGTGGGTGTGAGTAAAAAGTGTAGCCTGGCAGTGTAGGATACAGCACTCGTCAAGCATCATCAAGCTGATGAATATACAAGAGCTCCCGAATTGCTGCTCTAGTTTTAGACATTCTTGCCCGACTCTTACTATTAGTAGTGTCAATTTTACTGTACATTATGCAATTAAAGTCTCCCAAGATTATAAAATCCCCATCCCAGCCCAGTAATTCAGCACTCAATTGATCAATAATCTCAGGGCAATCCGAGTTGGGACCATATATGGCACAGATCGTAACGGAGCGACCCTCTATCAGCAGCTGGACTATAGCCCATCTCCCCCTGCTATCTGACAATGTACGCATCACTGTAGCGACTAAGGTCCTTGATTTCAATATAGCAACCCCCAAATAGAAACTGTCTGTGATGTGCATACTAATGTATCATAACCAAGCTGTCCCAGCAACAACCTATCTTTATATGCTAAATGGGTTTCAGTTAGGCCTACTACTTGTGGTTTCAAAATACAAAGTTCCTCCCAAATTAAATGCCGTTTACGAGACTGGTTCAACCCTGCAACATTCCAGCACATAATTTTTTGGTCTGTCATTGTATAATATAAACTTCTGACATTTTAATTAGGACATCTACTCTTCTAACTGTTAAATGGCTTTTTACCCCCCCGCCCCCAACCCCCCCATCGCACAGTGGAAAGCCTACATCCATCACGTGGACCCTCTCCTTGTCCTGGGGGACACTCCCCACCCAACCCCCCAGTACCTGCTGAAAGGAATCATCCAACCCCCGAGCTGTCGCTGCCTGACAGCTTTAGTGGATGCCAACCCAGCCCCCCCCATGGCCCAGCGGCCCCACACCCTCCCATCATATCTGAAACAAGCAAGGAAAAGAAAACCCCCTTTTTAAACACTCAATGACTCATTGTTGGCCATTCCCCAGCCCCCCCCACTCCCACACCCCCAACAAGTTTTTCCCCTCCCCCTTCTTTAAGTTCTAGGTCTAGAAAAATAAAAATGAGGGAAAGGGGGAAAAATAAAAAAAAAGAAAGAGGGATATTAAGAGAGCGGAAGGGGAGGGTAGGGAAAAATAGGTGAGCAGCCAGGCATGTTACACTCAGTTTCTATCTTTCTATGCCAATGCACTTGTAACGCCTCCTCCTGCGTCTTCAGCTTGCCATTTCGAAAGAGCCTGTCTAGCCTCTTGTTCAGTATTGAAGAAATACGAGCGTCCATTTCTTATAGTCTTCAGGCGAACTGGCTCCTGTAGACAGACTTGCGAACACACCAATTTAAAAGGGTCGATTAGCTGCCATGGTACTGAGGAAGATGGCGGAGTGAGTCCGCTATTGTGATGCTGCTCAGTGAACTTCCCATCGGCTATGCAGTTTCTCACACTCTCACACTTAGGGTTTGATGTTAAGCCCGGTTCAACACGGCGAGACGACGACAAGTGTATAGTGAGAGGGGGGGGCACTCCAAAGCCCCCAGACAGCAGCCCGGCTCCTCCACGCCTGCTTACCTGTTTGTGCTGACAGACGGCAGATAGAGGGACGGCCCGGCGGCTCCACGGCTTCACGGCGGTTGAACGGAGCAGTGTTGATGGCTTGACAACAGGCATCAAACAGCTAGCTGCTTGCTGAAGCCATCGATGTGGCGGCTTGGCTCAGCTGTTACACGTAGTCTAGTGCATGCGGGTCGAGCAGCACTTTGGACACATACTGGGCAGACGTTGTATTACATTACGGCGACTTCTTCTGGTGATACACGCCGAGCCTCAGCAATTACTGGTCAGTGGTCACTCGTGTTACCCCGTGTAGCAGCTATGGCCCTCCCACGTACTTTGGTCCAGAAAGGGTGGGGGCGTACTGGGGACAATTCGGCATTACTTGGCGGTAGCCCTATTTCTGAGGAAGTTGGCACGGGTGGGCACGAGGGTCAAGATGTTACAGTAGACCCTGAATCTAGCTCTATGCTCGGGCGACCTATCCTCAGATTACACCCCTCTGGCACGGCGGGGGGGTACTCCGGTCCTGTGGCTCGGTCAACTCCATCCCTGGGCAAGAGATGGCTGAAGCCCTTATGTCAGCAGTACAGGATGGCTTGGATGAAAGGGGTCTACCTTTAGCTGGCATTTTGGATTCAAAGAGGAACGGCCCCCCGTAAAATCATCAGTGGATCTTAATGGTCGTAATGGTCTTGAGGCTCATGACGAAAGCAACAGAGTTGGCGAAAATGAGAGCCATTTATCATTACTGTCAGAATCGGCGACTACTCCCCTGATTTGGTAACTACTTCTGCTACGCAAATACCTCAGGAACAGGAACAGGAGCAGCAGCAGGCTTACCCTCTACCAAGTATCAATAATGATAGAAATGATAATATTGGTACACTCCTCAACCTGGATTTCAACCCTCTAATTTGTGGAGCAGCAGGCGGGGATAGTCTAATGCCATCATCTTCAACCTGCTGTAATGATGGGTCAGTGGTATCTGACGGTTCCACGCCCTTCAGGGTGTACATGACGATGTTCTGCCGTGAGCATCATCACAGTCAGGAGAGGTGGCTCGAGGGACTGGGGGTAATGGAAGCAATGATGAAATGATCGTAGTCTCTGCTGCTGCATGTACGCCAGCAGCGGTGGTGGTGGAGGCTAAGTCCCTACGGGGGAAAGGTTCTACAACTACCAGAGGTGCCAAAATGGCCAAAACCGCAAAAGGCCGTGGTGGTGGGGGGTCACGCCTCTCCCTACTACTGTCGCGGGACGACTTAAAAGTGATGTTTCAAGCAAAATGAAGACTGATGCCAGCTTTAGTCCTCTGCAAAAGTGGGTGGCATAGAAAAGTGAAGTCAAAGCTATTGTTTCAAGGCTCTCTAATTCTGGCAGTATTGTCTCTAATCCACTGACGAGGGATGAGGGTGGTGACCATCAACCTACCTCTCCTGCGGCTGTCTCAAATGCTTTGCCAGCAGTTCTCAGTCAGCAATGTGGATCTGAGGGGGACGGCGAAGAATCGGCTGAGACTAGGTGTGAGAAGTTGGCCTGGTATATGCTGTTCACTAGTTAAAGTGGACACCTTGCACCAGTACAATTCGACTCTTATGGTTGGTAGGTTTAAGACAACCTTTATAGAAAGCTATCCTAGTGGTAGCTGTGGAGAGCAGCCTTCAGGCTAAGTCTTGGAGGAATGTAAAGCAGCTTGTTTTACCACACAATCTCTTGAATCACCAAATGAAAAGACACCACACAGGTATATATATCAAATATATATGTATTTATTACTAAACAACTCTCTACTAATCTCTTGTGAGATTAGAAGTCAGGAACATATGCATAAATCAACGTTTCACAATAAATTAAGCACAAATATGGCTGGGGCCCTAGGGGCGTACCAGACCATACACTAAAAAAGAGACTTAAGAACAACGACTTGCAAAGGGACAAGGCCTAGGGCCTTCAGAAGTGCTGGGGCCTCACGAAACCACCCAAGGCAGGTAAGTAAAGGACCCACGGGGGACGCGTGCAGTGAGTGAACACAGGCGCGGGTCGCCGTTGACTTCAGTGGGGCAAGTCGCGGTTGGAAATTAAGAGTTTCAGGGCACTTCAGGAGTAGCTACAAGCAAGTCACTTACAGGGTAAGTAGTTCTAGGGCCAACACCCACAGGAGCACCGTAGTGCTGGAGTTACCTCACCCAGGGAAGCCGGGTGCATAGGTGTCCTTTGGTGTCGGGTCGCGCCGTCGTTTTCAATGGGAGCCACTGAAGACTTGCTGCTTGCGGCGACAGGAGAAGTGTCCGGTGGAATCCAAGCCTGGATTCGGAAGAAGGAAGACCTGAAAGCAGAGGGGACAGTGTTCAAAGTCACTGGGCAGTGACTCGGGGCAAGGAAGATGAATGCCCACCGTCGTTGACAGATTCAGGTCATTCACTGGTGTCTTGACTCTTCGGCCCCGAGGTCCAGGAGGCGTCGACGACAACCAGGAGCTGGATTTGGCGTGTCCCACGAATTCTGCAGCTGACTGCAGTGGCGGCGATCCAATTGGAGCCAACAAGCCTTGGTAGCAGCAAGTCTCGTGGAAAGCGTAAAAAGTCAATTGTGCAGACCAGCAAGGGCTGGGGAACTCACCCAGTGAAGGTAAGTCAGGGCAGGCCTAGAGCAACCAGAGGAGCCCTTTGGTTCTGTAGAAAAGTCTTCAGAGAACCCAAAAGCTGGCTGGCAAGGGATTGCAAAGATGCCTCGGGAGGATTCCTTCAACAGGGGCCCTCGGTCACTCGGGACAGGGTAGGCCTCTGATGTTTGGAGGGATTCCTGCTAAAGGCTGGAACCACACGTGGTCCAAAGCACAGGTTCGTAGAATGTCGTGAAGGGGTTTCACTTGACAATAGTGCACGGTACCCAGGGACTGCGGTTCCTCGTCACTCGTGGGGTCCACTTGCCTCAGCTTCGCTGGGGACTCACTATGGCCTAGGAGAAGTCAGGAAATCTTAATCTTGGGCTGCAGGGACCTCGGGCTCCGGCGGGAGCAGCGTAGTTTGCGACCGTCATTTCAGTTTTTGGTGCCTGCCAAGCAGGGGAGTCACTCCTTGACTCCAAGGGAGATTCTTCAGTCTTCCAGAGGTAGTGGAACATCGAAGGTCCAGGATTCTTCAGTAGAGCATCGTCCAGGGAGATCTAGTTTGCAATGCACAGGTTCCCCCTCTTATACTAAAAGGAAGGGAGGGACTAGCTCTATGACCCCACCTATGGGAGGGTCAGGGGAGTGGGTGGCTACACCCACTTCCCTTTGTCCAGTTTCGCGCCAGAGCAGGGGCAGGTAGCCCCTGAGCTGGTTTGAACTGGCATATGCACAGAGGAGCCTTCTGCTCCCCCAGTGCAGGACTTCAAAGCACTCTAGGAGTGCACCCACCCAGCCCCAATACACTAAACCCTGTCTGGAAGGTGATCACACCCTCCTGCGACAGGATACCTATTGTTGGGCCTCCTCCACTGCGAGTTTCGGTCATCAGCAGGAGGGCAGCCCAGTGTCTGTGACTGGTGGCATCCATTTTGTGATGCCAGGGCTCTTCAGGATTCTACCGCGTTTCCACAGTAGGTACATGCCTATCCCTCTAGAAGGGTGGAATGCTACCCCGCCACCAGAACTAGTGGGGGGGTAGTATTCCAAGATGTTTGACACCAAACACGACATGTTTCCGTGCAGCCATCCCAAAGTTAGCATTTAACGCGAGGTTATAATGCGCTTAAGAGTATATGGTCAGGCTGCACTACAAACAGCCTCAGAGAAGGGTCTCCGAATGCTGCAGAGGGGCTCTGCTCATGCAGGGGCACCCTCTCACATAGGAACCAAGCACTCTGCCTTCAGGATTGATAAGGCCTGCCATAGAAGTGACTTATAGGTTTATATGTGTGTATCTATGTAGTGATATAGGTAGCCTACATCACAGTAAGCGGTGCATGCACCACCTTACCCAGGCTGCAGTAGCAGACCTGTGGTGTCAGATTTAGCCTGCTTCCCAGGGGTGGCATAATACATGCTTCAGCCCCTGGTAGGCCTGTGAAGTACCTATGCCCTTGGTACCTAAGGTACCATATACTAGGGACTCATAAGGTACCACAGTATCCAATCACTAGTGCACCTAGAGTGCACTCCAAGTCATTTAGAGAGAACAGAGAGGCTGGGGCCCTGATTGGCAGGGTCCCAGCCAGACTATAGCCAGAAACCAGAGTAAACATCAGAAAAAAAGTGGGGGCAACATAAGAGGCAGATCCTACTCTCCTACACAGCTCCCCCCCAAATGCAGGGACACTAAACCAAGCTTGACCAGTTGAGTCTTCGTGCTCTAAGTGGAAATACCTTGAGAGTCCATCTGCATTGGCATGTTGGGTCCCAGGCCTATGTTCCACTGTATAGTCCATCCCCTTTAGGGAAATGGACCACCTCAAAATTTTGGGTTTTCACCTTTCATCTGTTTAAGCCATAGGAGGGGCTTGTGGTCAGTCTGAACTATGAAGTGTGTGCCAAACAAGTATGGCCTCAGCTTCTTCAGGGCCCACACCACAGCAAAGGCCTCCCTCTCTATAGCTGACCAACGTTTCTCTCTATGGGTCAGCCTCCTGCTAATAAAAGCTACTGGCTGGTCTTGACCTTCATCATTCAGTTGAGACAGTATAGCTCCCACACCCAGCTCAGAAGCATCTGTTTGGACAATGAACTTTTTGGTGTAGTCTGGACTCTGTAAGATGGAGGCAGTGCACATGGCCTGCTTTAGGTCTTCAAATGCCTTCTGACAGCTAGCTGTCCACTGAACCTTTTTTGGCATTTTATTTGAGGTCAGATCATTCAAGGGGGTCACTATAGATCCATATCCCTTCACAAACGTCCTATAGTACCCAGTCAGGCCTAAGAAGGCTCTCACCTGGGTCTGGGTGGTTGGAGCAACCCATTCCATTATGGTTTGGATTTTACTCTGTAAAGGCTGAACCTGGCCTCCACCCACAAGGTGGCCCAGGTACACAACCTGACTCTGCCCTATCTGGCCCTTAGTGGCCTTGATAGTGAGGCCTGCTTTCTGCAGAGCCTCTAAAACATTTCTGAGGTGGACCAGGTGATCCTGCCAGGTGGAACTAAAGACAGCAATATCATCTAGATAAGCTGAGCAATAAGTTTCCATCCCTGCCAGAACTTTGTTCACCAACCTCTGAAAAGTGGCAGGTGCATTTTTCAATCCAAAGGGCATCACCATAAAGTGGTAGTGCCCACCAGGCGTCGAAAATGCTGTTTTGGCTTTTGCATCATCAGCTAACCTGATCTGCCAGTAGCCAGCTGTTAGGTCAAATGTACTCAGATACTTGGCTGAGGCCAAAGTATCAATCAGTTCATCTGCCCTTGGTATGGGATAGGCATCAATCCTGGTGACTGCATTGAGGCCTCTGTAGTCTACACAAAACCTCATTTCTTTCTTACCACCCTGGGTATGAGGCTTGGGTACTAGGACTACTGGGCTAGCCCAAGGGCTATCTGAAGGCTCAATCACTCCTAATTCCAACATTTTCTGGACTTCAGTCCTGATACAGTCCCTGACATGGTCAGGTTGCCTGTAGATTTTACTCTTGACAGGCAGACTGTCCCCAGTGTCCACCTCATGGGTGCACCAGGTAGTCTGACTAGGGGTCAGGCTAAACATATGTCTGTACTGCTGCAGAACTTGTCTGCACTCAGTTTGCTGATGGTCAGTGAGGCTGCTTGCCAAAGCAATACCATCAACTGACCCATCATCAGGGTTCTGTGAGAGCAGGTCAGGGAGAGGGTCACTCTCCTCCTCCTGTTCCTCATCAGTTGCCATGAGCAAGCCCATGTCAGCCCTGTCAACATAGGGTTTCAATCTGTTGACATGGAGCACCCTCAGGGGGCTCCTGGGAGTTTCAAGATTCACCAGATAGGTGACTTCTCCCTTTTGCTCTACTATTGTATGGGGGCCACTCCATTTGTCTTGGAGGGCTGCTGGGGCCACAGGCTCCAACACCCACACTTTCTGTCCTGGCTGGTACACAGTCAGCACAGCCTTTTGGTCATGCCAAGCTTTTTGTAATTCTTGGCTGGCCTCCAGGTTTTGGTTGCCTTTTTCATGTATTCGGCCATCCTGGAGCAGAGACCAAGTACATAGTCCATCACATCCTGTTTGGGGGGTTTGAGAGGTAACTCCCAGCCCTCTTTTACCAAATATAATGGACCTCTTACAGGATGCCCAAACAGAAGCTCAAATGGGCTGTAACCAACCCCCTTCTGTGGAACCTCTCTGTATGCAAACAACAGGCAGGGAAGAAGAAGGTCCCATTTCCACCTAAACTTCTCTGGGAGTCCTTTAATCATTCCCTTCAGGGTTTTGTTGAAACGTTCAACCAACCCATTGCATTGTGGGTGATAGGGGGTGGTGAACTTATAAGTTACACCACACTCCTTCCACATTGCTTTCAAATACCCTGACATGAAGTTTGTAACTCTGTCAGAGATGACCTCCTTTGGGAAACCCACTCTGAAGAAAACTCCAATGACGGCTCTTGCCACCACAGGGGCTGTGGTGGTCCTCAGGGGAATTGCCTCTGGGTACCTGGTGGCATGATCCACTACCACCAGGATAAATCTGTGCCCAGATGCAGTTTGAGGGTCAAGGGGACCAACAATGTCAATCCCTACCCTTTCAAAGGGTACCCCCACCCCAGGTAGTGGTATTAGGGGGGCTTTTGTAGTGCCACCTGCCTTGCCACTGGCTTGGTATGTGACATAGGATCGACAAAACTCCTTTGTGTCTTCTGACATATGTGGCCAATGAAAATGTGGAACAAGCCTTCCCAGGTCTTGTTTTGGCCCAAGTGACCTGCTAAAGGGATATCATGTGCTAGGGTCAAGAGGAACCCCCTAAACTTCTGAGGTATTACCAACCTCCTGGTGGCTCCAGGGGCTGGATCTCTACCCTCAGAATATTGGAGTCCCTCATCCCAATAAACTTTATGGGACCCACTAGCACTCCCAGCAGCCTCAGCAGCAGCCTGCTGTCTGAGGTGTTCAAGGGAGGGACAGCACTGTTGCTCCTTACTCAGATCTTCCCTAGAAGGGCCCCCTGCCCCCAAGAACTCAACCTGTTCAGGCTCAAGTCCCTCTGGGGCAGTTCCTTCTTCAGGATCTGCTCCTCCTCCCTCAAGAGGGGAATCAGTGATCTGAGACAGAGGGGAAGACACTGCCTTAACCCTGCTGCTCCTCTTCTTGGGAAGCATCTGGTCCATGGTTTCAGGATCCAGAGCTGGTTCAGTGTCATGCATTTTGGCCTGTGACCTGGTCACAGCAAATACCTCTGCAGGGATGCCCAACATCTCAGCATGAGTCCATAACTCTACTTCAGACCAGGCTGCAGTCTCTAGATCATTGCCCAATAGACATTCTACGGGGAGGTCTGCACTGACTACAACCTTCTTGAGGCCAGTTACCCCTCCCCAGGAGAAATTCACAACTGCCAGACTATGGTTGGTCCTGACATTGCTTGCATTGGTCACCTGGTACATTTCGCCCAGGATGATCTGTCCAGGGTCCACAAGATCCTCTGCCACCATGGTGACACTAGCACCTGTGTCCCTAAATGCCAAAGCCTGTTTGCCATTTATTATAGGCTGCTGTTTGTATTTGCCCAGATTACTGGGGCTCACCATGAAGCACATGTCAATGTCTCCATTACAAATCAGCATTGCCTGAGTGGGTACCCTGGCTAGGCCAGAGTCCACTTCAGAACCCAGGGTCAACCCTACTACACCCTTAGTCTGACTACCACCTCCACCAGTAGCTGAACAAGGGGGAACAGTTGCCTTAGGGGCAGGAGTGGTGGTGGTTTGGTCTTTGGACTTGTTACAATCAGAAGTCCAGTGCCCTTTCTGTTTACAGAATTTGCCCCAGGGCTTCTTTTGGCCTTTTCCCTTGTTGGATTGTGACTCCCCACCAGATGCAGATTTTTGGGGCCCTTGTGAAGACTTCTGGTCATTTGACTTATCCAAACCTTTCTCAGAGCCCTTAGAATCCTGCTTCTTGGTGTCACCCCCTTGGTTCTGGGTTTTCTGCCTCACCCTGGTTCTGACCCACTTGTCTGCCTTCTTTCCCAATTCTTGGGGAGAGGTCAGATCTGAGTCCACCAGGTATTGATGCAACAACTGGTTCTGGCAATTATTAAGGATCTGTTCTCTCATCATTAGATTATACAATCCCTTGAAATCAGTAACCCTACTGCCAGCCAGCCAACCCTCCAGAGCCTTGGTTGCACAATCTACAAAGTCAGTCCAGTCCTGAGTCTGTGCCTTCGGGGTGTCTCTGAACTTCAACCTGTACTGCTCAGTGGTTAAGCCAAACCCATCTATCAGTGCACTCTTCAGGACTTCATAGTCATCAGCATCCTCTTCTCTAACAGTGAGGAGCTTGTCTCTACCTTTATCTGAAAAGGAGAGCCACAAGATTGCTGCCCACTGCTTTTGGGGGACCTGTTGTACTCTACAGGCCCTTTCCATAGCAGTTACCCACTTATGGATATCATCCCCACTCTGGTAGGGAGGAACAACCTTGCTCAGGTTCCTATGGTCTGGAATATATTCTCTGCCTCTAGGGACACTGCTGCTGTCACCAGGGGGTTCTAACCCCTCTTTTCTAGAAGCTCTCTGGAGCTCCAGGGCTTCTTTATCTAATGCCAACTGCTTGGTTTTGAGGGCAAATCTTGCTTCCTCATACTGCAGCAGTTTGTACATTCTGTCAGAGGAGGTCTCTCTTCTTGGAAAGTAGGAGTTCCTCTGGTAGACAGATTCTCTGCCAGAGTGATAGGAGTGTTCAGATTCCCTAGAATGGGACCTAGGCCTCTCCTCCACTATGTCAGTTCTCTTAGGGAGAATTCCTCTGTCCTGTCCAGACCCCTTGGGACCTGGCCCTACAACCACAGAGTCTTGGTCATCCTGATGTCCATCATCTGACCCAGATACTGTAATTGACCCACTCACTGATTCAGACCCATTAGCTCCTAGAGCTAATCTAAGATCATCTGCTGTCAGCAGATCTATCAGGTGTAGTGTGGAGGGACTCTGTCCTAGCTTCAGGTACCTTTCAGCACACATGGCTTTCAAGTCAAAGAAAGTCATGTCCTTATACTGAGGCTGAGTGGATCCACTGGGTCCACCGCTTAAGGACATTCTAGTGTTGTGCAGTGTTGTACTACCTACACTAGTTTGTGGCCTACTGATACTAGCTTGAGCTGTAGAAAGGGTGTGCTATCCCTTGGCACACAGCTCTAAGTTCAGTAGAACTTATTGATACTAAGCTTGACTTTATATGTACCTTGAGTACCTATAGTGGTTTTCAGTTAGTAATTCAAATTGAGATTTTCTGGTAAAATAATAGCAAGCTGGAATCCCACACGCTGCCACCAATGTGAGAAGTTGGCCTGGTATATGCTGTTCACTAGTTAAAGTGGACACCTTGCACCAGTACAATTCGACTCTTATGGTTGGTAGGTTTAAGACAACCTTTATAGAAAGGTATCCTAGTGGTAGCTGTGGAGAGCAGCCTTCAGGCTAAGTCTTGGAGGAATGTAAAGCAGCTTGTTTTACCACACAATCTCTTGAATCACCAAATGAAAAGACACCACACAGGTATATATATCAAATATATATGTATTTATTACTAAACAACTCTCTACTAATCTCTTGTGAGATTAGAAGTCAGGAACATATGCATAAATCAACGTTTCACAATAAATTAAGCACAAATATGGCTGGGGCCCTAGGGGCGTACCAGACCATATACTAAAAAAGAGACTTAAGAACAACGACTTGCAAAGGGACAAGGCCTAGGGCCTTCAGAAGTGCTGGGGCCTCACGAAACTACCCAAGGCAGGTAAGTAAAGGACCCACGGGGACGCGTGCAGTGAGTGAACACAGGCGCGGGTCGCCGTTGACTTCAATGGGGCAAGTCGAGGTTGGAAATTAAGAGTTTCAGGGCACTTCGGGAGTAGCTACAAGCAAGTCACTTACAGGGTAAGTAGTTCTAGGGCCAACACCCACAGGAGCACCATAGTGCTGGAGTTACCTCACCCAGGGAAGCCGGGTGCATAGGTGTCCTTTGGTGTCGGGTCGCGGCGTCGTTTTCAATGGGAGCCACTGAAGACTTGCTGCTTGCGGCGACAGGAGAAGTGTCCGGTGGAATCCAAGCCTGGATTTGGAAGAAGGAAGACCTGAAAGCAGAGGGGACAGTGTTCAAAGTCACTGGGCAGTGACTCGGGGCAAGGAAGATGAATGCCCACCGTCGTTGACAGATTCAGGTCGTTCATGGGTGTCTTGACTCTTCGGCCACGAGGTCCAGGAGGTGTCGACGACAACCAGGAGCTGGATTTGTTGTGTGCCACAAAGTCTGCAGCTGACTGCGGTGTCGGCAACCCGATTGGAGCCAACAAGCCTTGGTAGCAGTAAGTCTTGTGGAAAGCGTAAAAAGTCAATGGTGCAGACCAGCAAGGTCTGAGGAACTCACCCAGTGAGGGTATGTCAGGGCAGACCTGGAGCAACCAGGGGAGCCCTTTGGTTCTTTAGAAAAGTCTTCAGGGGACCCACAAGCCAGCTGGCAAGGGATCGCAAAGACGCCTTGGGAGGATTCATTCAACAGGGGCCCACGGTCACTCGGGATGGGGTAGACCTCTGATCTTCGGAAGGATTCCTGCGAGAGGCTGGGACCATACGTGGTCTAAAGCACAGGTTCGTAGAGCGTCGTAAAAGGGTTTCACTTGACAATAGTGCACGGTACCCAGGGACCGCGGTTCCTCGTCACTCGTTGGGTCCACTTGCCTCAGCTTTGCTGGGGACTCACGACGGCCTGGGAGAAGTCAGGAAATCCTCATCTTGGGCTGCAGGGACCTCGGGCTCCGGCGGGAGCAGCATAGTTTGCGACTGTTGTTTAAGTTTTTGGTACCTGCCAAGCAGGGGAGTCACTCCTTGACTCCAAGGGAGATTCTTCAGACTTCCAGAGGTAGTGGAACGTCGAAGGTCCGGGATTCTTCAGTAGAGCATCATCCAGGGAGATCTAGTTTGCAATGCACAGGTTCCCCCTCTTATACTAAAAGGAAGGGAGGCACTAGCTCTATGACCCCACCTATGGGAGGGTCAGGGGAGTGGGTGGCTACACCCACTTCCCTTTGTCCAGTTTCACGCCAGAGCAGGGGCAGGTAGCCCCTGAGCTGGTTTGAACTGGCATATGCACAGAGGAGCCTTCTGCTCCCCCAGTGCAGGACTTCAAAGCACTCTAGGAGTGCACCCACCCAGCCCCAATACACTAAACCCTGTCTGGAAGGTGGTCACACCCTCCTGCGACAGGATACCTATTGTTGGGCCTCCTCCACTGCGAGTTTCGGTCATCAGCAGGAGGGCAGCCCAGTGTCTGTGACTGGTGGCATCCATTTTGTGATGCCAGGGCTCTTTAGGATTCTACCGCGTTTCCACAGTAGGTACATGTCTATCCCTCTAGAAGGGTGGAATGCTACCCCCGCCGCCAGAACAAGATGTTTGACACCAAACACGACATGTTTCCGTGCAGCCATCCCAAAGTTAGCATTTAACGCGAGGTTATAATGCGCTTAAGAGTATATGGTCAGGCTGCACTACAAACAGCCTCAGAGAAGGGTCTCTGAATGCTGCAGAGGGGCTCTGCTCATGCAGGGGCACCCTCTCACATAGGAAACAAGCACTCTGCATTCAGGATTGATAAGGCCTGCCATAGGAGTGACTTATAGGTTTATATGTGTGTATCTATGTAGTGATATAGGTAGCCTACATCACAGTAAGGGGTGCATGCACCACCTTACCCAGGCTGCAGTAGCAGACCTGTGGTGTCAGATTTAGCCTGCTTCCCAGGGGTGGCATAATACATGCTTCAGCCCCTGGTAGGCCTGTGAAGTACCTATGCCCTTGGCACATAAGGTACCATATACTAGGGACTCATAAGGTACCACAGTATCCAATCACTAGTGCACCTAGAGTGCACTCCAAGTCGTTTAGAGAGAACAGAGAGGCTGGGGCCCTGATTGGCAGGGTCCCAGCCAGACTATAGCCAGAAACCAGTGTAAACATCAGAAAAAAAGTGGGGGCAACATAAGAGGCAGATCCTACTCTCCTACACTAGGATAACCACTCAAAAAAGAGGGGGCCCCCGGACACGGGATAAAGGTAGAGAAAAACAGGGGAAAATCAGCAAACAACTCCAAAAGAGGAATTCTCTACCTGTATTAAATAATAATGTGCATTACGTCACAATTATATAAACATCTGACTTTCTGGCCAACTGACAAGGACACACCAATGTAAAATTTAGAAATCATATCAAAATTATTTTATTGTTTTCAATTCATAAGTAGATGAAAAATTTCAATAAGTGAAAACGTGATAAAAATAAGGCACATCCTGCACCACACACACTCAATCATCCAAACATCCAGTTACATACCCACACATGCTCATACGTCCTGGAGCAGATAGTCCCGCCACTTAGTGTTCTGATCGATAAAAGCATATACCAATATATCCCGACGTGAAACACCAGTGATAATTCATGGAAAGCATCCAAGGAACACAAAGTGAATAGAAAGGCGTGATAGTGGCCTCTTAAGGCATGTAATGAACAAGGGCAAGGAACTGATGCTCATTAAGAAACATGGTCACAATCAAAAAGAATAGACTGAGGACATACAAATACAAAGATGCGCTACCTGCAATTCAGCAAGAAAGAACATACAGCTTGGCAGTAGCAGAAATTCGAATGAAATAAATGAATGAAAAAACGAGTCCCGGAGAGGACCTAATAATAGGAATATAAATACTGGATGTTAGAGGTCTCTTATAATATCTAAACTCAGGGAATGATGATAAATCTCACAAATGGTGGGCAAACGGCTTACCGCTCAGGGCTGCACAGCGGTAAGGCAAAAGATTTAAGCGATTTCCTGCAACCTCTTGTTTCGAGACTGCCCTCATATGTGAAGGACAAAGGCCATTTTATATCCAAAATTGAAGGCCTTCCATACAATCATGATAGAGAAATGTTGGTGACCATGGACCTAGAGTCCTTATACACCAACATCCCGCAACAGGAAGCCCTTAGAGTAATCAGGGAGATCATTCAAGCTGATGATACTTATACTAACTCTACCTTCATTCTGCAATGTCTGGAGATTGTTCTCGGCGAGAACTTCTTTGAATTCGATGGCTGTTTCTTCCAGCAAGTGAAGGGAGTCAGCATGGGGGCAGCATGCGCCCCAAGCGTGGCATGTTTATACATGGGACACTTTGAGGATATCAACATCTATAATGAACTGGCCCCATTTAGTGAGAACATCTGCCACTGGTCATGCTTCATAGATGATATTTTTTTCGTTTGGAAGGGTGACCAGGAGACCCTGGATGAGTTCATTTTGTGGATCAATGCGGCCGATCCTAATTTGAAATTCACCGCTCACACAAGCAACAACAAGCTGGAATTCCTTGATGTGTGGATAGAACACTATGATTCTCAGCTAACGGTATCCTTATTCACCAAACCCACGGCAAGGAATACCCTTTTGCACTACAGCAGCTTCCACCCCAGATGCCAAGAGGGACAGCATTCCGTTCAGTCAATTTCTGCGTCTCCGCAGAAATTGTACTTCCATGAAGAACTACATGAAAAACGCTGAGATGTTGAAAGAAAAGCTTATTAAGAGCGGATACCCCAATAAGCTCATCAAAGACGGCAAGGTACTATAACCGTGAGACCATGTTCCAATCTAGACACAAGGAAAAGACAGACCGATTGGTCTGCATTACTAAACATTCCAACTTTGACCACAAAATTCGCCAAACTATTAATTCTCAATGGCACCTTCTTAATCTGGGCCAATCTGGAGAGTTCATACCTAAGCCCCTCTTTGCGTTTAAAAGAAATAAAAATCTCAGGAACATCTTGGTGAGAGCAAAAGGGCCCGAAAAGATCAACCCCCTGCCAAAATCCATCACTGGGAACAAACCCATCAGTGGCAACCACAAATGTGGAACGTGCCAAGCCTGCTCTAGTGCCATTGTCAATGACTGCATCTGTGTTAATAACCGCACAGTGTTGCTCAAAGAAATGACAAACTGTTGTTCGTCAAATATTATTTACATCATCCTGTGCCCGTGCGGACTGGCATATGTGGAGGAAACCGCATTGGCGAACATAAATCTAACATCAGACTGTTCAAACGCGCGGCACTTCTGGTTAACCATTGGATTGCAGCCCAACACACTGAAAAGGACCTCAAATGGTCCATACTTGAAAAAGTACATACCCAAACGGGCACTGATCCTAACATTACACGCAAAAAAAGAGAAGTGTTCTGGATATACACCTTGAACAGTAAAGAAGAAGGACTCAACGCGAGCCTCCCCTGGGAGAATGCGATCACTTGAGTCGAGCTCCCCTACCAGATTGCGTCCCTCTCTTCTTATCGGAGTCCATTTCCGGAATTTCTGACCTGCTGTATATATGGCCCTTTAGTATTTCAGAGTGTTACTTCATTTTTTCCTTCTTTATGCGTCTAGGATATTTCTATCTGGATTTCAGTGTGTTCTACTCTTTTTATGGAGAAGACCCTCTCTGTTTGCATTTCCAATATACTCTTTTTGGCTGAATGTGCCCATTTCCACTTGCCATTAGCTTCTTGTGTAGCCGATTGACGTCGTTATTGTGAATGATAGTCCATTTCTGTCTTCTGACGTTTGCGTCAGTACGATTGAGGAATGATGCAGCCTTTTTTAACCGACCCTCCTAGCCATGGCCGCCACACGCATTCGGCTATTGGCCGATTACCTGCTGGATTAGTTCTGACTGATCTCACGGAGGCGAATACGTCGGAGACATTCTTCTACCAATTGGTGTGTCCTGTGAGCTCTTAGAACGAAGGCTCCCATTTTTCATTTCCTTTGACCGCGTGGGTCTATATAGCTATGTTTAGATACGTCTCCTTTTTCTTTTACCATCCAGACGCTGCTACTCTCTCTAGGCGCAGACGTCCCCCTCCGTTGCTTTAAACTGGGAGCCGTCTACAGAACCGGGAGGTGAGTTACAGATCTATATGTTTATTCTTCCCTCCCCGCGCGGCTCAATTAGTCCAAGACGAACATGTCTTCCCTCATCTTTTCTTTTTCAGTTTGTCTGGACCACGCGGACACCCCCGCGGACCCCCCCCTTGAGGTGTTTGAACTTGCAGAGTTGTTTTGCGTACCATGTGAGCTGCATATCGGTGTCTCGATGTAGACACAGGACTCATGGTATTACTAGGCTTTGCCGCCCTCCAACAGGGACCTTCTATCTGTTTGACCGCTTAAATCTTTTGCCTTACCGCTGTGCAGCCCTGAGCGGTAAGCCATTTGCCCACCATTTGTGAGATTTATCATCATTCCCTGAGTTTAGATATTATAAGAGACCTCTAACATCCTCTATTTATATTCCTATTATTAGGTCCACTCCGGGACCCGTTTTTTCATTCATTTATTTCGTTCGAATTTCTGCTACCGCCATGCTGTATGTTCTTTCTTGCTGAATTGCAGGTAGCGCATCTTTGTATTTGTATGTCCTCAGTCTATTCTTTTTGATTGTGACCATGTTTCTTAATGAGCATCGTTTCCTTCCCCTTGTTCATTACATGCTTTAAGAGGCCACTATCACGCCTTTCTGTTCACTTTGTGTTCCTTGGATGCTTTCCATGAATTATCACTGGTGTTTCACGTCGGGATATATTGGTATATGCTTTTATCGCTCAGAACACTAAGTGGCGGGACTATCTGCTCTCATCCTCTCTTGACTTTTTTCTTCTGCACCAAGTACCCATTTAACTTTTAAAAGAATGTGTAGCTTGTCCTGAAGCTGTGCCTTCTGACTGTAATTCTTTGGACCACCTAGACTGATATATCTACTAATCGCATGATTATTCCAGATTTTATAATTAGAAATACCCTTGGGCTATCATGTTTCTTCTGTGTATTTGAGGCACGTCCCTTGGCCATTGTTCTTTTGACATTTTACGCCCTGAGGAAGGTTAGACCCAGAACGGGGTCGAACACCGAATCGCGCGTAGGCGTTTAAAGTCATCTGTGGACACCTTTTTTCATCATCTTTTCCCCCTATCCCTTTCTAGATTTACTTCTGTAACATTAATTTGAAGTATATGTTCAATTTGATGATATAGTGTGGACATCCTATTCATCACTTTTGTTGTTCATGCTGTTTTTTACAAAAAATATTCTGTACTCCTATATGTAACAAACATTGATGTTATTTATGCTTATGAGGGAATTGGTCCACCTGCTTTCTCAAATTGTTAATTATGTATTGCTGGATCCTTGAGCTCCAGGACGTATGAGCATGTGTGGGTATGTAACTGGATGTTTGGATGATTGAGTGTGTGTGGTGCAGGATGTGCCTTATTTTTATCACGTTTTCACTTATTGAAATTTTTCATCTACTTATGAATTGAAAACAATAAAATAATTTTGATATGATTTCTTAATTTTACATTGATGTGTCCTTGTCAGTTGGCCAGAAAGTCAGATGTTTATATAATTGTGACGTAATGCACATTATTATTTAATACAGGTAGAGAATTCCTCTTTTGGAGTAGTTTGCTGATTTCCCCCTGTTTTTCTCTACCTTTATCCCGTGTCCGGGGGGCCCCCTCTCTTTTGAGTGGTTGTTCTGTCCCAGCCTTGAGCTGTGGGGGTGGTACTTTTGGGTACCTCCTTGGGACTTGTGCACATTCATTCTTACCCTCTTATCTTTCTCTTGTCTCGATTTTCCTTTTAAGATTTGTTATTGTATTCACTTTGTTTTGGTTTTTGTTTATGAATATGTAGGTCTGAGAGTGTGAACATCTTGGAATCGTCTCTCTATCACTTTTGATTATCCTCCCCCAATGGAAAGCATCAAGACCTTTGGTTTCACTGATGAAGACTTTGCGCGACTCTTAGGCCAAACGTTGAGTAACGACAAACCATTTACTCTGTCGAAGGGACTTAATGAAGAATGGACAAAATTGTTCAATCTAAAAAAGAAATCTAAACGTACCGAATCACACGCGAATTTTATGCTTGAATATTTAAAAGCTGGTACAATTCCCATCGGACTTAGAGTTAGGAATATCCCTGGCCTGTTCATTGAGATCAGACAGTTCCTGGAGAAATGGGCCCTTATTTCCAACAGATGCTCCAGGGACTGGATGATGCTCATTATTGAAACTGCCAGGGAAGTCGTCAGTTTGTTGAACAAGGAAATTCAGGAATTGGAGGAAAAGCTGAAACAATCTAATAGTGTTGAGGAAGGCAAAAAGAAACTCGAGGAGAATTCCTTTGAGTTGGACTCTTTCAGTGAGTACCTTTTGAAAAGGAAAACTGAAAAACTTAGAAAGGATATTCGCCTCTTTTCACAAGATCGAACCTACCCATATCTCACTGAGAACTTTTATACAACCAATAGTGAGAACACGACAGGTGGGAACACTGGCAACTGGGGCAACAGACGGGTTACCACTCTTTCTGATACAACTGATTCTGACAGCGAGGGTCCATCAGCCCGTAACTATCAACCTAGGCAGGATTTTGAGAGACCCACT
This sequence comes from Calotriton arnoldi, assembly GCA_963921515.1. Lineage (NCBI taxonomy): Eukaryota > Metazoa > Chordata > Amphibia > Caudata > Salamandridae > Calotriton > Calotriton arnoldi. The sequence continues at coordinate 514,416 of CAWUFW010010796.1, forward strand.
ACCGGCAATCGTTTTTTAGGCAACCGAAGGGGCAATTTTCGCCCCAGGTTCCGGAATCAATATCAGAGAGGGACCTATGTGGAGCAGGACCAGCCTCAGAAATACATTCAAACTCGGAACAACCAGTATTGGCGAACATAAATTCCATCCCTGTGTTCAATCTTTCGTCCTGCACCATTGACCCCCCCGCAGAGATTCTCCTTTCTAAAGGACTGTTGTTTGTACCGGCAGTGAGTCTCAACAAATTTGAGCTCATGAAAGACCTTCACTCTTTTTTCCGCAGAATCAGACAAAAAAAGTTCTTCCAGGTCAGTCCCGCTTCCACCTGGGACAACAATTTATCCGGCCTCAAACCTCCTTCCGGTTTTACCCCAGGACTTGACGCTGTGGGAACGGAAGTAGAAATGTTTGAAAAGGCCCTAACGACTAAGATCCAAAAAGCCATCAAATTTGTGCCTAAACCCCCTTTTAATATCACAAGGCAAGAAAATACCGCCCTTCTTGCACTCAAGAATAATAGAGATTTAACCATTAAACCCTGTGACAAGGGGTGTGGTATAGTGATCTTTGATACTGCACAATATGGAGCTAAAATGAAAGATCTTCTTAGTTCACAAATGCACTATAAAAAGATTACATCCAATCCTGAACCCAACCTCAAACGCAGAATCTTGAGAATCGTTGAGGTGGCTGTAGAAAGAGGTGACATTTGTCAAAAAGAGGCAGAGTTCCTTACCCCGTGTCATACCCGTATACCCATTATCTGCGGGGTACCCAAGACTCACAAAGATGAGCTCAACCCTCCACTGAGACCTATTGTCTCCACTATCGGGGCCGCTACGGAACCACTATCTAAATATGTGGACCGTTTCCTGCAACCTCTTGTTTCGAGACTGCCCTCATATGTGAAGGACACCGACCATTTTATATCCAAAATTGAAGGCCTTCCATACAATCATGATAGAGAAATGTTGGTGACCATGGACCTAGAGTCCTTATACACCAACATCCCGCAACAGGAAGCCCTTAGAGTAATCAGGGAGATCATTCAAGCTGATGATACTTATACCAACTCTACCTTCATTCTGCAATGTCTGGAGATTGTTCTCGGCGAGAACTTCTATGAATTCAATGGCTGTTTCTTCCAGCAAGTGAAGGGAGTCAGCATGGGGGCAGCATGCGCCCCAAGCGTGGCATGTTTATACATGGGACACTTTGAGGATATCAACATCTATAATGAACTGGCCCCATTTAGTGAGAACATCTGTCACTGGTCATGCTTCATAGATTATATTTTTTTCGTTTGGAAGGGTGACCAGGAGACCCTGGATGAATTCCTTTTGTGGATCAATGCGGCCGATCCTAATTTGAAATTCACCGCTCACACAAGCAACAACAAGCTGGAATTCCTTGATGTGTGGATAGAACACTTTGATTCTCAGCTAACGGTATCCTTATTCACCAAACCCACGGCAAGGAATACCCTTTTGCACTACAGCAGCTTCCACCCCAGATGCCAGAGAGACAGCATTCCGTTCAGTCAATTTCTGCGTCCCCGCAGAAATTGTACTTCCATCAAGAACTACATGAAAAACGCTGAGATGTTGAAAGAAAAGCTTATTAAGAGGGGATACCCCAATAAGCTCATCAAAGACGCCCTCAAGAGGGCAAGGTACTATAACCGTGAGACCATGTTCCAATTTAGACACAAGGAAAAGACAGACCGATTGGTCTGCGTTACTAAACATTCCAACTTTGACCACAAACTTCGCCAAACTATTAATTTTCAATGGAATCTTCTTAATCTGGGCAAATCTGGAGAGTTCATACCTAAGCCCCTCTTTGCGTTTAAAAGAAATAAAAACCTCAGGAACATTTTGGTGAGAGCGAAAGGGCCCGAAAAGATCAACCCCCTGCAAAAATCCATCACGGGGAACAAACCCATCAGTGGCAACCACAAATGTGGAACGTGCCAAGCCTGTTCTAGTGCCATTGTCAATGACCGCATCTGTGTTAATAACCGCACAGTGTTGCTCAAAGAAATGACGAACTGTTGTTCGTCAAATATTATTTACATCATCCCGTGCGGACTGGCATACGTGGGGGAAACCGGAAGAGAGTACAGAATACGCATTGGCGAACATAAATCTAACATCAGACTGTCCAAACGCACGGCACCTCTGGTTAACCATTGGATTGCAGCCAAACACACTGAAAAGGACCTCAAATGGTCCATACTTGAAAAAGTACATACCCAAACGGGCACTGATCCTAACATTACACGCAAAAAAAGAGAAGTGTTCTGGATATACACCTTGAACAGTAAAGAAGAGGGACTCAATAAGAGCCTCCCCTGGGAGAATGCGATCACTTGAGTCGCGCTCCCCTACCAGATTGCGTCCCTCTCTTCTTATCGGAGTCCATTTCCGGAATTCTGACTTGCTGTATATATGACCCTTTAGTATTTCAGAGTGATACTTCATTTTTTCCTTCTTTATGCGTCTAGGATATTTCTATCTGGATTTCAGTGTGTTCTACTCTTTTTATGGAGAAGACCCTCTCTTTTTGCATTTCCAATATACTCTTTTTGGCTGAATGTGTCCGTTTCCACTTGCCATTAGCTTCTTGTGTAGCCGATTGACGTCGTTATTGTGAATGATAGTCCATTTCTGTCTCCTGACGTTTGCGTCAGTACGATTGCGGAACGACACAGCCTTTTTTAACCGACCCTCCTAGCCATGGCCGCCACACGCATTTAGCTATCGGCCGATTACCTGCTGGCGAAGTTCTGACTGATCTCACGGAGGCGAATACGTCGGAGCCATTCTTCTACCAATTGGTGAGTCCTGTGACCTCTTAGAACGAAGGCTCCCATTTTTCATTTCCTTTGACCGCGTGGGTCTACATAGCTATGTTTAGGTACGTCTCCTTTTTCTTTTACCATCCAGACGCTGCTACTCTCTTTAGGCGCAGACGTCCCCCTCCGTTGCTTTAAACTGGGAGCCGTCTGCAGAACCGGGAGGTGAGTTACAGATCTATATGTTTATTCTTCCCTCCCCGCGCGGCTCAATTAGCCCAAGATGAACATGTCTTCTCTCATCTTTTCTTTTTCAGTTTGTCTGGACCACGCGGATGCCCCCGCGGACCCCCGCACCCCCCCTTGAGGTGTTTGAACTTGCAGAGTTGTTTTGCGTACCATGTGAGCTGCATATCGGTGTCTCGATGTAGACACAGGACTCATGGTATCACTAGGCTTTGCCGCCCTCCAACAGGGACCTTCTATCTATTTGACCGCTTAAATCTTTTGCCTTACCGCTGTGCAGCCCTGAGCGGTAAGCCGTTTGCCCACCATTTGTGAGATTTATCTTCATTCCCTGAGTTTAGATATTATAAGAGACCTCTAACATCCTGTATTTATATTCCTATTATTAGGTCCACTCCAGGACCCGATTTTTCATTCATTTATTTTGTTCGAATTTCTGCTACCTCCATGCTGTATGGTCTTTCTTGCTGAATTGCAGGTAGCGCATCTTTGTATTTGTATGTCCTCAGTCTATTCTTTTTGATTGTGACCATGTTTCTTAATGAGCATCGGTTCCTTGCCCTTGTTCATTACATGCCTTAAGAGGCCACTATCACGCCATTCTATTCACGTTGTGTTCCTTGGATGCTTTCCATGAATTATCACTGGTGTTTCACGTCGGGATATATTGGTATATGCTTTTATCGCTCAGAACACTAAGTGGCGGGACTATCTGCTCTCATCCTCTCTTGACTTTTTTCTTCTTTGTGCACCAAGTACCCATTTAACTTTTAAAATAATTTTTAACTTGTCCTGAAGCTATGCCTTCTGACTGTAATTCTTTTGGACCACCTAGACTGATATATCTACTAATCGCATGATTATTCCAGATTTTATCATTAGAAATACCCTTGGACTATCCTGTTTCTTCTGTGTATTTCAGGCACGTCCCTTGGCCATTGTTCTTTTGACATTTTATGCCCTGAGGAAGGTTAGACCCAGACCGGGGTCAAACACCGAAACGCGCGTCGGCGTTTAAAGTCATCTGTGGACCCCTTTTTTTCATCATCTTTTCCCCCTATCCCTTTCTAGATTTACTTCTGTAACATTGATTTGAAGTATATGTTCAATTTGATGATATAGTGTGGACATCCTGTTCATCACTTTTGTTGTTCATGCTGTTTTTTACAAAAAATATTCTGTACCTCTATATGTAACAAACATTGATGTTATTTATGCTTATGAGGGGAATTGGTCCACCTGCTTTCTCAAATTGTTAATTATGTATTGCTGGATCCTTGAGCTCCAGGACGTATGAGCATGTGTGGGTATGTAACTGGATGTTTGGATGATTGAGTGTGTGTGGTGCGGGATGTGCCTGATTTTTATCACGTTTTCACTTATGAAATTTTTCATCTATTTATGAATTGAAAACAATAAAATCATTTTGATATGATTTCTTAATTTTAAATTGGTGTGTCCTTGTCAGTTGGCCAGAAATTCAGATGTTTATATAATTGTGACGTAATGCACATTATTATTTAATACAGGTAGAGAATTCCTCTTTTGGAGTAGTTTGCTGAGACTAGGATAACACCTGTCCCCAGAATTTCAGGTGCAAGAAAGGACAGCACGTTAAGCCCTGAAGCGGGTCACTCGGAGCACTCAGAGCCGGACATACCCTCTCTGACTGCTATTCTGCAGGCGCTGTCTCTCCAAAGAGCTGAGGCTCAGGAATATTACAGTCAAGCAAAAGCAGATAGTCAAGATATCAAGACTGCGCTTACTGAAGTTACTAGCAAAGTTGCCTCTTTGTCTACTGACGTTATGGAACTACAAGAGCGGGTGGCGCTAGTTGAAGAAACTAACACTCACACTGCAGGTGTTGCCAAAGCATGCAAGACTCAGGTGGCTTTTCTGCAATCTAAGGTTGAGGGCCTTGAGAACCGCCAACAGCGTCACAATTTACGTGTTTTTGGCATACCAGAGGGGAGAGAGGGTTCGGATCCACGGGCAAATATCGTCAGTTTTCTCCAACAAAAATGTCCTGATCTTTCGGATTGGGACATGGACTCCCAAATTCAACGGGCACATCGCATACCCTTTACCATTTCACAAGGGAATCGTAACAATCCACCTCGACCATGTCCCTTTTTTATTTTTTTGGGCAACTTCCTGCTGCGCCAAGCAAATTACACTAAAGCGCGCCCTTCGTCTCCTGTCAAATTGGACACTATTACTATCTTTGTGCGCTCCGACTTGTGTAAGTCCACAATGGACCGGCGTTGGAGGTACCCTCCTCAATCCAACAATTTTCCTACTGTTGCAGTGACTGGAGTGGGAATAGTAATGTGTATCCCTCCTGAGTTCAAAACTTTCTCTACTGCTGCACTAACTGGAGTGGGAATAGTAATTTGTACCCCTCCGGAGTACAAACCTTTTCCCTAATGTTCCACAAACTGGAGTGGGAATAGCACATTTTACACCTCCACAATCCAACACTTTCCGTACTGTTTCACTGACTGGGGTGGGAATAGTCATTTGTACTTCTGCTGAGTCCAATGCTTTCCCCACTGTTGCAACTGCTAGAGTGGGAACAGTACATTTTATTCCTCCTGAGTCTAACAAATTCCCTACTATTGCAAAGACTGGAGTGGGAATAGTGAATGTTACCCTTCCTGAGCCCAACACTTTCCTTACTGTTGCACAGATTGGAGTGGGAATAGTATATGTATTTTTCCTACACTTTTATAGTTTTGTTTGTATTGTTTAAATGTATATTATTATGATGTTTCCATGTATTTAACATTAGATTATTTTTATTTAGTAATGTTTGTAATATGTAATGTTTTTAATATGTTTTTAGTAAAATGTAGCTTTTTTATATATTATTTACTTGTGAATTAAATTGGTAGTTATTTTATTACTTTCCAGTTCATTTGTTACAGTTTATAAATTATTGTGTTAATGTATGTGTGTGTGTGTGTGTGTGTACGGATATACATAGATATATGTATATATATCCACACTCGTCTGGTGATTCAGTTGTTTGTCGTATAACCACAAGAAGACACCAGTGCATCACTGATGACATCAGTGATGTCATCAGTGATGTAATCAGTGATGTCACTGACCATGTCATGAATGGTGTAATATGTGATGTCATTAGCAGTGCATTGCGGAGGCGTGAGTTATAGTTAGCTCAACTAACTATAACGGCTGAATTTCTCTGGTTTTGTACGAATGAAATGTCCAACTAACTATAACGTCCCTGAAACCTGTGCTTTTTCAGTGAATTTCAAAGGTTTTTTAAATGCTAATTTCTAACTGTAACGTCCCTGAAACCCATGTTTTTTCAGTGATTTTCAAAGGTTTTTTAAATGCTAATTTCTAACTATAACGTCCCTGAAACCTATGGTTTTTTCAGTGAATTTCAAAGGTTTTTAAATGCTAATTTCTAACTATAACGTCCCTGAAACCTGTGGTTTTTTTCAGTGAATTTCAAAGGTTTTTAAATGCTAATTTCTAACTATAACGTCCCTGAAACCTGTGGTTTTATTCAGTGAATTTCAATTGTTTTTTAAATGCTAATTTCTAAGTAAAATGTCCCAAAAATATTTTTTAAAGTTTTTTAATAGTTATAAAAATAATATAATGTTTTCTCTTTTCTAAAATATAAATATACATTTAAAAATTTTAAAAAAGTGGATTCACGTACCAATCGTGTTCCTGTCTTGATGGGTGCGCGAATCCAAGAATTTTGCCGCCATGTTGGTTAAGTCGTGTACGATGCGCGTTCGGGTGTGCGGATCTCGGCCCCGCGTAACGTCACGTACGTAGTTTCCGGGGGTCGCGCCGGGTGCGCGAATCCATCGCAAGACATTATTTAAGATAATTGTAAATATCATGTATTTGTAACTGGAATAAAGATATATTATTGTTGAATGTATTTTTGGGAAATCGGGTCGGGTGCGCGCTGGTTGCGCGCCTGATGCGCGAATCCCATGTGACTTCAAAAGAAAGACTTTCATTGGTTTAGAGGCTTTTGATTCTAGAACTTGAAGGACCACACCCATTTTATTCATTCTTTCAAGACCATCTCAGAAGACACACCTCTTTTCTTTTGGATCTCTTCTTTGTATCTTTTTGGTGTTTTTTTGTTACGTCAAAAAATGGCAGCTGGAAATCCACCACAGCAGCTTCCACCAGAAGACGAAGAAGATTTGGAGGAACCCATCAAAGTGCGGTATGAAAGTATCGTGTGGGCATTTTTCACTATACCACCTGGTGAACAAAAAGTGAATGCCAGGAAGGTGACATGCAGCATTTGTGACAAAATATTGTCACGAGGGTCTGACAAAAAATATTCTTGCGGGACGTCTTCTATGCTCAAGCATTTGCAGACAATGCACCCTCGACATCTCGCAAAGGAACAACTGCATCGTCAACAGCAAAAAGATTCAACTGATGACAACACTGCTGGACCCAGTACCTCTTCTGCTGGCACAACAACTGCTGCAATCAACATCCACCCTGACTTAGCTTGAGTGGAGCAGCGTTGTTCGAAATGTAGAAAGATATTATGTGTTGGTGAGCAATCAGTGAATGCTATCCTGGTTGCCATTCAGAACCACAAGTGATAATTTTGTTTTATTATTTTGTTTATGCAATGAGTTTTAATTGCAGAATTTTTTCAATGTTTTTCTTGATGGTTCTGTTTTTTTTCATTTTTTAACAAAAAAAACACCAAACAAATGTAAAAAAGAACAAAAATATTATAAAACAAAAAAAGAAAAAAAATGGTTCTTTTCAGAACCGCCTATTTGGTTTAAAAAAGAAGAAATTTGTAAGTGTTGAATGAATTGTGGAAGTGGAATATATGGAGAAGTGTATGGTTAGTGCATATATGATTGAAGGAGTACATGGGTAATGCCGGGGTGATTGCAAGAGAGCAAGAGAAATATCTGGGTGATTGCAGGAGTGCATGAGTAGTGCCTGAGTGATTGCATGAGTGAAGAGGTAATGTGTGGGTGATTGGAGGAGTGCATGGATAATGTCTGAGTGATTGCATGACTGCAAGAGTAGTGCCTGGGTGATTGGAGGAGTGCAAGGGTAGTGCGTGGTGATTTTGTAAGTGCATGGGTTACGTCTGGGTGATTGCATGAGTGCAGAGCTAATGTGTACGTGATTGGAGGAGTGCATGAGTAATGCCTCAGTGATTGCATGAGTGCATGGGTAGTGCCTGGGTGATTTAAGGAGTGCATGGGTAAAGCCTGAGTGATTGTATAACTGCAAGGGTAGTGCCTGGGTGATTGGAGGACTGCAAGGATAGTGCATGGTGATTTTATAAGTGCATGGGTAGTGGCTGGGTGATTGGAGGACTACATGGCTACTGGCTGGGTGACTGGAGGAGTGCATGGGTAGTGCCTGGGTTATTGCATGATTGCATGAGTAGTGCCTGGGTGATTGGAGGAGTGCATGGGTAGTGGCTGGGTGATTGGAGGAGTGTATGGGTAGTGCCTGAGTGATTGAAGAAGTGCATGGGTAGTGCTTCTGTGATTCCATGAGTGCAAGGGTAGTGCCTAGGTGATTGGAAGAGGGCAAGAGTAGTGTGTGGTGATTTTATAAGAGCATGGGTAGTGGCAGGGTGATTGGTGGAGTGCATGGGTACTGGCTGGGTAATTGCAGGAGTGCATGGGTAGTGTCTAGGTGATTGGAGGAGTGCATGGGTAGTGCATGGGTGATTGGATGAGTGCATGGGTAGTGCCTGGGTTATTGCATGAGTGCATGAGTAATGCCTGAGTGATTAGAGAAGTGCATTGGTAATACCTGGGTGATTATGTAAGTGCATGTGTATTGCTTGGGTGATTTTGTAAGTGCATGTGTAATGCCTCGGTGATTGGATGAGTGCATGGGCAGTGCCTGGGTTATTGCATGAGTGCATGAGTAGTGCCTGGGTGATTGGAGGAGTGCATAGGTAGTGCCTGGGTGATTGGATGACTCTATGGGTAGTGCCTGAGTGATTGAATAAGTGCATGGCTAGTGCTTCTGTGATTCCATGAGTGCAAGGGAAGTGCCTAGGTGGTTGGAAATGGGCAAGAGTAGTGCTTGGTGATTTTATAAGTGCATGGGTAGGTAGTGGCAGGGTGATTGGTGGAGTGCATGGGTACTGGCTGGGTAATTGTAGGAGTGCATGGGTGGTGTCTAGGTGATTGGAAGAGTGCATGGGTAGTGTATGGGTGATTGGATGAGTGTATGGATAGTGCCTGGGTTATTGCATGAGTGCATGAGTAGTGCCTGGGTGATTGGAGGAGTGCATTGGTAATGCCTGGATGTTTTTGTAACTGCGAGGGTATTGCTTGGGTGATTTTGTAAGTACATGGGTAATGCCTGGGTGATTGGATGAGTGCATGGGTAGTGCCTGGGTTATTGCATGATTGCATGAGTAGTGCCTGGGTGATTGGAGGAGTGCATGGGTAGTGCCTGGGTGATTGGAGGAGTGTATGGGTAGTGCCTGAGTGATTGAAGAAGTGCATGGGTAGTGCTTCTGTGATTCCATGAGTGCAAGGGTAGTGCCTAGGAGATTGGAAGAGGGCAAGAGTAGTGTGTGGTGATTTTATAAGAGCATGGGTAGTGGCAGGGTGATTGGTGGAGTGCATGGGTACTGGCTGGGTAATTGCAGGAGTGTATGGGTAGTGTCTAGGTGATTGGAGGAGTGCATGGGTAGTGCATGGGTGATTGGATGAGTGCATGGGTAGTGCCTGGGTTATTGCATGAGTGCATGAGTAGAGCCTGGGTGATTAGAGGAGTAGATTGGTAATGCCTGGGGAATTTTGTAAGTGCAAAGGTATTGCTTGGGTGATTTTGTAAGTGCATGGGTAGGGCGTGGGTGATTGGATGAGTGAATGGGTAGTGCCTGGGTTATTGCATGAGTGCATGAGTAGTGCCTGGGTGATTGGAGGAGTGCATGGGTAGTGCCTGGGTAATTGGAGGAGTGTATGGGTAGTGCCTGAGTGATTGAAGAAGTGCATGGGTAGTGCTTCTGTGATTCCATGAGTGCAAGGGTAGTGCCTAGGTGATTGGAAGAGGGCAAGAGTAGTGTGTGGTGATTTTATAAGTGCATGGGTAGTGGCAGGGTGATTGGTGGAGTGAATGGTTGATTGGATGAGTGCATAGGTAGTGCCTGGGTGATTGGAGGACTGGATTGGTAATGCCTGGGTGATTTTGTAAGTGCATGGGTATTGCTTGGGTGATTTTGTAAGTGCATGGGTAATGCGTGGGTGATTGCATGAGTGCAGAGGTAATGTATGGGTGATTGGGAGAGTGCATGGGTAATGCCTGAGTGATTGCATGAGTTTATGGGTAATGCCTCGGTGATTGCATGAGTGCATGGGTAGTGCCTGGGTGATTGGAGGAGTGTATGCGTAGTGCCTGAGTGAATGAAGAAGTGCATGGGTAGTGCTTGTGTGATTCCGTGAGTGCAAGGGTAGTGCCTAGGTGATTGGAAGAGTGCAAGAGTAGTGCATGGTGATTTTATAAGTGCATGTGTAGTGGCAGGGTGATTGGAGGAGTGCAAGGGTAGTGCCTGGGTTATTGCATGAGTGCATACATAGTGCCTAAGTGATTGCATGAGTGCTGGAGTAGTGCGTAGATAATTGGAAGACTGCATGGGTAGTGCTTGGTTGATTCCATGAGTGCTGCAGAAGTGCCTGAGCACATGTATGACTGCATGGGCAGTGCCTGAGTGATTGAATTAGTGCATGGGTAATGCCTGGGTGATTGCATGAATGCAGGAGTAAGGTCTGGGTGAATAAAGGAGTGCATGGGCAGTGTCTGAGTGATTAGATGAGTGTATAGGTAGTTCCTTGGTGATTTTATAAGTGCATAGGTAGTGCCTGGGTGATTGGAGAAGTGCATGGATATTGCCTGGATGACTGGAGGAGTGCAATCGTAGTGCCTGGGTTATTGCATGACTGCATAAGTAGTGCCTGCATGACTGCAGGAGTAGTACATAACTAGTGCCTGGATAATTGCATGACTGCAGGGGTAGTGCCTGAGTGATTGAAGGAGTGCATGGCTAATGTCTGGGTTATTGCATGAGTGCAGGAGTAATGTCTGGGTGATTGAAGGAGTGCATGGGTAATGCCTGGGTGCATGGAAGAGTGCATGGGTAGTGCCTGGCTGCATGTAGGACTGCCTGGGTAGTTTGTGGGTGATTGGAGGAGTGAATAAGTAGTAGCAGGGTGATTGCATGAGTGCAGGAGTAGTACGTAGATGATTTGAAGACTGCATGGGTAGTGCTTGGTTGATTTCATGAGTGCTGTAGAAGTGCCTGAGCACATAAATGACTGCATGGTCAGTGCCTGAGTGATTGAAGTAGTGCATGGGTAATACCTGGGTGATTGCATGAATGCAGGAGTAATGTCTGGGTGAATAAAGGAGTGCATGGGCAGTGCCTGAGTGATTAAATGAGTGTATAGGTAGTACCTTGGTGATTTTATAAGTGCATAGGTAGGGCCTGGGTGATTGCATAAATCCAGGGGTAGTGCCTGAGTGATTGAAAGAGTGCATGGCCCCCGCTTGACGAATCAACCCCAAACTTTCTAGACAGGAGCTGACATGAGCTGGTCATTAGTTTGGAAAATTTCGCAAAGATTCATCAAACGGCGCCAAAGATATTGGCAAAAGAAATAAACGCTTTTTGAATAGAAACACGGTCCTAACTATAACTACCTACTGGCGACCGCCAGTAGGTAATATATATATATTACTGCAATATATTGTCTGCAAAAAATAAATAAATAAATAAATAAAAATGGTGTCTGCAACATCTTTGTGTGAACTCTTTTGCCTGCCATTGAGAAAGGGCGTGTAGCCTGAAACGCGTTTGGCAAGTACTTTGGGTAACACGTGCCGCCCTTCCTGCTGCATATACCGTGAGGGGCGCAACTCACCTGGGTGGCTTTTTTCACAAGGCGATACCAAAGGGGATGATGGACGGAGCGTTTGAGCTAATCAAACACTCACACCCAGTCAACTGATCTGGGTTTAATCCATCATCATTCTTTAGCTCACTCCACCACCCCAGTTCAGACATGGCCATATGCAAATCAGTCTGACCCTGTGCCTCATGGGAACAGTCCAGCCCGAACTGTCAAGCCATGTCTTCCCTGGACCGGAAACAAGCATCCTGGGACCGGTTTCTGGCTATTCAGCCGTCATCAGCCAGGCTAGCTTGAATCCAGTGGCAAAGTGAGCAAGGGACCCACGTCTGGGCATACCATGCCAACTTAGGGCTAACAAAGCGATACCAAAGGGGATGATGGACGGAGCGTTTGAGCTAATAAAACACTCACCCCCAGTCAACTGATCTGGGTTTAATCCATCATCATTCTTTAGCTCACTCCACCACCCCAGTTCAGACATGGCCATATGCAAATCAGTCTGACCCTGTGCCTCATGGGAACAGTCCAGCCCGAACTGCCAAGCCATGTCTTCCCTGGACCGGAAACAAGCATCCTGGGATAAGAGCAAACTTGATGGATGGATTTATTGCGGCCCGCCTAGTCGCGGAAACTGCCCGCCGCAGGAAAGCGGATCTAAAGTCCATGACGGCATGAGACTCGAAACGGGTGAGGTCCCTCCGGTGAGACTTTGAGTAAAGCTCTATGAAGGATTGTGGCACAGTAACCCACCAACTGTGGTTTTAATATGAGCTATTTTATTTGAGTAGCACACGGAGCCCACTGGGGTAATACATATAGACACTACAAGTACCATGATGCCCGGAGGCCTGTAGGCCGGGATTATTGAAAATAAAAATGGTGTCTGCAACATCTTTGTGTGAACTCTTTTGCCTGCCATTGAGAAAGGGCGTGTAGCCTGAAACGCGTTTGGCAAGAACTTTGGGTAACGCGTGCCGCCCTTCCTGCTGCATTTACCGTGAGGGGCGCAACTCACCTGGGTGGCTTTTTTCACAAGGAGCAAACTTGATGGATGGATATATATATATATATATATATATATATATATATATATTATCTACTGGCGGTCGCCAGTAGATAGTTATAGTTACAACCTATTATCCATAGGAAATCCGCGACATTCTATTTGAAATAACTCTCTTGCCGGTTGACGTATCTTCGCAAAATTTTCAAACTTTGTGGGGCGCTCCGGTCCACTCCTACCCTGAAAGTCTCGGGGGATTCGTCAAGCGGGGCCGAGAAAAAGGGGGTCCCAAAACGTGTTTTCCCCATGCAATTTTCCATAGGAAACTTTAGACACGGCTACAGCCCGAACTGCTGAACGGAATTACACCAAATTTGGCAAAGAGGTAGTTCTTGGTTCAGAAAGAACCCTTTTTGTTAAATGGTGTAAATCCGTTCAGTAGTTGCTGAGAAAATCAAAAGTAAAAGTACATATATATCTATGGGCACGGAGGATTCGCGCACCCTGAGCGCACCCTGCGCGCACCGTCCCGATCACGAGCTGCATGTTAATTGGCTGTCAGCTGGCTGTCAACATTCCGATTCAGGAAATGTTGGCAGCCATTTTGTCCCTCGGTAGAACCGAGGGACAGAAACTAAGTGCGCAAAGCGCACAAAGGGAGCAGGGTAGAAACACCCTGACCCCTAGGTTTGCTCAGGGGTCCCACAAGGACCCCTGGGCAAAAATAAAAATAATTTTTTTAAAAATCGGCAGGATGCGCTCAGGGTGCGCGAATCCTGCAGAAAAAAAATCAAAGCGCGGTCTCCGCGCTTCGATTGTATTTTGCCCCGGGTGGCCCAAGTCCCGGGGGCATGGTGGGAGGTTTAATTTTATGTGTGGGGGCCTCAAGGGCCCCCAAGCCCGGGGACCACCACCCCCGGGGCTTTCTTTTAAAAATGGTGCGGGAGGGCTCTGAGCCCTCCCGCAGCCCGAGACCACCACCTCCCGGGGCTTTTTAAAAAAATTAAACAACCTGTGTGGGGGCTCCAGCCCCCCACACGCCCGAGACCGCCACCTCCCGGGGCACTAACAAATTAAAATGGGGTCCGTTTTGGACCCCGAAGCCCAGGGACCACCACCTCCCGGGGCTGTGCTGATGTAGGGAGGGGGCCGCGCGGCCCCTCCTGGAAACCTTGATGGCCCTGGGGACCGCCACCCCCAGGGCCGGCTCCTGCAGTGTCTCGGGGTGCCTACCCGGGACACTGTAGTTTGCTATGGCAGGACGGGAGCCTCGCGGCTCCCGTCCTGCCATAGCAAACTGCTTGGATATTGGAAGAGAGGCAGGAAACCTGCTCTCTCTTCCAATATCCAAAGCACATTGCTTTCCACATGGGGAGCAGCATGTCAGCTGCTCCCCATGTGGAACTAGCTATGCCGGCTCCCAAGGGACGTGGGAGCCGGCGGGACTGTGGGGGATTGGGGACCCCCACAGTCCCCAACAGAGAGGAGCCAGCCCCGGGGATGGGGTCCCCGGGGCAAGTAGTGGCCCAGGAGGGGGCCACGCGGCCCCCTCCCCAAAAAAAAAAAAATAAAAAAATGGAAAGGCCGGCCCCGGGGATGGGGTCCCCGGGGCCTTAAATGGCCTGAGGAGGGGGCCACGCAGCCCCCTCCCAAGAAAAATAAAAAAAGGCCATGCCCTGGGGGATGGGGTCCCGGGGCCAATACAGGCCCAGGGAAGGGGGCCACGCGGCCCCCTTCCCGTTTTAAAAAAAAAATTAAATTAAAAAAGGGGTAAGGCCCTGGGGGATGGGGTCCCCAGGGCCCAAAAACAGGAAAAAGGAAGGGGGCCACACAGCCCCCTTCAGAGACAAAAAAAAAAAAAACGATCGGGCCCGCAGGCCCGCCCCTTCCTTCACCACTCTGCAAACGCGCCCCCTGGCGCGTTTGCAGAAGAGAGCAATTCCCCTTGAATACTGGGGGTCCCTGGGGGCCAACTAGCCCACCAGGAACCTCCAATATGCGCCAGGGGCTGCGTTGCAGAGACGTGTAGAGAGGCCACACCCCTTTTACACCTCTCTGCAACGCAGCTCTGTGGCGCTTTTGGAGGTATATGGTGGGCTAGTTGGACTCCGAGGACCCTCAGGATTCAGGGGACTTAATCCCCAACTTAAAACGCGCCACGGGCGCGTTTGCACAGTGGTGAAGGGAGGGCGGGGCTTCAGGTGACATGTGTGCAAACAGGCCCCGTGGCGCGTTTTAAGATGGGGAATTAAATCCCCTTCAATCCTGAGGGTCCCTGAGGGCCAACTAGCCCAACAGGTACATCCAGAAAGCGCCACAGAGCTGCGTTGCAGAGAGGTGTAAAGGGGTGTGGCCTCTCTACACGTCTCTGCAACGCAGCCCTAGCGCATATTGGAGGTTCCTGGTGGGCTAGTTGGCCCCTAGGGACCCTCAGGATTCAAGGGGACTTAATCCCCCAACTTAAAACGCGCCACGGGCGCGTTTGCACAGATGTCACCTCAGGCCCCGCCCCTCCCTTCACCATTGTGCAAATATTCTTCTAAAATCATCCGAAATACGAATTCCGATTTACTCACCTGTTATCAGGAGAGACCTCAGTGCTGTATCTTTCAGCCCAGTACTGGTCCTGAAAAGTAATTTTAACCGTACTTACCAGTAACTTGAATTTCCTTCCATAGGCTAACATTGACTGGTTTCACTTGGAAATTCTTCTAAGTGTGGAGTTTTGGAACTTTAAAATATTCCTCTAAAATCAGCCGAAATACGAATTCCGATTTACTCACCTGTTATCAGGAGAGACCTCAGTGCTGCATCTTTCAGCCCAGTACTGGTCCTGAAAAGTAATTTTAACCGTACTTACCGGTAACTTGAATTTCCTTCATAGGCTAACATTGACTGGTTTCACTTGGAAATTCTTCTAAGTGTTGATTTTGAAACATACAAATATTCCTCTAAAATCAGCCGAAATACGAATTCCGATTTACTCACCTGTTATAAGGAGAGACCTCAGTGCTGTATCTTTCAGCCCAGTACTGGTCCTGAAAAGTAATTTTAACCGTACTTACCAGTAACTTGAATTTCCTTCCATAGGCTAACATTGACTGGTTTCACTTGGAAATTCTTCTAAGTGTGGAGTTTTGGAACTTTAAAATATTCCTCTAAAATCAGCCGAAATACGAATTCCGATTTACTCACCTGTTATCAGGAGAGACCTCAGTGCTGCATCTTTCAGCCCAGTACTGATCCTCAAAAGTAATTTTAACCGTACTTACCAGTAACTTGAATTTCCTTCCATAGGATATCATTGCCTGCTTTTTGCTGAAAAAGTTTCTAAGTGTTGATTTTGAAACATACAAATATTCCTCTAAAATCAGCCGAAATACGAATTCTGATTTACTCACCTGTTATCAGGAGAGACCTCAGTGCTGCATCTTTCAGCCCAGTACTGGTCCTGAAATTAATTTTAACCGTACTTACCGGTAACTTGAATTACCTTCATAGGCTAACATTGACTGGTTTCACTTGGAAATTCTTCTAAGTGTGGAGTTTTGAACATTATAATATTCCTCTAAAATCAACCAAAGTACGAATACCAATTTACTCACCTGTTATCAGGAGAGAACCCAGTGCTGCATCTTTTAGCCCAGCACTGACCCTGAAAAGTAATTTTAACCGTACTTACCAGTAACTTATATTTTCTTCCATAGGAATCCATTGTCTGGTTTTCAGCAAAAAGTTTCAAAGTGTTGATTTTTACAAACTACAAATATTCCTTAAAAATCACCTGTATGACTTAAACGCATTCTTTCAACTGTTTACAGGAGATGCACCAGTGCTGGATCCAGGATCCAACACTGAGTAAGAAAAAGTAACGATAACAGTTTTTACCTGCTAAGTGAATTTCCTTCCATAGGATAACATTGGTGATTCTATGAGAAAAGTTTCTAAGTGTCAACTTTTAAAATACAATAATATTCCTTAAAAATCACGACTGTAACCAAAACGCTTTTACTCAACTGTTTACAGGAGATGTACCAGGACTGAATCTAGGATCCAGTCCTGTGGTTAAAAAAGTAATCCATAAAGTAACTAATTGCATTTAACTAGAAATTCACATTGAGCTGAATGTTGCATTGTGTTTGAAAATGTGTTGCCCATTGCAACAACTGTAACTACTGTACTTAAAAGTCTATTGCCTATGTGCAAAGTATTTAAACTAAAGTAATTCATTCTGAGAAAGTATTTTTTGTAATGTAATGTATAATGTAATTACAATGTAATTTAAAAAATAAAATATGTAAAAAAAAATTGTTTCTAAAAATGTAGTAAATCAGTATGAAAAAAGTTAATATAACAATTAATACATTTAAAAATTGTCATTTACAAAACCTTTGAAATTCACTGAAAAAACCGTAGGTATCAGGCACGTTATAGTTAGAAATTAGCATTTAAAAAACCTTTGAAATTCACTGAAAAAACCATAGGTTTCAGACACGTTATAGTTACAAATTAGCATTTAAAAAACCTTTGAAATTCACTGAAAAAACCATAGGTTTCAAACACGTTATAGTTACAAATTAGCATTTAAAAAACCTTTGAAATTCACTGAAGAAACCATAGGTTTTAGGGACAGTTATAGTTACTTGGACATTGCACTCGTACAAAACCCGTGAAATTCCCCCGTTATAGTTAGTTCAGCTAACTATAACTCGCGCCCACAATGCACTGCTGATGACGTCACATATTACATCACTCATGACATGGTCAGTGACATCACTGATGACATCACTGATGACATCTCAAATGACATCACTGATGACATCATCCACTTGATAATCTGATGCACCTCCTCACACCCTAATATAATCTTTGATACACCCACTCTAAATTACAGACTGCCATTCGCAAAACCATAGACACTCCAACACCAATAACTACATACCCACTCACTGATTCTTAGGTCTACACACACACATCCACTCACTCACCCGTACAGTCACTCATACTTACGGTCACTCAGTACAGGACTATCATATGCACTCTTACTCCTATATAGACACTCAAACAACGCCACTCATCCATAGAGATACTCAGACACCTAGTCAGTCATGCAAATAATTAAACACACTGCCATTTACTCACCTATACAGTTATACACACACCAGCTCATTTACTCATACAAATAGTAGCACATTGTTACGCTCTTATACAAACACTGATACAAGCACACACTCATCCATACAGCCACTATCACAATCACTCACTCTTGCTTATAGCTATTTATATACTCCAACACACATATATACTGCCTTTCACATATGTAGTTACTCACACATGTACCACTGGGACATACATTCACTCACTAACACACTCTTACACACACTTACCCACCCATACAGTCTATCACAGATGCACTCTTGAAACCATCCACCCAGTGAATCACCCACTCACACATCTATGCACAGAGTTGCACATACCCCTCCCACACAAACACTCAGGCACCCATACAGATACTCAGACAAGCATTCAATAACTCATATAGACACTCATTTAGCTATTCACAAACACATGCAGCCACTTACACAGCAACAGACAGACGGATACAGACATTCACCCAGTTTAGTCACTAACCCATGCATTCAGTAAGATACGTTAAATCACTCACTTATAGAGTCAGTCACGCACCTACTAAATCATCCATACAGACACTTACACACCCACTCATTCTTCAATACGTCTTTTCCTATATATATTAAAAATATTTAAACTTTACAGAAACACACAGTCACTGGATGATGTCATCAGTGATGTCATTTGAGATGTCATCAGTGATGTCATCAGTGATGTCACTGACCATGTCATGAGTGATGTAATATGTGACGTCATCAGCAGTGCATTGCGGGCGCGAGTTATAGTTAGCTCAACTAACTATAACGGGGGAATTTCACGGGTTTTGTACGAGTGCAATGTCCAAGTAACTATATCTGTCCCTAAAACCTATGGTTTTTTCAGTGAATATATATATATATATAATCCAAAAGACTGTGGCACTAGGGCTTCCCAGCCTGACAAGGATTATAGGTGCTATTGAGTAGGGTTCCACCCTCCTCTACCAATACCCCATTTTCTTACACCATTATTCAGCTGTGAGGATTTGGACTTGTGTTTGTTCCATGCCATACAGTGATTTTGTGTTACACTACCATCCCAGATATATATTTTAAGAACAATCCGATCTTTTAAAATTCTCCTTGACTGGCTCTTTTACTTTTTCCAAATCTACTTTCATTGCTACCTGACTGTCTTTGACCATACATGCCGTAACTGAGTTTCAGCTGACCAACAGCAACAGAGGAGCAGGATGATGATGTGATGATATGGATGAGCAGAATCAGGACCTGGATATCAGCCCTGAAACACAGTCTTCGGCTGAGGATGATTACTCATCTCCTGCATTGGAACTCCCTGCCAGAGCAGGAAGCAATGTATCCTCGCATGGCCTGAACCCAGAGGAGCTGGCAGACAGGAAGCAAGAGAGTTCAGGCTACAGATGGCCAAGTTCATGATAGAAGAAAAACTTGATTTGGCGCTATTGGCTCTTGAAAAGAGCCTTAAAGAGCTGGAACTTAAGGCAAAACAAAAAGATTCCAGCATCAATGGTGACAGCATACACACAGTGTCTGAAGGAGACAAGAAGGTCCACATCTTGAAAGATCTGGCGCCCAATTATGTGGTGTGAGATGGCATAGATAAATGGTTTTCTGCTTATGAGGTGCACAAGTTCCCAGAGGAGCACTTTGGGGGGGGGGGGGGCTTGTGCAAACATATGCCTCCAGTGAGGAGGGACACATTTCTTATACTAGAAGTAGAGGACCAGATCAGGTATACCCCAAAAAGGCCATCTTTATCTCTAAATGTGGACTGACTGCTGAGAAATATCGTGAGAGGTTCAGGGACAGACACAAACTTCCAAATCAGTCTTCTGTAGGTTTCTTGGACTACTCCAGCAAGGCACTGAGTGGCTTGGTGAGGGTCAGCAAGGTTAATGATTGTAATGGGCTGAGCAACGTGATTTTCATGGAGCACATGCTCAATACTTGTTTTACAGAGCTGTGACAGCTCCTAGTAGACAGCAAGCTGACTGACCCCAGGAAGCTTGCTGAGGATGTGGACCTCTGGGCCAATACCAGAGTGTCCAAAAAGGCATCTGGGGGACTCCCAAAAGGGTGGTCAGTGGTCTCACCAGAAGAAAGAGGGTGGAGAAAAACGTACAAACAGGCCCGGCTCCAGGAATTTTTATTTGGGTGGGCGAAGGGTGCATTTGGGTGGGCCACTGTGGGCCCGATTTGTCGCTTATATGTCTAGCCAGGCCTGCTTCAGGGCCCTCCTTTATCTCTCCTTAGTCTTACAAGGCCCAGTAAGACGCACTATTTTCCACATATCTTTCTAAATGTTATCACTCTCAATAAAGTGATTTGTTCCATGATATTGATGGGAAGAGGAGGTTTTCTGAGGTGGGAGTATCAGGCAAGTTACACTACTCGGGCTCCCTCTGTGCGAGCCTTCAGGGAGAATCCCTCTTCATTACTACCTCCACCGGACCCCGGACTCTGCAGTGCACTCCCTTCCAAGCTTGATTATCCACTTTTCTACCACGCCTCTCTAGTGCACCTTATCTCACAGCTGACCTTGGGCACCAGCCCCATATGAGCCACCATCCTGTTCCACTTTCATTATTCACCTTAAAAACTTAAAACATTGAATATAGCAGTAAATCTAATTAGCACGCACTTTAAAATATGTTCCTCAGTTGCCCTAATGACCTGATTGCTAATTAAATAAACAAAAATAGAAAGGCCATGACAGGGCCAGCTTTAGCGCTGGTGTGAAAGTCTTTTTTGGTGCCCCACCACAGACCTCTTTCTCCGTAGATACCTTTACTACCACCCTCCAACAGTGCCCCTCATCTCTCCGTAGCCTCTCCCCCTCATGACCTTTTCCTCAGACTCCCTCACTACCACCCTCCAACAGTGCCCCTCATCTCTCCGTAGCCTCTCCCCCTCATGACCTCCTCCTCAGACTCCCTCACTACCACCCTCCACAAGTGCCCCTCATCTCTCCGTAGCTCCCCCCATGACCTCCTCCTCGGATTCCCTCACTGCCACCCTCCAGCAGTGCCCCTCATCTCTCCAAAGCCCCTCCCCCCATAACCTCCTCCTTGGATTCCCTCACTGACACCCTCCACCAGTGCCCCTCATCTAGCCGTAGCCCCCTCTCATATGCATTTCATTTGTTGTATAGCGCTACTCATATCAGTGTAGGGTGTCACAGTAGTAATTTACATCACGCACACATTATACAGAGACAATGAATTATACAAGTATGTAAATCAGTCTACAGGGAATGTCACATAAGCCAATGGGGATTACAAGGTGTAGGAATCACATGTCATCCATCAGAGGCGCAACTAGAGTCAAATTTTGGCGGGGGGCTAATAAAAATTTTGGGGCTGGGGGCTAATTCTTCCAGCAATAGGCAGAGTGGAGATGAAGGGGTGAAAAAACAACAAAGCCTCGTTAACACGTAAATGGTCTTTTAAAGACCTGTGAAGTACTCGGGTGCGGCTGCGATAAGCTCAAAAACTGTCTGTGTGTGTGCCCGGGAAGCTGTCTCAGCCCGGGCTCACAGACACGACGGGTGGGGCTGAAGCCCTTTGAGCCCAATGGGCGTTGCGCGCCTGTCATCCATACTGGTGGGCAGTATATTTTAAGAAGGTTTGGTCTGGGGAAACACAAACTCAGGATTTAAAGAGTACTCCATTGGTTGGGGGTTAGCTTTACTGATAAAAATGTATATCTGCCCAAACAAACTCTTTTTATCAACATTAGAATAATGAAAGACTGGGGAAGTTCTAACTATATCACAACACAAAAAAAGCAAAGTTCTAACTATACCATTCAGGTTTGTATGCAGCTCTTTGATGACAGTTCATAGGTCACTGTCCTATGTTAGGATTGTAACTTCTGAACTGCAAGTAACACAGGGATCTCTGTGACAAAGGCAGTAACCCACTGAGCTATCCACATAAAATACAGTTTATCTGCATTTCAAAACTACCAAAAGACTAATGATTGCTCTCCAGCAAGATCATAAATCACCAGAGTTATCTGGACATTTTTTATTTTTGTCTTGCATCCAGGGCAGAGTCCGCCATGAAACAAATAACCACACATTCTCTTACCTGCTCTGTTCCTCGTCACAGCCCGATCTGATAAGCAGCTGCAGGGGCCAGGAAAGGTGAATCAGGATAAACAAACTTCTTTTCTCCAGCACTGAGTAGAAAAGGAAATATCCATGCAGCAGGACAGAAGGCAAAGTTTACCCGGTGCCAAAGAAAGGATTTGTCCCCTTCGCCATGCCCCTATCGTACCTGCACGAGTGGGCGGGGATGGGGGTGCCTGTGAGAAAGAGCCCAGGCCCAATCACGCAACTCCTAAAACAATAACAAAAACCACGTTCGGAGGAACGTTTTAAATTAAAGTGGTCATTTTCAATTGGCCTTCATGCAGTCACTGCGAGGGCCAAGGTCATGTTTGGGTGGGCCAGGCTCATGTTTGGGTGGGCCTGGCCCACCCGGCCCACCCTCTAGAACCGGGCCTGCGTACAAATAAGATGTTCTCAAAAGGCCCCCAAAATATTTCCCAAGGAAACACCAGTAGCAAGTCCAAATCTGAGCCAAAGAAGAAAGGGTTCTTTGACAAATGGACAGGGAGGTTTGTCCCCCAGTGTGCTGAGTGCTGCAAGTATCGGTGCTTCAAGTGAGACAGATTTGCAAACATTTGGTGCTGTGTTTGCATCACAAAAGTGATGCAACCCAGCGCAAAATATTATTTTGTTATTTACTTTACAGCGCAAAACTTATTTTGCACTAGTTGCTTAAAACTAATGCAAAGCAGCATGAAGCACTGCTTTGCTTTGCTTTACTTAGTGTCAAGGAGGTGTTACATGGCTGGTACATGGGCGTTCCATGCAACCACCCATGGTTTTTGAAGCGAAACCTTATCTACTGACAATACGCCACTTGAAAGCAGGAGTTAAAAGGAGAAATATTTTCATTCCAAGGCAAACTCATTCCACAAGCTCTATACGGGGCAGCGTTGCTAGGTCTTGATGACCGAGTTAGCTGGGATATGATGAAAAGGACTTGTCTTAAGAAACTCTTCTGTTCATCAGAACGCAATGATATAAGCTTTAAACCTCAAAATAGGCTTGAGTTTATGGGACTTACTAGCCAAGATTCATGTCCTGAAGTTTTTACATTTTCTGGTAAAAAACATGGATAACTCAAACTTTTCTGTCTCAAATGTGAAGGATGCTCAGTTTCATTTATACAGCATCTCATGCCAAATTTTTAAGTTTGCTTCCAATTCCCAGGGGTCTGATGTTTTCAATCCCTACAAACAAATGAGAATTGGCACACCAAAAGTTTTACTTAGAGAATCAGCAATGATGGTCAGCCTATTGTTAGATCGGGGTTACATACTGACTAACATATGTGTTAACCATTCGATCGAACATTTGGGAAGTGAAGGAAGGCTCTTTTCCCTTACTAAAGTTTCAATAAAGCGATTGAGAAACCACATTTTGCAGATTCGAATAGGCATAGACACCATCTGGATAATGTTCAATTCTCCATGATAGAGCTTCTGATAATAAGGGTTTCTGTACAAGCAATCTTGGTGTGAAATATAATGTAAGTCGCTTGTTACCTGATTGCTTGTATTTCAAAGAGTTTTTTTTTAATTGATTTTGATTAAGAACACAGGGAAAACAAAATTAAGGTGGAGAACTTCCGCGCACAGATACATACAATAATTACTTACTCAGTGTACATCGGCGTCGATCAGATCCTGTTATACATTGTAAGCTGCCAAACTTAAGATGAATCATTTAGCAAACCATACCTACATAACAATACAGGTATTGCTGTGCTGGCCAAAGACGTCAAACAATATCCCAGCATCTAGGTAAAACAGAAATGTGCCTCATCGTCAGTTCTTGTTAGGTAAAAGAATGTAGGGATTACCCCGGCACTATCTAATACTGCTACGCCCTATACGTAGTGTATAACAGTGCTGTATCTCTTCATCTCGGTGCATCTGACTCTCTAGCGGCCGGCACATAGCTCTGAAATGAACTCCAGAATCCCTTGGGGCGGCTTTGGGGTGGGAGCAGCTCACTGTACAGGTCGGATTGTGTGTTTTGCATAAGATCATATATCTAGTCCTCCCCGCAGTTGTGGGTGCCGGGCCCCTGGCCCATCTCATCGCTATTCGGCGCTTCTCTACCAGTAAGCCTATATCTACCAAGCGTCGTGCATCTTTTCTCAAATGCCTAGAATGCCCCAGAAGTGCCAACAGTGGATACGGGGTGAGTAAGAACCCCACTATGTCGCTGAGCTTTAAATATATTGCACTCCAGAATTTAGCTATTGTTGGGCACCCCCAGGCGAGATGTAAGAACCCCGCCGGGTTAGTGCTGCACCTCTCACATTCAGCAGATTCCGGTAGGCCGTATCTATGGAGTCTCTCTGGGGTGTAATACGTTCGATTTAAAAACTTAGGGGCAGATTTACAATTAACTAACGCAGCACGGCGCAGCAAGTCATTTTGCTGCGCCATGCTGCGTTAGTTTGGAAAGCACAGGGATGCGACATATTTACAAGAATATGTCGCATCCTTGTGCTTCCCCCTGCGCTGGCGCACAAACTGCAGCCATGCGCCGGCGCAGGCACCCTTGCACCATGGTGCAAGGATGCCTGCGTCGTGGGAAGATTGTTTTTGTGCAGGAAGGGGCACCTTCCTGCACAAAAACAATCACTACAACCATTTTCCTCTTTCAATGCGTGCTGCAGAATGCAGCACGCATTGAAAGAGGAAAAAACGAGGAGAAATGAAAACATTTCTCCTCTGTGCGCCTCCCTACGCCACCTCTAGGGTGGCGTAGCTTTCAAACGCATCTCCAGAGTTACGATTTCTCGTAATTCTGGAGATGTGTCTTGTTCCATGGGTGTTGCGTGGGAACACCCACAGCAACACCCATGGAACGCCCCTTCACCGCAAAGTGCTGCGTGTGAAGGGGCCGTATTTACAAGGAGAGGAAAAGTCACGCAGGGTGGCTTTTCCTCTCCTTGTAAATATGGAGCAGCCCCCTGCGCCACCAGTACGTCACGAAAAGTGACGTACTGGTGGCGCAGGGGGCTTGTAAATCTGCCCCTCAAACTGTATAAGCCGGTGTCTGCCATTTAAGGAGATACGCTGTGTGGATTCACAGCAGTAACGCCATGTGGTTTCGTCCAGTGTCACACCTAGGTCACTCTGCCACTCAAGAATCATCTTGGTATACGTGTGTTTACGCTCCTCTTGCATTATACCATAAATTATGGTCACTAATTTATTGCGGAATTTAGCACGCAGAATAAACGATAAGGGGGCAAACTCTGGGGGCTCCAACCCATCGTCTCCAAGTGAGTCACGTAAAGCATGCTTTACCCTATGGAAGTGGAATCGCGCTAGTGGGGTAGCATTATGACACTCGGCTTCTATGTCTGCCCATTTATGAGTCACGCCTTCTTGGAACAAATCGCCTACTTTAGTTATCTGTAATGTCCCTAATGCAGCCACTACCTACTTTTCTACGCAGATTGGTAACCAATGGCACCACTCCAGCGGTGTCTGCGGAGAGTACAAAACTGTGCTTGCCTGCCTCTTCAGCAGATTGTGCCAAGCGTGCCTTGTGGAGTTAATAGAGTCCAGTATCCCCGTCCTCCTGGTTGGTGCGCTGAACAATAATCTCGGAAGGGGGGCAGGGCTAGCTGCTACTTTTTCAATTTGTAGGTGCAGGAGGGTATCGTCTTGATGTATCCAGTGGTAGGCATGAGTGCATTGCGCTACTCTGTAATAAAGCTCTAAATCTGGATCTGCTAGCCCTCAAATGGAATAAGGTAGCGTGAGAACATTCCATTGAGCACGTGGTTGCTTACCAGCCCATACCAACTTAACCAATAATGGTTTAACTGCCTTAAAGAAATGTGAGGGAAGGACCATAGGTATATTGAGGAACAAGAATAAAAATCTGGGTAGGACTACCATTTTTATCAGGGAGATGCGCCCCAGAAAAAGCCCAGTGAAAGGAATACCCTGTTGCGTTACTCGAGCCATCATCCACATAACCTCAGGGACAATCTACCTTATGGTCAGTTCCTGAGGCTGCGTAGGAACTGTAGTCGCAAACAGGATTTCTTTGAGGAATCAGCAGACCTTTTGGAGCGCCTCAGTGATAGGGGCTACCCAAGAAGGCTCCTTAAAAAGGCACGCAAAAGGGCCTGGTTTTGCCATAGGGAGTTCCTACTGGAACCCAAACTAAAAAACCCATCTGAGCAGGAAAGACTTGTGTGCGTCACCACCTTCTGTACTAGGAGCAATGAGGTTAAGAAGATCGTGAACCACCAATGGCATTTGGTGGCTGATGAGATAGGCATTGCAGATCCACCTATGCATGCCTTCAAGAAAGGAAGAAATGTGAGGGATTATGTTGTTAAATCATTACTCCCCAAGAAACCCAGAGACAGCCAAATGACACTCTGGAATATTCCACCGGTCCTGGGACACTTTAAATGCGGGACATGTAAGGCATGTCCCTTAACCAAAGAACTAAAACAATGCTCTTACAACAACTACACTCACGACTTGCGACAACACACAAATTGTAATTCGGTTGGTGTGATCTATGCCATAGTCTGCCCCTGTGACTTTTTGTACATCGGGCAAACTGTCCAAAAAGTCAAAGCACGTATCCTGCAGCATTGCAGCAGGATACGCTGTAATGTCCAGGGTGCACCCCTGGTTGAACATTTCAACTCCTTCGGACACTCGGCTGAGAGTCTGAGGTGGTGGGTTATTGAAAAGGTCATGAGTAACCCACGGGGGGAAATTTTGCCAACGTCTTGAGCACACGTGAGTGCAAATGGATCCATATTTTTGACACTGTACATAAAGGTTTGAACGAATATGAGGAGATTGCAAGACAAATCACTACCTTGAATAATGGATAGACACAACGTTGTTTCCTGTGTATATATTGTATATATTGTGTCATGTACTACCTTGAATAATGGATAGACACAACGTTGTTTTCCTGTGTATATATTGTGTAATGTACTGACCACTGCATTTTTTGTATATATTGTACACTTGTAAATATGGTGTATATATGTAATTTGGACTATTTGTAAGTACTTTGTCAAATATGGTATTGTTAGATGCTCTCATATGTAACATTGAGGTTGCAGGCTGGATTGCACAGGATCTCCATTCCACTGATATGTTCTTAGCTGAGAACCTTTATGCCCCGTGAATAGTCAGTGATATCGTCAACTTCACCTTATACATCGTACCCGTAGAATCAGGGCCTGGACACCTTGATGATGTCAGAATCCAACCTTAGAGTCTTTTTTCTACCGTACCGAGGAACCCGGACGGTCCTCGCGGTTTAGACCCAGTCTGTCCTCCCCTTCACCGATCGGGACGTATTGCGCCTGACGACTACGTGCACGCTGACTCAATATAGCAGCGGATGAATGCGCGGCATCTCAGTGCCGTGAGAGACACCGACGGATGCGGTTCATCTCTTTCTTGCTCCATTCAAGGTAACTAACTTCATAGGCTAGACGCGGATACGGGGCTCAGTTCTGCAGTAACGGCCCATTCTAAATACATGCCGCTTCACTTTCAGAATTCAACGCTTCTATTATCACACGGGTGCAATTTTATAGAAGGTCTCACGCCGCATGATCCCAGCGGGTGAGTCATCTTAGTGCTGTGAGAGATACCGACGGATGCGGTTCATCTCTTTCTTGCTCCACTCAAGGTAATTATCTCCATAGGCTAGACCTGGGTATGGGGTGGAGTTTATCAGGTACGGCCTGATTTTATTCTAATTACATGCTGCTTCCATTACAGAATTCAATGCCTCATTAATCATATGGTAGCAACTTGATAGAAGGTCTCACGCCGCATGTTGCCAGCGGGTGAGTCCAATCTACATGTTTCTTCACTTGTTCATTGTACGTCCATGTGCACACCGGTGTTTTTATAACGCTCGGTTCCGGTTGTTTTTTTGTTTTTTTTAGAACTTTGGGGTGATTCGTCCCCTTCATCCATTGATTGAACTCTGACTTATCGATTGAATCAAATTCGTCAGACCACGACTGTGGTTGGGTGAGTTTTCCCACCCCTTTTTACACACGTAACTCTGATCCTTGGCAGAGTTTTGCTGGCACATTCTTCCATCGTTTTTACTGGGGTCACCCTCTGACTACATGGTTATTCTCCTAGGTTCCCCCATCCCCTGTCCTGAGGAAGACCCGCAGCTGAGGAGTCTACTTACCCTTTGGCAATAGGGTCGAAACGTCGACAATCCCCCCAGGGCCTACACCCAACTCCCCCTACCACTGCCATCAGAGATCAAGTCTCACTGTATAGATTAACAAGTGATATTGCAAATGTAATTAGGGGTAGGCCCATCTTTGTAGGGGGACCGGCTCTATCAGTAATATTTTGGTCGGATCTCTTCTTTTGAAGTATTCTAATTTGTTCTGTACAAATATCCCTTGATGTCCTCTTACTTTTCCTTTGCTACTTTACACATGAGCACTTTTTTTTCACTTCTTTCTCCTGCCTTGGAAATAACCGTGCTACATATTATGTCTCATGTATGTTTCTCCATGTTTTGGATATAAAGAATAAATTGATGTTTGCAATTTAATTGATTTCTGGTGACCATCCATTTTCCCTGTTGAATGTGCTTGTACGTTGAAATCTTTTACCAGATGGATTAATTCCATAATATACTTACTAATTGAAGTGTATTCAGGATTGTCAGGGACCAATTGTTTTCCTTACTGATCGACACCCAGGTTCTGTGACACGTAACTGGGTTACCCCATTTTATATAATGGTCCAGGGGCGACAAAGGCAAGCGAATCCAGCTTTCCACCTCATCTTCCAATTTTGCAATTGCCTTCCCGTAGTTTTCTGTAAAAACCGTTTCAGAGGATGTATGTACCTGTATCCACAGGTATCTTAATGAGTCAGAAGTCCAAGTGAGAGGAAACTCCAATTCAATGGGTTCCGTGGTCGGGGTCAGTGGGAAAATGGTAGATTTGGTCCAATTTATCTTAAGACCAGAAAATTCCCCGAAGTGCACCACTTTCCTCAGCACTGGGGACAGGTTTATTTCAGGATCTCTGATGTATAACAGTGTGTCGTCTGCATATGTGGAAACAATCAACTTATATCCCGGGAACCTAATTCCTCTATGCCCGTGGTATTCACGAAGGACACAGGCCAAGGGCTCAGCAACCAATGCGTACAGGAGTGGGGATAACGGACAACCCTGTTGAGTGCCCCTAGAGATTTTAATTGGGGCTGTCACCTGATCTCCCACCCTGACCCTGGCTGTGGGTGCATGATATAGTACCGCCACCAGTTGTAAGAAGACACCCCCTAAGCCCATCTTCCTCAGCACCTCCATCATGAAGGGCCATTCGGCTGAATCGAAGGCCTTCTCTGCCTCCAGGAAGACCGCAGCTGCTTTAACCTCTGATTTCGTGTGCTGGATCGCACCAAATACTGTGCGTAAGTTGTATGTTAGAGTGCGTTCGTAACAAAGCCGGCTTGTTCGGGGCCCACAAGTTGCGGGATCAGCGGGGCTAAACGATTAGCCAACACTTTGGCGAATAGCTTGGTGTCAACGTTAAGGAGCGAGAGGGGTTGGTATGAAGAGCATTCATTTGCAGGTTTGCCCGGTTTCAGGAGGGTTGCTATCATTGCTTCTCGCATAGAGGGGGGCATCTCACTGCATTCTCCCATTTCCTCAAAGAGGGTAGTCAAGTGCGGCAACAGGATATCCTTAAATTCCTTATAAAAGGCTACGGTGAGGCCGTCCAGTCCAGGTGCACTTCCCAAACGCATAGCCATCAGAGCAGTGAGTATTTCCCATGTTTCCAGGAGCCTCATGAGGTATTCCCTGTGGACATCCGCCAGCCACGGTATTTTAATATGTTCTAGGTAATCTAATATGGCTGCGATATCATTAGATCCCTTGGAGCGATACAAGTCCGAATAGTATTGACTAAACCTATCAGCAATGCCCGACTGTCCTCTGATCACCCCACCCATCGCTGAATTTATTTCCGTGACTCCTGCAGTCTTCCTCCTACCACATTGCAGTGCTGCCAGGGTCACCCCAGGCCTCTCACCTTCTCCGTATGTTTTCGCTAATGCTTACTTTCCCATATGCTTGATCTCACTATCTGCGACTTTGTGGTATTCTTCTATCGTTTTTTGTACTCTTTGCTGCTTATACCACTACCACCAGTTATCTCTTCTCGTTCAATCTCCGCTAAACGTTTTTCGAGTGTTTCTAGTCGCCCACGTAGTGCTCGGAGGACTCCTGAATGCTTTGCTATAGCTATACCCCTAATATAAACCTTAAAGGCTTCCCATACTGTAGCAAACTTGCTCACCGAACCTATATTAGTTGCAAAGAACGTTTCCATACTTTCCGCCATTTCTGTTTTAAATACATTATCCAGTAGCGAGTATGGGGGGAATCGCCACGTGAATGGGGCGGGCTTCTTCTGCGAGCATTCAAAATCAATTTGAACGGGGGAGTGGTCAGAGTATGAACACGGGTGTATCGTGCAATCCCAAACATTGCTGAATAGTGCTCTGGAAATGAACCAATAATCTATTCTTGTGGGTAGGTTGTGGGGTGCGGAATAGTGTGTAAAGCCTCCCTTCTCTGAAGAGCGTGCGCGCCATGTATCTACCATGTCCAACTGAGTGATAGTATCTATTATAGTTTTAGCTGCAGCAGATGAATGCCTGGCAGGGCCTCCCGAGCGATCTAGTAGTGAGTCTAGGGTACAGTTGAAATCTCCACTCCATATTATTGGAAGGGAGGTGTTCCGTTGGAAACTATCCAGCATGTCCCGAAAAAATTGTGGATTGTCGTAATTTGGGCCATATGTGTTAGCAACTAATACGTCTATGCCTCTCCTCCTCCACTGGATACAATAAATCTGCCCCCCTTGTCAGTTTCTTTGGCTTCTATGGTAATATCCGACTTAGGGTTGATCCACGTGAGGACCCCTCTTGCGTGTGTGTGGTAAAACCTGCCGCGTGAAAATGGCCGTGTAGCCGCCTGCGTGTAAGTAGTTTGCTATCTATGGGCAAGTGAGTCTCCTGCAGGAGTCCAATGTCCACTCCGTGCCTAGCGAGATATGCAAGCACTTTACGTAGTTTTCTGAACTCATTAAGTCCTCTCACATTCCATGTGAGGAATCTAATCGTTCTGTTCTGGCCTGGCATTACAATGGTTTACATTTGCTATTTCTAAACGACTATTTACTTTCTCATTATTGCATCTCTTAGCTTGCCCCCCGGAGCTACTGCCATCATAGTTATACACACTGTGATCATAATCTCGTGTCAACATACCCTTTCCCCCCTCCCCTCCCATGCCATGTCAACCCCAACACGACATGAACGAAGCTCCCCCCCTTCCCCAACTCGAAATTCGGGCAAACTGCCCGGTAAGTGAGTAACACGCAGGGACAGATGTTGCCTCTTCGCCTCCTAGCATTCCACTGAGGTGTGGGTCTGCTCAAGCCATGAAAGCAAATAGCGGACATTTAGCATTATACAAAATACCTTTTTAACTTAGTGCACCTAGCAAGCACCACTCCCACCCGCTTCATCTACCATTTGGACAGGTTTCTGTCAGCAAATACCCACTTTCAGTCCCAGCACAAAATTAGGTATGACAATATTAGTCTCATAAGGTAATTCTAGTACAAACTGTTATAACTCCATAACCTTAGTTTTGTAACTTGCTTTAGGACCCCTTGTCTGTGGTCATCTCTGCGCGAACACCAGTTCTGCCGCTCTGTAATATGCAATAGAGGGCAAGCGGAAAGCCGTCTTGTTAGTCTTGTTCATCAAGTGCGCTCCTTGCAGCCTCATCAAGTTTGTCCGCTTCTCCGCTACTTGCCATTGATTTCAGGTAGTCCTTAAGAGCTTTCTGAAGGGACTTGGGTTCTAAGAATATCTTGGGTTTGCCATGCATAGTTACTCTGAGTCTGGCTGGATAGAGCATTGCGTATTCCAAATTGTGGTCTCTCAGTCTCTTCTTCAGTGGGGCAAATTGTCACCTAGCCTCCTGCACTTTCATAGTGAAGTCAGGATATAACGAGATCGCTGCACCCTCATATTGTAGATCCTTTTTCTCTCTCGCCATTCGCAATGCCGAGTCCCGGTCCCTATAGTTTAGGAGTTTAGCGATGATAGGGTGAGGCGGCGCACCTGAAGGAGGCTTAGGTCCAAGTGAGCGATGTGCCTGCTCCATGACGAACATAGTGGAGAAGGTGTCTCGGCCTAGCATCGTAGCCAGCATCTTTTTGATGAATACCTCCATATTGCCCGTGGGCGTTGATTCCGGAAGGCCCGTAATTCTAATATTGCTTCTCCTGGACCTGGCTTCTGTCTTCAGTCTTGTCCTGTATGACCAAGAGTAGCTTCCCAAACTGCTTTTGCACCGAGTCTGCTACCATTTGCGATTCTTCTATCTCGGTTACTCTCCTCTCTGCCATATCAAGTCGCTCAGCATGTTTATCAAGTCTCTCTGACATACGGTTCATACGGTAGGACAATGAGTCAATCTTCCCGTCTATGGTGGACAGGCTCTTTTGCATGGCTGCAAGTATTTGTCGCAGGTCCCCCACCGGCTCCTCATCCATATCTCCCTGTTCGTCTGGAGTCTGAGCTTCGCAGGTATCTTTGCCCTTTGCTTTTCGTAGCTCGAACTGCAGCTTGGGCTGCGTTTTGTCCACCTTGCCCATTTTGCCGCGATAGTGGGCACTATCCCTCTGTGCTCGTGAGATCCGGAATGGCAGCCTGGGTCTCCCACGCGGTGTTATGTTCAGATGGAAGCCAGCTCAATAGATTTTCCGGCTCCCTCCGTCAGCCCCCGCCCTATGTATCAGGACCTGCGGTTGTGGAGAGGGCAGTGTAACTCCTTGCTCTGGAGCTTCCTTCCCTCTGTACGAGTTTAGAGGTAAGTTGTGACTGAAGGCCAAGTATGCTGCAAGTCCGCTATCATCTTAGGCGGCGAGGAGGTGGAGCAACAACGCCAGATTAGCACTTTAGGCAACGGTCTGCGACGCAAGTCGTTTGCTGCCTGTGCTCTCTGCTGTGAGTGATCGCTGGACAGCACAGCCTTCCTTTTCTCACTTTCAGCCCTCCAGTGTGTGCAGTTCTACCCTCCGTACAGACAGGAGGCATGGATCAGGGCCTGCTAATCTTCCTTCGTGGCAAATACGGGAGTCCCAAACTCTCCAGACGCCCCGTCCCTTCTTATGGTGTATTTCCCAGGACTCGCCGAGCGTCGCTCGTGTTTGGGTCAGCTCGCCTCAAGTCCCCCAGGTGCTACTAGGCTTGTGTCCCAGTACCGCGTGCAGCCGCTGTGTGTGCTCACTACGGGGTGCTCAAACCAAGTCGGGAATACCCAGTTATTTCTGGCGCCGCCCCAGTTGTCGGAGGAAGGCTCTACTCACTTAGGCCGCAGTAGAAGGACCGTTCCGACTCCGTCTCCGTTCAGCAGCCACGCAAGGGATCAGGTCGGGGCCGCTCCGGATGACACCGCAAATCCGTAGTCTCGGTCAGATTTCGTCTAGTTCCACTGCTTCGTTCAGCCTCTACGCCGGGAGACACCAACTCCGTAACCCTGCGCGCCGCGCCCACGGCCACGCCTCCTGTGCCTCAAGGCTCAAGTCTGGCCACGCTGTCCGTCTGCGCGCACCCGGGACACTCCGGCGCAGTTCCGTGATATCTATCTGAAGCTCTCACGCCGGGTGTTAAGGTGCGTGCTTCAGAATGCTGTTTTTGGTGCTAATTTGTCAGGATTCCTGCCGGATTTATCTCATGACTTGCGGAGCGCGATCAGGCTGCGGCCATCTTGCTTCTCGGCAAGCTCCGCCCCACTTGTATTTCAAAGAGTTATGTATACAAATAATTCACCCAATTTTTTGAAGCCTTCGGGGCATATTTATGACTTTTGTGGAGCAAGGCAGCACAGCAAGTCACCTTTCTGCGCTGCTCTGCATCACAGGGAAAGGGCAGGAATGTACTGTATTTATCCAATAGAGCACATTCCTGTCCTTTTCCCTTGCTCTGGTGCCATTTTGCCAGCCTAGCACCAATGCAGGCGCCCTTGCACCATGGAAAGAGGAAGAAAATGGGGAGAAATAAACATGTTTCTCGTCGTGATGCCTCTCCTGGGAAGGCGTAAGATTTTGGCACATTCCCAGGAATGCATCTAAATCCATGAGAGTTGCATGGGAACACCCAACAAAATTCCCATGGAATGCCGACCCAGGGTAGAGTAGTGCAATGCTGCGATTTGCGCTACGTTGTGCTTCTCCAGATTTGTAGAGCCACTCAAAGCAAATCTGACTTAAAGTTTGCGTCGCTCTTGCACCACCTTGCGTAGTGCAAGAACGATGCAAACCGGGTCATAAATCAGGTCCATTGAGTTTTAGCAAGAATGGAGGCACTAGGCACTTTATTTGCAATGAAACGTTTTGATATTGCGATAGCTCTAGCAAAATTTAATAATGTAGTTCAGAAAAAGTCAATCTTATAAATGCATAATAAGTAGAGCTCTCTTGCTACTTAAGGTTTATTGTCAACTTTATGCTATGGTGTAAGATTTAATGTTGGGTTTAAGCAAAAAGTAAGACTGAACACATGTTCTGACTGTTTTAAATTGTTTTCTTTGAACAAGATGGTTTTATTAGCTTCACATGAGATGAGGCACGGTGCACTTTTCTTTCCCTAGTAGTGTTCAGGTTAAATTGTTTTGATCTATTACGAAAATGTAATTAATATTAGTGATTTATAAATGGATTTTACTTACAAAGATATTACTTGTTGAATATGTTTAATATGTAACTGTGTAATAATTTATATTTCAATAAGATGTATTCTTGGAAACAAAGGAATTAATGTAAAGTATAATGATAGCTGCAAAGGTTGCAACGCAACCATAGTTTCAAAATAAGAAACTACGGGGCATATCTACAAGGGCAGGCGATACAATTATCGCCGCTTTAGCGTCCGTTTTCGGACGAAAAGCGGCGATAATTTTAACGCCTTATTAGCAAGGACACGCTAACGCGTGAATCCATGCTTTTCGCCCTTTCTCTTATCGCCCAGCTTTGCATCTCTAATGAGATGCAAAGTGGGCGTTACTGGGCGTACCCCAGATGGGCTACGTTGTAAATATCGCCGATGTGCACATCGCGATATTTACAAGGCAGCCCACAGGATGATAGCAGACGTTAGATTTTGGCGAAAGCGGCCGTTTGCGCCAAATTCTAGCGTCTGCTATTATCCCGACTTAGCCATCCCTAACATAGGGGTGGATTGTGCTGATACGACCACAGGGTCGTATCAGCAGGATATATCGCCGTTTTGCAGGGAACATCGCTGGAAAACCAGCGATGTTCCCTGCAAACGGCGATAACCTCGCTATCTCTGGAACTTTTATCGCCCGGAGAAGCGTGTTGTTAATAACGCGCTACCAGGGCGATAATTTCCGGAGATAGCCAGCGATAAGTAATCTATCGCTAAGCACGGCCAGCGATAATTATCGCTGGCCGTTGATAATATGCCCCTTATTCTCTAATCCATTTAAAACTCCAAAGGGAGCACGCATATATATGCAAATCGTCAGTGACAATATGTTAGCTGTGGCTAGAGACAGCTATGACTGTCTGTCAGAACTTATATCAGCAAAACACCATACACTGAGAGAGAGGCAATTCCTCAACACCCCTCAGAAACAGTTTTTTGAAAGTGTCTATCCCAGCGTGGATTGGCACACACAACACCTATTGGGAACTATAACTATCATGACAAAAGAAATGTTTCTTATTTTCCAAGCTAGGCCATTTTATTGGTGCATTTCAGAAAAGTGTACATTGAGAGAGGAAAATCTTTCCTTCAGCCGGAGCAGGGCCTATAAGTTGGAGGAATCAGAACATGTCCCATGCAACTCTAGTTCAGGGAGAAAGCAGCAATACCATCTGCTGTGCCATCACCCTCCCCTGTCTGCTGCTTGCATGGGAGAAGGGCAGGAGTGCAAGCTGCTGCTGCCTACTCAAGTGTGAAATCCTGTGGTGCAAGAACATCAGATCCCAGTTGGCCACAGTGCTAGCATGTTCTCTAGCACCAACACTGCTGCAGGGAACTGCTACCTCCACTGCCCAGACGGCTTCCTCGGGTTGGCGCCCTTTGTTCCTATTGCTTCCCATAAACTCTGGACCACTTGTTTCCCTTAAATTCTGAAATTTCTACTTCCATTAATATCATTTTCTTACACATCGGTGCTTCTAAGTTTCTTTGTCCTTTGGTTTCTGTCATCCCTCGTTAGTGGTTAATTTGTAAACCAATATGTGCTGGGGCTCTCCTGACCAGCTCATTTCTCCTGCTAAAACAGAACCAACTAACAACCATGAAGCAAGGAGGGGGAACAGCCATTACGTTGCGGCTGTTACCCCGCATGCCATTACAACGCAAGCGTTACAATGCATGCGTTGTAACAACGCATGGCCATCGCAACGCAATTTTTTTTACAACGAATAGGCCTTTACAACGCATGCCTTTACAACGAATTCCGTTGTAAAGGCATGTTTGGTAAAGGGATATGCATTTCAAAAGTAAGTATTAGGTAAGTATTGCTTTTGGGGTGGTATGGATATATTTAGGGTTTAGGGTGGGTATGGGTTTTGGGGTGGCATGGGTAATTTTAGGGTTTAGGGGTGGCATGGGTAATTTTAGGGTTTAGGGTGGGTATGGGTTTTGGGGTGGCATGGGTCATTTTAGGGTTTAGGGTGGCTAAGGGTTTTGGGGTGGCAAGGGTAATTTTAGGGTTTAGGGTGGGTATGGGGTTTGAGCTAGCAAGGGTAATTTTAGGGTATAGGGTGGTTAGGGATTTTGGGGTGGCAAGGGTAATTTTAGGGTGTTGGGTGGGTAGGGTTCTTTGGGTGGCAAGGGTAATATTAAGGTTTAGGGTGGGTAGGGATTTGGGGATGACAAGGGTTATTTTAGGGTTTAGGGTGGGTAGGGTTTTGGGGTGGCAAGGGTAATTTCAGGGTTTAGGGTGGGTATGGGTTTTGGGGTGGCTAGGGTAATTTTAGGGTGGGTCGGGGTTGAGGGGTTGTTGGATTTATATATATGGTTTTATATATTTCAACAGACATCATTGTGTGTGGAATATATAAAAACATATATAAAAGTAAGTGCATTCGTGTTGTTTTACATATATTTTTATGCATTACCATGCATGCCATTACTAAGAAATTATAAGTATTTTACAAGGAAATATAAATCTATATTGTATACATATATAGCGTTTATATTTACCTGTAAAATACTTATATTTTAATCACAACTTCAACCATGCATATGCTTTTACAAAACATGCCTTTACAACAAAAATCGTTGTAAAGGCATGCGTTGTAAAGGTATATGCGTGGTTAAAGTTTGCGTTGTAATGGTAACGAGTTGCAACAACACTTGCGTTGTTACAACCGCATTGTAAAGGCATGCGATGTAATGGCATGCGCTGTGGAGTCATACAACCAGCGAGGAGAGGATGTGGCGTAATGGTCAGAACTGCTGGCTTCGGAGCTTGGGAACCAGGTTCAAGTCTCGGAGTCGGTTCTACATCCCCAATCACGTAATCTCCCTACCTACCAAAAAGGAGTGTGTTCTTAACTGGTGCTCATGAAACTATAGCGCTAGTGTTGATGATTAAGTTCCGGTGCTTAGCACCAGAAACCACAGCCTCAGATTAAGCACTGTCCCTTGTGGTTCCTTATTCCACTCACCCTGCAGTTACTTTCCTCATCACCCCCTTCCATTTGTTTCCCTGCTTCCATCCTCACTCTCTGTCCAAGGTTGGACTACAATGCTCTGCGTCTACCCCTAACAGCACCCCAACTCAAGTGACCTCTAGCAGCTGAAATCTCTGACTAAGCAATATTTGCTGCACATGCGTTACAGCCCCATCCGAAAACAAATTGCTTATTTTTGTTGAAACTTTCCTGAAAGCTTTAAAGCATGCTGTTCCCTCTGGTGATGAGAAAGTAATTTGCTCTGGTATCCTTTAAACCATCTACATTGATAGTGACTTTACTGTTTGTCGAAAAAAAGGAGCTTGTGTGTTTGTGTGTGTGACTGTGTGTCTGTGTGTTTGCATGTCTGTGTTTCTTATATGTATGTGTCTGTGTGCGTGAATTTATATGGCTGCATATGAGTCCCATCCCTCAAGTCTTTACTATTTTTGTAGACCTTCCTCAGATATACACATGTACCATCATCAGGCTTTATTTGGTGAAATTGGTGTTTTTTGAAGAACATACTGTATGGAAATGCCAAGGCGGTATTTTATTGTTTCATTCCTTTACTCCTTTCCTCATCAAAAACGCTGATTTGATAGGTTTTGCTAGAAATGTTGTAAGTGTGTTTATAATTAGTCATTAAGTACCACATTTCATCAATAATGTTGCTTAAACATCATTTATCTGAAATAATAAAATGACAGTTCCCTATTCCAACATGGACCTTAAACAATATTGAACAGAATTGTGCTGAAAAAGAAACTGTAAACATTTTTGCTTAACTGGCGGTGAACGCTAAGCCTTCAGAGTAACTGCTGCACCTGCGATTGCTGTAAAAGGCCGAACGATTTGCAGAGAAGGTGCCATGTTTGTTGCACCTGTTTTGATTTTTTTTTCCAATAACAAGCTCCTAATGTAGGAATTTCTTGTTGATGAAAAAAAAACATCAAATCAGTGGCCCGATAGCAATGGGGGGTGGGTGGGTGGTGTGGTGGTGGGGAGGGGTGGGGGGGGGTTTGAAGCCTTAAGCGATTTCACTGTGTCACATGGTGGTCATTTCCAGAGAAATCTAGCGACAATCTGTACAACCTAAATGAGGCTGAAAAACGGTTACTGGGACTTGATGGCCCAGATTAATGGACCATCAGGCCAAAGGTTTCCAGTGACAGAGGCAGCTTTAGCTCCACCATCAAAATGCATTTGCCACCAATATGGGGCATGGGAACTGCACGTTTGGTGGATCAGTAACATTGAATGTTACTGTGAGAAACTGGGTTACTGGGTGAGAGCAGTGAAACCCTACTCAAGCTGTAACCGCAATGCTTGTCAGGGTGAAGTCACAAATAAACCCTAAATTAACCTGTGCTCAACCCTCGGGCAGCTTGGCAGAGAGCAGTCAGGCTTAACTCAGAGGCAATGTGTAAAGTATTTGTGCCACACTTCACATAGTAATAGCGTAAATACACTACACAAAAAGGATCCCACACCAAATTAGAATAAATAAATAAAACAACAAAAATCCAATCAGTAGAATGGGAGCAATACAGGTTTAAAGATTTCCATGAAAATAGCACCAAAAAGCACAAAGCGCCAGCTGCGTGTATCTGGTTGACCCAGACCGGACAAAATTACATGTTCAGGTGACCGTGATGGAGAGCAGGCCGGCTACAGGGACCCAGTTAGGCTCGCTGATCAAGAGTACCTTAAATCGTGGTTGTGGAGGGTTGTGAGAACGCACGTTGAGGATGAATAGTGGAGCTGAGGTGATGCAAGGTCCGGGTCGGAGACGCATCACCTGGCATCAGTTCCGGGGAGTTGCAAGTCTGTAATGCGAGGTCCTACATTATCATCAAGCAGCCGGTCGATGAGGGGGCTTGCAATGCAAAGTCCTGCATCAAGGATCCGTCATTCAATGGCTGGCTCTGAAGAAGCTGCAGGGCTTGTGATGTGGAGTCCTGCATCATCGTCGAGGATGCCGTCGGCAAGGGGCTTGTGATGCGAGTGACCTGCGTCGGGGATGCACGCACAGTGGCGGTTCTGATGAGACAGCGGTGGTGATGCGAAGTCCTTGTGATGGGGAAGTCCACGCAGCAGAGGCGATGCATCGATTCTTCTTGGGGTTGGACCGTGCAAAAAGGGGAGTTGATTAGTTCTACTGGGTCCATATATGGCCTCCCAGAGCACTTTCAGAACTGGGATGGTACTACTTGGCAGGGTAGGACTCTAGTTTCCGGAATCCAGGTGCTGGTTACAACAGACTAGCCCTTGGAGTCACTCTGGTGGTCCTGGGTACAAGTTGCAGGTCCAGTCCTTAACACTTAGGTAAAAGAGCAGCAGGGCAGCCGGGAAGCAGTCCTTCAGGTCAGCAGTACTGGAAGAGTGGTAGTCCTTTCAGCAACACAGCAGTCCTTCTTCCTGGCAGAGTCTCCACAGGTCCAGAAGTATACTGAAGAGTTGGTGTCTGAGGTCCAATATTTATACCTGGTGCCTTCTTTGAAATGGGAGAAACCCTCCAATCCTACCAGTGATTACCCATCCAGGCACACCTAAGCTCTCTGTTATGTGTGTCTGCATAAGAGGAATACACAAAGACCAACTGTGAAATACACCTACCCATGTGATCCAGAGACAGGCTGCAAGCACTAAATGGCTAAGACAGGGCAATGCCAACTGTCTAAAAGTGGCATTTTCAAAATTGTAATTCAAGATCCAACTTCACCATAAAAGAGAATTTTTCAGTACAATTACAAGTGTAATAAGATAATTCCAATGTTATTCTATGGGGGAAGTAGGCCTTGCAATACTGAAAAACGAATTTAAGAGTTTTTCTCTATCAGGACATGTACAACTTAAATGTATATGTCCTACTTTTCAAATACATTGCACCCTGCCTGTGTGCTGCTTAGGGACTACCCTAGGGGTGACTTATTAATTAAAAAGGAAGGTTTGGGCATAGCAAAAGGTTTATTTTGCCAGGTTGAAATGACAGTTTAAAACTGCACACACAGGCTACAATGGCAGGCCTGAGACATGTTTCAGGAGTTACTTAAGTGGGTGGCACAATAAATGCTGCAGACCCACTAGTGGCGTTTATTGTACAGTCTCTGGGTACATGCAGTACCACTATACTAGGGACTTAGAAGTAAATTAAATATCCCAATTGGGAAGAAGCTAATGAGACCATATTTTAAGGAGTGAGCACACGCAGTTTAGCACTGGTTAACAGTGACAAAGTGCAGAGAGTCCTAAGTACAGCAAAAACGAGATCAGAAAAATGTTGAGGAGTAAGGCAAAACGTTTGGGGGAAGACTACCCTAAGGCTGACAGTCCTATGGGTCCCACCCATCTGAAAGCGGGGAGAACTACCCAACCTCTTGTGAGTTCTCATCACTAAGGCAGAAGAACTTCGATAGACTATCAGCATTGGTGTGGTCTGGCCCAGGACGTTATTCCACTGTAAAATCCATTCCCTGTGGGCAGATGGACCACCTCAACAGTCCCCTATGCCATGCTCTGAAGCATCTGTCTGCACAATATACTGCTTCGAGAAGTCAGGACCCATGAGTACAGGTGCAGTACACATGGCTTTCTTAAGGGTGTCAAAGGCTTTCTGGCAAGCCTCTGTCCAGATCGCCTTTCTGGGCTGCTTCTTGGATGTCAGCTCTCTTAATGGGGCAACAATGGTGTCATACCCCTTAACATACCCCCTATAGTATCCTGTGAGGCCCAGGGAAGTCCTTACATCAGGCTGTGTTTTAGGGGGTTTCCAGGCCAGGAAAGTCTCAATCTTTGCCTGGAGGAGCCAAACCTTGCCCCCACTCAAAATGTGGCCAAGATACACAGTGGAACTCTGTCCTATCTGGAACTTACTGGACATGATAGTCAAACCCACTTGCTGCAGTTCCTGAAGCACCTCCTAGAGGTGGTACAGGTGTTCCACCCAGCTAGAGCTGAAGATGGTTATGTCATCTTAGCAGGCAGCACAAAGTGCCTCCTTCTAATCTAGGACCCTGTTAACCAACCTCTAAAAGGGGGCAGGGCCATTCTTTATGCCAAAGGGCATCACCCTAAACTGGAAGTAGCCCTCTAGGGTAGAGAATTCAGACTTTTAATTTCCCGCCTCGTCAGAGCAACTTGCCAGTACCCTGATGTGAGATCAAAAGTGCTGAGAAACTTGGCAGTGCCTAGCCTGTCTATGAGTTCATCATCTTGGTGATGGGGTGTGCGTCAGTCAGTGTGATGGAATTGAGTCCTCAGTAGTCCACACACAACTGGAGTTCTGGATTGGTGCCCTGTGGGGCAGCCTTGGGTACCCCCACCACAGGGCTGGACCAGGGACTTTTGGAGGGCTTTAACACCCCCAACATAAGCATCTTGGAGACCTCTTCTTGATACTGGCCCTCACCTTAAACTACAGTCTGCAAATCATATTTTTGACAGGCGGACTGTCTCCAGTGTCAACGTCGTGGGTATATAAATGCAAAAGCCCAGGAGGGGGGTGAACAGTGAGAAAAACTGCCTGAACAACTGGGGACAGTCACTCTGCTGCTCCGGCGTCAGAGTGGGGGATAGGTTAACACTCTCTTCTAACCCATCATGCTCCTGTGCAGACTGGAGATCAGGGGGAGTGTCACTTTCCTCTTCCACCCCTTTATCTGCCACTAGGAGCATGTTGACTTCAGACCTCTCAAAGTGAGGTTTAGGTGGTTTATGCACCCATAAGAGGATCCCAGGGGGTCTGGATATCCACCAGGTAGTTGGACTCCCCCTTCTACTCCTTCACCTCATATGGGCATGTCCAGTGATCCTGGAAATCTCTGTGCTTCACAGGCTCCAAAACCCATAACTTTTGGCCATGTTGAAATCTTACCAGAGTGGCCAACTGGTCTTACCAGAGTTTCATGACTTGTGACTTCTTGACTGGCCTCAAGACTGTCTTTTGCATTTTTCCAGAAGCTATGAATCTGGTTGTGGAGAGCCAGCATGTAGCTGAAAACATCCTAAGGGGCAGTGGCGGCTCGTAGAGGGAGTGCTGCAGGGCAGCGGGGCGGGGAGGGGCTGGATGGGGGGTAGTGGAGTCGGACATACGACGGGCAGGAGTAAGGTAAGTAAATAAATAAATAAAACTATTTACCTTGAGCTCGCTGCATCACCA
The DNA here is from genome assembly GCA_963921515.1 of Calotriton arnoldi. Taxonomy (NCBI): domain Eukaryota; kingdom Metazoa; phylum Chordata; class Amphibia; order Caudata; family Salamandridae; genus Calotriton; species Calotriton arnoldi. The sequence continues at coordinate 557,568 of CAWUFW010010796.1, forward strand.
ACTCGGCGATGCAGCGAGCGCCAGGTAAATAGTTTTATTTATTTATTTACTTACCTTACTCCTGCCCAACGTATGTCCGACTCCACTACCCCCCACCCAGCCCCTCCCCCGCCCCACCCCACTGCCCCGCAGCACTCCCTCTGCGAGCCGCCACTGCTAAGGGGGTTTCCTGAGAGCTTGCTCCTACCCCTCTCTCACATGGGTGAGAGGTCCCACTGCAAGCTTTTTATCGCCTTTATTAAATGGTCTGCTAATTACCCACTATATCCTGAATCAAATATTTTTAAAGAATTAGAAGTTTTATTGCAAATTGTTGAAGGAGTTGAGACTTTGGTACTTAATCACCTTCCCCTGTCCCAACGGGACTTTATTAAGAAACCATGCAAACCTCTTTGGACTTCGTGAGAAGATAAAGATTTTAGTTTTATCCAGTTGCGGCCCATCAATAAAGGCCACGCCCCTGCACCTTTTGGACATAAAGAGTGTCTGTCAGGCTCGGCCTGACAGACACTCTTTATTTTAAGGTCAGGCAGGCATGAGCTAGCCATGCGCTCAATGCGCAGGCTCCAGGCTGCCTGAGCTGAACTTTGCTGGGCTGAGAATATCACAGCTACTTTAGGTGTGACCTCTTCAGCTCGGCAAAAGTCCTCAAGGCCCTCCCCCTCATGCAGAGGGGGAGCGTCAGTGATGGCTTTGTACCTAGGTGCTTCAATGTTAAGCCCTGAGGAGCCCAGGGCTGATTGTCTATCACTGACCTCATCACAGAGTGGGGTGGAGTCAGCAGCCTCACTGAGCTCATCCTACTGAGTGACGAGGTAGGAACTGTTGCCTCCACTCATTGACTGACCCAAGGTCAGCTAATGAGAAGAGGCAGCAATCCCAACCCTCCTGGCACCTCTGAGGCTTGCCTCGCCCAGAGCTGCAGCAGGTAAGTGCTGTTTTTAATTGACTGTTTGGTGCGTGCATGTATGTATGAATGTATGTGTGTTTGTGAGTGGGTATTGTGAATGGGTGCGTGTGCCCACATCTTCATGTGAATGCATGGGTGTAAGTGAGTGTGCATGTGTGTGTGGGCCTCCCGCCCCCTCTAAGCTGTACTCACTGGCTGCCACTGGTTTTATCTACATTGATTGTAAGTTTATTACGGTAGTCATAAAGGAAATTAAGTTTTAGCTGCAGTTGAACAAGGGTATAATTCATGAGAACAAGATTGCCCGCATACATGAGACATGAAATGTGATAACCTCCAATTCTGGGGGAGAATAAAATTGACAATGCAAGGTTGGAAGGAAGATCAGAAGTAAACAAACTAAAGAGTAGGGTGGTTAAAACACACCCCAGTCAAAACCCTTTATTGACGGGAAATTTGTCAATTTTGCAAATGGAGATTTTGAATCATAAGCAGGAGCTCAGGAGACATTTTAAGATCCTTTAAATTATTCCACAGTGTTAAAAGCTCCACCAGATTGAACCCAGCCCGAAAGTCGACAAAGTAACAGCGTAATTTGCCAACTGTGCTTACCGACTGACTCGCCGCCAACCAAAGGGACAGACAGTGGTCCCCTGTGGAATAATTTTCCTTAAAGCCTCCCTGCTCTCTTGGAATAATGTCTGCTCCAAAAGTCCAATTTTCAAGATGTAATAAAAGAGTTTGAGAATACATATTAAAAGTTGTGTCAAACAAAGAAATAAGACTGTAGTTGAAGGGTTCAGAACAGTTGCTTTTCTTTTCAATTGGTTTTATATTAGCCCCTTGCCAGGAGTGGGACATGGTGAGACCCATTTTTGTTACCCATTTTAAGAAGGGACTAAGACGTTTTGCCCACCATAGAGGGTTAGCCTTAAATACTGTGGCCAGAAGATAGACTGGGCCTCCGGCACAGGAAGGTTTTATTTTGCCAACTAGATTAGTGACAACCGCCACTTCCTGGGTGCTTGCAATCAAAGAGTGGGCTGCTTGTTTAGGATCAGATCTAGGTTCAGCTAAGTTGAACGAACATCCATATGAATCTCAAGTCTACTCAGAGAGACTATTCTTTCTGAGTTAACTAATCTCCAAAATAATTTGCCATTAATCTAGAAAATGGCTTGATTTATTAGGTTCCAGTGATAATCATAGAACTGTAGTTTCTTCTCCCACAGTAGGTTTCAAAATCCCTTTTTGCTTTTATTAACTCATAGCTCATTTCATGACTACCCCTTTTTATTAGGTCTCGCCTAGCGTTGCAGCACATGCGCTGCTCGCTCGGCGAGACCTATAGTTAGAGAGGAGATTTTAGAAGGGGGCTCGAAGCCCCGCCCCTCATTTCCATTGGCTTGCGTCACCGTTTATGCTAAACAGTGGCCTGCCATTGGAAATGGGGGTTTTTGTCGCCGCCCTTTCTCCTTTTCAGACGGCCCATTTGGACAGGATCGTCTGCTTCACGGCTGTCGTGAAGCAGTTTCTTATCTTAAGTGGGGCCATCTGTTTAGAATCAGCAGCATCAGGTTACTTCAGCCGCTTGTTTATTTTTGCATCGCGCTTTCACTGAAAGTGAAAGCGCGATGCAAAGATAAACAAGTGGCTGCGAGCGCTTGTTCTTTGCAGCAGTGTGTTCTAGTTTAGCTCTGGTGCCAATTAGTTTTTCGTACTTTGCAACCACCTATGAGAAGTCCATGCCAGCTGTAATCTCTGCAGCAGAGCCTCGCCACGCCCTCAGTACATCCATTACTTTGACAGAGAGCCCCAGGGGATGTCTGCCGCTTTCTGATTCGTCTTTGATGCGATAGTAGGTGCTTGGAAGCTGTCGGTCCTTGATTCAGTGGCATTGTTTGTTGGCCCTGGTGCAGATAAGAGCTCGACTGTATTAGTTAACTGCTGCCAAAGATGCACGAACCCACCGAGCTATCTTAGTATTGCGTTCGTCTGCTCTGTGAGCATGCCCACGGTGCAGCAGCACCCCTCGTGCGCCCCATATCTGTCATTGATAAAATGCACAATAGGTTTGCCAACTACATTAAGAACTCGCTCCCGGCTGGAAAGTAAACCCTCAACCATGACACTGCCATAAATCCACACAATTCCCAGCTGTAATCATTACCCTGCCCCTCCTAGAGAAAAGTACATATGGCAAAGCACCGTATACCCTTCCCGGAGTGCTGAGGGGCCCGTCGCGAGGAATGGGGAGTGTGTGACATCGGCTGGCTCAGAATGTAGGGAATTCCTGGCCGGGGTCCAGGCGGTGCTACAAACCCCCCGGGACCAGCCAACCAGCTGCAGATGTCGACATGCTTGAGTGCAGGCACATGGGGATCCTTACTGCATTCTGTCCGCCTGCTCTTTGTAGCGCCCCCACACCCTCCTTTCCTGAAGTCCCAGATAAAATTCTCACTGCTGTGGGAAAGGGGAGATACGGGGAATGGAAAATACGGGGCACCCTCCAGAGGTGATTAGATAGTCGCGGACAGCTCTGGGGGGTTAAGTGGGGAGGCAGGCCTCTTCCGCGCGGTTTGTCGTGGGGGTTGGGGTGTTGCGGGTGGAGATGTGCACCGCAGGCAGGGCAAGAGTGGACCGATAATTAGTTAGTCCTGGATCTTCATCAGCAGCTTTAATGATCCGATGTGAAAGGCCAGCTCTGGTTTGTTTTGATGCATTTTTTACTTTCTCCATGGACAAGTTCGTCGATGGTAGATGACACAACTGTTTTACCCGCCCACCCATCTACACTTGTTTCTAGGGCTCAACGCCACTATGGTTTGTTTCCCTGAGCTTTCGTGTTTTCGGCGTTTCTGCTTTCATGTCTGGTTAGCATAGGTTAATATCACTAGGATCACGGCCGACGCACTGGCAGACTATGGGCTAACTACTCTGCACAGTGCTGCTGCCCTCAAGTTACATTAAGCAGGCACACGCAGGCCAGGGCGCCTGTGGGTGAGGGCTCAGTACTGCTGAGCCTTAGATTGCTGTTGCATTCACTGCCGCTGGCCGGTTCCCATGACATAGCATCACGACTGCAACAGTGTGTCCTTTTCCTGAGAGGGGAGACAGCCTGGAAGTTAAGTTACTCCTGAGGTGGGCGGGGCCTCGGTTCGAGCTGGTGGCAGTTATGAATTTGTTACTTTCCGTTTGACCGGCAGCCACTACTCGCACCAGTGCCTGTGCCCAATTGGTCACGGTGCCTCATCATGCCGCTGCCCTGCGACCGGACCTGGTCGGAAACGAGAAGTCGCGTTAAAGACACACAGTCATTACGGAGAGGTTGCTGCGTGGCTCACTGAGGTAAAAAGGTTTAAAACTTTACCGCCTGACAGACACTGAGCTTGTAGCTCTATTCCAGGCTCAGGGTGGTGCCGCAGCAGACTAGGTAGGCTCCAGTCAGCTGACTCTTGATTTATTTTTTTATTAAAGCACTAACTAGAATTTAAATATAATTTCGGGCCCTTTCAGTGCTGCTCTGCTGTGGAGGAGATCGCTCTCACACTGACAGCAGTGTTTTACGTCCTGCTGTGCCCCCTGCTGCCTCGCCAGCCCTGGCCCCCAGGCAGAGATTCCCGTGGTCTGGGCTGTCTGTCTTGAGAACCTCAGCGGCAAAGTGAGCTAAAGAATGATGATGGATTCAACCCAGATCTGTGACTGGGGGTGAGTGTTTGAAAAGTTTCAGCACTCCGTCCATCATCTCCTTGTGTTTGTCTTGAGAACCTCTGACAGGACTGGAAATCTGGCAATGCAATATAGCTACTTTTACGATATGCTGAGAGGGCTGTATGGATGTATTTGAACACATGTTATCAAAGCGTAGGAGTCCCCTTTAAGTGCCATCTATAACATATCAGCATATGGTGAGTCTTCTTTACTCTCTGAGTAACTCACTATGTATATATTTATACCCAATAGAAATATAAAATATTATATTATCGGATAACCAGCAAAAAAGTTGATTTCTTGCAGTAAAATATTACAAAGAGATTGCAAAACAGGTTAGTGACATTGAAGTAATACCATTATCAATTGTCTAGCAATTGTGCTGTGAGAATCAATTTAATAAAGCGCTGATTAAGACAATATGAGTTTACTATGCGTTACACATATGAGTGACTGAGTTTGTTCTTCTGAAAGACATCCAAAAAAGCATTTGCAATGCAATAGGCCTCTTCCTCCAGTCTTGCAGGCTCCCACAGCAGAGCTATCCCTCGGGTTACACGGCCTATTCTTCTAGTCTTGCAGGCTCACACAGCAGAGCTATCCCTTGGGTTACTGCTCCTCATTTCATCCAGTGGTGCAGGCTGCCACAGCAGAGCTATCCCTTGGGTTACACAGCCTACACCTAATAAGACATAACAATTCTGCCTCCAGGTGTAACTGATACCCCGGCTATAGGTATATTGGTATATTTGCTGATGTGTTGTAAAAGAATATGGAGTTTCGAGAGAGAATGTACTATAGTACAAATGCAATGCAATAGATTTCGCAATTACAACAAAGTGAGCTATTGCCATTTTCAATTACACCATTTGATTAATGATTCACGAAGGGGAAAAAAAAAACCAATAACATTTTCAATGCCAATAGCTCAAAACAATGTCATTGCGAGACCTATTGCATTGTAAATGCTTGTTACTGATTGCCGGTGGAGCTTATTAAGGCCTTTCCTCATTAGGCGGCATCCTTCATCGAAGTAGCCCGAAGGATTCCATTCTTTAGTTGTTTTTCGGAAAATGGCGAGGTCTGCACTGGCCCACAGCTAAACCAGTCCTTCTTTTATGAATGCATCATAGCACTCTAAATTGTACCAATTACCAGACATTTTGTGAGCGCAATCTAGCTTTACGGCAAACAATTCTTGCAGAATTTCAACTGAGAGTGAGGACACTAGCAGTTTATGAATATAACTCAACTTTAAATCGATTGGTGATTCTCCTAAACATGCTGTTGAACTCTAAGGACTTTCCATTGCACGATGGTCTCTAGCAAATGAAGAAATCACCCTAAAGTCGGCAAAAGTATTGAATTGTTCGATGGGTACAAAGCAATCAATCGGGGTCACACTACCCGGATACTTAAACGTTGCCACAGCCGGCCAATCTCCTGCAAAATGCCCATTTAAATTCATGTTATGTTTAACTAACAAAGACAGCGGCTGCCACTCTCTACCCGGAACTTTGCCCTCGCCAGCATTGAGTGAAGAAATTTCGAACAAACTCATTACGACAACATGCAATTTATCGAAGAAAAACAATGACATTTTTTCATTCAGATCCCCCCAGAATGAAAAAAAGCAGTCTAAAAATATTCACGTTAAATCTGATGTTAAATTGCTGATAATCTAAGATAAGTATTTGCAAGATTTAAAAAAATGCTTAAACAAAATATATAAACGAAAATAATAATTCCATGATAACCAATGCTGTCTAATTCTACTCCGCAATTTTCCTCACAATAACCTCGAATTGGTACTGAAAAGGTGTATTTTCAAAACATATTTTGAAATGTGACATCAACTGAAACACTATGTGAATGATGGACGTCTCATTATCCCCACATGAGAACCGCGTTTGTGTTTACCCTCTAGCCATCCGGATGTGCACACGCTCAGCCCATACTGCAATGTGACGGCTCGTGACTCACAGGAAGCAGCCAGCTCCTGCTGGTGTCCATTATTAGTAAACAATTTAATGGTTGAATTGTGCTCAGGCAATCATGGCCTCATTATTCATGGTCCCTCCACTTAGGAGTTGATAAAATGGACTGCGTGGGACGGCGTTCCAGGAAGCATGGATGTGGGAAAAATATTTTAGATGGATATCTCGTGCACAAAGCTTTTTAATGTCCCTATGCTGGAAGCAAATGCAACAATCTATGGTTTGGTGAATTATGTCAAAGACAAACACGTTTTGTATGTTTATTTTCTTGGATGGACTTTTGTGGCTCATGTCAGATAAGGTGAACAGCAAAAAGCTTGATTAGGATACACAGCCATAACCTGAATATGTGTTTTAGCATTAATAATGAAAAGGATCATGATATCTGTCTGTCATACTGAAACTATAAGTGTACCGAATGTCTTTTAAAGTGATAGTTATCCTAGAGAGGGATTGGTGTTCACAATCAATACATGGAGAAGTTGCAATACCATATCCCTTTCGAATGTTGCTATGGTGTAATATATTTATCTATTTTTTCAGATTTTACTGATTTTTATAGCTAAATACAGAGAGAAACCATTTACGTCTCTGCCTGTATTCATGTTTACATGAGAAACAAAAATGGAAAACCGCTATTTTTTAGTGATTTTCAAAGTTGTAATTTATTCTTATCTGGTGAATATCTGTGCATACTGACGGGCAGGAACAATAAAAAAGGAACACATTTCTCAATTAAGTTTTAAACAGCTGCAGATGTGCACTGCATTGTACGCAATGATAATATTTTCATATGTACTCCATATATGTCATACATAATTAGGAGCCGTAAATTTATTTAGTATACGATAAGATGGCATTTTTTTCTAACCATCCTCTGGTTCATCATTTAAAAGTGCACGGTTTGTATTTCTTCAGTCCCTTTGTTTGCATTTGGATTTAAAATCCTGAAGTCCAGAACTGGCTTCAAGAGCTTGCCAGGTTCAAGTAAGCCCTGTGGGTAACACAAGCACGATTACTGGGCACAATGAATGGTAGAGGTATAGAAGAAGTGACATCAGGAGGAGGTGTTAAGGTTTCCTAGCTAACCATAACTGACAAAAATCAATTTTCTGTATATTTTGAAACATAATGATTAAACATCTCTGAATGGAAGGAAAAGATGGTGATTAGTCTCCAGCTGCTGGTTGGGGGCACTGTGCTTAGTCTCTAGCTGCTGGTTGGGGGCACTGTGCTTAGTCTCTAGCTGCTGGTTGGGGGCACTGTGCTTAGTCTCTAGCTGCTGGTTGGGGGCACTGTGCTCCTCATTCCCTTCCACAAATGAAACTAAATGAAGCAGTGACAGCTTCACCGGGACCCTTGCTGTCTCTGGTGTCATGTAACTCTGGCACGGCACGAGACAATTACCGGAGCATAATTATCACAGGTTCCTGCGTGTGGCTGTACATGCCTAAGCCGGCTATGTTGATAACATGAAATACACACGGGCATCTTCTAGAGAGTAGCGCGGACACTGCCTGTGAGCGTAGCAGCAGTGTCAGCCTTCATCTATCAGACTGGGTCACTAGAAGCAAGCTCACAGGCATCTGTGGCACAGCGAGGGCTGGCCCCGATAGACCCTTGAGGTTGAAGCTCTGGTAGTATCTACAAGGAGCCAAGAGACTTTTACAGTCCAAGTACAAGCACATGCACTCCAGCTGATGATGGAGACGATGGATAGAAGCATGATGGATCAACTGCTGGAAGAACTCCGTAAAGGTGCAGAAGAAGAAGTGGAAGAGCAGAACCAGCACAATGTGGGAGTCTCAGTACACAGAAGGCAGAGGCAGCAATGACTGGGAGTGGCTCCTAGATCCAAGCACTGCTGCTAGTGATGGCTTCCAGATGGTGGAGGGACACAGTATGTGGTAGGCTACAATGTACCCTCTGGCACTGTCAACAGTGTGGGAGACTGTTACGGGTCAGAGAGGAGATTTGAGGGCCCTGGAGGGAGAGACAAAATTGACAATGAATGCAATATGCCAGAAGTACATGCAGGTGCAGGTAAGAGAGGTGGGGCGGTAGTAAGAGTGGGGCGTTGGGGCGGGGGGATTTGACAGACTACGATGAGGGAAAATTAAAAAAATAATTAATATTCCCTTGTCGTCCTCTGTTGAATCCCCCCACCACCCCGCCCCACCGCTCTTACCTGCACGGGCCGCTCCTGCAGAGTGGCTGAGATTAATTCAAGCATTCCATCCATCATTTTTTTTATATTTCAGTGTGCCGCCCTAATTGGGATGGGTATGCCCAGACGTGGGGCCCGTGCTGCCGGTTAGCAGGGTGACACAAGCATGTTGGAGATATATAAAGAGCTCTGGAAGTAAGGGTTACAATTAACTGCAATCTAAGGGAAAAGGAGCCTGTGGCATTCTTTCTCAGGAAGGGGGAAGTCACAGAATATGGGGAGGTAGTTGGTCAGGTTCTGGCACACAGGTCAAAAGAGCATTATAGTATCTCCATGATTAGTAGAGTTAAGGACATGGGGGGATCATCCATAAGAGTTCTGGAGAAATCCTAAGTGTGTCTCAGAAATTCTGTAAGTCCTTGTATACTGATGATATAACCGGCTGTGAAGCACGCATACATGAGTATATTGGTATTTCGGGGGTACTACGATTGTCACAAGCAGATTCTGAAAAGTTAGGTAGGGAAATTACGACTACAGACATCTTGAAATCTATCCCTTCACTTGCAAGTGATAAGGGGAGGGGGCTGATGTGATCCTGGTGGAATTCTACACAACGTTTGCTTCTGAGTTGATTCTGTTGTTGTTACAGGTAATACAAGCTACAGATAAAGGGTGTGGAGCCCCCGTGTCATGGAACAATATTAATATAACAGTATTTCTCAAGAATGAAAAGCTGGCAGAGGTTTGCTGGTTTATAGACCAATCTCGTTACTTAACGCAGATGCAATAATCTATGCCAAAATCATTCTTTGTAAGGTTGCATCAGTAGTGGCCCAATTAGTGAGCCCAGAACAACATGGCTTTATTCCTGGTCAGGAAACCACTGTACATATTAATAAAATTGGGGCTGTGTTTGATACAATGCAAATCTTAAACAAAAATATAAGCATGATTTTATTTGTACTATTTGTATGTGCATGATTCTATTTGGATGGCAAGAAGGCCTTTGACTGTGTGGCATGGCAATATTTATGGATTCTCCTCTGTATATTGGGCATGGGGATTAAATTAATTCATGTCATACAGATCCTGTATGTTAAAACAACTGCTTACATGGTCATAATGGGGAATAAGTCAAAAGTATTAACTATTACATGAGGCACAAGACAGGGGCGCCCCTTTTCCCCTATACTATTTGCACTGTTAGCTTTAAAAAGGAATATGAATATATCTCCAATTTCTCTGAATGATGTTAACAAACAAATTTGGAACATTTTCTGGCTGTAAACTCAATGTATAAAAACACAAATTATATCAAACTATACTACCCAAAGCACTACATAAGGGTAGTAGGAGTGGCCACATATCTCAGTATCAAGGTCTGTTGTAATGTAGGCAAAATTATCAAGATAAACTTTTATTCTTTACTTAGAAAATGCTGTGAGCTCCTAAATAATTGAAATCAATTACCTATCTCTATTATGGGGCAATGCAACATCGTTAAAATGAACATGCTGCCTAAATTCTTATATCCCTAATATATTTTTTCATTGACTTGAATCAGCAATTCCTAGTTTTATCCGGGTATAAGAAGGTCAAAAGAGCACTCAGACTCGTCAAAATGCTGATTGTGAGAGGTGGACTGGCCTTACCAGACTTTAAACTATATTATTGGGCTATAATGGCACAGCAGATCTCAAATTGCTGTACTGATGTAAACAATAAGCTTGCTTTGACGTTTCAAATGTGATTGGGTCAGATTCAGGAAACGTTTCTGGCTTGCTCTAAATGGTCCAAACTATTGCTATAGGGAATGTTTCAAGACTATAACCTGTGATAATAATGTATGGAACCAGTGGGCTAGGCTGTATGGGATTAGTAAATTATATGTCACCACTATACACAAACCCAATTCTCCCTGGTATTTATTCTGACAGGATTGTTAAGAACTGGGATGAATTAGGACTTGTAACATTGGGACAATTTTTTTGTGAGGGAACTCTTTGGTAATGCCCAGAATTACAGGACATGTGACAGATTTAAAAAAAAATCATCAAAAAAAAAATACTTACAAATTTGGGATTACTTATTGAATTTCCAGCCTATTATTGAACTGTAACCAAATGAATTGCTAACTTTATTGTATTCAGATCAATGTAATGTTAAGATTAGAGATTTCTATCAAATTTGTATGGATTTTGGTGAAGATGATTTGGGGAATATGGCCCTGAAATGGTCAAGCATGCTAGGACAGGCTGTTGATTGCACAGCTATCATAGATGCATTAAAATGGGCAATGCAAAGTTTAGATCTCCTACCCTTTGTTTACAGCAGTTCAAAATATTAAACTGGACTTACTATACACCATTGAAGTTGTATACATTGAAATATTGAGAAGATCCAAAATGCCCCAGATGTTATGTAGAGGTGGCAGGCGAAGAACGCATGTTCAGTCAATGTGGGTGTCTAAGAGAGTTTAAGAACCAGGTCACAGGAGCAATTTCAGATGCAACAGAGGTTAATGTGATTCTAGCTAGTAAGACGATTATGTCTGGAACAGATGATGAAATAACACAACTTTAGAAGAATTGTGTATTTAATGTCTTAACAACTGCAAGACTTTGTTTTGTAGAGGAATGAATTAATCCCATCCCCTTTACATTGAGAAAGTCTGGAACCTTCTATATCATACTAATAAAATATAATCAGCAATATACAGATTGGAGAGCAAGACAAGGCCCCAGTGTTTTGAAAGGAAATGGGAACCTCTGGTACACGTAGACAATGTTAGATGAATGGTGTGCCTTCCTTGAAGTATCAGTGGATATGCCTATTAACGTAGTTTAATGCATATGACTCTGTATGTTTTATTATGCCAATGTATTTGCTCTACTTCCTCCTTATAAAAATATTTTAAAAAACATTTCTGAGTGATGTTTTCCAGCAATTCACATGGTTGATTGTTATAAGAAAAAAGTTGTGGCTTCAAAACCCCTCTTTCAATGGAATTATTAATTTCCATTATTCACAGAAATTATATTATACCGTAAAATTGTGCATTTCAATAAGGGTTAAACCAGTATTTAGTGCAATGTACTGCAATAAAATATTGTATTCTTTAGTACTACTCTAAGTGCACATATGCAGTTTCAAAAATCACAAAAATACCTAACAGGTGTCGTTTTTCACTTGATCCTATGAGATAGCTCTAGCTGCCTGGTTGGAAAAACCTATTGTGAGCTGACTAAGAATCTACAGGGGCTTACAACCCACCCATTGCTTACCCTTGATTGGCTTTATTGTCATTCTTTTTGTTAACTCTTACTCAATGTCTTTCCTTGTCACAGCTTGTCCATCTTGTGTTTGTCACTCTCCTGCAGCATAGCATCTTTACCATTTCTCTGACTGGCTGACTTCTATCCTTCCACTGCTAATTTTCAAGGAACGACTTTTTTCTTTTATCTTAAGCACTTGATGAGAGTGTAGGTGTTTTCCAGCTCTTTCCCTTGTGTGTTTCTCCTCTAGCAAATGCCCCGCCCCAGGCTCTCCATGTTACTGTTTTCATTGTGTTGCAAGCTCTCTCTTATGTGCTTCTCCCCTACCAAACTCCCTGCCTCTCCCATTGACTCTGTTTCTTTCTCCAGGCGTGGCCCGTGCAGGTAAGAGTGGGGGGCGTAGTGGGGGGGGGGAGTCGACAGACAAGGACAAGGTAAACTTAAATTTAAAAGAATGAAAACCACTTACCTTGTGCTCGCCACACTGCCGAGTCGGCGATGCGGCGAGCGCAAGGTAAGTGGTTTTCTTTTTTTTAAAATTTAAGTTTACCTCATCGTTGTCTGTCAACTCCCACCCATCTGGTCCCCCCGCCCCACCGCTCTCACCTGCACGGGCTGCGCCTGGCTTTCTCACTTATGTGCTTCTTCCCTCCCCATGTATTGCTATCCCTTGTATGCCACTTACCCCTGTCCTGTCACTTCCCTTTGCTTCCCACCCCACCCACTCCTCCACTGCCCATAAACCCACCATTTTGTATTGATTTTTCAAAAGGGTGAGCACCAGGCAGCAAATTGCTACTGGTCCCTCTGCCTTAAAATATGCTTTCATGCTACTTCGTTTTCAATTTTTTAAATGTACAAATTCATTGCGGATCGGTAAATTAAAAATGTGGCACTTGTGTCATTTTGTAGGGGCACGTGAGTAATGACTCATGCATACGCACACATCTTCACACATGCACGTGCCTACAAAATGGTGTGGCCACTGTGAGACCTACTGGCTTTTCCGATCCTTGGGGCCCATTAGGATGACGGGCGGACTTTCGTCCGCCCGCCACCCTAGCGGTGCTGGGACCGGCCACCAGTGGTGCGGCGGTCCCACACAGGCGATTAGGATGCCACCGCCACCGTGGCGGTCGCATCCACCATTCCCAGCATTGTGGCGGGTGGTGTTCACAGCACCGCCCGCCACAATGCTGGGAATGCACGTCGTGCATATGTATGCACAATGTGACAGGCACCGCGCGGTGCCTGCCACCTTGTGCATACATATGCAGGGGGGTACCATGGGTACCCCCCATGTGCACCCCCACCCCCCAACTTCCTGGGGGCCCGCTATGGGCCCCCAATAGAAAAGACCACATGCCTTTCCATGGCGGCAACGCCGCCACGGAAAGGCACATCCTGCACGTATCCTAATATGGATGGCGGTGTCTAACAGACACCGCCACCATATTAAAACCTTTTCCGCCCAGTCAACTTGTGGACCGGGCGGAAAAGCGGCGGACGGTCTTCCCGTCCGCCGCGGTACCCCCGCCATACTAATATGGCGGGGGTAAAATGTGTGGCGGGCGGAGGGAAATAGCGGGCAGATCGCCACCGCCCGTATGGCGGTGGCGATCCGCCCGTTATCATAATGGGCCCCCTTGTTTCTATTTGTTATGATATTTAATTTCTACTCGGAATTCAAAATCATTTTTTGCAAATAACATTTGAAAGTTGTTTTACTTGGACTACTTGCAAATTCCAAATTGAGAAAATTGCACACCTTTTTAAAATAAATAATAAATGTACGTTAAACATATCTAAAAATTGTTTATCATTTTGTCATGCTCAAACAGAACAAATTCATATTCTATGAGCATTCAAAACAACGAGTGCACAGTAATCGAAAAAGCCAATTCTATTCCAAGTTCTGCAAGTGTAGATTATTATCTGACAAAAATTAAATGAGTGTTACATAATGAAACTGTTAGGAAACATGGCTCCTGAACTACCTGTAAACTATTGAACTAAGACTAAACGAATATACATTTGCTGTAATCAGTATGCATTCAGACAAAAAAATGAAGATTAAAAATTATCAATCTACTCTGCAGCACTGTAGTGCATTAAAAACTGTAAATGTACAATTGTGTCTTGTGGTTTGTGGCCTCCTGGCCTGCCTGGATACGTTGGCATAGGCCTGGCTGCCATGATGACTTTTGCGCACGTTACTCTTAGCCGTTATTCTGTCGCCCTCTGCTTCTGCCAAGTTATTTTACAACTGTCTGCATTTTCTGTCTCTCACCTTTTCTCCTGTTCCCTTTGGGCTCAGTCTGAACAACAGTTACAAGGTCGAAAAACAACGTCCCTAGTTCTTGCTGATATGGCCAGTCCCTCGCACCTAGACATAACACTATGTACAGCTGCCATGGAGAAATTGGTGTGCTTTTAATATTGCGGTTTTCCCGCTTAAGAGGGACTTGGAGAAAAACCTTTCCAGGGAGAAGAGCTGTGATTGTCTGCTGATGTAGTCTTTGCATCTAGAGACTGAGGTATGGGGGTTCGCTAGTCAAAGCCCAGAGGTCTTCTATTTTCATAATAAACTAGCTTCTAGCACGGGGAGGGTGGTAAGGTCATTTAGCCCTATAGCCACTGCTTTATGAAATGCTTTCCCCGTTTGTATTCTATGGAGTTGTAACTATGCTGATTATATTATTCTTATGCATTATGCTGATAGTACTGACACGTGTACTGTATCTTAGAGCACGTAAGTTGAAATAAACATTTTAACCTATACTGTGTCTCTTCTTACGCCCGTTGTGGACAGGTATGAGTGAGTGACGAAAGGGTGTTCTTGCTACTGCTAGTCCTGAGAGAGAGATACCGTGTTCTGGGTTGTCTAATCATTGGTACATTGTTGCTAATGGGACGCTAAGGCTAGTTGGGTTGGGGTTTTAGGTGCTACGGCTTATGGTAGGCTCACCACTATATTCCGAGGTCCTATCATCCTGTGCATAGCTCTGTGTGTTCAGAATCCCTATAACATGGCGCAACTAACGAGGGGGCTGCTTATCTGTGAGACGCTTGAGTAGTGCTTGTGCTTGTCCACAACTCCCCTCACGGACGCTTCCGGAAGCGTGTGTGATGGTAATACCTCCTATATTGACGTTTTTGTAGGTTCTTTCAAGCTTGAAGTTGTTAAAAGGTTTCTTAATCGAACCCTCTATTGTGCTGCCTACTGTTAGGTTGTCGAACATCCCCGATCGTAATGGCGGGTGTAAACATAGCGGCACATAGCCGCACAGCGCTCCGGGATCACTTAAGGGTGTATGGAGTGCCAGACACGGGAGTCGAACTGATCTTTGTGGTCCAAGCCGATCCGGCTTTCCACTTTGAAGTATTCTACTCTTGGGTCACCTTTCCAGCGGTGGATGCGAACGATAATCTGTTCCATGAATATGAACCCACCGTTGTTCCTGCTGCCTATAGACCTTATACTAATCTTGAAGTACCGCTCACGGCTTGGCAGCACCGTGTGTGGTTTGATGGCGCCCTCCCACAACCGGTAACAACGGTTCGTTTAGGCCCCTTGTCTATTGACGGGGCCACTTGGCCTGTTTTGGCCGGGTACACCCCACATCCGCGATATATGCAGATACCAGTCGCTGACCTGCGCAATATGTATTCGGCTTTGGTGCGAGTGCATCGCGCTTTAGTGCAATATGTTACAGGCAACATCCAGGGGCCCCACCTGGAGTTGCGGGCCATCCAGCTGCTGCAGGCGGAGTGACCATAAGTCCCCTCATGGTGAACTCAGTGATGGGCAAACGTCCACAAAATAAGGATGATTTTCCTTATTGGCTTGCAGAAAAATTTGACCAGTTGGAGGCAGTTTTTCCAAATACAACACCGGTGGATAAACATAGAATTCTTACAATTAGTTTGCCAAAAGACTTAATTCCCGAGTTGACAGCATGTGACAACTGGGGTAGGGTATTCGCAGCAGTTTATTCGAAGTGTTTCGGCACTCCTTCCATGACGGTTCTCCCCTCTGTAATTAAAAAGTACAGGATGAACATGGCCCTGAGGCGGCTGTGGAATTAGGGATGAGACTGGTGGGAGTGTTTGAAGTAGTAGCTGAGTTGATCCTTGCGAATGTCAAGGGCGATGCAGTGAACTTTCAAGTAGCTAATGCTTTGGCTTTGGTCCCAGAATTGGACAAGCCTCGCGAATTACCGAAAATTATTACCCAGGCTTACAAAACCATTGGCAGGAATAGCCTGGGTAATAAACCTTTTGCAAAACAGCAAACACAATCGCAACAACAACAACAATCCAAACCTCAATCTGAGAAAGATGAGAGACCAGTCTTCACTAAAAGAGCTGGAGGCTGAAAAAACAGGGTAATCAACAAAAGAAGCCGGGGTCGAGAGGCGCATCCCCGGTTTCAGTCTCTTCTGAACGCACTTATGATTTGCGCGATAGGGCGAGAATTAAATCTTCGGATAGGTTTCAGATCCCTGATACGCGTTCTCCTCGTTCTTCACAGGCACAGACAACTTCGCAGGCCAGTGGAGGAGATTGCCAGGATAGAGGAAGGGGTCGGGAGGCTCCTCAGGGACGAGACCAACCTCGACAACAAGTCACAGGGAAAGCAGAAGACTTTCAACGTTCTCGCCCACAATTTCAGAAGAAGAAAGTTGCCGCTGTAACAGCGAAATATGCCACAGACGGTGAGAACGAGACTCCTGAATTGGACGTGGGCAGTGACCCTCCTAGACAGCGCCGCGGAAGTTACCATAGTGCGGGAGGCGCTACGTCCTCATATGGAGGCGACAGCAACTGAAACATTCATTACTGTCGAGACAGCAGACACCAGAGTGGCACCCCTGACAGACTGTTTAATATTGTCATCCAAATTGAAGGTGATATACAGCGTGTAATTAAAGGGATTTTTGGGAAAATCTGACAAGGACGCAATGGGTTCACTGGGGGTACGGGTGAAGTTTTCGTCTCCATACAGACCTGAGGGTAATTCAATTGTGGAGCGAATGAACCGTGATTTAAAGCAATCCTTGACAGCTAGAGTCTTAGGTACTGGCAGGAACTGGCTGGCCCACTTGTATACTGTACAACGTGCACTTAATAATCTCCCTAGAAGATCTCTGGGTGGGCAGACCCCATACGAAATGCTTTTGGCATACGAATGTTTGTGCCTGACCTTGATGGTCTAGACATGGCGGCGCAAACCGCCAAGTTTGATGTAGATAACCATTCTACTATGTTACAGGACTTACAAGAAGCCCGAGACAAACTTGCAATCGCACATTTACCTTCAGCCACAGACCCTGCTCTGCAGATTCCGGTTGCCGAATGGCTTCCGAAGATTGGAGATCTGGTTCGAGAGAAGGTGGAGAACAAGAAAGAATTCGGCTCCTCTTATCGTGTACCGGTTCCAGTCCTGGGCTTGAAGGGAACACGTACAGTCATCTTACCACCGCTTCCTGGTCGCAAGGAGAACAGATACATCTCAGTGGAAAATGTCAAGCTACAACATCTGGCCGATCCTGAATAGTGTTACACCAGCGATCTCTTGTCCTGCCATATACCGGACTTGTGTTCGTGGCCCTCCTGCCCGAACGGTCACTGATGTTACAATTGAGATGGTTGATTTGCCTGAAAGTATACTCGAACCCCCTGTCTCCCCCTGAATCGACGAGAACGAGTATACCTATCCCAATACCGAATCGGTGGCACACTTACCAACAACGCCATTGAGCCCAACACGTTATTCCTTTGACTCGGATTCCGCCTCATCAATTGTCCCGTCCAAGTTCAGTATTTTTGTATCCTGGTTCAGAGACAATTTTTGATTCCCCCATGGACATACATATGGTTGGTGCTGTTCCTCATTTTTTTGTTCATGTCCATTGGCTTTGTCACAGTGTTTTTTCTACTCATCAATGGTCACTATCTACCGGAACGCTCTGCTGTGAACAGTGTTGCTGGAACTTTGGCTCCACATTCCTCATCTCACATCATGAAGCGTGATCACACATTTGTGAACATTTCAGCTTTTCCAGTTGCTGATGGCATCGTATGGGATGCAGTAAACTTTCAAATTCATGGACCAACAGAAATTATTAATGTACCCAATGTCCTTCGAGTTTCGATGGGTGATATAGTAAAAGTAATATTCATTCTGACGATTGGGATGTGCACGCCGTTGAAGCATTGTTTGCTGATTTAAAATATTATGCTTCCTTTAATTCTGAGGATTTGTATATGAATTCTGCGAATTATGCCGATTTGTATTGCTACCAGCATTGGGGGAACCATTTTGTCCATAAACCAAGTGCACTACGTGGTTCTTTCGCCTACACCCAATGGGAACATTGTCCAAACCCTTTACCGGGTAGCTCCCAGACTCTTAGAAATAAATTTACATATTTCACTGATTTTAATAGATCGAACCCTGGTTCTTATTTTTTTAAATTAAACGCCCCATCCACTCTGAAAATCATGTTGACCCACACCAAATTGCTATATTCGGGTTCCTTTTTGAGTGCCTTAGCTGTGGGTGGTTATGAGTACTGGAAGGACACTGTAGATTTGAAATCAATCTGGGGCTCAAAACCATGGCAAGTGCAAGGCACCGAGGCTTTGCATCGTGCTTGCCTTATCCCGACCCAAATTGTGTTTCTGAATGCTTCCATCTATCAGACTACATGTTGGGGCTTGGCTACCACCAAACAATTAAACGCACCTTCCATTCCATCCCTGTCTTCCACTATAAACACTAGCGTGCACCTTAATATGTCCCTTGCGACTTTGCAGGCTTTGTTGCAGAACAATTTGTTTAATGTTTCTACGCTTGTTCAGTCACCCTGGTTGGCCTGGCCCATATCATCTAATGCGTGCCAACTGCGTTTTCACGACTCAGTCCCTGGCTACAAACAAGATAGGCCAGATCCTCGGTTTTCAGACTCCCGTACTGTCACAACATATTCTGTAGGTAAATTATGTAAACAGTGGTTGCAGCATTCTTCCCTGGAATCTGTTAAACAACATTTATCCCTCCTATCAGGCAACATTGATCTGTCCGACTTTATATCGGGACCTCGTGGTCCACGGCCGAAGAGATTCATTTATGAAGCTTATAATGAACTCTGGAAGCTGTCGCAAATGGAAGCTGCTTCCCGTCTACGGGAGATAGACCAAGCAAATATGGAAAAGGTGCTTGCTGTTGTTGACAATAGTATTAATACCCTGTCTTCCCGCATTTACACGTTAGAGAATATTGTGTCCTCTGTTGTTGATATTATACATGATGATGTTTCTGTGTTGTACCATGGTCAAAATCAGTTACGTTACGTTATGCAGTTTGCGTGGACTTTGCAAACACTTAAGTTGGGTAAAGTTCCTTGGCATTTTTTGAACACCACTGCCTTGTTTCTGCCTTTTAATTTAACTGACAAACAGCAGTTCATGTCCATGAAAGATGCAGCTTACACTCTGTTACATATCGAGAAAGTGGAGCCCTTACCTTTCTCTGTGGCGGAATTGGATTCTGCTGTGTGGCTAGTTCATGGGGTTATCGCTTTGCCTTTTTCCTTGTTTGAATTTAGTTCATGCATGAAACATTATCCTGTGGGCCATTTCCAGCCTTTGGGTAGTGCCTTCCTGCATGAACTTTGGTCCCTCCCTTTCATGTATAAATGCCTTAGAGACGGCAAGGAAGTTTTTCTCACGGGGAGTCATGCGATTCAACTGTGGGTCATTCCCTTGTTTGTAAACATATTAAATTGCACGGAGCTTGTAATGTTTCTGCTCCGAATCTTGCTTGTGTGTTACAGGGCATTCCTGCTCCTGCCATTTCTCCTACCTTTACTTTGCTTACAAATGGTAGCTATTTGCTTTTGAATAACGACAACTGCTGTGGCATACAGGCCGGCATACCCTATATTGTTACAGTTTCGCACAGGGTTGTCTGCTGCAAGAATGTGCTTTTTCCTCCCCCTCACGACATCATAGATAATTCTATTTGGCCTTCCATTCCTACTATGGAGGCGGATTTCAATAAACTGAGCAGAATAAAGGCGCTATTATTGAACGAGGAGGTTATGCTCACATCCGCCCGGGAGACATTCATTCTCCAGGTGGCAAGTACCCACAGTGAAATACAGGCCCTTTTGAACACTAACCTCCCACAACATTTCGGTGAATTGATTCACCGTATTTTTAACGCATCTAACACTGTAGGTCTGGTGCACTTTTTTAAGGTGGTGGGGTCCGGCCTTGTGTCCACTTTCCAAACTATTTTTGGTGTGATACCGGCATTTATTCATTCGATTTTTCCAGCGTCTTTGGTGGCTTTCCGTTAATCCTTGCCTTGGCGGCTGGTGTACTGCTGTTCGTCTGCTTCCTCCGCAACGGCTGCTCCCCAATGGGCCCTTCTCGACCCCGGACGCCTCCAGCTGCTCCGTGAGCGCCTTCTGTCTGGTTTCGGAGTTCTGCCGTTGGCGACACTGAGTGTGTCCTATACCCTTTCTTTTCGCTTGCGTGTTTCACTTGCGTGCAACCTGTGATGTCTTGCATCCGCTGTCCTTTCACCTGGACCATGGATTATTGCCTCTCCAATACGTCATTGTCTGTTCCGGATTTTGTTCGGTTGATGGGTCCCTTAGAGGCCCATGAACGGGACTGTTCCGTTGCAGGCTGCATGACGCGTGCGGCTGCACTGGGGATTTTAGCGCAATGGGATATCTGGGCGGCTGCTCAGAATCTCCTACAACAAAGCTATATTGAGTATCACGCAAGCTGTCCTGCATTGCTTTTGGATGCTCCATCCTCTGAGGAGCATTCCTGCAGCTTTGATCTGTTGGACTGGATGGCGTCTATGTTTTCTGACGATTCCAATGATGTCCTCTTGGACGGTATTGCGTTTTTCTGCACTTCCACGTTTTTGGATTGATATGGCATTCACTGACCGTGAACTGCCTCGCTGACTGTCTTTTTTACTCCCTTTTCCCGTCCGTTGTCCTTCGTTGGGACTACTTCCACTGTGGACGCCTCTGTTCTGCTCAGGTGTTTTGAACTCTGTCTTCATCCTTAGTCTTGGCCGATGGACTGTCCAGGGGAGGGTGTCTTGTGGTTTGTGGCCTCCTGGCCTGCCTGGATATGTTGGCATAGGCCTGGCTGCCATGATGACTTTTGCGCACGTTACTCTTAGCCGTTATTCTGTCGCCCTCTGCTTCTGCCAAGTTATTTTACAACTGTCTGCATTTTCTGTCTCTCACCTTTTCTCCTGTTCCCTTTGGGCTCAGTCTGAACAACAGTTACAAGGTCAAAAAACAACGTCCCTAGTTCTTGCTGATATGGCCAGTCCCTCGCACCTAGACATAACACTATGTACAGCTGCCATGGAGAAATTGGTGTGCTTTTAATATTGCGGTTTTCCCGCTTAAGAGGGACTTGGAGAAAAACCTTTCCAGGGAGAAGAGCTGTGATTGTCTGCTGATGTAGTCTTTGCATCTAGAGACTGAGGTATGGGGGTTCGCTAGTCAAAGCCCAGAGGTCTTCTATTTTTATAATAAACTAGCTTCTAGCACGGGGAGGGTGGTAAGGTCATTTAGCCCTATAGCCACTGCTTTATGAAATGCTTTCCCCGTTTGTATTCTATGGAGTTGTAACTATGCTGATTATATTATTCTTATGCATTATGCTGATAGTACTGACACGTGTACTGTATCTTAGAGCACGTAAGTTGAAATAAACATTTTAACCTATACTGTGTCTCTTCTTACGCCCGTTGTGGACAGGTATGAGTGAGTGACGAAAGGGTGTTCTTGCTACTGCTAGTCCTGAGAGAGAGATACCGTGTTCTGGGTTGTCTAATCATTGGTACATTGTTGCTAATGGGACGCTAAGGCTAGTTGGGTTGGGGTTTTAGGTGCTACGGCTTATGGTAGGCTCACCACTATATTCCGAGGTCCTATCATCCTGTGCATAGCTCTGTGTGTTCAGAATCCCTATAACATGGCGCAACTAACGAGGGGCTGCTTATCTGTGAGACGCTTGAGTAGTGCTTGTGCTTGTCCACAACTCCCCTCACGGACGCTTCCGGAAGCGTGTGTGATGGTAATACCTCCTATATTGACGTTTTTGTAGGTTCTTTCAAGCTTGAAGTTGTTAAAAGGTTTCTTAATCGAACCCTCTATTGTGCTGCCTACTGTTAGGTTGTCGAACATCCCCGATCGTAATGGCGGGTGTAAACATAGCGGCACATAGCCGCACAGCGCTCCGGGATCACTTAAGGGTGTATGGAGTGCCAGACACGGGAGTCGAACTGATCTTTGTGGTCCAAGCCGATCCGGCTTTCCACTTTGAAGTATTCTACTCTTGGGTCACCTTTCCAGCGGTGGATGCGAACGATAATCTGTTCCATGAATATGAACCCACCGTTGTTCCTGCTGCCTATAGACCTTATACTAATCTTGAAGTACCGCTCACGGCTTGGCAGCACCGTGTGTGGTTTGATGGCGCCCTCCCACAACCGGTAACAACGGTTCGTTTAGGCCCCTTGTCTATTGACGGGGCCACTTGGCCTGTTTTGGCCGGGTACACCCCACATCCGCGATATATGCAGATACCAGTCGCTGACCTGCGCAATATGTATTCGGCTTTGGTGCGAGTGCATCGCGCTTTAGTGCAATATGTTACAGGCAACATCCAGGGGCCCCACCTGGAGTTGCGGGCCATCCAGCTGCTGCAGGCGGAGTGACCATAAGTCCCCTCATGGTGAACTCAGTGATGGGCAAACGTCCACAAAATAAGGATGATTTTCCTTATTGGCTTGCAGAAAAATTTGACCAGTTGGAGGCAGTTTTTCCAAATACAACACCGGTGGATAAACATAGAATTCTTACAATTAGTTTGCCAAAAGACTTAATTCCCGAGTTGACAGCATGTGACAACTGGGGTAGGGTATTCGCAGCAGTTTATTCGAAGTGTTTCGGCACTCCTTCCATGACGGTTCTCCCTCTGTAATTAAAAAGTACAGGATGAACATGGCCCTGAGGCGGCTGTGGAATTAGGGATGAGACTGGTGGGAGTGTTTGAAGTAGTAGCTGAGTTGATCCTTGCGAATGTCAAGGGCGATGCAGTGAACTTTCAAGTAGCTAATGCTTTGGCTTTGGTCCCAGAATTGGACAAGCCTCGCGAATTACCGAAAATTATTACCCAGGCTTACAAAACCATTGGCAGGAATAGCCTGGGTAATAAACCTTTTGCAAAACAGCAAACACAATCGCAACAACAACAACAATCCAAACCTCAATCTGAGAAAGATGAGAGACCAGTCTTCACTAAAAAGAGCTGGAGGCTGAAAAAACAGGGTAATCAACAAAAGAAGCCGGGGTCGAGAGGCGCATCCCCGGTTTCAGTCTCTTCTGAACGCACTTATGATTTGCGCGATAGGGCGAGAATTAAATCTTCGGATAGGTTTCAGATCCCTGATACGCGTTCTCCTCGTTCTTCACAGGCACAGACAACTTCGCAGGCCAGTGGAGGAGATTGCCAGGATAGAGGAAGGGGTCGGGAGGCTCCTCAGGGACGAGACCAACCTCGACAACAAGTCACAGGGAAAGCAGAAGACTTTCAACGTTCTCGCCCACAATTTCAGAAGAAGAAAGTTGCCGCTGTAACAGCGAAATATGCCACAGACGGTGAGAACGAGACTCCTGAATTGGACGTGGGCAGTGACCCTCCTAGACAGCGCCGCGGAAGTTACCATAGTGCGGGAGGCGCTACGTCCTCATATGGAGGCGACAGCAACTGAAACATTCATTACTGTCGAGACAGCAGACACCAGAGTGGCACCCCCTGACAGACTGTTTAATATTGTCATCCAAATTGAAGGTGATATACAGCGTGTAATTAAAGGGATTTTTTGGGAAAATCTGACAAGGACGCAATGGGTTCACTGGGGGTACGGGTGAAGTTTTCGTCTCCATACAGACCTGAGGGTAATTCAATTGTGGAGCGAATGAACCGTGATTTAAAGCAATCCTTGACAGCTAGAGTCTTAGGTACTGGCAGGAACTGGCTGGCCCACTTGTATACTGTACAACGTGCACTTAATAATCTCCCTAGAAGATCTCTGGGTGGGCAGACCCCATACGAAATGCTTTTGGCATACGAATGTTTGTGCCTGACCTTGATGGTCTAGACATGGCGGCGCAAACCGCCAAGTTTGATGTAGATAACCATTCTACTATGTTACAGGACTTACAAGAAGCCCGAGACAAACTTGCAATCGCACATTTACCTTCAGCCACAGACCCTGCTCTGCAGATTCCGGTTGCCGAATGGCTTCCGAAGATTGGAGATCTGGTTCGAGAGAAGGTGGAGAACAAGAAAGAATTCGGCTCCTCTTATCGTGTACCGGTTCCAGTCCTGGGCTTGAAGGGAACACGTACAGTCATCTTACCACCGCTTCCTGGTCGCAAGGAGAACAGATACATCTCAGTGGAAAATGTCAAGCTACAACATCTGGCCGATCCTGAATAGTGTTACACCAGCGATCTCTTGTCCTGCCATATACCGGACTTGTGTTCGTGGCCCTCCTGCCCGAACGGTCACTGATGTTACAATTGAGATGGTTGATTTGCCTGAAAGTATACTCGAACCCCCTGTCTCCCCCTGAATCGACGAGAACGAGTATACCTATCCCAATACCGAATCGGTGGCACACTTACCAACAACGCCATTGAGCCCAACACGTTATTCCTTTGACTCGGATTCCGCCTCATCAATTGTCCCGTCCAAGTTCAGTATTTTTGTATCCTGGTTCAGAGACAATTTTTTGATTCCCCCATGGACATACATATGGTTGGTGCTGTTCCTCATTTTTTTGTTCATGTCCATTGGCTTTGTCACAGTGTTTTTCTACTCATCAATGGTCACTATCTACCGGAACGCTCTGCTGTGAACAGTGTTGCTGGAACTTTGGCTCCACATTCCTCATCTCACATCATGAAGCGTGATCACACATTTGTGAACATTTCAGCTTTTCCAGTTGCTGATGGCATCGTATGGGATGCAGTAAACTTTCAAATTCATGGACCAACAGAAATTATTAATGTACCCAATGTCCTTCGAGTTTCGATGGGTGATATAGTAAAAGTAATATTCATTCTGACGATTGGGATGTGCACGCCGTTGAAGCATTGTTTGCTGATTTAAAATATTATGCTTCCTTTAATTCTGAGGATTTGTATATGAATTCTGCGAATTATGCCGATTTGTATTGCTACCAGCATTGGGGGAACCATTTTGTCCATAAACCAAGTGCACTACGTGGTTCTTTCGCCTACACCCAATGGGAACATTGTCCAAACCCTTTACCGGGTAGCTCCCAGACTCTTAGAAATAAATTTACATATTTCACTGATTTTAATAGATCGAACCCTGGTTCTTATTTTTTTAAATTAAACGCCCCATCCACTCTGAAAATCATGTTGACCCACACCAAATTGCTATATTCGGGTTCCTTTTTGAGTGCCTTAGCTGTGGGTGGTTATGAGTACTGGAAGGACACTGTAGATTTGAAATCAATCTGGGGCTCAAAACCATGGCAAGTGCAAGGCACCGAGGCTTTGCATCGTGCTTGCCTTATCCCGACCCAAATTGTGTTTCTGAATGCTTCCATCTATCAGACTACATGTTGGGGCTTGGCTACCACCAAACAATTAAACGCACCTTCCATTCCATCCCTGTCTTCCACTATAAACACTAGCGTGCACCTTAATATGTCCCTTGCGACTTTGCAGGCTTTGTTGCAGAACAATTTGTTTAATGTTTCTACGCTTGTTCAGTCACCCTGGTTGGCCTGGCCCATATCATCTAATGCGTGCCAACTGCGTTTTCACGACTCAGTCCCTGGCTACAAACAAGATAGGCCAGATCCTCGGTTTTCAGACTCCCGTACTGTCACAACATATTCTGTAGGTAAATTATGTAAACAGTGGTTGCAGCATTCTTCCCTGGAATCTGTTAAACAACATTTATCCCTCCTATCAGGCAACATTGATCTGTCCGACTTTATATCGGGACCTCGTGGTCCACGGCCGAAGAGATTCATTTATGAAGCTTATAATGAACTCTGGAAGCTGTCGCAAATGGAAGCTGCTTCCCGTCTACGGGAGATAGACCAAGCAAATATGGAAAAGGTGCTTGCTGTTGTTGACAATAGTATTAATACCCTGTCTTCCCGCATTTACACGTTAGAGAATATTGTGTCCTCTGTTGTTGATATTATACATGATGATGTTTCTGTGTTGTACCATGGTCAAAATCAGTTACGTTACGTTATGCAGTTTGCGTGGACTTTGCAAACACTTAAGTTGGGTAAAGTTCCTTGGCATTTTTTGAACACCACTGCCTTGTTTCTGCCTTTTAATTTAACTGACAAACAGCAGTTCATGTCCATGAAAGATGCAGCTTACACTCTGTTACATATCGAGAAAGTGGAGCCCTTACCTTTCTCTGTGGCGGAATTGGATTCTGCTGTGTGGCTAGTTCATGGGGTTATCGCTTTGCCTTTTTCCTTGTTTGAATTTAGTTCATGCATGAAACATTATCCTGTGGGCCATTTCCAGCCTTTGGGTAGTGCCTTCCTGCATGAACTTTGGTCCCTCCTTTCATGTATAAATGCCTTAGAGACGGCAAGGAAGTTTTTCTCACGGGGAGTCATGCGATTCAACTGTGGGTCATTCCCTTGTTTGTAAACATATTAAATTGCACGGAGCTTGTAATGTTTCTGCTCCGAATCTTGCTTGTGTGTTACAGGGCATTCCTGCTCCTGCCATTTCTCCTACCTTTACTTTGCTTACAAATGGTAGCTATTTGCTTTTGAATAACGACAACTGCTGTGGCATACAGGCCGGCATACCCTATATTGTTACAGTTTCGCACAGGGTTGTCTGCTGCAAGAATGTGCTTTTTCCTCCCCCTCACGACATCATAGATAATTCTATTTGGCCTTCCATTCCTACTATGGAGGCGGATTTCAATAAACTGAGCAGAATAAAGGCGCTATTATTGAACGAGGAGGTTATGCTCACATCCGCCCGGGAGACATTCATTCTCCAGGTGGCAAGTACCCACAGTGAAATACAGGCCCTTTTGAACACTAACCTCCCACAACATTTCGGTGAATTGATTCACCGTATTTTTAACGCATCTAACACTGTAGGTCTGGTGCACTTTTTTAAGGTGGTGGGGTCCGGCCTTGTGTCCACTTTCCAAACTATTTTTGGTGTGATACCGGCATTTATTCATTCGATTTTTTCCAGCGTCTTTGGTGGCTTTCCGTTAATCCTTGCCTTGGCGGCTGGTGTACTGCTGTTCGTCTGCTTCCTCCGCAACGGCTGCTCCCCAATGGGCCCTTCTCGACCCCGGACGCCTCCAGCTGCTCCGTGAGCGCCTTCTGTCTGGTTTCGGAGTTCTGCCGTTGGCGACACTGAGTGTGTCCTATACCCTTTCTTTTCGCTTTGCGTGTTTCACTTGCGTGCAACCTGTGATGTCTTGCATCCGCTGTCCTTTCACCTGGACCATGGATTATTGCCTCTCCAATACGTCATTGTCTGTTCCGGATTTTGTTCGGTTGATGGGTCCCTTAGAGGCCCATGAACGGGACTGTTCCGTTGCAGGCTGCATGACGCGTGCGGCTGCACTGGGGATTTTAGCGCAATGGGATATCTGGGCGGCTGCTCAGAATCTCCTACAACAAAGCTATATTGAGTATCACGCAAGCTGTCCTGCATTGCTTTTGGATGCTCCATCCTCTGAGGAGCATTCCTGCAGCTTTGATCTGTTGGACTGGATGGCGTCTATGTTTTCTGACGATTCCAATGATGTCCTCTTGGACGGTATTGCGTTTTCTGCACTTCCACGTTTTTGGATTGATATGGCATTCACTGACCGTGAACTGCCTCGCTGACTGTCTTTTTACTCCCTTTTCCCGTCCGTTGTCCTTCGTTGGGACTACTTCCACTGTGGACGCCTCTGTTCTGCTCAGGTGTTTTGAACTCTGTCTTCATCCTTAGTCTTGGCCGATGGACTGTCCAGGGGAGGGTGTCTTGTGGTTTGTGGCCTCCTGGCCTGCCTGGATATGTTGGCATAGGCCTGGCTGCCATGATGACTTTTGCGCACGTTACTCTTAGCCGTTATTCTGTCGCCCTCTGCTTCTGCCAAGTTATTTTACAACTGTCTGCATTTTCTGTCTCTCACCTTTTCTCCTGTTCCCTTTGGGCTCAGTCTGAACAACAGTTACAAGGTCAAAAAACAACGTCCCTAGTTCTTGCTGATATGGCCAGTCCCTCGCACCTAGACATAACACTATGTACAGCTGCCATGGAGAAATTGGTGTGCTTTTAATATTGCGGTTTTCCCGCTTAAGAGGGACTTGGAGAAAAACCTTTCCAGGGAGAAGAGCTGTGATTGTCTGCTGATGTAGTCTTTGCATCTAGAGACTGAGGTATGGGGGTTCGCTAGTCAAAGCCCAGAGGTCTTCTATTTTTATAATAAACTAGCTTCTAGCACGGGGAGGGTGGTAAGGTCATTTAGCCCTATAGCCACTGCTTTATGAAATGCTTTCCCCGTTTGTATTCTATGGAGTTGTAACTATGCTGATTATATTATTCTTATGCATTATGCTGATAGTACTGACACGTGTACTGTATCTTAGAGCACGTAAGTTGAAATAAACATTTTAACCTATACTGTGTCTCTTCTTACGCCCGTTGTGGACAGGTATGAGTGAGTGACGAAAGGGTGTTCTTGCTACTGCTAGTCCTGAGAGAGAGATACCGTGTTCTGGGTTGTCTAATCATTGGTACATTGTTGCTAATGGGACGCTAAGGCTAGTTGGGTTGGGGTTTTAGGTGCTACGGCTTATGGTAGGCTCACCACTATATTCCGAGGTCCTATCATCCTGTGCATAGCTCTGTGTGTGCAGAATCCCTATAACAATTGTACTCAAATAATCTACATTTAAACCAAGGACTGAGCATTTGCAAAAACAATTGCACATTCCTACTGCATTTGCACCACCTTGGAGTCGAGTAAGCATGCAAGAAATGACTGGACCATAAAAGAAGCGACATTTGTTCATAAAAATGAATAATATGGCTTGCACAAGCAATCGACTAAAAACATTTGAAAATAATACATACTGAAGCAGAAAAAATCTGTATCATGAACTACGAACAACAATCACGGGGGTATATGTACAAGGTCAGGCGAAAACTATCGCTAACGTTAGTTAGCGGCAGTTTTCCTACCGCCATGTTAGCGACGTATTTACAAGCCGTCGCTACATGGCGATAGCTTCAGGGATCGGCGGCGAAAACTGCCGCTACCATTAGCGCGATGGCGATAGGAATTCCGGCGTTAGCGGGCGAAAACCAACGAAAGGCCCATTAGCGGAAAAAAAACGCACGTTAGACAGCCCAACATGAGGTTTTTTTTCCGCTAATGGAAGAAATAGCCTATCAGTCGACCTCCAATAGAAAATAGGCAAAAAAAACAATGAAATGCAGAATGGAGCAGCGAGGGCCAAGTGCAACACATATCAACAACCCCCTCAAGCCACCCAACATCCAGGATGACCAGGATGAGAGCCTGGATGCCTTGCAGGACCTGCCTGGAGTCTGGATGCCTTGCTGGACCTGTGTCTGGAGCCTGGATGCCTCGCTGGACCTGTGCCTGGAGCCTGGATGCCTCACTGTGCCTGCGCCTGGAGCCTGGATGCCTCGCTGGACCTGTGCCTGGAGCCTGGATGCCTCGCTGGACCTGCGCCTGGAGCCTGGAGTGGGATGCGGAGGAGCTGTGGAGTCGATGAGCCGTGGCGGTAGACATTGAGGCGCGGCCATCGCCCGTACCTGGTGGTGAAGTCTGGCCGGTCGCATGGAGTCACATTGCTGACCTGTGTGAGAAGACCACCTTGCGCCCCTTGGAGCTGTGAATGGTAGAGGGGCACCTGCGCACCAATGTAGGGAGGTCCGCATCGCAGACTACGATCCACCACTACACCGGGGTGCATGGAGGGGATTACCAACGGTGGGCGGCGCCTCTCTGCATCACAGGCCGGATGATGTTGCGCTGGCCGGACGCTGTGGAGGCTGAGGCCCCTGAGCTGCGCTGAACTTGTGTGGCGGGAGCACTGCAACTTCTGCCCAAGGGGGCCCTGCGTCATCAACTGCATCTGGAGGTTCACCAGCGGACTTGGCGGCGACTGCTTTACCCAGGCTTGTGAAATCCCACCTGGCTGAGGCTCCTGCTGGCTGAGTTACAGATTTGGAGAGAGTGCAGCGGATTGTGCCACAGTGTCAATGTCCAGGTAAGGAGAAGGTGGGACGCGTAGCGGAGGAGGCCCAGGGGTCGAGTCGCCCAGGCCTAGCACCTGTAGATGATGCACCCCCAGTGGCGGCTCATCCGCTATGGCGGAAGAGCGTCGCCCCACTGCTTTCAAGCAGTGCAAGAAGAGGAACAATCATCACATGATGATAACTTCCTGATATAATCGTGCCATGTTTCCTTTTGTGGGCTGGAGGGTGGGTAGGGCTGCTCCACTCACGGAGCAGGGCAGGGGCGGAGTGGCATGCCCACTCAAGTGTGCAATGACTGTTTAGTCTGCCCGCTCAGGCCGCCCAAAGCAGTCATGTGCACTGTCCTGTTCGCAATGCAGGCTGCATTACAGCCTGCATTGAGAACATGACCACCCCTCCAGCCCCTGGATGAACGCCTCGTCCCGGCGCTAATGACCAATCCAAAAGCCACATTGCAGCGTTGTGATTGGCTTAGGGGAGGGAGCCTGGCTGCCTACTTCCTGTTCCTAGAAGCAGACTCAGGAGAGCAGGAGCAACGAAGACACGGGACCCGGCCTCGAGGTAAGATTTCTCTCATTTAAATATTCACAACACCCACTCACACACACACACCCCCATGTCCACGCCCCATCCAGTGTCCTTTCCGGCGTTTCCCACCTCCCAGCTGTCCAGTCCCCCCGCAGTACTTCTCAATGG
This sequence comes from Calotriton arnoldi, assembly GCA_963921515.1. Classification (NCBI taxonomy): domain Eukaryota; kingdom Metazoa; phylum Chordata; class Amphibia; order Caudata; family Salamandridae; genus Calotriton; species Calotriton arnoldi. The sequence continues at coordinate 588,704 of CAWUFW010010796.1, forward strand.
CGGCTGCTGTGCGGCCATGCGCACCGGCGTACCACTGGTGTGCCAAAGGTATATATGAAGTTACGACGCATACCATTACATCGCATTCCATTACAATGCACACCAATACTAGGCATATTGCAACAGTAGGGAAGGTGTTGGATAGAGGAGATGTATATATTACTATTCCCACTTCAGTGAGTGCAACCCTAAAACTAACCCTTGCATCCCAAAGCACACCCTGAACCCTAAAATTCATCTTTGAGCCCCCAAAACACACCCTAAAAATCATATTTGACCCAAATGCACACCACAAATTTCATAATTGACCCCAAAACACACCCCAATTTTTTGATTTTACCCCATAACACACCCCAATTTTCAGATTTACCCCATAACACACCCCAAATTTCATATCCGACACCCGAAACACATACCCACCCTAAAACTTAAAAATTCCCCATTACTGACCTCACAATGCATGTAATGGAATGCCATGTAAAGGCACCTGCGTTGTTGGAGTTGTGTTGCAAAGGCATTACGATGTAATGCTTGCGTTGTAATGGATGTCTCCCATGCCAAGGGCAAGCCACAGGCAAGCCCGTCTGCGTCCGTCTGCCCCTGGACCGCGCTCAGCACCAAGGACCCTTCCTCGCAGACACTCCACCGCTACGACGCCAGCACCCTCCTCGCCATCAACCCTGGAAGCCACATCGCCTGCCAGGACCAACCGCTGCTCCGGACCAGACATCGCCATCACTGACGGCTACTAAATCACCCGCAAGGACCACCCCGACCGTCCAGGAGGAGGCATTGCCATCACCTACAGAAGCATACTCCGACTAACCACGCACTCTAATGACCCAACGGTGACCATGGAACACCTCAACTTCCAGATCCGGACCAACCCCAAGCCCATCCTCTGCGGAACCCTCATCTGCAGGCCCTCCGGGCCATGGACCCCCATTCTCCGATACCATTGTAGAGCTCATTGCACCCCAGGCTTTCCCATCCACCGACGACATCCTACTCGGTGAACTCAAGTTCCACCTGGACAACCCCAGTGAACAGAACACCACCCCCTCCTGGGGAAGCTCCCCAACATCAGACTCAAGCAGCTAGTCACTGCAGCAAGCCACATAGCAGGACACACGGTCAAGCACGTCTCCTCCGCCAGCGGGAACTTCAACTACAGCCACACCACCGGACTCTCCTGGACCGACCATCATTGTATACATCACGTCTTCACCATGCCCACCGTACACCACCCCCATCATCGCCCCCCCTCGCAGCTGGATCAAGGCCACCGAAGAACGTCTCGTCAACTCCCTCAGCACCACCACTCCGCCAACACTTACAGAAGATGGCACCGCAGCATGCAACCGCCACGATGGATCTCCAACTGCGCCGACAACCTGGCACCCCGCAAGAACAGACCAGGCAAAATCAAGCACCATGTTGCGCCTTTATTTGCAAAGTGACGTATGTAGGAATATGCGTGACCTTGTGAAGCCCGGTGCTACATCATACCTGCATCAGGTATGATGTATGCAGGGTGTGCGTTCCCATGCAACAAGGCCTCATAGGAGTGGCACAGTGAACTCCATCAGATTTCCCTGCGACAATTGTAGGACGGCACTGCATCAGTACCTTGCGCCTGCCTGATGGCAGGCATAAGGGTGACGCAGTGCCACAGGGATAGGCTGGCCCGATGCATTGCTGGAGTTGCGTCATGCTTGTGACACAACTGCAGCAATGCGTGACTTTAGCGCTGACAGATACGTCAGGATTCGAGGCGTATCTGTCATTACTTGCGACATGGAGCGCTGTCCAGTGAATCCAGCGCATCCATGGTGTCGCAAGAAGGGCGTAGTGAAAAGTGTTGCAACGCTGTCTTGTTGCAGCGCTGCAACACTTTTCATGAGTGAGGCCCAGGAATGCGTACTATCTTATTGATGGTGCGCATTCCTGCCCTGTAGTTTTGTCGCAGGGCAGCGCAGCAACATTGCTTGCAGCGCGGTCCTGCACCAAAACCTGCTGAAATGAGGCCCCAAGTGTTATCTCCATTTTTAAGACCAGCTATTTTCTGGTCTTAAAAAACTGCCTCTAACCGCAGTTAGAGGCAGTTTTTTTGGTCTTCCACACTTCAAGAATTCCCTTGTAAATATTGCGAAGTGGGGTTAGCGGCCGTTTTTGCACGGGAATGCCTCCCTTGCATGTCATTATCGCTAACAGAAGTGGCAATCTTTAAAATGGATGTTTTCGCCAGAAAACTGCCGCTAACAGAAGTTAGCGACAGCTTGTACATACGGCGATACAAATATCGCCGCAAAACCGTCGGAAAAGTGCCGCTAAAGCGGCGTTAACCCCTTGTACATATGACCCACTGTCTCTCTTAATACCAAGTTATCAATGAGAAGCGAGGCTACTTTGTATGCACATTATTACACTTCAGAACATATATATGGAAAGTACAAAAAATATAATAGTTCTACACTAATTGTTTAACTCGTTATTTCTAAATAATAATACGCCATAACACTTAAAATAGCATTGTGCAGGCGAAGTTTTTCTGTACAGAAATATGATGTATTAGCTGATGTATTTTTAAAACCTCAAAGCTATTTTTAAGGTAAGGATAGACAGCTTTAGCTATATATGGTGGACTTCCTCTCGTCAATGCTATAAAAAGTACAGTAAGAGATGGTATAGAGAGAGGGTTTTGGGTCAGCCCCGTGCTGCCTCTGGCATTTATGTGGTTTTACTGCTTTGCTATTGCTCAGATGAGCTGTCCATAAAGTCCATGGCATTTTGTGGATGGAAACAATGTCCCATTTGTGTTGTAAGTAAATATCAATCATGAGCTAACAAGTAGTCATTCTATTAGATTGTAGTTGCAACATGACCTGGGCTTGTAACAGAGAGGGACGATTTGTTCACTGATGTACTTTACTCTTCTGAATCAGCCCCATAATTTTGCTTTCATTTGAACACTACATAATGCCTTGTTTTCAATTTAACACTTTCTTTTAGCAGATTGTGCCACTTTGTAGAACTATATAACGAGGGCTCATATTAACCAACTAAGTGAACTTACTTTCTTAATTACACAAAGAAAAAAGGATTAGAAACCCCTTATTGAATGAATTCCAGCATATGATTGCATGTTGTGTATGTCTTTAACTTTTGGGGCATAGGGAACACTGTCAAAAACATTGTAGATATCTAGTCCACCAAACTCACAGTTCCCTGGCTCTATTAAGAGTTAGTAGTCTTGTTTCTGCTAGCAGAGCCTTTGCTGGTTCTGCTGGTGCATGGCTTAGACCAAAGGCCAGTCTGAAATTAGGCCTTCGGTCAAAGTAGTGTGTCTGTCCTATTTACTACGGTGGATATTCCAGTTTGGGCCTCGTGATCCTGTACTGGAACCCAAGCTATCACCACCATGTGCTGGGAGAAATCATTCAGTGTGCCAGGGCCATTTCTTATTCGTTTTTCATTAAGTTTTATTTTGGGAGCTTGTTTTTCGACAACAATTGGACAAGAACAACAAAACCTGCTGAGCGCACCCATTAAGCATGGCACCCACTCAACAAAGTGTCATTACCTTCATCAGAGCTGCCACAAGAAAGGATCAGCTGAAGGCGCAGAGATTTCCGCATGCTTAGTCCGTCGGTTTTCCGCATGGTCAGGGAAGTACATGTGATGGACCAGCAGCCATACTCTAAATTAGGGCTTTTGATATCAGACTGTCAAAATGTAACTTTTCTTAGCATTTAATTTAATTTTCATAAATCAATAAATGTTCTGAATTGCTATTGAGCACTATGAAATTAAACCAAATCATTAGTTAAATATACCTGCTATTTAAAAACACATTTTAGTTACTTTTAGTTACTCTCTCTTGCAAAGGCAAAAACCTTCTTAAAGAGATTCTTTGTGGCATTGCCTTACCTGTCTCTTAAGTTCGATGCAAAAGGAGTTAATATTGTCTTTTCTTTGATAGCACAATTCCCTGATGCATTATTACAATTAAGCTGGTATGTGACAAAGCACATTTCATTCTTGCCCAGCTAGCTTCACATCTATTCCTACACGCTAGCAAGTAGAAAAAGTTGTCGCTGTTTATCAAGCAAGTCGAAAAATTAGGCAGTGAAAGAAGTCGTAAGCTGACAGAAATCATTGAAAAAAAGAAAATAAGAAATAAAGGTTAGTCCAGCAGCAAATTGTATTTGGCCAAGAAGATCTCTTGGAAGGGCCTGGACTTCTTGGCACACCTGGTGGAACTGTCCATGATTAGTACTGATGGTAAATGAATAAAGGCAGAGATCCGTTTCAGTTAAATTGGCTAGCAAATCACAAAAGTACACTTTGGAGGTCTGATCAATTATTGCTTAGCAACTTCAGTGATGGTGGTGTACCATGGACATGGAGGGGAGGCAAAAAGGCACCCCAAATTGAACTTGGAGCATACTGAGGGACCTTTGTGATTGACCCATGCAAAAGAAGTTTAAAAATGTGTCCATGTCATGACTCTTTTACTACATTTTAAAAACCACCTTCCTAAAATGCCACCAGTTTTATAGACTGTTCATAAGAGGTGATTATGAAATATTATGATGTAATGTAATGTAACTAGGCACTTGTAAAGCGAGCGGCTACTCCACAGAGTGTCCCGGTGCTGAAAAGACCACAAGATAGGCAGTATGCACAAAAGCCGGCAGGCCAAGAACTAATGTTGGAATAACCATGTTTTAAGTTTCCTCCTAAAGACGAAGAGATCCTGTACCTGTCTAAGGGAGAGTGGTAAGCTGTTCCATAGCCGAGATGCCACCACTTGAAAGGAACGACCACCCATACGGGAGCGGGAAAACTTTGGGATGGACGTCAAAAGCTGAACTGAGGACCTCAAGGTCCGTTGTGGGACATAATGCTGAATCCATTTCCTGATGTAAGGGGCCCCTGTATTGTGGAGGGCCTTAAAAGCCAAAACTAGGGCTTTAAAAAGGATCCTCTTCCGGACCGGTAGCCAATGCAGGGATATCAGGTGGGGGGTCATGTGGGCCCTGGGGCCTACCATGAGAATAGCTCTGGCCGCCGCATTCTGCACCACCTGCAAGCGACCCAGCAGATAGTCAGGGAGGCCCAGGTAAAGGGCATTGACGTAGTCCAGCCTTGATACAATCAGGGCCTGGACTACCGTCTTCCTGTGTGAGACCGGGAGCAGGGGAATGAAATTTCTTAACAATTTCAGTAGTCCAAAGCAGGTGCCGGCCACCGTTTGAATCTGAGCCTTCATGGACAGGTCCACGTCCAGCTTGACCCCAAGATTCTTCACAGTACATACTGAGGTTGCCGGGGGGGACATGTCCTGTGGCCACCATTCACGCCATGCCTCGCAGAGATTGGAGCCGAAGAAAATAATCTCTGACTTTTCGGGATTACATTTTAATTGGTTACGTCTGAGCCAGGAAAACACCTCCGACAGACAAACGTTGATCTAACAGCCTCTAAAATCGGCACCCTTCTCACAGGTGAACAACAGTTGCGTGTCATCGGCATAAGATACTATGTTTGCACCATATTCCTCAGCTAAGAGCGCTAGAGGGGCCATGTACATGTTAAAAAGTGTTGGGCTCAAAATCGAGCCCTGTGGAACCCCTACTTTCATAGGGGGGATGGGCGCTGAGAAGGGAGGGGACCAAATTGTCTGTTGACGGCCACGTAAAAAGGAGGCGTACCATCTGAGTACCGTGCCACCGATGCCACTCTAATGGTTTGTCATGCAAGCCCAAGCCTTTACACAATCCACAGGATGTGAATACACAAAACCCAACTGTTAGCTACACCCAGGAATGTGACCCAGAGACCCATGAGTCTCAGAGGCAATTAGAGCGAAGGAGAGCAGGACGGCGATCTCGGAAGGTGGGTCCTTAGAGAAAGGGATATGGTGTGTATTAAACCTTAGTCCTATTCCTGGTTTGGGAGGCTGGTCTCCGCTAGAGAGTGTCCCACTATCCAGCAGTTGGCAATTGAAGCTGGGCCACCAGGTAGTATTGTTAGAAATTAGGTAGTCCTAATCTACCACTATCGGTTGGAAGTTTAAGGGTGGCCATTGTCACTCGTCTGAATCAAAGTCACAAAGAAGGAGTGGGGAGTGATAGGGGGAGGTTAGTAAAAAAAGCGTAGAAGGTGGAGGAGAGCTATAATTTTAATCAATGCTATCCATCCCATAACCAATAGCAGTAATGTTGACCAGAAGGAAAATTGTGTCTTCAGTGATCTGATAGGTCTGCCTAGGTTATCATCCCATAGATCCTCCTTTGTATGGTATACATTAATACAAGATATTTGAAAGTAAATAGTTCACACGTGAGTCGGGAAACTGGGGGCAGAAGGTTTAGTAGAGCATAGCCTGTGCTGAGGGGGTAAATTCAAGACTTGGACCAATTAACCTTCAGTCCAGAAATCTCTTCAAAGTCTGAGAAAATATGGGCAATAGAGGCAGGATCCAACTGGACGTTGTGAACATAGAGGATTATATCGTCCACATATAGTGATGTTATGTGGACAGTGATCCTAAGTGGTATACCCTGCAATAGTACTTGGATCCTCAGTAGTTTCATTGCTATCGCAAAAAGCAATGGTGAAAGGGGACACCCTTGGCATGTGCCCTTACCTATGGAGAAGGAACATGATATACAGTATCCTGTCTTGACCCTAGCGGTCAGGCTGCATAAATAAGGTAAATTCACTTGCACCAATTAGTGCCTACACCAATCGTTTTAAGAACCTCCTGCATATGATCCTATCTAAAGGAATTAAAAGTCTTTTCCAAATCATGGGCAACATAGGCTGCCCTCAGAAAGTGGTCTGCAGAATTTACCATGACATCCCAGAGAAATCCAAGGTTATGTGAGGTGTCACTACCTGAAATGAAGCCTGATTGGTCGGGGAGGATTAAAAAAGGAACATGTGGAAGTATTCAATTGGCCATCAATTTAGTAAGGATTTTAAAGTCAATATTAAGGATTGGCAATGGATGGTAGGAAGCCAATTTTGTTGCAGTCTTATGGGGTTTAAGCATTTTGGACATAATGGCTTCATTTAAAGAGTCTGGAAAGCATTCAATCTCTAAGGAGGTCTTACAGAGTTGGAGTGATTTTGGTGCTGAGGAGGGAAAAGGGTATACAATTCAGATGGGATCCTGTCAGCCTTGGGGGACTTCAATCAAGGTAAGTAATGCAGAACCACTTTGAGCTACTGAAGTGATAGTGGAGGGTTGAAGTCTTCCCTGGCTGTAGCTGACAGCCAGTGTAGTGGGAGCTGGCAAGGAAATTCAGACAACTTTGTGGAGGTGGGCTCAAGAAGGATGTGAAAAGAGTTTCGTAGTAAGCCCGAAATGCATTGTTAATGGTTGATTGGCAAGTCAGTATTTCATCAGAGCGGAGAGATAGTATAAATGGTGTAGTGCATTGTGATTTCAGTCTGTCAAAAAAAGCCAAAAGACGTCTCACTCTACAGCCTTCATTATGAGTGGTATTCTGATAAGCATTATAATCAAAGCAGCCAAGCTTATCTATGACTTCTGATCAGGAGCATTGAATGGGTACAATTCTGTAGCTCTTTCAGGATGTGACAGTAGTTTCTGTTCAAGGGCGTGCATGAGGTTTCTAGGTGTGTGAGTTGAAGGAAATGGCCCGATTCGGGTCACTCGGGTCACCAATGACCACCTCTATGCCTTCTACGAAATGAAGAGTCGGTCAGACAGTAGAGAATACAAACCAATAATAGTTTATTCAAAATTCTCTCAGAGCGGAGCCCCCTCTGCCCAGTCGCTAAGAGTGCTGCAGGGAGAGTCTGACTTCAGCAAGCATAACGATACATTATGTACATTTCAGAATCAATGAAAACCCGCCCACCATGGAATTTTCCAGAGGGACGCAGCTGGACAGTAAATTACAAAGGAGTAAGTTTCGGGTTCTGAGGCCGGGCACACATTATCTATCAGCCAAGGTCATTCCTGTCTGTGCCCGCCACTAGACACTGGAAAGGTATGCACTAATAAGAACAGGGCATTCATTAGTGTGGCAAAACTCAGCTCCGGAGAAACATAACCTAAAGAAGACCATTTCTCGGAAATGGTGGAGAATCAGTTTCAAACATGATACAAAATGGTGCCCATACACAAAATGGTGCCGCAAATGCTAACTTACGTAAAAGCAATACAAAAGCACAATTTTTAGTCTAACAGACCCTCCTTTTAGCATGAGCTAAGCCATACATATTGATAAACAAGGACGTATCATTTAATAAAACATGGTAAAGTAATTTAGGAGCATTCCATATCCTCAGCATCAGGGATGGAAACAGTACGGAGAGAAGAGGTCTCAAAAATACCCTCATCAATCTGCATCAGATCGTTCACCTCCTTCTGGATCATAATGGTCGCATTAGTATCATGGATTGATATTTTCTTGGGATCGAGAAGAGTGGTGCAGTAAGAGCAGCATAAGGGAAGACACTGCACCAAAATACAACAAGCAATCAAAATCACAATAAAATAAATCACCTTCTCAGGGATCCAACCCCATCCACCAAAAAGGGACCAACTCCAATTTCCACTTTCCATTCCTTTGACACTTTCCAAAATATCTAAAATATGTTGGGTAATGTTCTTTTCCATATTAGTGATTCCGATTACACACTCATCTCCTACTACTGCGCACACACCACCACTCTAAGCTAGGATAAAATCAACTGCATATCTGGTTTGCTCAGAATATATTCGCATACTTTCCAAATGGGTGGTGATATCACGCAAAGCTGCTACTGTGGAATTGGACAGTATCTGTAGCTTGCATCCAAAATATTCCCTAGCCCTTTCACCCCTTGCCATAGTGGTACCACCAAAGGTGATAATAGAGGAGAGAATATACCATTACTATAGCTATTGACCTCAAGGTCTGTCACCCCGTCACAGAATTCCTTCGTCAAAGTCCTTTTAACCCATCTTATATTCGGTTTACTATACTTACAGGGCACACCTAGAGAAAGCACCATTCCCAAAGCAACGTCCTCTGTACCATTATAAATATTTGAGTAAGTACCATTGGGCAGAAAGTAAAATCCTGGATGTGCATAAAGTGGACCTTGATAATCTACAGGAGCATATCTGGTGTTCATTCCCACTGTACTTGGATCCTTCTTTTTCACCAAAGACATTGTATTTTTAAACAGTATTAGTCCAGAACAATTTACATATAAGAAAGCATCTGTACTATTTACTATCGGACAACATGCAGGATAATAACCTGCCTTTTGAGTAACTGTTAAATCTTGATAATGCCAGCCTTCTAACGTAATGTTCTGTTCATCCATATAAAAATTATCACAATACATATTAGTATTGGAACCTGAATATCCCTTCCCTCGTGTCTTCCTATAATACAAACAAGGACCGGGATATCCCATCCCAAACTTACCCTTTACCTCTACAAAATGGGGTGGACGAACATATGAATAATTAACCAATGACAATGGGTAAGCAGTCCATAAACTTGTGAAAGATTCAGTGGGGTAACACGCTGTACCTTCACCAAAGAATTTCTTGTGTGTATCTGAAAATACATTGCTCGTCAGTGTCCTTTTTGTACGTACTTGAGAAACAATCTTATATGCAATACAGAATCGCACATCGTGATCACACTCCAAAACCCAAGACACCCCGCCCAGAACCAACAGCAGCAATAACACAAGAACAGCACATAACACTTTTTATTTGGTATTCCAAGATTCACGTATATGAACAAGGGGAATTACTGGCTGCTCCTCGTCAGCAACCATTCTGCCAAAAGGGTGCATAGCAAAGGACAAAGCAAAGGGGGCAACTCTCCGCCAAGAAAAATATACAAGTTCCCAGTGTCTGTCAGAGCCTCACTGGTACAGGCTCCTATTGTTCATCAACGTTGGCGCTCTTGAGCACCGGTGGTGGAGCTTGCTCTGTCCTAAGCTCTGGATGTATCCCACGTCGATCAGGATAATGTACCCCCCAAGGAAGTACGTTCAATCTATCCTGTCCAATATCAAAGCAATGCACCAATATCACATCACCACAAACTAACTCCGTAGGTACTACAGCAAAGTACACCCTAACTTGCACAGTCCATCCCTGTCTAATCTGACTTCTCCTTTGGTGCACTATTCTTCATCCGAGGATGCAAATTGTAACAGGCAAGATGTAGTTTAAGATGATTTATTGAAGTAAGTTACAGGTATAAGAGATCTAGTGTAGCAGCCCCACCAGGAGCAGCATGCCTGCTGCTCAGCCCATTCTCCAACTGTCCCACTTCACCTCACAGGCACCCAACATTCCAATACGCATCATCACTCCAACATTCCATGCAGCACACAGCACATTCACACTGGCTGGCAGGATAATGGCAGGACATTCACATGAACAGGATACTACATATCCCCCTTTCTTATATAACCGAAGTATAAATGAGAGGAACACAAATGCAGCTGAATAGATGCCAAGAAATGAACAAAAAGGGAGAACCGAAAGATAGGTGGAAGTAAATGAAGGGGAAGCAATAGATAAATATACACAGATAGATATAACCCATCCTCCCCTTCTATAAATGTAAAAAGAATAGAATACAAAGTAAGGCATAAGAAACAACGTGAAAAAAGATAGATGTAAAAGCACCAAAGACTACCCCCAAACACACCAACTGGCCAGACAGGCATGCAAGGAGGAAAAACATAGCACAAGACAAACTAAACACTGCCTAACACCCAGACACGCAAAGAAGTGAAGGAAGAATATCCTCCTGTACAAAGAAGAAAGAGAAATACACTACAATGAGGGAAAGACAATGGACAAAGGAAGACTAATAACCAAAAATGGTCCAGATTCCAAGGATCAAAAGAAGAAAAGACATCACGAGGAGAACTGAACAAGCGAGAAAACAGAGAAGATGAGAAGAAAATAGTAAAAGTATCACTCATCCTCCCCCATTTTCAAATTGACAATGTAAAATAATATAAGCATAATGTTGTGAGTATTAACAGCAAAGTCTAAGTATAGACTCAAAGTAAACTGTACTCCAACAGGGGATGAATAATGTAAAACTAGCAACAAGAAAAGTGTAAGATGGGAATGACACCCATAGGGACAACCCTCATGTGAAGATAACCACTGGCAGAGATGGGACCAAAACCCCATAAGACACACCCTGTGTAAGGGTAATAATGTACCACAAGTGCGTGTAGATGGGACTGACACCCATGACCTGCCCCTGACAAAAGGGAGGTTAGCTACTGTAAATGGGACTGAACCCATAACCTACCCCCAGACATAAGGGTGCGAAGCTAAAGTAAATAGGACTGACACCCATAATCTACCCCCAGACATAAGGGTTGGAAGCTAAAGTAAATGGGACCGACACCCATAATCTACCCACGAGACGTAAGGGAGGTAAGCAAAAGTTAATGGGACTGACACCCAAAACCTACCCCCTGGCATAGGGGTGAGTAGTAAAAGTAGATAGGACTTGGACCCATAACCAGGTACCCTAAGTAAGGCCATTCACAACTTGAACAAGTGTAAATGGGAGAAACACCCATTGGGGCAAATGTAATGTGAGCAAATGGGGCTAGTACCCATTGCTGTCCCTCTTGTAGGGAAGAGAAAGGTGTAAGGTGTGAAAATGGGATATGAACACGGAAACCATGAAGCTGTGTACCCAATGTCCAGGAACGTAATGTGATGTGCCAACAAATACTACCAAACAATTCCATGGAGGATAACCTGGGAGGAAAACAGTTCCATCATGAAATGTTCCAAAAACCAAAACATAAATGCATATGGTGTAAGCACAGCCAAGCATACAATAGGCTTACAGACGGAATCACATTAACGTTTCCTGACTGTTAAAGTTTAGTGTGTGCGTGTCACCATAATCCTGTGTCACCTACTAGAGTTCGTAAGCAGACAAGCTTTGCAGAGATAGCAAACAGCTGATAATGACTTGTAACATCCATGTGCACTGGCAGCTCATAGAAGAAGTCAAACGTGCATTTATAATCCGGTGGTTGTCACCCACAAAAAATATACCGATGCAGTACACAGTGAGCCTGTAGTGGGCTCCAGAAACCACAGCCACAAGATGTACTCACGAAATACACCACACGTCTGTTAATGTAACTTTTTCCAGCTCCTCGGATGTGCCAGCGTCCCAAAGCAAATATGCACATACCACACTTGGGGGTTAACACCCATAGATCCTTGACAACCACCATAGAGAAGACAGAATGCAACTAGAACATGGCGCTGCACCGGAAGGCAAAAAAACGGGAGAAACCAAGCCCCGCTGGTTGCGTGCTGTCACCCATCACAAGATGGCGGCACGCACGATGCGCTGTGCCGGGTGGCTCCCGGCACGCTCGGGCGCCAAATAGTGTCACATAGCCATTTCTGACGTTGAGGAAGAACGCATCGTCACTGTGGATCCTCAGGGTGACTCGCGCGGCTTCAAGCGTGAGGCAAAAAGCACACGCACAATTCGAAATTAGAACCGCTGCGAAACTGTTTAACCGGCCTCACTGTAGAGAATACGTTGACATAAAGTACAAACCCATTCAGATAAACTCACCACAGATTGAGACCTAACATATCAATTAGCCTCCTCCGTTTGCCGGTGGCGATGTCAAATTTTCAAACCGACTTCAGAGAAACCCAGTAGTTGTGTAACACGCCATGTACACTGGATTAAACAAGATGCCATAAATGGGTCATGAGCGCAGTCCACAGCGTCAGCCGCAATGTACACAAACCATGCACTGACAGATACTTTAAACACTATGCTGATGGCACAACGTGGTGAGATTTCAAACAAGAGCACATGCCATGGTTGAGTGAGGAGCTGACACGCGTCTAGAAGATGACGAGATACCAATCATCCCGAATTTTCCTTCTGCATGTAGCCTCCATAAACTTTCCTTGCGCTCACAGCTACACGAAATATCATTGCTTGCGCAGTGTAGAATTCAGCCAGATCCTCCACAGAAACATCACCCTAGCACCGGCAGAACAACATGTTGAATAGACAGCTGCCAGTAAGTTGTAGTGAGGGTACACCAGACTGATGTGGAAAATCCAAAGTCCTTTTAAAAATGTCAATGAGCGCAGCACACTTAGACTGGGGCTGTCTGATGGAAAGACACTGGTGGGGCTTCGGGGCATTGCGCTTCATTAACACTTCGTATTGTGTGGAGAACTCCTTGGTTTCTTGTGGTCGTCTTTGGTGATCTTTGAAGAACTTCTTGGTTTCATGTGAGCGCTTTTGGTTTTCTGTAAATACCACCACTTGGTAATGTACGTAACTTTAGCAGCATCTGTAGGCTCTGTAGGTAGCTTCATCTTCAGGTCCTCTTTTGATCGCCAGGTCCCTGAATTCCAGTTGTAACACGTAGGTTAGACACCAACTCGTCGCCAAAATAATGTAGTAATGAAGTCCAACAGGCAAGATGTAGTTTAAGACTATTTATTGAAGTAACTTACAGGTAGAAGAGTTCTATAGTGTAGCAGCCCCACCAGGAGCAGCCTGCCTGCTGCTCAGCCCATTCTCCAACTGTCACACTTCACCTCACAGGCACCCAACATTCCAATACGCATCATCACTCCAACATTCCATGCAGCACACAGCACATTCACACTGGCTGAGCAGGTAGAGGGATAATGGCAGGACATTCACATGAACAGGATACTACACATTCTACCAAAAGGGTGCATAGCAAAGGATAAAGCAAAGGGGTCAAATCTCCGGCAAGAAAAATATACAAGTTCCCAGTGTCCGTCAGAGCCTCACTGGTACAGGCTCCTATTGTTCATCAACGTTGGCACTCTTGAGCACCGGCGGTGGAGCTTGCTCTGTCCTAAGCTCTGGATGTATCCCACGTCGATCAGGATAATGTACCCCCCAAGGAAGTACGATCAATCTATCCTGTCCAATGTCAAAGCAATGCACCAATCTCACATCACCCCAAACTAACTCCGTTGGTACTACAGCAAAGTACACCCTAACTTGCACAGTCCATCCCTGTCTAATCTGACTTCTCCTTTGGTGCACTAATCTTCATCCGAGAACGCAAATTGTACCTGGTGACTCCAGACACAGAGGGATCAGTGAAAAGGGGCTCCTGAATAGCTCTTATTTCTGGCGGGACAGCCTCATTCAAGATGTCATCATTCTCCTTATCACTTTGCGTCCATGTGAGGACAGCATCGCTGAATGGAACAAAACAAGGAATCTGCTTGCACTCCTTGTCAGGTATCCCCTCCTTCACCCATTTGTCATAGGGCAACGGTAGGGGCACTTTTTTGCAATGCACGCCATGCACCCAATTCTTCCGGCCAGCGAACTTGACAGCCATTTGGGTAGCCAAAAGGACCTGTTCGGGCCCCTTCCAACGCGGCTCCAAACTCTTCTTCCGCTGAAAATTTTGGATTAACACATAGTCCCCAGGCTGGATGTCATGTCCGGGGCCCTCTGGCTTAGTTGGTAGGGACTCACGGACCTGTTGGTAAATAGAACGCAAATTTTCAGTTAACTGGTACAGGTAATCAATCAATAAGGGGTACTCATTATCGTCAAACCGACGAGGACGTGGGACACCCCAGACATTTGCCGGGCGTCCAAACACGACCTCGTACGGTGACAATCCTGTTCTAGAATGTGCTGTTGTTCTTGTCGACAAAAGAGCTAATGGTAATGCCTCTGGCCACTGTAACCCTTTGGTCTCCTGAATCTTTGCCAATTTCAGTTTGAGAGTACCATTGTACTTCTCAACCAAACCTGCTGACTGCAGATTGTTTGCAGCATGAAACTTCTGTTTTATGTGCAAACCATCACAAATTAACTTAATAACCTTGGCTTTGAAATTACTTCCGTTATCACTCCAAATCAAACGAGGCAAGCCCAAACGAGGAAAGAACTCCTTCAGGAGTACCTTTGCAGTCGTAATGGCTGTATTATCTTTAGTGGGATAAGCTTTAACCCATTTTCTAAATTCACAGATAACCACCGGGACATACTTCAAATTGTTGCATTGTTCCAACTCAATATAGTCCATCTGTAGGACTTCAAAAGGAAAGGTGGGTGGTGCGAAATTACCAGGGGGTATAGGAGTACCTTTCCCAGGATTATGCATCATGCACACCATACGGTACTTCACTAAATGTGCAGCTGTCTTAGAAATTTTGTCATTTTGCCATACAGGGTCTAACAACTTGCAAATACCCTTAGCACTAATATGCGCTGGGCCATGGGCCATGGTGACTACAGGAAGAACATATATATCTGGCAACATCCATCTCTGCTTCCCTGACTTGTCAATCCAACATCCCTCATCGTTCAATTGTGCTGTACTTTCTTGCCACACTGCTAACTCTTCGGTCGTGGCCTCACTTTGAATCTCCTTCACATTCTCAAGTGTGTCTTCGAACATAGTAACCTCAGGTACCCACCTAGCAGGTCCTGCCTTAAACATTTTTTTCATTTTGGTCCAGACTGTTTCCTTAGCAGTCTGATCTGCAAAAGCATTTCCCCTTCCTACATCATCAGTGACCTTCTGATGTGCACTACACTTTACTATGGCCAATTTCTTAGGGAACGCCAAAGCAGACAAAAGCCTCAGTATGAGGTACCCATGTTGGATTTTGGTGCCATGAGAAGTAAGAAACCCTCTCTCAGCCCAGAGTCACCCAAAATGATGAGCGACTCCAAAGGCGTACAGACTGTCAGTATAAATATTGACAACCAGTCCCTCACTTAATTCACAAGCTCGAATCAAAGCGACAAGCTCAGCGGCCTGGGCCGATGGATAGGGAACTTGTGATGTCTCGACTACTGTACGCAATGTAGTGACAGCATACGCAGCAGTTGTAGTGCCATCTGGTAATTTAAAGCAAGAGCCATTGACACATAGTTCCCCTTGGGGATCAGATAAGGGAACATCAGTCAAGTCTACTCTTCCTTTCATCTCTTCTTCCGTCCGGAAGATACAGTCATGTTTATCAATTTCATCATACTCAGAAGGGAGGGGCAGTAACGTGGCTGGGTTCAGAGTGGCAAATCTTTTAATAGTAATGTGTTTTGCAAACAATGTTAATTCATAACCTGTTAGAAGTGCACTGGTGAGGTGCTGTGTCTTTGTCTTATTCAAAAGTGTATCATGGGGTACCATAACTGTGAGATCAGTATCAGGTACGAGTGCAGCCGATTGTCTTATAGAGACGACCACAGCCGCGGCCGCTCTTAGACAGCTCGGGAGGCCTCTTGTGACAGGGTCAAGGACAGCAGAGAAATAAGCACATGGCTGTTGCTTATCTCCAAATTTTTGTGTTAAAACAGAAAGTGCGCAACCAGCCATCTCATGAACGTACAACACAAATGGTTTAGTACAGTCTGGAGTGCCGAGTACTGGAGTCGAACAAAGCGCAGTTTTCAATTGTTCAAAAGACTGCTGACAATCAGGTGTCCAAGGCAAAGGTTCATACACATCTTTTAGTGTTAGGACAATCAGGGGTAATGAGTAGCCAGGTATCCACTGCCGACAGTAGGAAGTGATACCTATAAAAGCATGCACATCTTTCTGAGTTTGTGGAACAGGCATTTTAACAATGGTACTGATGCGCTCCAGGGTCAATCTCCTACCCTCCTTCGACAGTAGGTGACCTACATAGGTGACCTCCTGTCAACAATACTGAAATTTAGAAAGGGACACCTTATGTCCATGTTGAGCCAAATGCAACAACAATTTAACTGTACTGTCTTTGCAACCTTGTTCCGTGTCAGAAGCGATGAGCAAGTCATCAACATACTGCACCAATACATTACCTGAGGGAAGCGTCAGATAATCCAACTGACCTTTTAAAGCTTGACTCTAAATACTAGGCCTTTCAGTATAGCCCTGGAGAGCTCGATAGAACCTAAAGCTCCTACCAGCTAGGGTAAAACCGAACAAGTACCTGCTATCTATATGAATAGGAATACTAAAGAAAGCATTTTTCAAATCAATGACAGGGAAAAATGTAGCAGTAGAGGGGATGATGGTCAATAGAGTAGTAATGTCAGGAACCACTGGAAACTGTGGAACCACTATCTTATTAACCTCGCGCAGATCAATCACGAAACGATAAACATCTTAATAGTCATCAGGAGGACCTGAGGTCATCCTTTTAAGAATTGGAAGAATAGGGCTATTACAAATATTAGCAGTTGTCTCCTCAAACACTCCCTTCTTAATCAAATCCTGCATAATTTGCAATTAGGCTCGCTCACCTGCCTGCGGTATTTTATACTGAGGGATACGCGGCAAAATTGCACCATCCTTAACCTGTATCGAAACCAGCGATATCTGCAACAATCCCATATCTGTGCCGCCCGTTGCCCACAGAGTGGGTGGCACATCTTTAAACTCAACAGGAAGAGGTGCATCTTTAGACAAACACTGCTCAGCACGTGCTACATCTGGACCCATTGTCATATAGACACCCGCCGGAGAACAATAGATAGTGGCATGCAATTTCATCAACAAACCCATCAAATTTTCACCACAATTAGATGTCAACAAGAATGGGGAATCCACAGTGAAAGGGCCAATAGTCAATGCAAGAGGTTTTGAAATGGGGCTTACAGCCGGTACACCAGAGAAACCTACCAACACATTATTATGGCCAGACAGAGCCACCCCAGGGACCATATTTCGAGAAACAGAACTTTTCGTCGCACCTGTGTCCACCAAAAATTCCTTAGTCGAACCTTGTAGTTCTGCTGTTACATAAGGACCTCGCTGGTCTACAGGTATCGGAACTGGTACCCTACTCTGTCCCTGGCTGTCCTAGCTATAGGACATTCATGTCACTTCATCCATGTCATAATCATCATGATAGTACTGTCCTTCACGAGGGTCATCAAAATAATTATTATCAGAACGGCCCTGTGAGAATGCATGTATGTAATTATTCGAACTGGCAAAGCAAGTAACTCTGCCCGAGGCTTATCACCTGGCTTTCTTTCCTGATCCCTGCCTTAATTTGATCCCAAGTACCACCCAACTCCGGAACATGATCTTGAGTATGGACCTGTCTCCAAATATGAACTGGAACGAGAAGACCAAAAAACATTTCAATATCTGCAAGAGTCATTACCGTCGAAGAATCAGCTTCAGTCAACTCTTTGTAATAAGCAGTAGGATTCTTTCTGGGGTCAGGCAAATGAGTTTTAAGGGACAAAACCTCGCTCCTTTTCCACGGTGTATAAACCCATTTTTCTTGACACCGAGCTGCAACTGCTGCTAGAGTCACAATACCTCGCCCATCCGTTAACTCTGGTATCTCAGGATGATATAAAGGATGAACCTCTCTCATCGTAAACTGTGACACTGACCTGGGACTTTTCTCATGCAATCTTCCCCTGTATGCAACTATTGTTGTAACATTAGCAAAAACCTGCTCTGGCCCCAATTCACTAATATATACTCTATCTCTAATGTCATATACAATTTGAGGTGCTTCCGCTTCAAAGTGCTGTTGCCAAAGACCAATCAAAGTAGCAGACATATGTTTAAGGGCATGTTGTTGTATAAAAGGCTCAAAATCTCTCATGGTTGCCCAAACATCCTCTACACTATAAATAGGATTACGGGCCCACTGCGCAGCCTGATTAGCTATTACCTGTTTCTCTTCATCTTCCACATCAGACCTCACTAACGGTCCCATGCGTTCCCGAAACTTTGTCCAATCTCTATCTTCAAATCCATGCACCAGCATTCCGCTACTCACTAAGGCTGTAGGATGAAAAACCACAGTGGGAGAGGCAACAGTAGTAACAGGTACTATTGTTGCTGGTGGTTGTGTCACAGGGGAAAGAGTTGGCAAAAGGAATGCTGAAACAAGAGGTACAGCAGGAGTGCTAACAGCCACAGTTGCCACAGACGGCAAAGAAACAGAAGAAGGAGGAGGAGCCGAAGCCACAGCCACTGACGTAACAACAGTGGACACAGGGACAGAGACAATAGATGCAACAGTAATGGGTGGCTGCGAGGGCACCGGAACAGTTGGATATATTCTCTGCAGGGCATATGTAGGTGGGGGTCGGGCATCCAACAATTCTTCCACAAAAGTATCATCATCCTCCTGAGCCACATATGATTTGTCAATATGTAATCGAAACCTTCAATCTTCACATTCAATACCCTTCTCCTGCTTTTCCCTGTCATATGCTACAGCCTTCTGAGTCAACGTCTGCATTCTCCCTTTCGGGCTTCTTTCTCTGCTTTCATTCGCCTCTGTTTAGCTGCTTTGTGCCATGTTCTGAGTGAATCAAAAATAGACTGCCTTCTTCTTTTCTTAAACAGTTGTTCTTGAAAATACTCAATCTTTTGTTCATCAAAAGTGCCCGTCAACGACCACTGCAATTCGGCATTGTCCTTCGTATATTTGTGCCATAATGTACTAAACATAATAGGGCCAAGACCATGCTTCACGTACATATCGAAATTCGGAGTGCCTTCTGGAGGCGCCGGCTGACTTTCTTCCAATCGAGCATCAGTAGAGCAACAACGACAACAGAAAACAAACATTCTACTAAAGCTAGGCATTTTTAAAAGAGAACAGATTCAGTATTCTATGCCTAGCAAAACAATTGCAATTGTTTCTGTCCCAAAAATGGTCCTTAGACCATACCAAATACAAACCAAACTGGTACCATATCCACAAAGAAACGAAACAAACTCCCCTGATATACGCAGGTCAAATGGATCTATTCTCCAATGCCGACTCTTCAGACAAAACGGTCAGATCCAAGGGTTTCGCTGTTCAGGACTCCAGTCGGGATGACCACTGGGCGAGGCACCAACCGGTCAGACAGAAGGGGCAGCTGCGAGCATTAGGAACTCTTCGTGCAGGGATCCCTGATCCGTCCGTCTATCCCGCTGATGGCCTCGACCTCCCCCTGTCCGCGGAAGGGGAAGGGCCACTCACCCGAAGGAGTCCCTGTTTGGGCGCCAACTGAAGGAAATGGCCCGATTTGGGTCACTCGGGTCACCAATGACCACCTCTATGCCTTCTATGAAATGAAGAGTCGGTCAGGCAGTAGAGAATACAAACCAATAATAGTTTATTCAAAATTCGCTCAGAGCGGAGCCCCATCTGCCCAGTCGCTAAGAGTGCTGCAGAGAGAGTCTGACTTCAGCAAGCGTAACCATACATCAGGTACATTTCAGAATCAATGAAAACCCGCCCACCATGGAATTTTCCAGAGGGACGCAGCTGGACAGTAAATTACAAAGGAGTAATTTTCGGTTCTGAGGCCGGGCACACATTATCTATCAGCCAAGGTCATTCCTGTCTGTGTCCGCCACTAGACAAGTGGGAGAGGGCTTACATCTAGAGGAAAGGTATGCACTAATAAGAACAGGGCATTCATTAGTGTGGCAAAACTCAGCTCCAGAGAAACATAACCTAAAGAAGACCATTTCTCGGAAATGGTGGAGAATCAGTTTCAATCACGATACAAAATGGCGCCCATACACAAAATGGCACTGTGAATGCTAACTTACGTAAAAGCAATACAAAAGCACAATTTTTAGTCTAACAGAGTACTTCAATCAGGACCCTGCGCACTCCAACCACTGATTTGATACAGAATCCGCATATTACTACTTTAAGGGCCTCCCATTCCATCAAGGGAGATGAGGCAGTGCCTCAATTCTCAGTGAAATGAGACTTGATTTGTTCATGCAGCGATTGGCGAAACACCTAATCATCCAGCAATGTCAGTTGCAAGTACCAGGCCGTGATCGGTGTCAAACATTGACCCCAGGTTAATTCAAACACTAAAGAGTTATGGTCTGATAAAGACTTGGCCAGATAGGTGGCAGTTGTCACTCCAGGGTCTTTGTTGAGAGTCTTGCAATCATTGAGGAATGAATCACTTGTGTCAACAATCCAGAGTCTCAAGGATATTGTATCAGAGACCCACAACCACACTTTCACAGTGCGGTATGGTTTTTCTCTGCTCGTATGGTAAGGTGGATAGTGTCATCATCTGGTCGTAATCACTTGAGGGTTTGGTTCTCCAAGTGATTAACCAACCTCTACTAGGAGGGAGACTGTCTGGGTGGTCGCAGTCATGAAAAGTGACTAGTGATTAAAAATATCTCATTTTCCTGATAGAGACGTTTAATAATCAGGAGAGGGATATTATTAAAAAAAATAGTGGTGCTTGAGTGGATTTATTGCTGGTCCACAGCACCTCGTGGAAGGCCGACATGTTTCGGACAAGGAATTGCTCATACGAGTCAGGTGGCCTTTATCAGGACCATAGTGTGAGTGGGTGGTCTTTATTCAGAACACCTACGCAATGAATAGGGTGGGTAGATTCACTTACCCTTCTTCGTCAGTGAGCATGGTGTCTCATGGCTGACATGGTCATAGGTGCAGCCTTTGCCTTTAGTTGGAGGCTGAAGTCCTCTGTGGGATGCAGGAGAAGTTGATGGTCCTGCGAGGAATCTCAATTGTAGGCCATCTCAGCAGATGCTGCTGCAGTTTTCCCAATCCCGAATGTTGAGAGTGTCTACAAACCTATCTATCCTGGAGTGATTGCGGTGGACTGGGAAATAATAAGAGTAATCTCTCTGGGTCTGGGATTTCACTAGCCAGCTGTCTTTTAGTTGCCCAGTATCGAGGAAAGTCCAAAAAGCTTTTGATGCTAGAATGACTGTGGATTGTGGGAGCGGAGGTATGGAACAATCTAGGGGAGTATCCAGTCCGCAGTTACCATCTCCCCCAAGACCCAGAGGTCTCCTGCCCAGTAAAACAAACAATTGTATAAAGGTGCCCAGAAATTGAATTGAGTCACACGCGTGGAAAAATGCCCCCAAGTATCAAACAGGAGCTCTCCAAACAATCCCGCAGTAATACTTAGTGGCTATCTAGATTTTTATTTTATTTTATTTTACTGAGTTTTATATAGCGCGAACTTGACCCGAAGGTATCGAGTATCAGAGCGCTTTACATAGCATCAGTTGCATTACATGAGGACACATTCATTTTTGTTAGGCACGGGATCTATCTATCTATCTATCTAGATCTATCTTAGTGGCTTCAACCTCAAAAGGGACACCAGCCCTGATCCAGAGCACCACTCCTCTGGCATAAGCAGAGAAGCTAGTTCAATAAACTTGGCGCCACCATGTATTGGTGAAAATGAGTTTCCTGTAAAGTAGCTGCATGCATTTTCCATGTGAGCAAGGAGGAGTGGATTTTGTGGCTTCTCATAGGTGTATTCATCCCTCTGATGTTCCTTGTTAGGAATCTATATTGATTCGCGAATGGCAGGTGTAATGTATGTTTGGGAATCCTGTGGTGAGCGCTGGGCCAATTGTAGCAGAGTCGTTGAGTTGAAATTGTCGGAGTTGAGAGGGTAAGATTTATGCCCTAAATACGTAGAGTATTGGTCGAAGAAGAACCTTCAACACAAAAACCCCCCTAAAGAAAATCAAGGGTAAAGGCCCAAAATAGAACCCAACAAAGATTAATTCCTTGGCTAAAAAGAAGGAGAGGAGCATGTCGGGGAAGGCGAGGTCCGCCAGCTGAGCAGTCAGTGTGCCCGCATAGCAATAAAATAAATGTACAGAGGTAAGATTAGGTAGCATGTTGATGGTATCACATGGCTGAATGCCTGGAGGTGGAGAAGGGGAAAAAGGAAACCAAGACCCTCCAAGCCCCTGAGACTCAGCATCTGTGAGACAGGAGTGTACTGAGGGTCGACCCTATGGGGGAAGGAGGGGGCCAGCCGCAACCCACCCCATGAGTAAGCCATGAATACGAAAGCACTGATGGTCCACAAGGAAAAGAAGCTAGAACAAATAATTTGCTGTCTGCTCTGTAATCACTAGGGTATCCATTGTCTCCAAGTCATGAGCCCCCGAAGAAGCTTCCTCACCGGATGTGTTGGAGCTTGACATAGAAAGATGAGGGGGGTAGCAGATAGGTTATGCAGTGACACCAGTATCTCAACTTCATGCCGCTGCTCACGCTGAGCCTGAGAGGGATGGGGACCCCTGCGGAGTTGACTCTGTGTACGTAACGTCCTGACTGTAGCAGAGATAATATTGAAGCAGGTGGTCTGATCCAATGGTATCAGAAGACAGGGCGGAGGCGGGCCCTCCAGGGAATCGAGCCAGTCTCATGCTGACTCCAGATCCAGGTAAAAAGGGATCACATGCCAGCAGTAATCTGCAGTTTGGCTGAAAAGAGTAGTGCATATTTGTACCCCAGCAAACATAGTCTCTTTTGACTTGCATGAATGAGGAGCATATACTTTGGACAGAAGGAGCATAATCTGGTAAAATTATAATTTTCACATTATCTACTCTGATTTGCTCTCTCTTCTGGGTCCTTGAAATTTAGCAGGAGGGCCAGGAAGGGTCTCTGGGGTGTCCCCGGCAGTGGGCAATGGGCAGGGACCCTATGTGCTCACTTCACCACAAAACAGGAGGACAAGGAGACGGGCTACCAGTTGGGCCAACCAGGTCTCCATGAAACCAGGAGGGTTGTCCCACTCTGCTCCCTTCGAGAGACCAATAAGATTAATATTATTGAGCTGGGATCTCCCTTCCTCATCTTTGAGTCCATCCTTTAACATCTTCAAGAATTCCATCATATGTTGAAATCGCTGCAAGATATCCTGGGTGTTGGAAGTAAGGGTGTAAATGGCCGCTGTGTTCACTGCCACTTTATCCTTCAGTTTCACTTGATTCTCCTGGAGCAAGATAAAGACAATAGTTAAACCATCAACTTTGGCCTTGAAGACAGTTCAAGATTACATGATCACCGTCAGTAGGATCTCCAACATTACCGGTTGTGGCAACGGGCCATATCTTGTGGATGGGCAGGTGAAGCCATGGATGCCGCAGAGTAAGTACCAGTGGATGGCTGATGTGCTCGCTTTCGCATACCATGCATTCTACCCATGCAGTTTGATGATTTTATTATGATGTGTAATGGATGCAGAGAGTATAAATAGCGAAGGAGGAAGCTTGTATTTGATATATGTCCTTCCCCTGACAAGCCTCGTCCCGCTTCAATGTTCTAGGGGTAGAGCGGGGTCACAAACAGCCCAGGGGGCTTTTGGGTGAGAGGTGGCTTCACGTAGCAGGAGCACGGTTGAATACCACAGAAAAGAATGAGGCCAGGTCCTGTTGGAGTGATAGTGACTATGATAAATCCCAGAGAACCCAATGTATCCCGGGTTCATTTGCAGGAATCCCAGCTTCACTGTGGGCCAGACTCACCCCTGGGAGAACAAAGGTTCATAAGCAACCCAAGGCTCTGCCAGTCCAGTGTTGTAGAGCAGCAGTTGAGGGAGGGGGCAGAGCAAAGTGACTCCTGTCACCAGGCCACCAGTGAGGAAAGGAGATGAGAGAAAGGTCGTCATCCACTGCAAGGCTGCTATAATGTTCTTTAGGTGATGTGTTACTTGTACTGCATCAGAGAGATGGCTTTCCATGTCAGGGGAAGGCCCACATGCTTGTAGAGGTATCGCAGAAGGGGGCCCATCCAGTCATTCCAGAACGTCCCCCATCTCTTGCTGCAAGGACCAGGGGTAGAAAGGCAGTCTATTTGGGCTTCATGTCCGGAAGCTATGGTACTCCTGTAGCTCAATGAAAGAAAGACTGGCGAGCCGCAGGAGGGGGCTGCATCCAAGCGCTCCAAGCAGCCTACCGCTCTATGGGGCTAGACCTTCAAGGGGTGAAGGTGAGGCCCACGTGGGCCATGTGTCTGGTGGTGGTGACACGTTCTGAGCACAGCCGCAGACCACTGGTGAATCCCCAGGGGAGGTCCTTGTCCATGTGCCCCAAGCGGTCTCCCCACCTCGATCGGCAGGTCTCCAAGGGGGGGGAGTGCCCATTGGCTGCAGGGCACCTCCAGCCTGCCACAAAAACCCATAGGCATGCAAGGCTGCACTGCTCGGCTTGCTGCCCTGGGCCTCTCTGCCTGCCCGGAAGCCCCATAGAGGGGCATATTCTCAAGAACGTGTGATAACCACCGCAAGTTTAGCGTAACGCAACTTTGCATATCACAGTCCATCGCAGGAAAACAACGCTGTGTTAACGTAGCATTCTCAACCTGGCGGCACCATGCGATAGTCCCACGATAACGCACCAAATGACCGCGTAAAAACAACGCGACGCCCCAAAAATGCGAAACACCAACGCGAATAAAGTTGCGATGAGGCCAACCGCGGAAAAAAAACAGCGATATACCAGCGACAGGCCTGCAATACCCACGCGCCTGGTGGGAAAATGCACCATAAAAGCCAAACAAGAAAAACACACCATAAACAAAATAAAATGCGTAGCAACATGGATGCACCCGGAACGAGTGCCCAGGTCAACGCGAACCCCACAAGCCCCACAGACCACCAGCAAGGAACCTCGAAGTCGGGGAAGGCCAAGGAGAAGAGGAAGAGGAAGACGGGGTACAGTCCGCATGACAACCGGATCGTCGTCACGGAGGTGACAGAGCACTAACAACAACTGTCTGTCACCACCACCGTGCCATTGGCAACACAGACGGAAAAATGGCATTCCATCGTGAATGCAGTCGGAGTGCCAAGGAGGCCAAGATGCGCTGGCACGAAGCCAAAAGCCAAACCATCCAGAAACCCGCTGCCACCCGGAAGGCAGCAACAGAGAATGGAGGTGGGAGTCCTGCGCCACAGGAGGAGCTGGAGCAAATGGTGGCCACAGTCATTACTGTGGAGACGGTGCAAGGAGTCGGGAGTCCGGACACTGCTCGACATGACCTGACACAACATCAACAGGGTGAGTAACTAACAGGGACTGGGGGGATGGGCACAATGGCACACATGCACAACGACGTGTAGCACACCGCACACCCCCAACATCCCTGGGTCATGTCCCTGATCCCTGTGGCACACCGCAGCACACATACAAACACCAAGTAGGCCCCCATCCACCATGTGCCCGAAGGGGTCCCACCCCACACAACACCAATCACACAACAAACACATGCACCAGTGCGAAACACAGCAAAGATGCGTATGTGAGAGCCACACTGACAATGTAAGTGACACCACATGACGAGCAGCATGGCCGGAGTACAATCACCATGACACTGTGCACGCCACGAGACTGAGGTGGCCGAGTGTGGACTACATCCGGAAGGAGCAGGTCACACCCTGACACATCCACGTGCACAAACAACCACTGACGTCAACAACACATCTGCAGAAAAAAAACGCACAAGAGTACAAAAACCGTCCAGGAGCACAAATGACCCCAGTCGCCAACATCACAGCACCTCAAAAGCACAAAAGCCAAAGGCACACTGCCTCCAAGGGATAAGGGGCAGAAAAATCACAGCAGCAGGTGCGACTCATGCACAATGCAGCACACACACATAGCAATCACAGCACACACACATGGACGGCAATGTGGGACACAGTGCAACACTCACACTGCAGAACAGAGGACACAACTGTGTCCGCCTGTGCGTAGAAAATAGGCAATCACATCTGACATAGCAGGAAACTGTGAGATGAAAATGTACGTGTACAACATCACCTACGTCATGTAGTCCAAATGTCCACTATCCCGCATCAAATAGTCCGCCCCTCCCAAACCCCTCACAATGTACATTGTCATGCAGTCTGTATGTGAACCAGAACAATGCGGCAACATACATGCCAACACAATGTCGACAAGCATCTCCCCTTCACATTGCAGAGGGACAAACAACACCTCCAGCAGAGCAGACCAGACAACCCATCAGTGATGCTGAAGAGGACCTCCACACTTCCTACACCGATGCTCTACAACAGTCCATGGACATCTTAGGCAATAGAGCTCCAGGAGCAGGGCAGCCCCGCTTCATCGAGGATACAGCACCCCCTGCACGGACAACACAGCTGGACGCACCCACCACCCTGGCTGGCTCACAGCAGCACACCCAAGCACACATCCCATTACAAGGCCAGCTGTCAGACTGCCAGAAGGGGCTGGCCGAACATGTGCGGGTGGGGTACTACCTCATGGGAGACGAACTAGATCCCATACGTGGGTGTCCAAGTCCCATCAGGGACCACCTACACCCCCCAACAGAGACTCACACTACGACAGGGACACATGCCTTTGCACATTTCCAGTACTGAACCACACCCAGAGCCACGTGATAATCACCCACACCCACACACCGGACTGGCGTACGCCGGCCAAGTTCACTCCTCCTACGTATTGTGTGGGGGATGACAAAGCTACATGTGCAATGTCCCACCCTCTGCCTGCGGTGACATGGCTGCGTCCTCTGCACACTGCACAATGTAAGGTTGTGTGGCCGGGGCCCGAATGCATACATCATGAGCACACGGACACACTCAGATAGTATGTTGAACTGGCCACGAGCACGTGCGCTCGACACCTTTATTGGCATGGTCACATGTACAGTGACGCATGTGCTGGATGTGTGTGGGGTGAGTGTAAGCCAGCCCTCAGTGAGTCGTTGGTGCTGGCAACAACTTGAACAGTGATTACAATTGAAGCAGAAACAGAAAGCATCAGCATAACAGAAACAAGTGTGAATCATCATGGTGGTTGCCGGAGAGAGTACAGTGTTCACCCAACATGCAAGCAGAATGGTCCTTGATTTGTGGTGCACTGAGATAGTGGCACCTGAGGAGCTGAGCAGGGTATCAAGCTGATGTTGGCACCCACGACTGGTGTGAGCAACTCCCCAAGTCTGGCAGTAAGACACTTCCGACTCTGGCACCTGTTGTTTGGAGTCGGTCCTGGCGGTGATGGCGTGTGCATCCTGCGGTGATGCGACGTCCCGGCAGGTCATGACTCGATTTGATGTGTGAGCCCAGGTGGACCGCATTTGAAGCCGGAGGCAGCGGACAGTGCAGGGCCACAGACACATGGCCTTGATGACCCCCAGGCCATCGAACCAGAGGCCATCCAACATGCCATCAGACTGGGGCCATGCTTTGAGCTGCACAGAGTTAGTGGCCCGGATGCACTGCGGCCGGCACAGGCACACCGCCACGGGACGGTGACTTGCGGTGCAGTGAGATAGGGCCACGCGAGGTGGGCGGGTCCTCGTCGATGTCGAAGGTGAATGTAGCGGAGGTTTGCAGGGGACAGTGGAAGGTGTCCACCAGGGCATGATGCAGAGGGCAGAAGCCGGCCGGAAGCGGCAAATGGAGGAGTGGAATGCTACAGGCCCGTTCTGGCCACATAGTCAGTATCACTGACATGATGATGTAGACAACCCCCAGTCCATAGACTCAGTTGCCAACAAATCTCAAGAAGAAAGTGTCCATGGATGTCGGGGAACAGACTTAGTGGCACTGGAGCTGAAAGGGGATGCAGTCTGCGACGATGCCAGTACAATGATATCAGCTCTGCCATAAATGAATCATGACTGAGTTCACAATGTGTGACCTACTCGACCGCTGTGTGGTCCGGAGGCAGCGGGCAGCGGAGGCCAACCGCTGTTCAGCAAGCTCCTCCTGGAACACTAACACACGGCGTTGAAATGGCATGTGGTGATGACTCGTTGTTGACCGAGGCAGAAGCGACAGAGCTGAGCGGGTGTTTATGCAGCGACGATGCCGTGTCCTGCCTGGTACAGACTGGCATGGATTTGTGTGAGGCCTGCAGGCCTGCAGTGTAGTCCGAAGGTGTAGTCTTCAAGGGCCCACAGACACGTGTGGCTGGGATGCCATGCACATACTTTGTGTCACCACATCGAAGGGAGTGTAGTGATATAAACTCTGCATTGTCGTGTGTACTCGGCCATTGAAAAATCAAGACTCAGTCCCATATGTGTGACCTCCTTGACCGCAGTGTAGGCCCGGGACAGCGGTCAGAAGGGGCCCACAGCCACGTGTCGTTGGCCCGCGATGCACAGAGTTAGTGACACCAGGGCAGTTGTCGGCAGTGTTCGTACACCTCCGTAACGATGGTCCTTTTCTCCTCCGGACTGAAACGCGTCTTCCTCTTACTCGTCTCCTTGTGTACAATGATATGGACTCCGCCATGCGGGAATCATGACTCAGTCCCAAATGTGTGACCTACTTGAGCGTAGTGTAGGCCGGAGGCAGCGGTGGAGTAAGTCAACGAGAAAGGAATAAAGCGGGCCTGTTTCGTGGAGGCCGTGATGGTCTGAGGAGGCTGCCAAGGATGCGGGGCTCGGGCTTGGAGCTTGCACCGGCACGTGGTGGTCCCTCTTTGACACACGCCAGTGTCAGCAGGTGAGCTGTGAGGCCTGGCTGCGCAGGGGCGGGCATGACGGGTTCAGGGTCCAGTGGCCCGTGGTGCAGCAGGTGCATAGGTTCGCAGGCCACAGCGCTCATGGCGGCGGCGGCGGCGGCGGCCTCGTGGTGGGGTAGGAGGCACCGCCCTGGCAGACACCTTTGGCATTCCAGAAGAGGACCCCGCCCAGGGCTACGTGCTTTTTATTCACACCCCTACGCTGGCCTGGCGTACGCTGGGCCAGCCCACTCCGCACACGCTCACAGGGGGGGACGTCACAAGCTACATTTCGGCGTTCTCCCCCACTGGCTGGGGCGACATGGTTACGTCCACTGTCCACTACACTCCAAACGTCAGCAGTGCATGTAGACATGGATATGTCTGTGGCCTGCATACTGCATGCAGTCTGTCCAGAACATCTCCGCCACACTTGGCATTGTGTACATTCTCATTCATGGGTCACTTGCCTCCTTCGCACATGCCTGGTTCCCACCTCTCCCCACATTCTGCTATTGTGTGGCTGAGGTGCCGTGCAGTTGATGGCTCATGTACATGGCTGAGCAAGGTTGCCACGGTAAGTTGTGCTGTGGTGTCTGGTGGGTGGGCATGTTGTTTGGCATGTTGTATGTGATTTTATGACGTGCGCATTGCCAGTGTTGTGAGTTGCATGATTGTGGAGTTGAGGTGTGTGGTGTGTTCATTTGGTAGTTACCTACAAGCAGTGCATTTCCATGGGTGCCATCCTGGAAACACTGGTTGATGATGGACTGTCGAGAGATGATGGAATCATGCACACTGCCTGGGTACTTGGCTACGACATTGTTGTTAGGTCCCCGGTGGTCCACTATTGCCTGCACATTGATGGGATGCGTGTGCTTCCTAATGCGGTAATTGTGTGCTTTTTCGGCAGGGGGCATAAGTAGGACATGTGTGCAGTCGATTGCCACCGACACGTGCGGGAATCCTGGTATGGCGTGTAGTACTTGCTTGGTCTCCAGCTGTTCCTGCACATTGTGGGCGACGTTTAGGTACTGGGGTACCTGGCTGATGATGGCATCCAGGACAGGTGTGGGGAACTTGGATGAGGCTGGCTGTGAGACTCCTCTGACTCTGGCGGGTATTGGTTGGGAGGTACCGGAGGCCAACAGGTGCAGCACAGCCAGCAGCTTTGTCTGCGGAGGGATGTTGGTTGTCCGCTGTGTTGGTACCCTCAGCCTGTGGGCAATGGTGTTCTGGATACGATGGATGGTTGTCCTTTTGAGCCTGTCGTGGGCATTGACATTGTCTGTTGTTAGGTGTGTGAGGCTGGTGCATTTCCTGGAGGTCCGCTGTCTTTGTCTGCGCTGCCTCTGTGGTGGTCCGGAGGGGGTGTTGGTGGGTCCGGGGGGGGGTGGCGGTCCTGGGGGTGGTGGCGGTGGGTGTTGTTGCCCTCTCGGGGCTACGGGATGCATGTTGCATGGCTCCATGACATCTGTTGTCCTTCATGTGTGGCTGTGGGCTGGGCTCCCTTTGATGGTGCAGGTTGTCGTCCGACTTTACACCAGGTCAGAGCAGGTGTTAGTTTCCTGCTGGTAACGTGCCTTATCGCCTGTTTTGTGGCCTCATCGCCAATGTGGCTGGTCGTTGAGAATGTTGAGGTGTGGTATTGTCGCGGGTTTGTGCTCGGGAGCGCCTACTC
This sequence comes from Calotriton arnoldi, assembly GCA_963921515.1. Taxonomy (NCBI): domain Eukaryota; kingdom Metazoa; phylum Chordata; class Amphibia; order Caudata; family Salamandridae; genus Calotriton; species Calotriton arnoldi. The sequence continues at coordinate 619,707 of CAWUFW010010796.1, forward strand.
TGCATCTCATTAGCGATAGTTGCCGGGGTCCTCTGTGGCGATGTTTTTTGCGGGTGCTTTCGCAGGTAAACTGGTGCTATAGGCTGTTAGCACCAGCTTGTGAATGGGGCGATAACTTTATCGCGACTTTGGCCGCATGAAAGTGCCGTTAACTAGGCGATAGCTCCTGGAGAATATGCCCCAGAGAGTACTGGCAGCTCAGTGTCCCGGTATTCACACCTGGCCACTGCCTAGGGCAATCGAGGTGCCAGGGTTCTCAAGGGCAATGGCGGAACCCCTGTCGGCCATGGGGCGATGGAGGCAGTGCACCCAGATTTAATCACACATGGTAAAAGGCTCCCAGTAGGAGGTCCGTGATCGGATGCTCGGAGTGGGTACTCCACCTCGATCTCTGGGTCTCCAAGAGGAGGCAAGAGATGGCTGTTGGTGTCGTGATCTCAGGGGTTATTGCACGTCTCCGGCCGACCGCTGAATTTCAGTAGGCTGCATCGCTCATCATAGTATTCCGGGCCTCTACACCCATCTGATCATGAGCAGTCGAGTGCCTTGAGAAACTACCCCGGTTGCTGTCTGGGTCGACTGAGAGGTAGTAGGTTCCCTCTGGTGCAATGAAGTCAGGATAAAGTGGGTCATGTCTGGAGCTCTGCTTTGTCACGCCCGCTATCAAATTTAAGGATGTACAACATTCTTCTTAACTTTCCTTTATTTTTGCACCCTGACCTTCCCAAGTAACTTGTAAGTTATATAATATGATTAAAAAAGAACTTGACACGGACAGGATGGGAAAATGAAAAGATGCACTGAACTTAAAAATTTCAGGCCAAAGACTACTAAGTAGTCCCTCGGGTAAGGCAAATCCTATTTGCGCAGACATTCGCGCTACAGCTCAGATTACTGTAATCGTACAGATGCAGACAACAGAAATGTCCCTCAGGTTACTCAAATCGTGCGGGGCATAAACATCAGACACAAGTAGTGTTGATAATGCCATTAAAAGCTATGTCGTTTTAGTTGATAAAATGGTTCCACTAAGGCAAGAAATATTACACATAGAAGCAACCTACCAACAGAAACAAGTACAATAATTATCGTTGCAATAAAAGTGCCCCATTTACCATGAACTATCACTCAGCTATAACATATTGTGGGGATGCAATCTTTTTGTCTCTAAACATCAGCTTTTCATTATCCTAAGTACAGAGATTTTGCTGACAATGAGTTGCCTGTAAAATCTTAGATGGCTGTTTGCTGAAAATGCACATAATCTGCTCTTAAATGCATGTTTCATTTAAGGTCACTAATGGTAGCAACTTGTTTTATATATTTTATTCACATCAAATATCTGCCTCTTTAAGTGCCATACAGAACTAATGTTACTTTCGCTCATTTGTATGCTACTGAGTTTGCCTGTTTCAGAAGAATGGAAGGCTCCATTGGCCTTGCTAGGATTTGAGGATGCGACATGCAGATGTCAGCAGTTATCAGAGGTAAGTGTTTAACTCTCTGAGCTATCTTGTCAGCAAGAAACCCATTTTCACAAATTTACACACAGTTTACTACTTTTTGTAAGTAGCTCTTTTTGTCACAAAATACAACTATACAATTGTTTAGTAAATGCATATGCTTTTCTTCAAATCTGAGGATTTCCCCCTTTTGATCTTTTTTTTCTCCCTGATTCTTACAACCAATGAAATCCGCCATAATGCCAATGTTTTCCAGTCAGGCATTAGACCACACAACCGAGCACTGTAGTTTACTGTCAGCTTGTGTGTGGGACACCTAGGGGGATATTCACAAGGACTTATCTCTGAGTTATCGCCACCTTAATGCAACAAAAGTGGAGATAGATTTAACGCCCTATTCACAAGCGGTTGCAAACTGCAGACAACGCAAGTATTCCCGCGATAACTGCCTCAAAATTTACCTCCACAGGTGACACCACCAACTAACCCTAATGAGATGCAGAGTAGGCGTTCCCGTGCAAAAACACACGAAAACACCACTACACCACATTCACAATGCACTGCCAGATCTGCGATGCGAACCCAAAACAGGCGATAAGCCGCAGTAGCAGCAGGGATTCAACCCCTGCCTTCTGCTGGTGTTAAGCAGGACGACTACCTGCTGCATGAAAGGGAGCCCAGCCAAGAGCCACATCTGAAGACCACCAGATGCCATGGAGACAATGATCATGCAGTTCGGACACCCATGAGGGCCACAACACCCACACCCACCACCCCCAGGCCCGCCACCACCCCCAGGACCCGTCCCGCCCCCCCGGACCACCACAGAGGCAGCGTACACAAAGACAGCGGACCCACCTCAAACGCACCAGCCGCACAGACCGAACGCCGGAGGAGGACATTGCCCACTACAGGCCCAAAAGGACAACCATCTCCCGCATCCTAACCCACATCGCCCACCTGCTGACGGTACCAACACAGCGCACAACGAACATCCCTCCGAAGACAAAGCTGCCGGCTGTGCTCCACATGTTGGCCTCTGGTACCTTCCAACCCACAACTGCCAGAGTCGGAGGAGTCTCACAGCCAGCCCCATCCAAGTTCATCACACCTGTCCTGGATGCCAACATCAGCCCAGTACCCCAGCACCTCCACTCCACCCACACTGCGAAGGAGCAGCTGGAGACCAAGCAAGGCTCCCACGCCACAGCTGGATTCCCTCACGTGTCGGGGGCAATCAACTGCACACATGTACCCCTCGTGCCCCCTGCCGAAACTGCACACAACTACCTCAACAGAAAGCACACGCATCCCATGAATGTGCAGGCAATAGTGGCCCGCCAGGGACTCCTCAACAATGTCGTGGCCAACTCCCCAGGCAGAGTGCATGATTCCTACATCTCCCAACAGTCCATCATCAACCAGCTCTCCCAGGATGGCACCTATGGAAATGCAGTGCTCGTTGGTAAGTATCAAATGAACACACCACACACCTCCACCCCACAGTCATACAACTCACGACACTGGCAATGAGCACGCAGCACAACTACATTCAACATGCCACACAACATGCCAACCGACCAGGAACGACAACACGACTCCATTGGGAACCTGGGCTTGCCATGCCCACAACCCAGCCACGGCATGGCACCACAGCCACACAATAGCAGGATGTGAGGAGAGGCGTGGACCAGGTATGTGCGAGAGCAGCAAGTGACCAATGAAGGAGAACCTTCCCAATGCCAGGTGTGGCGTGGAGGTGGCGGACAGACTTCAGTGTGCAGACCACGGAAATGGCCATGTGGACATTAACTGCTGGTGCATGGAGTGTAGTGACCAGTGGACGCTACCATGTCCCCACAGGCTGTGGGACAGAAAGCGGAAATGTCGCAGGTTACGTCCCCCCCTGCATGCGCGGGCGGAGTGGGTTGGCCCTGCGTACACCAGGCCGGCGTAGGGGTGTGAATAAAAATCCCATCGCACTGAGCGTGGTCCTCTTTCGGAATGGCCAACACGTCTGCCAGGGCGGCGCCTCCCAGCCCGCCACGAGGCCGGCGCCGTGCGCGGCGGGGCCTGCGTCCCTGTGCGCCTGCTGCACCCCGGGCCGCTGGTCCCCAGACCCGTCATGCCTGGCCCAGCGCACCAAGGAGGCTCCGCTCACCTGCCGACACCAGCGTGTGTCAAAGAGGGCCCACCACGTGCCGGTGCAAGCTCCAGGCCCCAGTCCCGCGACCTCTGCAGCCTCCGCAGACCATCGCTAGCCTCCACGCCGCTGGCCCACATTACTCCCTTCTCATTGACATACTCCACCGGCGTACTCTTCGGCCCAGCTGTTGGCACAAGTTGAACAGAGTCGTGAGTTCTGAATGGCAGTGACCAAAGGTCTGTGGCAGCGTCCACATCACTATACTCCCTCCGATCAGTGAAGCCAAAGTCTGCATCGCAGGCCTGCGACACGTGGTGCCACTAACCCTGTTCAACGCAAGCCGGCGACACATGGTGCCACTAACCACGTTCAACGCAAGCCGGCGACACGTGGTGCCACTAACCCTGTTCAACGCAAGCCAGCGACACGTGGTGCCACAACCCTGTTCACCGCAAGTCCGCGTCCCGTGGTGCCACTGAACCTGAACTACGCAAGCCGGTGGGACCAGCCAACGTATGCCGGCGACACTCGGTGAATGGCCCCTGCTGACCGCTGCCTCAGGCCTACACTGCGGTCCAGTAGGTCACACATGTGGAACTGTGTCTTGGGTAAGATGTGGAGGAGTCCACACCATTGGACACGCCTCATCCAGGCGGCATCCCCTATCAGCACTGGTGCCACTAACTCTGTGCGCAATGACTCATGGGCACTTTCTGGTTGGACTTTGGTGGCGTCTGAGTCCATGGCCTGGGGGTTGTCTACATCGTCATCTGGCTGGACCGGACTTGGTGTCAGACATGTGTCTGTTCCATTCACCTCCACCATAGTGACTGTTTCAGCGTGGTTCTGCCCTCTGCATCATGCCCTGGGGGTACACCTTCCACTGTCCACCGAGACACTCCGCTACAACCCCCTTTGTCATCGACGAAAACCTGCTCTGCTCTCGTGACCCTGCCCCAGTGCACCGCAAGTCAGCGGCCCGTGGCGGTAGGCCCGTGCAAGACGCTGTGCATCCGGGGCCACTAACTCTGTGCAGCACAAGTAATGAGGCCTTTATGGTTGAATGGGTGTGTCCTTAACGATGTACACTGTTGTTGTTTTTTGACTGCACCAGGCACTTGATGACGGCTGGTGTGCACACACCCCACACACATCCAACACAGGTGTCACTAGACATGTGAGCCTGCTAATAAAAGTGGCCGGGCACACGTGCCCGTAGCCATTCCCACCATCTAAGCAAGTGTGTCCGTGTGGACATTATGTCAGCATGATGTGCCAGAGCCCTGCAACATCACAGTGTGCTGTCTTCAGCGGACGATACCATGTCACCTCAGCAGTGGCGGAGACCTTGGACATGTAGCTTCACCCGCCCCCCCTGCATGCACATGCGGCATGTGCCGGTCCGGTGTACGTCATGTCAGCGCAGGGGTGTGCTGATTCGGCAGGGGGATCAGGACGTGGCTCTGGTCTGGCCTTGAGCAGGAAGTGTGGTAAGTGTGTCTCTGTGTTGGGGGATTGTCGCCACCAGGGCCACAGTAGTCGATGTTGCAATGTAGCATGCACCAGGAGGGCGGGCCCGCACGTACGGGGAAATGTAGGAACGCAAGACGGTTCGGGGTCTTGGCACATGCATGCCAAGTGTTATGTGTATCAGTCCTGTGGCTGCATAAGTCAGTTGCCTAGACTCAATCGCAGCGCGATCACAGCTAGCCATGGACTGTACACCTGTGTCTGCCCTGTCCGGACCATTGGCCTACACTCACGTGGCCACACACCCTCAAAGGCCAGCTTCACGGTGTTGTTGGCATGCCGCTGGACATGCACGGACAGGCATTACAATGGTGTGCAGTAGGAGTGCACGTGGTACAACAGCGCAGCGCACACAAGTGTGGGGGCTCGTGGGAGGGAGGAGCAGCTGTGAGGCAACGTAACAGACAGTGAGGCCGCTCATGTGCCACGTGCTGGGCATATCATCCATGATTCCCTGGGTCGCAGACATCCCACCACACCCACGACAGGCCTCTGTACATCTCCTGTATGCATGCAGATGGTGACATTACTGTAGGGATGAAAGGTCCTTTGTCTGAACTATTAGGCGGTAGCACATCTGCAGCTCCAAGCTGGAACTTGCATGTGGCCAGTACCCCCTGACAGATACGATAGCATTTGCTTGCGACTCCCACACTACGCACTGTCCGACGTGAGACCAACGTGTACACATCCCACATGCAGAAGTCCTTGGTCGTAGTTAGCGTGCGTGATATGGCCTTCACACGTACTCCCACCCCAGGTCTGCACCCGTTGCACACAGACACTGCTCATTGCTCCGAGCTGTGCCATTTCATCCACAGGACTGGCGCAGGGCAAGCCAGTGCGGCTTCAAGCAGAGCCACTGACGCAATGGCAGACCATCCCGGACACATGCTCATCTCCAGTCACGTGGACCTGTACCGTGCACATCTGCTGCATGTACTGGGGGCACTGCCGTTGGCAGTGCTGCGGATCAGTTACTGGCTGGGCTTCCGCCTTGCGAACGTCACCTGCATTCAGCCTGTGTTGCATTGTCGCTCGTGCATATTCGAGTGGACCATGGATGTCTGCCTCTCCAACGTAACGGTAGCTGACCTGGATTTCGACGTGTGTGTGCGCCACCTGTTGGCCCACGACCAGGAGTGCCACTGTGATGCCCGTTTATGGCATGCTTGGATGTTTGGCATGCATGCTGGCAACTGGACCTGGGAGATTGCACGAGTCGTCGTGTGCAGTGACCACATTGAGCCGCTCCCCGATTGGGCTTTGGTGCAAATTGGGGCCAGGGGTTGGAGTCAGCACATCTGTCCGGGACAGCTGATGGATTACGTTGCCGACATGTTAGATGTGGAGGACAACGATCTCTCATTGGAAATGTTGGCCTACGCTGCTGCACTCGCGTTCATGGACGAGTGACAAGGTACCTGCAGCCAAAACTGGATGTGACCCATTGCACGTGTCCCGTCGCCTGGTTGCATGTTGAGGATCTGGTCACATGTCCCAAGACGACAATGGACATGGCTGCATTGGCCTGGACTCCTGATCCATGCGTGGACAACCAACGCGGGTTGGCACTGACTTGTGTTGGTGATGGACTCCCCCGGGGTGGACATGGGCGCTTTCCAACGTTCCTCATTCAGACATGCTGCTGCATTGTTCTGCATGTTGTGGCACTTCTCTTGGCCGTACTGACACGCACTTGTTGATAAAGTTTCCGCACTTTCACTTGTCTCCAACTGTGTTGAGTCTTTATTTGTATGCCAATGTGTGTGTCACGGCCTATCTGGCTCCCTGCCATACGTGCATTGCTACCCCATCAGGGCTATGGGTTTGTACTTGTGCATTATCATGTCCCTGTTTCGTGCTTTGCCAGATGCGTATGGCCATTTACCGGCCATAAGCGGGTGCACTTGTGTCCTGTGTTTGGTTGTGCAAATGTTGCTGTTTGTACCACATTGTGTTCGATGTTGGGGTGCTCTGCTTCCTTTGTGTGTGTGCTGCATTGTGTATGAGATGGCCCTTCAGCTCTGATTTGGCTCACCCTTCTCCCTTTCAGGCAGTGTGGTTTTCACTTCTGTGCTTGTTCAGTGGTGTGATATTGCCGGGTTGTGTGACTTGTGCTCTTGGTTGGTGTTGCTACTCTTGGGCATGGTTTGTCTGCAGTTGTGCTGTGCTTAATTGTGCATGTGTGCCATTGTGCCCATCTCCTCCCGTCCCCCCAGTCCCTGGTCGTTCCTCTCCTTGTTGCTGTTGTGTCTGTTGATTTTGGGCAATTTCTGGTCCCCGGGTCCTGCCACCATCTCCAGACTGATGTGATGGACACCATTTCCTCCATGTCATCCAGCTCCTGGTGTGGCGCTGGACTCCCACCTCCGGTGTGCATTGCTGCCTTCTGGTTGTTGGCGTGTTTCTGCTTGTTTGTGTGTTTCGCATCATTCTAGCTGTTCTGGTTTTCTTCCATTGTCCTCCTCCGCTCTCCGGCTGCATTCACCTTGTCCACGATGGCCTGCCATGTACAATGTTTTGTTGCCAATGGGGCTTGTGGGGTTGTGTACTGGCTCCGGTTGCCTCCATTGTGCTTCGCTGTTGTTTTCTGTTTGGTTTGTCTTTCTTTTTTAGACTTTTGTTGTGCTTATTCCCGCCTGCTGTGTGTGTGTCGCGGGCCTGGCGCTGCTTATCGCTGCTTTCCTCATCGCGAATGGGCTCATCGCACGTTTTTTGGTGTTGAGGTTTGTGTTTTTATCTCCGTCGAGGTGGTTGTATCGCGGACATTGGCCGCGTTTTCGGCAGACTATCGCATGGTACCGCCGTGTTGTGAATTCCACGTTAACACGGGGTTATTTTCTCGCGATAGGCCGCGATGTGTAAAGTTGCGTTAACATTTTTGGGAGATGTTTAGTGCACTTTCCTTTGAATATCTCCCCTAGTGTATTCCTGCCAATTGTTTGAATTTATAATTGTCTGCTAGAAGGTATCGTGACCAGTGTGACCTGCCTTGAATAGTAGAACTAGAAGCTCTAATCATCTATTGAGTGTCCAGCCCTTCCTTGAAAGCAGTTGATGGGCTGAGAATTAATATAGGTCACTTTATGAGGACTAAATCCTTGCGCTTAATAATGTCTTGCACAATCAAACATTTTATGCTGGTAGAATTACTGTATGCTTCTTCCTGTTATATAACATATAGCAATTACTACATTGACAATTACTGCGCTTTAAAATATCCCCTTGGTGAGAAAAAAAAAGTGTGTTCTATTGATATTAGACCTTTTATTGCACACAAAATTAAGGTATTTTATTCTTTCAACTTGTTTTAGTGGCAAAATGATGTTATGATGTAATGTAATTATTTAATGCATTATTAGGTGACAATGCATTCATTTGAATAAAACTAGTTGATACATTGAATGATAGTAAATGCATATTTGGTCTTCAAACATCATCTTGTAGTTCCCATCCCTTATATACACTACTACAATACAAGAACCGATTATACATTAAATGCTTCTCTATCATAAGCCCTGAATGTCCACTGTGAGCCAGGCATAGCCATTAAATAGCCATTAAACGGCCACATGGTGCCCTTCAGAAACCAAGGATACTCATCATAATCCTAGGGTGGTAACCAATATGACAAGATGAACTACTATATCAATAAAGAGCGTACAGTGCTGAGGCTATCCTTTCCCAGGCATAGCTATCAGTATGTCCGGAATAACCACCATCGGGACAACTCTATTGACATAGGTCAATGGATTACATAATATGCCACGGTGAGCCACCACCTTGCTTGGCGTGAATCCTTATTTATACCAGTATGGCTTCGATAATGCACGGGATGTTCACAATATTCTAGGAATACCATAATGCAGCAGGGGATAACCATTCATTAAAATTGAGATGAACGTGTGTTATAGTTGGAAATCCACAACATACAAAGCAAGGAATGCTCACAGTATGGTAGCACTGGGTACTTGCTGCAGCTGGGTCCCCAGGCTGGTTTAGGATGTTGGGAAGCCTTTTATGTCCCTGAGGCTCAGATCAGGAGACCAGCAGACAAGCCCTTGGAGTAACTCTGTGGTACTAGGTTCAAGGTGAAGTTGCAGGTCCAGTTCTTCTTCTCAAGGCAAGATGGCAGCAGGTCAGCAGGGCAGTAGCTCCTTCAGAGTAGTAGGACAGTAGAGTGATAGGTCTTGTAGCAGCACAGCAGTCCTTCGAAGTATCTTCATGTCCAGAAGGGTACTGAAGAGTTCATTTCTGAGATCCAGTATTTATGCATAATTGTGCCTTTGAAGTGGGGAGAAGCTTCTGGAGGCAGGCCTTTGATGTGCACAGATGCCCTGTCTTCCTGGCCCTGGCTCCAGACTAACTACAGGGGTTATGAATCCCTTTGTGTGGAGACAGGACACAGCCTATTCAAGTGTAAGTAGGGTTGGGCCCAACTCCTCCCACCCATCCTGCCATTGATGGCCTACCCAGTCATACCTAAGCTCCCCACTGTGTGTGGCTCTCTAGGAGGAATACACAAACCCAATTGTTAGCTACACCCAGTCATGTGACCTAGAGACAGACTGCAGACACCAAACAGCTAAGGTAAAAAAAAATGCCTACTTTTTAAAAGTGCCATTTTCAGAATTGCAATTTAAAATCTGACTTCACCATAAGTTAGGATTTTAAATTGTGATTTGAGAGACACCAAACATGAACTGAGCACCTGTTCCTATTACAAACCTACACTTATAAAATGTAATAAGGCAACTCCAATGTTATCCAAAGGAAGAGATAAGCCTTGCAGCAGTGAAAAACAAATTTAAGAGTTTTTCACTATCCGTACATGTAAAACTTGTACATGACCAAAAAAGTACATGTCCTACTTTTTAAATACAATGCACCATGACCTCTGGGCTGTCCAGGTAATACCGTAAAGGTGACTTATACATATTTAAAAGGAAGGTTTGGGCCTTGTAAAAGGTTTACTTTGCCAAGCTGAAATGGCAATTGAAAACTACACACACAGGCTCTGCACTGGCAAGCCTGAGACATGTTTAAAGTGCTACTTAAGTGGCTGGCACAATCAGTGCTGCATGCCCACTAGTAACATTTAATTTACTTACCCATGTCACATGTAGAGGCACTTTATGAGGGACTTACAAGGACATTAAATATTTCAATTGGGTTAAGCCAATGTTACATGTTTTAAGAAGAGAGCACTTTGGCACTGGTTAGCAGTGGTAGAGTGTGTGAAGAGTCCTAAAACCAACAAGAAGGGATTCAGCAAAAAAAAAGAGGAGGAAGGCAAAAAGTCTGGGGATGACCCTGCAGACCGGGCCAAGTCCAACAGGCTGGCTATACCTCACTTCCATTTCTCCTGAAGGAGAGCTCTAGTCCAGAGGTGAATTGGATAAAACCAGTGAACCAGGTGTGTGACATCTCCAAATGTGAAGAGATCTTTTATAATTGCATGGGTGGGGGGTTCAATGTTTCAGAATAGGAATGTAAATCTCAATACTTGTTTAAGTTGAACGTGTGTAAGGAACTGTCCATGAGGATTTCTGTAATCTGTTTGGAGCACGTTGAATTAGGAGAGTTCACCATTAGAGAATTGATTGGAAAGGTTGAGAATTTCCTGTTCAGCCCACTTCTCTAAATGAGTCCGGGGAATGGCACTGTAAAAGCTTACTGCCCCTACCAGATGGATCATAGGGGCATTAAGAGGTATATGTTTGTGAAGGACTTGTGAGTGCCAGAGGCAATATAAGGCTAAGGAGAGCAGGACGAGGATATCGGAAAATGGGTCCTTATAGAAAGGTTTATGGTGTGTATTAGACACGAGTCCCATTCCTGGTTTGAGAGGCTGGTCTCAACTAGATAGTGTCCCGCTATCCAGTGAGTTGGCCATTAAAATTGGCCCACCAGGTATTATTGTTTGAAATCCGGTAGTCCTAGGGTACCACTATCGGTTGGAAGTTTAAGGGTTGCCATTGTCACTCGTCTGCGACCTTTGTGCCAAATTAACTTGCTCAGCATTGAATTCAAGTTATGAAAATGGGAGTGGGTAGTTATAGTGGGAGGTTAGTAAAAACCATAGAAGATGGAGGAGAGCTATCATTTTAATCAATGCTATCCGTCCCATAACTGATAGCAGTAATGTTGACCAAAAGGAAAATTACCTGATAGTTCTGCCTAGATTGTCATCCCATAGGTTCTCCTTTGAATGGTATACATTAATACCAAGATATTTGAAAGTAAATAGTACACACATGAGTTGGGAAACTAGGGACAGAAGGGTTGGAAGAGCGTATCCTGTGCTGAGGGGGAAAATTCAAGACTTGGCCCAATTAACCTTCAGTCCAGAAATATCTTCAAAGTCTGAGAAAATACAGGTTATAGGGGCAAGATCCAGTTGGACATCGTTAACACTGAGGATTATATTGTCCCATATAGTGATGTGATGTGGACAGTCATCCTAAGTGGTATACCCCAATGTGCACCCCGCTATAGTAATTGGATCCCCCGTGGATTCATAGCTATCACAAAAAGCAATTGTGAAAGGGGACACCCTTGGCATGAGCCCCTGCCTATGGGGAAGGAACATGATACACACTGTCCTGTCTTGACCGTCGAGGACGAGGCCTGCTAAAAAGGCAAATCCACTTGCACCAAATAGTGCCTACACCAATCATTTTAAGAACTTCCAGCATATAATCCCATCTAAAGGAATCAAAATCTTTTCCAAATCAAGGGCGACATACCCTGCCCTCAGATAGTGGTCTGCAGAACTTACCATGACATCCCAGAGTCATTGAAGGTTATGTGAGGTGTTATGACCTGGAATGAAGCCCGATTGATCAGCGAGAATTAAAAAAGGAAGACGTGGAAGTATTCAATTGGCCATCAATTTATAAGGATTTTAAAGTGTTATGAACTGGAATGAAGCGAGAATTAAAAAGGAAGATGTGTAAGTTTTCAATTAGCCATCAATTTATAAGGATTCTAAAATCTATATTAAGGATCAGCAATGGATGGTAGGAAGCCAATTCTGTTGCAGTCTTATGGGGTTTAAGAATTGTGGAGATAATGGCTTCATTTAAGAAGTCTGGAAAACATCCCCTCTCTAAGGCAGTATTAAAGAGTAGGAGTCATTTTGATGCTAACTGAGGAGCAGAAAGGGTATAAAATTCAGATGGAATCCTCTCAGCCTTGGGGAACTTTGCTCAAGGTAAAGTCATGCAGAATCACTTTGAGCTACTGAAGCAATAGTGGAGGGTTGATGTCTTCCCTGACTGTGGCTGACTGCTGGTGTAGTTGGAGCTGTATTGGAAATTCAGACAACTTTGTGGAGGTGGGCTCAAGAGGGGTGTGTAAAGAGTTTCGTAGTAAACTTGAAATGCATTGTTAATGGCTGATTGGCAAGTCAGTATTTCATCAGAGGGGAGAGATAGTCTGAATGGTGTAGTGCATTGTGATTTCAGTCTTTCAAGAAAAGCCAAAAGTTGTCCAACTCTTTCGCCATCATTATGGGTTTCTATTCTGATGAGCATTATAATTGAAGTGGCCAAGCTAATCTATAGCTTCCGATAAGGAACATTGAATGGGTACAATGTCTGCAGCTCTGTCAGGATGTTACGTAGTTTCTGTTCAAGGGTGCGTATGAGGTTTCTAGGTGTGTGAGTTGTTCAATCAGGACCCTATGCATTCCAACCACTGATTTGATACAGAATCCGTGGATGACTATTTTAAAGGCCTCCCATTCCATCAAGGGGTGTGAGGCAGTGCCTCCATAGCCAGAGAAATAAGACTTGATTTGTTCATGTTGGGATTGGCGAAACACCTCTTCATCCAGCAATGTCAGTTGCAAGTACCAGGTCGGGATCGGTGTCAAACATCGACCACAGGTTAATTAAAAAACTAAAGGAATATGGTCCGATTATGACCAGGCCAGAAAGGTGGCAGTTGCCACTTGTGGGTCGATGTTGAGAGTGCCTACAAACCTGCCTATCATTGGAGTGATTGCCGTGGACTGGGAAATAATAAGAGTAATCTCTCTGGGTCTGAGATTTCACTCACCAGATGTCTTCTAGTTGCCCACCTTCGAGCCATGTCCAAAGAGCTTTTGATGCTGGAATGACTGTGGATTGCTGGTATGGAAAAAACTAGGGGAGTATCCATTCCGCATTAGGTCTCCCCCAAGACCCAGGGGTCTCCAGCCTAGTTGAACAAACAATCGTATAAAGTCGCCCACAAATTGGTTTGAGCCAAATGCAGGGAAAAAATGCTGCCAAGTATCAAGGGGGAGCCGTCCAGACAACCCTGCAGTAATAAATAGAGGCCATCTAGATCTAATTTAGTGACTTCAACCTCAAAAGGGACCCACTCCTCTGGCATAAGCACAGAAGCTAGTTCCATAAACTTGGCCCCACCTTGTACTGGTGTAAATAAGTCTACTGTAAAGTAGCTATTTTCATTTTCCATGTGAGCAAGGAGGAGTGGATTTTGCAGCTTTTGTGAGGTGTATTCATCCCTCTGATGTTGCATGTCAGGAGTTTATACTGATTCGTGAATGGCAGGTGTAATGTATGTTTGGATATCCTGCGGTAAGCGATGAACCAACTGTAGCAGAATCGGGTCAGTTGAAATTGTCGGTGTTGAGAGGGTAAGATTGATGCCCTAAATACGTAGAGTATTGGTGGAAGAAGAACCCTCAACACAACATCCTCCCTAATGAAAACCAGGGGCCAAGGCCAAAACTAGAAACCCACAAAGATACATCCCTTGGCTAGTAAGAAGCAGAGGAGCATGTCGGGGAGGCGAGGTCTGCCAGCCTAGCAGCCAGTGGGCCGCAGAGTAAGAAAAGTAATGCACAAAGGTAAGATTAGGTAGCATGTTGATGATATCACATGGCTGAATGCCTAGAGGTGAAGAAGGGGAAAATAGGAAACCAAGACCCTCCAAGCCCCTGCGACTCATCATATGTGAGACAGGAGTGCTCTGAGGGTCGACCCTACAGTTAGGGAGGGGGCAAGCAGCACCCCACCCCATGAATAAGACATGAATACGAAAGCACTGATGATCCACAAGGGAAAGAAACAAGAGCAAATCATTGCTGCCTGCTCTGTAATCACTGGGGCATCCATCAACTCCAAGTCAAGAGCCCGTGAAGAAGTGTCCTCACAGGATGTGTTGGAGCTTGACATAGAAATGTGAAGCGGTAGCAGATAGGTCCTGCAGTGACACCAGTATCTCAACTGTATGCTGCTACTCATGCTGAGTCTGAGAGGGATGGGGATCCCTAAGGAGTTGAATTCGGGTGCGTAACTTCCTGACGTAGCAGAGATAATGTTGACGCAGAGGGTTTGAGGCGATGGTGTCGGAATAGAGGGCAGAGGAGAACCCTTCAGTGCCTCCAGCCAGTTCCATGCTGACTCAAGATCCAGGTAAAAAGGGATCACATGTCGGCAGTAATCCGCAGCTTGTCTGAAAAAAGTAGGGCATATTTGTACCCCAGTGAATGTAGTCTCTTTTGACATGCATGAATGAGGAGCATTTACTTTGGGAAAATGATAATTTTCACATTATCTACTTCGATTTGCTCTCTCTTCTGGGTCCTTGAAATTTAGCAGGCGGGCAGGAAGGGTCTCTGGGTCGCCCCAAGCAGTGAGCGAAGGGCCGGGTGGCACAACCAGGTCTCCATGAAACACGAAGGGTCATCCCACTCCGCTCCCTCTGGGAGGCCAATAAGATAAATATTATTGAGTCGGGATCTCCCTTACAAATCTTTGAGTTTATCCTCTAACATCTTCAAGTGTTCCATCATATGTTGAAATCGCTGCAAGAGATCCTGAGTGTGGGGAGTTAGGGTGTCGATGGCTGCTGTGTTCGCTGCCACTTTATCCTTCAGTTTAATTTGATTCTCCCGGAGCAAGGTAAAGTTTATAGTTAAAGTATCTATTTTTGCCTAGAAGACAGTTCAAGAATACGTGATCACTGTCAGTAGGATCTCCAACATTACCTTTGTAGCAACGGGACGCATCTTTTGGATGGCCAGGTGAATCCATGGATGCCGTACTAGTACTAGTGGATGGCTGCTATGCTTGCTTTCGCATACCGTGCATTCTCCCCATGCGGTTTGATGATTTCTTTATGATGTGTAATCGATGCAGAGAGTATAACCAGCGGTGGAGCGAAACTTTTATTTGATAAATGTTCCACCCGACCCGCCTCGCCCTGCTTTGATGTTCTAGGGGTATAGCGGGGGCATGAGCAGTCCGGGGGGCCTCCGGGTTGGAGGTGGCTTCAGGTAGCCAGAGCATGATCGAATACAGCAGAGAAGAATGTGGACAGGTCCAGTTGGAGTGATTGTGACTCAATCAATCAATCAGGGAATTGTAAGCGTGCTACTCACCCGTGAGGGTCTCAAGGCGCTGAGGGGGGGTCTGCAGATCTGTTTAGCCGAAGAGCCAGGTCTTGAGGGTCTTCCTGAAGGTGTTCAGGGAGGGGGCGCGTCTGATGTCTGCCGGTAGCTAGTTCCAGGTCTTGGCTGCAATGTGAGAGAAGGATCTTCCGCCTGCTCTGGCTCTGTGGATGCGCGGGGTTTCGGCCAGTGCGAGGTTAGAAGATCGGAGGTTTCTTTTGGATGCGTGGAAGTTGATTCTGTCATTGAGGTATTTGGGTCCGTTGTTGTGTAGGCATTTGTAGGCGTGAGTGAGGATTTTGAAAGTGACTCTTTTCTCCACGGGGAGCCAGTGGAGAGTTCGTAGGTGTTGGCTGATGTGTTTGTGTCGGGGGATGCCGAGGACGAGTCTGGCGGCGGTGTTCTGTACTGTCTGGAGTTTGCGGAGTAGGGACTTGTTGATGCCGGCGTAGAGTGCGTTTCCATAGTCCAGTCTGCTGGTGATGAGTGCGTGGGTGACTGTCTTCCTTGACTCAGGGGGATCCACTTGAAGGTCTTGCGTAGGATGCGGAGGGTGTTGAAGCAGCTGGAGGTGACGGCGTTGACCTGTCGGTTCATGGAGAGTGATGAGTCGAGTACGATGCCGAGGTTCTTGGCGTGGTCGGAGGGGTAGGTGGGCTTCCGAGGGCGGTCGGCCACCAGGTGCTGTCCCATGCAGAAGGGGTGGTACCGAGGACTTCTGTCTTCTCGGCGTTGAGCTTCAGGCAGCTGTTGGTCATCCAGACTGCGACGTCTTGCATTCCTTTCTGGAAGTTGAGTTTGGCAGTGGTGGGGTCTTTGGTGAGGGAGAGGATGAGCTGGGTGTCGTCGGCGTAGGATACGATGTTGAGGCCGTGTTGTCGGACGATGGCTGCGAGGGGGCCATGTAAATGTTGAAGAGGGTGGGGCTCAGTGATGAACCCTGTGGGACTCTGCAGGTGATTTTCGTGGGGTCGGAGAGGAAGGGTGGGAGTCTGATCCTTTGGCTTCTTCCGGTGAGGAATGATCGGATCCAGTCGAGGGCTGTTCCTTGTATGCCTGCGTCGTGTAGTCTGACGACTAGTGTGTGATGGGAGACGGTGTCGAAGGCCACTGATAGGTCGAGTAGGATGAGGGCTGCGGAGTGGCCTTGGTCCAGGAGGGTGCGGATATCGTCTGTGGCGGCGAGTAGGGTGGTCTTTGTGCTGTGGTTGCTTCGGAATCCGGATTGGGACGGGTCGAGGACGGCGTTTTCTTCAATGAATCGTGTCAGTTTCCTGTTGACTGTTTTCTCTGCAACTTTGGCTGCAAAGGGGAGGAGCGAGATGGGCCGATAGTTCTTGAGGTCGGTGGGGTCAGCTGTGGGCTTCTTGAGCAAGGGTCTGACTTCTGCGCTCTTCCAGTCATCTGGGAAGGTGCCTGTTTTGAAGGTGGTGTTGATGGTGCATTGTAGTTCGGGTGCGATGGCGGCCACGGCTCTGTGGTAGATGTGAGGGGGGCAGGGGTCGGTGGGGGCCCCCGAGTGGATGCTTTTCATGGTCGAGGCGGTGACTATGCTAAATCCCAGAGAACCCAATGTATCCCGGGTTCACTGGCAGTAATTCCAGCTTCACAGTGGGCCCGCCTCACCCCTGGGAGAACAAAGGTGCATGAGCAGCCCAAGGCT
The DNA here is from genome assembly GCA_963921515.1 of Calotriton arnoldi. Lineage (NCBI taxonomy): Eukaryota > Metazoa > Chordata > Amphibia > Caudata > Salamandridae > Calotriton > Calotriton arnoldi. Next base: position 636,920 of record CAWUFW010010796.1, read on the forward strand.
CCACCAGTCCAGTGGTCTAGAGCAGCAGTTGAGGGAGGGGGCAGAGCATAGTCACTCCTGTCACCGGGCCACAAGGGAGGAAAGAAGGTGAGAGAAGGGCACTCACCCACTGCAAGGCTGCGATAATGTTTTCTGAGTGCCGGGGAGATCTGTTGCTATGTCACTTTTACTGCGTCATAGAGACTGCTTTCCATGTCAGGAGAAGGCCAACATGCTTGTAGAGGTATCGCAGAAGGGGGCCTATCCAGTTGTTCCAGAACATACCCCACCTCTCACTGTAAGGCCCAGAAGAAGAGAGGCAGAGTATATTTGGGTTTCATGTCTGGAGGCAATGATACGCCTGTAGCTCATCAGCAGAATGACAGGTGAGGCACAGGAGGGGGCCACATCCAAGCACTCCAAGCAGCCTACCGCTTTATGGTGCTAGGCCTTCAAATGGCGAAGGTGAGTACCACATGGGCCATGTGTCTGGCAGTGGTGGCATGTTCTGAGCACAGACGCAGACCACAAGTGGGTCCCCAGGGGAGGGACGCATCCAAGTGCCCAAAGCGGTCTCCCTATCTCGATCGCTTGGCCTCCAAGGGGGGGTGAGAAGAGGGAGCCCGGAAGGAGTGCCCAATGCCTGCAGGACACCTTTGGCCAGACACCAAATCCCTGTAGGCTGCGAGGCTGCGCTGCTCAGTTTGCAACCCTGGTCCTCTCTGCCCATCCGGAAGATCCATAGAGACCACTCGCAGCTTAGTGTCCCGGGATTCACCCCTGGCAGCTGAGTGGGGCAATTGAGGTGTCAGGGTTCTAAAGGACAAAGGCGGAGCCCCTGTGGGCCGTGGGGTGATGCAGGCGGTGTGCCCAGATGTAATCACAGGTGGCAAAAGGCTCCCAGTAGGAGGCCCATGAACAGATGTTCCGAGTGGCTACTCCAACTTGGAGGCCGATTCCGATTCCGGCCGGAAATCTCTCCGACCGAGCCGGACCCGGAGAGAATTCCGACCGAATCGGACCCTAGTAGTCCGACCGGACGAGTACGATGCATTCGCATGTTATCGGACTCGAGTCGGTCGGACTCCCATTGAAGTCAATGGGAGCCGGTCGTACAACGCGTACGCGGGCTCCCATTGACTCAATGGGTGCGAGGCGGACAAGGGCGCCCCCTACAGCGTGTACGTGTCCATGCGCATCGCGGCGTACATGCACAGGTAGGGGGGACCCATGGGTCCCCCCTGTGTGCGACTCGCGCGCCTACGCGTACAGGGGGGTCCGACGCGGACCCCCAAAGTTCGGCTCCGACAGCTTTTTCGAGCCGGATGGCGCGAGTCGGTCGGACTGCTCACGGCGCGCATCGTACTTACCCGGCCGGGAAACGTCTCCATTGCGCGGTGCGAGTCGTGTCCATGCGAGTCGGTTGGAGCGTGTTGAAGCCGCGTTCGAGTCGGTCGGCGATTTCACGGGTGCTTGCATCGTACTCGCTCGGCCGGACCCGCGTACGATTCGGTCGGGAAACAGGGCTCCGAATCGGATCCGGTGAATCTGAATCCGATTCGGAGCACTACCGGCCGAGATCGGAATCGGCCCCTCGGTCTCTGAGTCTCCAAGAAGAGGCAAGAGATGACTGCCGGAGTCGTGATCTCAGGGGTTATAGCAAATCTCAGGCCAACCACTGAGTTTCAGTAGGCTGCATCACTCATCATAGTATCCCGGGCCTCTGCACCCATCTGACTGCAGCGACAAGACCATGGGCAGTGGTGTGCCTTGAGAGACCTCCCCGGTTGCTCTCTGGGTTGAATGATAGGTAGTATGTTCTCTCTGGTGTAATGAAGTCAGGGTAAAGTGGGTCATGTCTGGAGCTCTGGTAAGTTGCGACCACCATGCTCAGCGGCCTGGTCAAATCCCCCTATCAAATTTAAGGTTATAGAACATTCTTCTTAACTTTCCTTTGTTATAGCACCCTGACCTTCCCAAGTAACTTGTAGGTTATATAATATGATTAAAAAAGAACTTGATATGGACAGGATGGGAAAATGAAAAGATACATTGAACTTACAATTTCAGGCCAAACTCTACTAAGCAGTCCCTCGGGTAAGGCAAATCCTATTGGCTCAGACATTCGCGCTACAGCTCAGATTACTGTAATCATACAGATGCAGACAACAGAAATGTCCCTCAGGTTACTCAAATCGTGCGGGGCATAAACATCCGACACAAGTAGTGTTGATAATGCCATTAAAAGCTATGTCGTTTTAGTTGATAAAATGGTTCCACTAAGGCATGAAATATTACACATAAAAGCAAACCCCCAACAGAGACAAGTACAATAATTATCGTTGCAATAAAAGTGCCCCATTTACCATGAACTATCACTCGGCTATAACATATTGTGGGGATGCAATCTTTTTGTCTCTAAACATCAGCTTTTCATTATCCTAAGTACAGAGATTTTGTTGACAATGAGTTGCCTGTAAAATCTTAGATTGCTGTTTGCTGAAAATACACATAATCTGCTCTTAAATGCATGTGTTTCATTTAAGGTCACTAATGGTAGCAACTTGTTTTATATATTTTATTCACATCAAATGTCTGCCTCTTTAAGTGCCATACAGAACAAATGTTACTTTTGCTCATTTGTATGCTACTGAGTTTGCCTGGTTCAGAAGAATGGAAGGCTACATTGGCCTTGCTAGGATTTGAGGATCAATCAATCATGTCACTTATAAAGCGCACTACATACCCGCGAGGGTCTCAAGGTGCTGGGGGAAGAGGGGGGTGGTGCTGCTACTGATCGAAGAGCCAGGTCTTGAGGAGTCTTCTGAAGGCCAGTCATGCAGATGTCAGCAGTTGTCAGAGGTAAGTGTTTAACCCTCTGAGCTATCTTGTCAGCAAGATACCCGTTTCCACAAATAAAAGATAACTCCTTTTTGTAAGTAGCTCTTTTTGTCAAAAATACAACTATACAATTGTTTAGTAAATGCATGTGCTTTTCTCCAGATCTGAGGATTTCCCCCTTTTGATCTTTTTTTTTTCTCCCTGATTCTTACAACCAATGAAATTCGCCATAATGCCAATGTTTTCTAGTCAGGCATTAGATCACACAACCGTTTACTGTCAGCTTGTGAGTGGGACACATTGTGTATTCCTGCCAATTGTTTGAATTTATAATTGTCTGCTAGAAGGTATCGTGACCAGTGTGACGTGCCTTGAATAGTAGAACTAGAAGCTCTAATCACATATTATTAATTGCTGCAAAATCTATTTTCTTCACTGAGAAAATAATGGCCTCTAAGAATACACCCAGAGAACTGTTTAAAACAGTCTCTAAATTAGCTACTTTTGGTAACACCAAACCATTCAAATCCACCAGACAGTTCTGCGATAATTTAGCCGAGTTCTTTCATGACAAAGTGGTCAAAGTATATGATGAGTTCTCTAATAATACCAATGGCATTAGAACAGAAGAGCATAATAACAACAGATCAAATAACCAAGTACAATTGCAAGAATTCCATCCTCTAACACAGGATAGAGTTGAAAAAATAATTAAGGCAACCAAGTCAGGTTCCCCACTGGACCCCTGTCCGGCTATGATTTTTCACATGGTCCCCAATACTGTCGCATTTTACTTGACTCCACTTCTGAACAACATCCTCAATTTAGGGTACTTCCCTGTTGGGTGGAAAAAGTCCCTAGTACGACCTATCATAAAAAGGCGACTCTCGACCCTCGGAAGTTGCCAGTTATCGTCCCATTACTTGCTTACAGTTTCCGTCAAAATTTTTAGAAAAAGCACTAAATGAGGAATTGCGGTCTTTCATAGAAACTAATGACAAACTTGATCCAGCACAACATGGTTTTAGGCCACGGCATAGTACTGAATCTGCATTGATTGCAGCTACTGAAAATCTACGTGTCGAACTAGATCAAGGAAGGAAGGCCATACTAATTTTGCTCGACTTGTCGGCCGCGTTCGACACGGTGGATCACCTTATACTTCTGCAGCGGTTGGCCGAAATAGGTGTAAATGGCAAAGCAGCAGACACACACCGGTCATATCTTACTAACAGAGAACAATCTGTAATACTGGACGAACATAAATCACTCTCTTACGCTATGCCATGTGGAGTACCGCAGGGATCATCACTTTCCCCGACCTTGTTTAACGTATATGTTACTCCATTGGCTAAACTTATACGTTCCCTCGGTTTCTCCGCCATTTGTTATGCGGATGATACACAAATTGTTGTCTCCCTAACATCCAAACCAGAGACGGTGGCTGCACGCTTTAACATCTGCATGAGTCGCATCATTAGCTGGATGCAAGATAATTGCTTGAAATTGAATACAGGGAAGACTGAAGTAGTTATGTTTGGAAGGGAAACCTCTTTCTGGAATTCCACTTGGTGGCCAGGAACAGCAGGGCCATGCCCCCAGCCTGTGAAGAAGGTAAAAAACCTTGGAGTCCTGATTGACGACCACTTATCACTGTCAGACCAGGTGAATAGCATTACCTCCTCGTGTTTCTACACATTAAAAATTCTTCGGAAGATCCTTCCTTTTATTCCTATGTCCCTCAGGAAGACGATTGTCACCGCCTTGATTTTGTCAAAAATCGATTATTGTAACTCGCTCTATCTTGGAGCAAAAAGACTGTGACACATAAACTGCAAACTTTGCAAAATGCTGCCGCTAGGCTACTACTAAATCGTCCTAAATTTAGTCCTATAAGTCAGGTTATTCGTGAACAGTTGCACTGGTTACCAATTGTGGCGAGAATTCAGTTCAAATCTATGTGTATAGTTCATAAGATTCTGTATGGGACAGGACCTGCCCACATTAGTCAATACATCAAGCGCTACACTCCTCAGAGAAGCCTTCGTTCGGAATCAGCGTCACTGCTTGTAGTGCCGAGAATAAAGACACTGAAGTGGGGTGGCAGAAGTTTCAGATACTTAGCCCCCAGACTATGGAATTCCCTGCCCCTGCATCTTAGAAATCAAAACAATCTGCTACAGTTCAGGAAGGAACTTAAAACCTGGTTATTCCACTTGCACTAAATTGGCTAGTTGCTCTTTCGGTACACACTCTTTGGACAGCAAGCGCTAAGACGCCATGGCATACATGCGCTAAATAAAAAAAAAACCATTTCATTTCATTTCATTGAGTGTCCAGCCCTTCCTTGAAAGCAGTTGATGGGCTGAGAATTATTAAAGGTCACTTTATGAGGACTAAATCCTTGTGATTAATAATGTCTTCCACAGTCAAACATTTTATGCTGGTACAATTACTGTATGTATCCTCCTGTTATATAGCATATAGCAATTACTACATTGACGATTACTATACTTTAATATATCCCTTAGTGAGAAAAAGAGTGCGATATAGTTATATTAGACCTTTTATTACACACAAAATCAAGGTATTTTATTGGTTCAACTTGTTTTAGTGACAAAATGATGATATGATGTAATGTTATTATTTAATGCATTATTATTATGTGACATAATGGATTAATTTGAATACAACTAGTTGATACATTGAATGATAGTAAACACATATTTGGTCTTCGAACATCATCTTGTAGTTCCCATCCCTTATATATACTACTACAATACAAGAACCGATTATACATTAAATGCTTCTCTATCATAAGCCCTGAATGTCCACTGTGAGCTAGGCCTAGTCATTAAATAGCCATTAAACGGCCAAATAGTGCCCTTCAGAAACCAAGGATATTCCTCATATGCCTAGGGTGGTAACCAATATGACAAGGTGAACTACAATATCAAAAAAAGAGAATACAGGGCTGAGGCTATCCTTTCCCAGGCATAGCTATCACTATGTCCAGAATAACCACCATCGGGACAACTCTATAGACATAGGTCAATCGATGACATAATATGCCACGGTGAGCCACCACCTAGCTTGGCTTGGATCCTTATTTATACCAGGATGGCTAATGTAAAGCACGGGATGTTCACAATATTCTAGGAATGCCATAATTCCAGAGATAACCATCATTAAAATTGAGATGAACCCCTGTTATAATTGGATATCCACAACATACAAAGCAAAGAATGATCACAGTATTGTAGACCCACTATTAGGCTAGGCATGGGAACCACAAGGCTCTATATGTCGTGAGGGCCACATTTTTCTAGGACCACCACTGTGCCATAGGCAGGGTCGAACTGGGACAAAAAATAGGCCTGTGTACCAAAATAAAAGTAGCCCCTATTAAGCGGGCCACATTTGCATATTAGGCCAGTTTTGAACTTATAAGGACATGCTATATGGATATTTTACAAGGTATAGGAGACTGCATGCATTTGTGTTTGCTGCAGGCAATGCTTGTGGTAATATCACGGAAATCGGCAGTAAAAACAGTCCCAGATTGCAATACAAGTCCTCAAACAGCCCAAAAACTCGCCCACACACTGACCCGTCAGACCAGCCCATCGAGCACTACCTGATTGCCCTATAGGCCAGTCCAAGTCTGCCCATAACCGGTCGCTATAATGACAAGAATAATTGCAATAAACCCTGGGGCATATTTACAACAGAATGGTGGAGCGCAGTGTTACGCCACAATTGGTAATGCTGCGCTCCGACATTCTGAAAATGCAGGGATGTGCCGTATTTACAATAATATGAAGCACCCCTGCATTTCCACTAGCACTGGCGCTTAATTTGGCTGCCTAGCGCCAACACAGGCACCCTTGCACCATAGTGCAAGGGTGCCTACATTGCAGGGAACGATTTTTCATGTCCAGGAAGCTGTCCCTTCCTGCACATAAACAATCACTAATTGGCGATTTTAAGCTGTGCAGAATGCAGCACATATAGAAGTTGCAACACCTCATTACTATTTAATGAATGTTTATGTGCAGTAAGGGACACCTTCCTGCTAATGAACAGTCACTAATGGAGATTTGCTCTTTCTAAGTGTGCTGCAGAATGCAGCACACATAGTAACAGTAAAAACGAGGAGAAATTAATCATTTATCCTCATTGCGCCAGTTTAAGACCAGGTTTTCCCTGGTCTTATTTTTGGCGCTGCTTCATATTTATGCCAGCCTTGTATATAGTTGGCAGCATGAAAAAGCAATGGATGTTGCGGGGAACGCCCACTGCAACACCCATTGCCCGCCCCTTTCACGGTAAGTGCTGCATGAAAGCGGCATTATTTACAAGGGTGTATTAAGCCACGTTAAGTGGCTTAACGCCACCTTGTAAATAAGGCAAAGGGGTTGTTGCCACCAGAACGTCATAAAAAGTGACGTTCTGGTGGTGATAAGACCTTGTAAATATGCCCCCAGGTTTGTCCACAACATGCCAAAGAATAGCCACCGTAAAATTAAGCAATGCCAGAAAATGGAAAGGATGTCCCCAATGTCCCCAATATTTCAGGGCAATCATAATGCCAGGACTGACGACCATTGTGCCAAAGATACCCACAATGTGACAGTGACAGCTGTACCACAGCTTGGTAAAGATGCCAATAGTTTGCTAATGCCACCACATGCCAGAGTCACTTGTATAATGTCAAGAATTATTATACTAAGAATACCCACAATACACAATATGCAAGTGCCAATATTATGCCACAGGCAAACACAACTATGCCTTGGGTAACTATCATTAAGCTAATGATACTGATCAATTTATTTTATGTTTATTGTTTGCTAATAATACTTTAGTAAACCATTTACAATTGCAAAAAATAGATTTGACCTTTTCTTAAATCTGTTAACAAATCTTGCAAATACAATTATATAATTGTTATAATATACCTTTTTAGTTAAAAAGGCAAAGCAAAGCCTGTCTTACAAAATCAGTTGAAAACAGAGAAGTAAGATGTGATTAAGATGTTGCTTACTTATTGAAAAATGCAGTTTTCAACTATAGGCTCATAATGTTCAGCAAACAAATGTGAAATCTAATATATTTTCTTCCCATTTCTTCCTGGAAACTGTTGAGTCTTTCCCCAAAGTCGCCTTAACTCATTTTTTCTTCTTTTAGTTAATTAGAGGGGGCACCCGAATTCTCAATCTGAACTTGTTGACACTGATGCAAACATCTTGATTTCTAACAGTTGTGGACGCGGCCAAAGATAAGTCACAATCTGCCCCGTTTCCATTGACTTTCCAGTTAACAGATGCACAGGCAAGGACATCTTGAGGTGTTTGGGTGCCCCGGCCCAAACCTATTTTGTGGATCCCAGTTCGGAATAACTTTGAATGTATGATCTAAATGCACCTCTTTGATGGCCTCTTCGGGCAGGTCACTGACACTGCACAGGCACACCCTTCCAAATTCCAAATGTGTTTACATCGGATCACTGACATAATATCGACGACAACAGTATCGACCTACCAGAATATCGTGTCAAGAATATCGATGTCCAGAATATCGACATCCTATCTACAACATGGTAAGTACAAAAATATCGAAAAAAAATATTGTTGTTTAAAATATCGAAGTTAAATATATCGGGTTTTTTTAATGTTAAAAAATATTGTAAAATAAAGAAAAAAATACTATTAACTTAAAAATAAATTATTTTAATTTATTTGTAAATGTAAAAAAGTATAAATATTAAATTTAATTAAAAAAATAAACATACATATTTACAATTTAATATATATATATATTTATTTAAAATAATTAATAAATAATATTTTTATTTAATTATAACATATTAGAAATATATCGAAAAATACAATTAAATATATATGCACACACACCTGTAACATAAGTATTATAAATAAAAAAATTATATTATAATTTTAATATATAACATATTAATTACATTTTAAATAATAATTTAGTACAAAAGTAGGGAAACTTTTGGATAGCGGAGGGGTAAAATTACTATTCCCACTCCAGTGAGTACAACAGTAGGGAAAGTGTTGGATAGCGGGAGGTAAAAGTACTATTCCCACTCCAACGAGTGTAATAGTACGGAAAGTGTTGGATAGCGCAGGGGTTAAAATTACTTTTCCCACTCCAGTAAGTGCAACAGTAGTGAAAGTGTTGGATAGCGGGAGGGTAAAAATTACTATTCCCACTCCAGTGAGTGCAACAGTAGGGAAAGTGTTGGATAGCGGGGAGATAAAAATTAATATTCCCACTCCAACAACTGTAACAGTAGGGAAAGTGTTGGATAGCGGAGGGGTAAAAATTACTATTCCCACTCCAGTAAGTGCAACAGTAGGGAAACTGTTGGATAGCGGGGGGGGGTAAAAATTACTATTCCCACTCCAGTAAGTGCAACAGTAGGGAAACTGTTCGATAGCGGGAGGGTAAAAATTACTATTACCACTCCAGGGAGTGCAACAGTAGGGTAAGTGTTGGATAGCAGGTGGGTAAAAATTACTATTCCCACTCCAAAGAGTGCAACAGTAGGTAAAGTGTTGGATAGCGGGTGGGTAAAAATTACTATTCCCACTCCAGTGAATGCAACAGTAGGGAAAGTGTTGTAAAGCGGGGAGGTAAAAATTAATATTCCCACTTCAATGAGTGTAACAGTAGGGAAAGTGTTGGATAGGGGACGGGTAAAAATTACTATTCCCACTCCAGTAAGTGCAACAGTAGGGAAACTGTTGGATAGCGGGGGTAAAAATTACTATTCCCACTCCAGTGAGTGCAACAGTAGGGAAAGTGTTGGATAGCGGGTGGGTAAAAATTACTATTCCCACTCCAGCGAATGCAACTATAAGGAAAGTGTTGGATAGCGGAGGGGAATAATTTACTATTCCCACTCCAGCAAATGCAACAGTAGGGAAAATGTTGGATAGCGGAGGGGAATAATTTAGTATTCCCACTCCAGCAAAATAATTAACATTAATTAACAAATAATTAATTATTCAAAAATAATTTACCTCCCACCATATTCCCCTATAAACGACACCACCAATATTGTAAAACATGACAAAATTAACATAATTAATTGACAATTAATTAATTAACTAACAATTAACAAGCAAATTAAAAACAATCACTAATAAATTAGTTCACACAATTAACGCTATAAAAGAACTTTCTTTAAATAAATATTATAGAAAAAAATATTTAAACTTTTATTAAAATGAAATTACTTCCCACCCTACTCCCCTATCAACGCACAACACACTCTTAAAAAAAAGACACAATTAACATAATTGTTAATTAATTAATAATTATTAATATCCAAACAATTATTTAATAATAAATTAATAACCACATTTAACAATATAAAATACTAAAAACATAAATATTAATTAATAAAACACATAAATTAATTAATTATATTTAAATTACTTCCCACCCCACTCCCTATAAACCCACAACCCACTCCTAAAAAATGAGACAATTAACATATTTAACAATTAATTAATAATTATTAATAACCAATTATTAACTCATTAATATTAATTAATAAACATTATTAATTAATTAATAATAATTAAATTACTTCCCACCCTATTCCCCTATAAACCCACAACCCGCTACGGAACTAAAACACAAAATGTAATTAAAAAATATTTAATAACTTATAAAAATTATTAATAAATGTATTATAATTAAATTACTTCCCACCCTATTCCCCTATAAACCCACAACCCGCTACGGAACTAAAACACAAAGGGGTCGATTCCGATTCGGGCCGGAAAAAGTACCGACCGACTCGGAGCCGGAATTTATTCCGACCGACACGTACCTGTGCTGCCCGACACGCCAAGTACGATGCAAGGCGTGCAAAATCCGACCGACACGTACCGAACCCAAGCCGAACGACCGAGCCGCACGGAAAACAGCAATCCGGCCGGAAAAACACGCGAATCGAACCGACCGACACGCACCCGGAACAAATCCAACCGAAACGTACACGCAAACTCCAAACCGCTAAGTACGATGCAAGGCGCGAAAACCACGACCGAGTCGTACGGAGGACAAGCCGTACGACCGACACGCATACAAAACCGAGCCGAAGTAACACAAAACACCGCGACCGACGCGTACGCAGCATAGAAAACTGCACAAACACAGCGTGAACGAAACGGAGAACACCGTACGAGACAAATGCAGGGTCCGACTCGGTCACAAGAACGTTTCCAACATGCACAGACAGTACAAAGGAAAAATTACACAAAAAAAGGCCAAACAAGCAATTACAAAGCCAATAAATACTGGGGGGGTGGGGACAGAGAACAAAGACACACCCACAACTCCACCCATATAAAGGACACAAATCCCAACCATGATCCTTTGCAAATGCCATTCTACTGCCAGCACCCAACAGACAGCAACCACACACCCACAGCTCATCCCTCACACAAGCCACACACCATCAGCACACCAACAAATACCTACCTCACATACACCCAGCAAAACACACACTCACACACCCTCACCTGCACACCAACACACACATCACTCACCATCACCACCCATCACCATGCCCCCCAAGAAGAATCACAAGTTCCTAGATTGTGAATTGGAAGTCATGGTAGACGAGATCCTCAGGGTAGAGCCACAGCTGTTTGGCACACTGGTCCAACAGACCCCCATCTCCCAGAAAACCAAGATGTGGGAGAGGATCATCAACAGGGTGAACGCACAATCACCATGTCTGCGCACAAAGACCGCACATCCAGAACAGGTGGTATGACGTGCGCAGGAGGGTACGGGACCTGCTCAAGAAAGACTACCTCCTGAGCCAATACACCGGCAGTGGCCCTCCTGCCAAGCCAGTATACCTCAGGCCCTGGGAGGAGAAGGTGCGGGCCATCCTTCCGCCAGTGAGCGTATATGGACTAGAGAACATCCCAGAGCCTGGTGAGTACACAACAAATGTACACAATATTCTGCCACAATACACACACACATCACTGTCAAGGGGAGAGTCAAACCATGCACTCATAGCAATTACACAGCAACCAGAACAGAATCATCCCAAAATGTGTATGTCAGTCAGATAAACACAACACATGCCATCTCAAAGTTACATTTAACCGTGTCATCACATGTACAAACACAACTACAACTACAGCTAGGCAGTGGCACAAATAGAACTAACAAACACATCCAGACATGTAGCCACCACTACAACACCAACACACAGTGAAGACCACTGAAAGAAAGGAATTCTGTGTATGCTGGGCAAGTCAGTGTAGCCAATAGCATCATGGGAGTCGTAGTCACACATAGTGCCCCCCCCCACAACTGTCCCATCAACACCACCATGAACCATGCGCACATAACAGGGAGTGGAAAAGGACTCACAAGATGGCTGACACTGGCTACTGCTGTGGGGAGCACAAGGCCCTGCTGGCAACTGTGCAACAACCAACAGCAGGACACCACTGACTGACATCCTGAGAGACAACTTCCACTCCCTGCAATGGAAGCACGTTCCATGGTGGGATATCTGGCTGGCTGGGTGGGAAGGAGGACTCGCACCACTGACCATAGTCACAAGCACCTCCCCTCACACACACCCTCAACACATACTCCACATAACCCACCTGGGAGAATGCAATGCCACACATCCTAACTCAAGATCCCACAAAGAACCTCCACCCTGGGTTATGTCGTGTGAAGCACAGGGACACTCTTGGGACTTTCAGCCAAACAACTGCCAGGACAACACTCCCAGCCATCCTGTCAGCACAGGCAGCCCACCCCACAGGGAAGCAGAGTCAAAAGGAAGGAAGGATGGGCATGCTGGGAAGGGGGGTGGAGGCAATAGCATGATGGGAGTCGTAGTCACAGCTCTACATCCCCCACCACATGGCCCAGCAAGCTCACACTCACGCATGCACATCGCACAGAGAGTGGAAAGGCCCATCAAAGATGTCTGACACTGTTGCTGTGTCGTGGGGAGCACAAGGGCATGCTGGGAACTGCACACCAACCAACAGCAGGACACCACTGTCAGCCATCTTGCCATTGCCCTCACACCCACACACACTGAACTCCCCACAAAAGCAAGTAAGTATGGGAATGCCGGGAAGTGGGGTGGAGGCAATAGCATGATGGGAGTCACAGTCACAGACATAGCTCACCCCCACAACTGTCCCATCAACACCACCCTGAACCATGCTCACATCACAGGGAGTGGAGAAGGACTCACAAGATGGCTGACACTGGCTACTGCTGTGGGGAGCACAAGGCCCTGCTGGCAACTGTGCACCAACAAACAGCAGGACACCACTGACTGACATCCTGAGAGACAACTTCCACTCCCTGCAATGGAAGCACGCTCCATGGTGCAATATCTAGCTGGCTGGGTGGGAAGGAGGACTTGCAGCACTGACCATAGTCACAAGCACCTCCCCTCACACCCCCCTCAACACAAACTCCACAGAACCCACCTGGGAGAATGCAATGCCTCACATCCTAACTCAAGATCCCACAAAGAACCACCACCCTGGGTTATGTTGTGTGAAGCACAGGGACACTCTTGGAACTTTTAGCCAAACAACTGCCAGGACAACACTCCCAGCCATCCTGTCAGCACAGGCAGCCCACCCCACAGGGAAGCAGAGTCAAAAGGAAGGAAGCATGGGCATGCTGGGAATGGGGGTGGAGGCAATAGCATGATGGGAGTAGTAGTCACAGATATTGCTCAGCCTCACAACTGGCCCATCAACACCACCCTGAACCATGCTCACATCACAGGGAGTGGAGAAGGACACACAAGATGGCTGACACTGGCTACTGCTGTGGGGAGCACAAGGGCATGCTGGGAACTGCACACCAACCAACAGCAGGACACCACTGTCAGCCATCTTGCCATTGCCCTCACACCCACACACACTGAACTCCCCACAAAAGCAAGTAAGTATGGGAATGCCGGGAAGTGGGGTGGAGGCAATAGCATGATGGGAGTCACAGTCACAGACATAGCTCACCCCCACAACTGTCCCATCAACACCACCCTGAACCATGCTCACATCACAGGGAGTGGAGAAGGACTCACAAGATGGCTGACACTGGCTACTGCTGTGGGGAGCACAAGGCCCTGCTGGCAACTGTGCACCAACAAACAGCAGGACACCACTGACTGACATCCTGAGAGACAACTTCCACTCCCTGCAATGGAAGCACGTTCCATGGTGGGATATCTGGCTGGCTGGGTGGGAAGGAGGACTTGCAGCACTGACCATAGTCACAAGCACCTCCCCTCACACCCCCCTCAACACAAACTCCACAGAACCCACCTGGGAGAATGCAATGCCTCACATCCTAACTCAAGATCCCACAAAGAACCACCACCCTGGGTTATGTTGTGTGAAGCACAGGGACACTCTTGGGACTTTTAGCCAAACAACTGCCAGGACAACACTCCCAGCCATCCTGTCAGCACAGGCAGCCCACCCCACAGGGAAGCAGAGTCAAAAGGAAGGAAGCATGGGCATGCTGGGAAGGGGGTGGAGGCAATAGCATGATGGGAGTAGTAGGCACAGATATTGCTCAGCCTCACAACTGGCCCATCAACACCACCCTGAACCATGCTCACATCACAGGGAGTGGATAAGGACACACAAGATGGCTGACACTGGCTACTGCTGTGGGGAGCACAAGGGCATGCTGGGAACTGCACACCAACCAACAGCAGGACACCACTGTCAGCCATCTTGCCATTGCCCTCACACCCACACACACTGAACTCCCCACAAAAGCAAGTAAGTATGGGAATGCCGGGAAGTGGGGTGGAGGCAATAGCATGATGGGAGCCACAGTCACAGACATAGCTCACCCCCACAACTGTCCCATCAACACCACCCTGAACCATGCTCACATCACAGGGAGTGGAGAAGGACTCACAAGATGGCTGACACTGGCTACTGCTGTGGGGAGCACAAGGCCCTGCTGGCAACTGTGCACCAACAAACAGCAGGACACCACTGACTGACATCCTGAGAGACAACTTCCACTCCCTGCAATGCAAGCACAGTCCATGGTGGGATAACTGACTGGCTGGGTGGGAAGGAGGGCCGGCTGTCAACCAAATACAACCAATGCAGACCATGTTCACACCCCAACAAATACATAGTAATGCCCAAATAATGCAGGACAATGTGCCACACCAATATCAACCCCTGACTGTGACGACTTAGGACAATGCAATGTACAGGCCCGCACCCAGAGGCACAGTCACAACTGTCAGGTGTGTCAACCATTGATGCCTGCAGAAACATAACATACATTGTGTGTGTCTCCCAAAAACAGGTGATGATGGGGACACAGCAGCAGACGCTGAGGAGTCCCAGTCCCAGGCTCAAGAGGATGCGGAGCTCACTGGTGTCGTACAGCCTCTGCCCTCCTCGGACGAAGAAGACCAACCTGGCACATCCGGTGCAAGTCTACATGCAGCACCAGCAGGACCACCAGCTGCAGCACCAGCAGGACCACCAGCTGCAGCACCAGCAGGACCACCAGCTGCACCCCCTGCACCCACCCCTCCAACGACTGTCACCACAAATACCATCCCCGCCGACATGGACAGAACAAGGAGCAACACCAGCACAGGGACCCTGGACCAACGTGGGGCCATGGACACCACCACCACCACCAACCCCCAAGGTGGACCAGGGTCATCTGTGCGTGCCACTGCACGCACTGCACATGTCGGCAGGGGTGGTGGGAGGGGTGGGAGACAGAGGTCGCTGCTTGCAGAGGTTGCTGGTGTGCATGATGACCCACAACTGGTACGCATAGCTGATGCGTACCAGTCCAGCACCGGAGATCTCAGCCAGGTAGTGGGGCTCCTCAGAGACATGAAACAGCAGCAGGCTGCCCATCATGCCCGCTTGGACGCACACATGTCCCGCGTGGACTCACACATGTCCCGCGTGGACTCACACATGTCCCGCGTGGAGTCCAAGTGGGACGCACTGCATGAGATGACGGCGGTGCACAGGGACATTTTACAATGCCTCCGCCAGATGAACAGCAACCAGTCCACACCTCCCTGTGTGCCAACAACATCTGGTGCTGAACAAACTGCAACTGCCACAGGGAGGGAGGATGACTCTGGCGGAGAGTCCCCTGCACCGCAGCAGCCTGTACTTGAGGGGCCCCCCAAAGAAGAGGGGTCGTCCGAGGAGGGGCAAGTGAGAGGCCGATGGCCAAGCGCAACTCCCAGGAAGCCTGAACCTGTTCTGGATGTTCACCTTTGTGCACAGACTGTTCACCCTGTTGACGGCAACACAACTCCCACACATTGCATGGGGAGTACAAGTTGGACCAATGTCTCAGACAACTGTGGCCCCGATACCGGGGATTTTGTCTACCAGGACTTTCAATTCACCTAGGAACTTCTGATTGCAAGATATATGTACAGCACTACCCATCCTATGCACTATTCACACAAATGTATCACAATAAACACACTAATACACCATACTTGCCTCTGTTGTGATTCCAACGTGGGTGCTGTTATGGGGATGATGAACTGCAAAATTACACTGTGTATGCGAACTGCAACAGCAAGTACAACACAGGCATGTGAGTAAAGGCAACGTGACACATATTAGGGAGACACACCACCAGGGCTACACAACACATACACACCTAGGCCATCTGACTCATTGCCTACACTGATGTTGCCAGGGAAGACGGTGCAATGCACAGACACCACACCTATTCCCAGTTGTAGTCAAGTAGCCCACAGGTGCAGTGAGCAAATGGCAGTCAAATGTGTGACCACAGACAACGCACATCACAAAGTGAAGCACAGGTTTATTACACAGTTGCAACATGTCGTAACCACTACAGATGCAAGGTAATCCCACCTGGCAGCGGGCACACAGTCAACAACTGTAGAAGGAAGGAAGTCCATGGGTGTGGCGCACATCACCTGTAGGGACACAACAGCTACCACCCTGGAAGTACAATCACGTCGTCGGTGGACACAGTTGACCAAACGAATCTGAAAGTACCCTGTGAAGGACAGAAATGACACACAGTCAAAAGCAATGGAGAACAGGACAGAACAGCAAAACTCATGCACAATACATGTTACAAGATACCCACCCAGAACCAAGTTAGCATGTCAACACTGTTGGGGAGTACAGACCACCTGTAAGCACACATCGCTACACACATCCAGTCAAGTAGCCCATGGACACACTCCAACAGCACCAGAGCACCACCTACACATATCATGCCAACTCACATCATTGACATGACACCTCAGGATACTCACATTCAGCTAAAGAAGTTGGTGATTAGCTGTGTGCGGACATCACCCTCATCATCATCATCATCATCATCACTGGCATCGTGGTCCAGGCCAGGATCCTCCACAGGTGGCGGATGTTGGTCATTGTCATCCTGGATGAGAGGCAACTCCTTCCGCACTGCCAGGTTGTGGAGCATGCAGCAGACGATGATAATCTTGCACACTTTCGCAGGGGCATATGGGAGGGACCCTCCGGTCTTGTCCAGGCAGCGGAAGCGGCTCTTCAGGAGACCAAATGTCCGCTCAATCACTCTCCTGGTCCGACCATGTGCCTCATTGTAGCGCATCTGGGCTGGTGTCACAGGGTTCCTGAGGGGTGTCAGCAACCACGGCATGTTGGGGTATCCCGAGTCACCTACGGACAGACAAGTGCACATTAGCTGACTTGGAAAAGTGGGCGGAATACTACAGATCAGATCACACACAATGGCACAAAGTCAGTACACACCGACAAGCCAGGCACGCTGGTTCTGCATCTGTGCCATCATCCTGGGGATGCGACTACTCCTCATCACAAAGGCATCGTGTGCTGAACCAGGGAAACGGGCACACACGTGTGTGATGGTCATATCTGCAAGACACACCACCAGTGCATTGACCGAGTGGTAGTGCTTGCGGTTCCTGTAGGCCTGCTCCTGGGCCTGTGGTGGTACCAAAGCCACATGTGTCCCATCAATGGAGCCAATGACATGCGGCATCCTCCCCAGGGCATAGAAGTCACTCTTCACGTCAGTGAGTCGTTGCAGTCTAGGGAAATAGATGTACCGGTTCAGGAATAGCAACATTGCCGCCAAAACATCGCGGAGCACACGGCTCAACATGGTCTGTGACATCCCACCAGCAGTCGCCACAGTATGTTGGAAGGTACCGGTGGCAAAGAAGTGTAGGGCTGCCATCACCTTCACCTTGGGGGTCAGCGCTGTAGGATACGGCCGGCCAGGCTGCAAATGTGGGGCCAACTGCACTGCCAAATCCTCAATCAGCTGCCTGGTGAAGCGGTACCGTCGGATGCTGTCCCGTTCCACCATCGTTGCCAGGTCTGGGAATGGTCGATGGACAGCAGGAGCCCTGCAGTGCAGAGGAGAAGAAAGCAAGATTGTCAGTCAGCCCACATATGCGGCATTGAACACACTCAATATCCCAACATACATCATTATGAGGCACAACTACATGAAGTGTGCAGTTCCGTAAGGACATGTATGGTACATACATGGCCAACATCTGTCATCACGGTTCAACAAGTGGCATCAATAAGTCCCAGGTTGGCCCATTGGATATCATGAGGCCGTGTCACAGTTCCCATCTCCTGCTGCCGTGTCACAATCACCCCCCACAGTGACATGTGAGGACAGATGTGCCCCAGGCATCACAGCTCAACGACAGGTACATTCCCAGGGACCCTGTATTGCCACATGGACACTGGCATTACATGGAGTATCATGTATACACCACAGCAAAACAACTATGACCCCCACAGGTAGTGGTCCCACTTGCCACTGCAGGACAGACATGGACGTCTGTGACACACACACGCACAACATCAAAGTCCATGCACACACAACGTGGATGTGGAGACTGTCTCCCATTGTGCACATGAAATCAGAGACATTGTAAACACTACATGCACACAGACTGTGGAGGACCATCACTATTGTGCCACTGGGACACCCTGGCTCAAACATACCGTCCCACATGGGACTCACGGGGTATGTGACATGACATACACATACACCACCGTGAAATGTGACCATGGCACATGCACAGATATGAACAGTTGCACATCACAGTGGTCATGTACACGTAACACCCAGGATCCTGTCCCCATGAACACGTGCACAGCCTGGGGGTGGCTGCCCCCAGGTGACACCCACAGGACAACATGTACACCAACATACACACAATAGGAAATGCAGCCTTACATGCCTTATTATACAGTTTGGACAGGCTGTCGTGTTGTAGGTGTGCCCCTCACTCCCTGGGAGCTATCTGTGGCTGGCATATGTCCATCTGAGACAGGCATGGTGACATATGCCAGTCACTTGTACAGGGATGCGTTGAACAGCAATGGACCGATCGGTGCCCCCGGCCGGCCCATTGCATTCAATGTGTGCAGGTACGCGTTGTACCCCTGTACGCGTTGTACCGCAATGGACCGATCGGTGCCCCCGGCCGGCCCATTGCATTCAATGTGTGCAGGTACGCGTTGTACCCCTGTACGCGTTGTACCGCAATGGACCGATCGGTGCCCCCGGCCGGCCCATTGCATTCAATGTGTGCGGGTACGCGTTGTACCCCTGTACGCGTTGTACCGCAATGGACCGATCGGTGCCCCGGCCGGCCCATTGCATTCAATGTGTGCAGGTACGCGTTGTACCCCTGTGCGCGTTGATCAGCAATGGACCGATCGGTGCCCCCGGCCGGCCCATTGCATTCAATGTGTGCAGGTACGCGTTGTACCCCTGTACGCGTTGTACCGCAATGGACCGATCGGTGCCCCGGCCGGCCCATTGCATTCAATGTGTGCGGGTACGCGTTGTACCCCTGTACGCGTTGTACCGCAATGGACCGATCGGTGCCCCGGCTGGCCCATTGCATTCAATGTGTGCGGGTACGCGTTGTACCCCTGTACGCGTTGATCAGCAATGGACCGATCGGTGCCCCCGGCCGGCCCATTGCATTCAATGTGTGCAGGTACGCGTTGTACCCCTGTACGCGTTGTACCGCAATGGACCGATCGGTGCCCCGGCCGGCCCATTGCATTCAATGTGTGCGGGTACGCGTTGTACCCCTGTACGCGTTGATCAGCAATGGACCGATCGGTGCGCACCCATTGACAATGGCCTAGCCTGGCAACGGACGCGTTTTCGAAATTCGAACGAGTCGGTTGCTGGAAATTCAGTTGGTCACCCACAACAATGTTGCAAAATCATGTATGTCATGAAGTTGAAGATTTGAAGGATGCTGTGGGCGTGAATTGGTGCTGCTATTCCATGGATTGGCCAGATTCAGAAGATGCAAACGACTTGGACCTATCACTTTGGACACAAGGGACAGTATCTGCCTCTCCAGCACATATATATTGCTGGCTGTTCCCCTGAGAGCTCACTTGCCTGCACTACATGCTCCAGGACGACATCTGCCACTGCACTGCTGCTGTCTCTGCCCCTCTGGACCCTGCAATGGCACGTACTGTGGAGAGAGCCCCAGCCTTCAGCCTTGAGGAGAACCAGGCCCTGCTGGACAGCCTACTTCCACAGTACAGCAAGCTGTATGGGACACCAGGGGAGCAGGTGAGTGTTCTGTGCACTGCCTTTCTGAATGTGCATTTTGTCTGACTAGCAAGGCTGAAAGTCTGCACGCCACTGGCTAGCAGGCTCACTGAGTAGTTGTCACCCCCCATAGTGTGTAGTGACATGCACTGGACAGGTATGGTGCAGTGACAGTGCATTTGAACAAGGTTTTACTTCCCATGCAATGATACCATGTAGTGACTTCTGGCAAACTGTCCATGGGCAGCTTTGCACTGCCTGTGTACATCATGTGCCCCTGTGATTGAGACATGTATATACAACTGTGTCATGCACGGATATGTTGCATGTGTAGTAATGGCCTTTTCACTTTGTCATCCTGACAGGTTAATGCCCATCGGAAGCAGGAGATCTGGAAGGACATCGTCCGGGCTGTCCGGTCCGTGGGGGTCTACAAGCGCCGGATCCGCAACTGCCAGAAGAGGTGGCAGGACCTTCGGGGCTGGACCCGGAGGATTGCACGGGTCCAGCTGAAGCTGTCGCCTCCTCGCAGGAGGGGCGGAACACGGACCCTGACCCCCCACATGCTCCAGATCCTGGCGGTGGTGTTTCCAGACCTGGATGGGCAGCTGAAGGCCAGACAGCAGCAAGGAGGGGGTGAGTCAAAGACTGCACTGTGAACTCTGTATTACATGCTATGTGCCCTCCTCTGGCCTGGTTCAACTGCCACAGTACAGCAGTCATGTTGTCCAGGAGCCATGTCCCTCTATTGTGCACTGCCCACTCCTCATCTGATACCCAGGTGTGGCCCTTACATTCAGGGAATTGTGTCACTTGGGACTGTGTCCTTGCAGTTTGCTTCACTAAAGGTGGGGGACAGCATCTGTTTCCCTAACTCTGTTGTGGGCATCATGGGTGGGTCCATTGTTCACACAACGCCTGTGTTCGGACATGTAATCTGCGTGTTGCTTTGATATGCGGTCCACTTGCTGAGCTGAGCCACCACATGTGCCTGGGGTATGTGGCACACACCCATGCAGCGGGTGGGAACAATGTTTGGGCCCCAGGAGTGTGCAGATTACGTGTGTCACACATACATAGCCAGCTATCCACTGTCCAGGGCTCATCCCTCATTCATGTGGGGCAGGACAGTCATGCCTACTCCAGGCCATGCAATGCACTCTGTACTCCCACTCCCGTGTATCAGCTGACACATTGTGCGCAGTGATTTGACCCCTCAGGTGTCTGCCTCTGTGTCAGTGTGCTGTGGATTTGTTGCCAGGACTGCTGGGGTGTTTCTCGGTAGGGGCTCAGCATGCCACTGGAGATGTGACCATAGGAGACGATACTTGTGTGTCACATAGGTGTTTGATCAGCTGCCCGTGCAGACTGGGGTATGCGAATGTGAAGTTCAGGCAGCTGTTCCCCATTCACAGCAGATTGTGAGGGGCTCAGGTTCAGAGGGTAGTGTCACAGGTCTCCCATATGTCCAATCGGTATGACCTGGACAGATGAGGGTTAAGATGATGTGTTGTGTGGGGGATGTACATGTGCACTTGTGCAGCTCCAGGACTTGCATTCCCCATGACCTACTATTGTGACACAGTGCAGAGTGTTGTTGTCTGGCTGCCAAGTCATACATCACTGAGACAGTGATGTATGACTTAGCAGTCATGCCTCCGCCATGGCATGTGTCTACTTATTGGTGATCCTGCAGGGGAGTGACATGTGCTACATGCACACCATTGTGGCGATGGCTATCAGGACATGGGTGCATCATGGTGTCTGTCGCTGGTATGCATCACATGCATTTCCTATTTGACTCTGGGCGTCCCTTTCATCCGGAAACCTGTACTGACTCAGTGGCAAGAGTTGTGATGTGTGCATGTCCACATGCTACACCGTGTCCTCTGCACTGTCCAACTACTGTGTAGTTGGTGCATGTGTCCACACTGGGGTGTTGCTATCCAACAGACACCAGACAGATGGGTGCAAGGCCATGTGGGATGTGAGTGCCATGGTTGGCATCAGACTGACAATTGGCTTCTCCTGTTCAGTTAGGGCACTTTTAGCAGTGTACAACTAATGATGCCAGGGCTTGCTCTGTAATGTGCTGTGCTCACAGTGGTGTGTGCGTTTGGTGCAGGTGACTGATGTCTGTCTGTTTCCCCATTGTTTGCAGATACATCCACGGCCACGGAAGGGGACAGCTCCACGGACCAGGAGGAGCCGGAGAGCCAGACTGGGTCAGCAGCCGAGGAGTGGTCGGAGGGACCCAGTGGCACGGAGGGCGAGGGGAGCCACACCGAGGAGTCCTCAGCACCATCCACCTCAGCTGAGGACCAGAGCAACTCGGAGGATGACTCCCTTATGGAGGCGGGTGTCAGCAGCCACCACACCCCAGCTAGTGTTGCTGTCCCCGCCACCACCAGCACCACCACCGCCCTCCCATCGGCTCCCATTCCCCAGGTCCGTGGAGGCTCCCATGTTCGGGAGCGTGTCTCCTTTGGGCCAGGCACCGCACCCCCTGCCCCTGTGTCCCCTGCTGCCCTGAGTGAGGAGTCTGTGTACCTCCTTCGCCAGCTCCATGTAGGGCAGACAGCCATGCTGAGTGTCCTCCATGCGCACACCGCTCTGTTGACTCAGCTGGTGTCGTTCATGGAGGGCATCTCATCGGGCATGTCTGACCTACAGAGGGGCAATAGGTCCATGGACTCCTCCCTGACGGCAGCAGTGTCCCTCCTCAGACAGTCCCTCACCCCTCCTGCCTCTGCTCCATCCACACTCCCCAGCACCTTACCCGTCCCAAGCACACACACACCGGCACAGGCACACACCAGCACACACACATCCAGCACACAGACACACACGCCACAAACAAAACGCACACGCACGCACAGTCAGGGGACTGAAACCAGACTCACAGGGGATGGGGCCCTGGAACACACACACGCATCCACGAGCACTGCGCAGTCCTCAGTTGCCTCTCCCTCCAAAGCACCCTCCCTTGCCTCACCTGCAACCCCAAAGACCCAGCGGCTCTTCCTCAGTGACCTCGGCCTCTTCCCCTCCGATCCAGCTGATACAGCATTCAGGGGGAAGAGGAAGCCCACCCACACGGAGCAGAGTGCCCCTCGCCCCCGGACACCCTCCCCCAGGCGCAGACAGACTGAGGCCCCCACCCGCAAGTCCCCCGGAGTCGTAAGAGCAAGACCCCGCCGCCGCCCTGCAGCTCAGGCACCAGGTCTCCTTCCTCCATCCCTCAGGCCCCCACTCCACAGGTGCCCCCACCACACCCTGCCCCAGGTTCCCCCACCCACAGATATACCATCCCCAAGAGGATCCGGCCTTCTCCCCCTGCCACTTGCTCTCCCGGCACCACACCCCCGCTGCGCTTGTCTGTGCCACTGATGTGGTGAGGGTGTCCTCCCCCTCTGTCCAGCCCACCTTGCCTGTTCCCCATTCTCCTCCCCTGGTGGTAGGCACTGCAGTGGAGTCCACTACCACCCTGTCTGACTTGGGCACTGCAGTGGCGGACCTGTCCACTCCATCTGCAGGGTCCACTGCAGTCGTGCCGGCACCCACAACATCTGAGTCATGCCCCCAGTTGTGCCGGCACACACCATGTCAGACACCTCCACTGCAGTTGTCAGTGGCTCTCCAGCACCCACCACCCCTTCCCTGCTTCCTCCTGGTGAGCCCTGATCCTGTCCCTGCGGTGCCTGGCCTGCCCCCCGGTTGCCCCTCCTAGTGGATTGTCCCTGGTTTTGTGCAGGCATGCGTAGGGTGACATCTGCCACTGTCACCCTGTTTGGACTTTGACAATGGACTGGCCATTGGCCTTTGTGTTTTTTCTGGACTTTGTTTTCATTACACACATATGCTGAATAAAGCAACTTTCTGTTCTCTAGTGCTTATGCTTCTGATGTACATGTTGTTGATGATGCTAACCATGCCCTTGCTGCAGTGATGGTGATATTTGGTCTCATGATAATGAAGTGTTACTGTGCAGGAACCCATGTGGTCCAGGGGGAATGTGTCCTATCCTGTGGTGTATCCATGTCATCCATAGCAGCATCTGAGGGTGTCATGTGTTCAGTATTTGGCAATGGGATTTCCTACTTAGATTAGCTATTTCACATCTGTGGCTTCCACCCCTGCACATCTGTTGTGCCTGCCATTGTTCAATTCGTCTACTTCCCTGACCGTGTGGCCATCTCCACTGGACATGCAGGTTTGGGCATCAATGGGGAAGGACTCATCTGTGTTGTCAGTGCAACATTGCTATACAAGTGTGTTGGATCTGTGCTGATGATTTCGTTGGCACTTCCATGACCAGGCTGATGTGACGGGAGCCCTCATTTGGTGCTAATTGTTGATTGTGTGACCAAGTGCTCAGCTGACATGATGGGGCCCTACTGAGGCAACATATGGCACAGCTTTCCTCACACAGGAGTGGAGTCCCCTCATGGCAGTGTGTACTCCTGTGACATTGCCTGCGCCCAAGGTGTGTGTTGTATGTGCATGTCTGTGTGTTCACTTCCGTTTAGCTGTGCATGCTGTGATCCCTAGTGTTGTACCTGTTTGTGATGCTTGCTGAGTTGACCTATGTTCCCCCAAAGTCTTCTCCCTGGGTTCTCTGTGATGTGGGTGCATGGCACATTACTGGTCATCAGGGTGTCACCCATAGGTGTGTTTGCTGTCAGGGCTGAGTTTGTGTGCAGACGCAGATGGGTCACAGTCAGGTTTCCCCTTGGCACTTGTTGTTTGCCCCTGTCATGTGATTTCCAGTTTGTGTTATCTTTCAGTGATTGTGACACGTTGTGTGTGTGACTGCTGGCACTCCTCAGGGTCCGGGCTGCAATGTTGGTTGTTGTCTATGTGTGTTCTTTGTGGGTGACCTTGGCTTCTTCATTGGTGTGTGACTGTGGCTGGGATCCCATTGGTTGGTGTGGTATTGCCGTCATGTCCATGTACAGCGTAGTGTGCAGTGTGTCAGACATTCAGGAGTCTTGTTGAGTGGCCATGTGTGATGTGTTTCTGCACCTTGGTTCCCACCCACCACCCTGGAATAGTCATGGGTGCATGTGCAATGTCACCAGTGCATGTGTGCTTCACTGCTGCACATTGTTGGAGGTCGAGGGGTGTGGTGTTGAGTGTGTGCAGATGAGAGTTGTTGCCCGGCTAGGCCCCTGCCTCCATGTTGGCCTTGGCTTACTGGCCATGCTGATTGATTTGTGCTTGTGTAGGTGTGATGGTAGTTTGTTGCTCAGGACACATGACTGTGGTTCACAGTGTGAACGACATTTAGCTTTGTCATCACAGTGGGATTGTAATGCAGCCCAGGGTCACCACATTGTGGGGGCCCTGGGGGTAGTGCTGTGGTGTGTCTGTGTCTTGCTGTGTCAGTTGCTGTTCCTACGTGCCTGTGTGACATGTGTGATTTGTGCTCCCTCTCATCTGACAATGCCTGCTTGCCCACATAGGGGATTTGGATCCATGAGTTACCTTTGTGTGGCACTGTATGCACATCTGTATGATTGGTATTCAGGTCTCCTCATGTGTTGTGTGGTTGCCTGGGGACACTGGCACCCCCCTCACCTGTTGTGTATGATGTGCAGTGTGGGTCTGCCTGTTTGTGTTTGTGCATCTGCACCACTGCATTGGCATATCTTGGGTGTGCCATTGGCTGTATGTCGTTTGGTGGGTTTCCCCTGCTGTCCCTGGGACTCCTAGGTCATCGGTCAGCACAATGATCATGGTTTGTGTGTCCCATTGCTGCCATGGTATGGTATCTGTTCACCTCACATCTACAGTCTCCACAGGGTATCTGCATTTGTGTGCCCATTGGTGCAAATATGTGGGTCTGCATTCTGATGGTCACTTCTGTCATTGTGTCATTGATGAATGTTGACAGTGTCAGCCCCCATGGGTGTTGTTTGTCTGCATATGGCCAAAGGTATGTCTTATTTGCACTGCAGTATTTGGCTCCCCCAATTTATGTTGCAATGGGACACATGCACTACTTTGCCACTGATGTGTTTTATGTTCTGTGACCAGGAATCATCCATGCAGTTTGGCAGTTGCAGCTCTTTCTTTGTCAACACTTACCTTTTGGTCACTGTGATGATGGGGGTTTGGACCCCATTGCCACAATGTTCAAAATGTGCTTCAGCTATGGACCCCACACTTACATTTAGGTCACTGTGATGATGGGGGTTTGGACCCCATTGCCACACTGTTCAAAATGTGCTTCAGCTATGGACCCCACACTTACCTTTTGGTCACTGTGATGATGGGGGTTTGGACCCCATTGCCACAATGGTCATGGCCTGCTTGCATTGTGGGGGCCACACACATATATGTGTGGCACATGTGCTAGGAGGTCACATTGTATGTTCAAAGTCATGTTCAGTGTTGTAGGCATTTGACACAGTCTACACACGCTTGTCATGGTGTTGGGGGGATGTCTTTTTCTTGCATTCCCTAGGTTGTGGTGTGCTGGTTGTGTCATGCATTGTCCATCCTATGAGTGGGGGTGGTGTTGGTGGTAGGCATCCAGCCCCCCATGGGTAGAGGTGGTAGTAGTGACAGGCATCCAGCCCCCCTGGGTAAGGGTGGTAGTAGTGGTAGGCATCCAGCCCCCCCTGGCTAAGGGTGGTAGTAGTGGTAGGCATCCAGCCCCCCCTGGGTAAGGGTGGTAGTGGTGGTGGGCATCCAGCCCCCCTGGGTAAGGGTGGTAGTAGTGGTAGGCATCCAGCTACCCCTGGGTAAGGGTGGTAGTAGTGGTAGTCATATAGCCCCCCCTGGGTGAGGGTGGTAGTTGTGGTAGGCATCCAGCCCCCCCTGGGTGAGGGTGGTAGTAGTGGTAGGCATCCAGCCCCCCTGGGTGAGGGTGGTAGTGGTGGTGGGCATCCAGCCCCCTGGGTAAGGGTGGTAGTAGTGGTAGGCATCCAGCCCCCCTGGGTGAGGGTGGTAGTTGTGGTAGGCATCCAGCCCCCCTGGGTAAGGGTGGTAGTAGTGGTAGGCATCCAGCCCCCTGGGTGAGGGTGGTAGTGGTGGTGGGCATCCAGCCCCCTGGGTAAGGGTGGTAGTAGTGGTAGGCATCCAGCCCCCTGGGTAAGGGGTGGTAGTAGTGGTAGGCATCCAGCCCCCTGGGTGAGGGTGGTAGTTGTGGTAGGCATCCAGCCCCCCTGGGTGAGGGTGGTAGTAGTGGTAGGCATCCAGCCCCCTGGGTAAGGGTGGTAGTAGTGGTAGGCATCCAGCCCCCCCTGGGTGAGGGTGGTAGTAGTGGTAGGCATCCAGCCCCCCCTGGGTGAGGGTGGTAGTAGTGGTAGGCATCCAGCCCCCCTGGCTTAGGGTGGTAGTAGTGGTAGGCATCTGGCACCCCCCTGGCTAAGGGTGGTAGTAGTGGTAGGCATCCAGCCCCCCTGTGTAAGGGCGGTAGTGGTGGTAGGCATCTGGCACCCCCCTGGCTAAGGGTGGTAGTAGTGGTAGGCATCCAGCCCCCCCTGGGTGAGGGTGGTAGTAGTGGTAGGCATCCAGCCCCCCCTGGGTAAGGGTGGTAGTAGTGGTAGGCATCTGGCACCCCCATGGCTAAGGGTGGTAGTGGTGGTGGGCATCTGGCACCCCCCTGGCTAAGGGTGGTAGTGGTGGTTGGCATCCAGCCCCCCTGGCTTACGGTGGTAGTAGTGGTAGACATCCAGCCCCCTGGCTTAGGGTGGTAGTAGTGGTAGGCATCCAGCCCCCCTGGGTAAGGGTGGTAGTGGTGGTAGGCATCCAGCCCCCTGGGTAAGGGTGGTAGTGGTGGTGGGCATCTGGCACCCCCTGGCTAAGGGTGGTAGTGGTGGTTGGCATCCAGCCCCCTGGCTTAGGGTGGTAGTAGTGGTGGGCATCCAGCCCCCTGGCTTAGGGTGGTAGTAGTGGTAGGCATCTGGCACCCCCTGGCTAAGGGTGGTAGTGGTGGTGGGCATCCAGCCCCCCTGGGTAAGGGTGGTAGTAGTGGTAGGCATCGAGCCCCCCCTGGGTAAGGGTGGTAGTAGTGGTAGGCATCCAGCCCCCCCTGGGTGAGGGTGGTAGTTGTGGTAGGCATCCAGCCCCCCCTGGGTGAGGGTGGTAGTAGTGGTAGGCATCCAGCCCCCCCTGGGTAAGGGTGGTAGTAGTGGTAGGCATCTGGCACCCCCATGGCTAAGGGTGGTGGTGTTGGTGGTGGGCATCTGGCACCCCTGGCTAAGGGTGGTAGTGGTGGTTGGCATCCAGCCCCCTGGCTTAGGGTGGTAGTAGTGGTAGGCATCCAGCCCCCTGGCTTAGGGTGGTAGTAGTGGTAGGCATCTGGCACCCCCTGGCTAAGGGTGGTAGTAGTGGTAGGCATCCAGCCCCCTGGGTAAGGGTGGTAGTGGGCATCTGGCACCCCTGGCTAAGGACATATATAACA